>CANTUR010000720.1:0-650000 GCA_947683625.1 Mallotus nudiflorus | reverse complement strand
AACCTAATTACATACTAATTAGGAATAGAATAACATCTTAACTAAATCAAAGATTTAATTCCTAATTATATATAAAGATTTGATTCCTAATATATACAATCAATTTTTTTACTTTTTGGAGCTCACCTCAACACTCCCCCTTAAGTTAGTGAGTATATGTCAATCATTCCTAACTTGCCAAGTGAGCTATAGAACATTTTCCTTAACACAGCCTTTATGAGGATGTCAGCTAGTTAAGTCTGAGAAGAAACAAATGGAAGACCAATTTTTCATTGATTTAGATGATCTTTGATAAAGTGCCTACCAATCTCTACATGCTTGGTTTGATCATATTGAACCATGTTGTTTGCAATAGCTATGGCTACCTTATTATCACAATGTAAAAACATAAGTTTTGGATAATTTAGTCCTAAATCCTGAATAATTCACTTTATCCATAGCAACTCACATACATCATAAGCAATTCCTCTAAACTCAGTTTAACCACTCGACTTTGCCATAACTTTCTATTTTTTGCTCCTCCAAGTGACCAAATTTTTTCCAATAAATGTAAAGTACCCATACATTGATTTTTTATCAATTTGATCTCTAACCTAGTCAACATCCGTATAACTAGTAATTTTTTAATCCTTATTTCTCCTAAAAAAATAAACCTTTTCCTGAAGAAGACTTCAGATATCTCAACACTCAGTATACCACATTCATATGTTCTTTACTTAAAGAATGCATGAATTGACGTACAACACTTACTGCATAAGCAATATCCAGCCGAGTATGAGATAAATAAATTAATTTTTATACCAACTTTGATACTGATGGAACTTGATGTGCTCATAGTCCATGGTTGACTTCAATTAGAGTCTCAGCTAGCTTACAATCAAGCATGCCCATTTTTGTCAATAGATCCATTATATACTTTTGTTAACAAAGAGAAATTCCTTGAACTGATCTTGCAACTTCAATCCCCAAAAAATACTTTAAGTTACCCAAATCCTTGTTATTTCACTTAAATCATTTCTAATGACTACCATATCGTAAACATACACAATAAGAGTAGTGACTCTACCCATCTTTCATTTAATAAATAGTGTATGGTCACAATCACTTTGTTTATAACTGAGTTTCTTCATAAAGGTTATGTGTCATCCAAACCATGCTCAAGGCAATTTTTTAAGTCCATACAATGCTCTTTTTAGTTTGTATACTCGATTAGTGCACCTTGTTCTGGATGGTGGATCCATATACACTTCTTCATCTATAGTTCCATTCAAAAAAGCATTCTTTACATCAAATTATCGTAGTGACCAATCGAGGGTGGCAGTTAATGTAATAAGAACTCTGATGGTGTTTATTTTTACTACTAGGGCAAATGTATCTTCATAATCAATTTCATACTTTAGAGTATATCCCTTTACAACGAATTAAGCTTTATATTGATTAATGCTTCCATCTGGATTCAATTTCATGATGAATATCCACCTGCATCTAACCATTTTTGTTCCTTTAGGAAGTCAAGCAAGTTTCCATATGGAGTTTTTCTGTAATACTTTCATTTCATCATTCTTGGCTTTCTTCCAAGTCGATTCAACTAAAGCCTCCTACATATTACTCAGAATAGATACATTAGATAAATGATTTACAGTATATGCATGTGATTTTAACAAATGGTTTGTTGATATAAAGTTATTAATAGGATATTTAGCTTTGGTATTAAGTTCTGGATTATATTAATTTTTTATAATCCCTCTATTGATTCTAAAAAGATAACAAGGCTCGACATTTAAAGTTACTAGGGGAGATAATTTTACCTCGTTGTGCACATCTGGAGTTTCCTTAGCTTCTGATGTGGACTAGGAAGATGTACTATCTTGATTAATTTCAGGTCTGAACAAGATACTTAGATTATCTTCAATTACCTATCCAGGTGCGATGCTCAGACACACTGTCTGAATAGGTGAGATGCTTAAAACACTCAAAAAACTCGATGAGATACTCAAAATACTTGGTGAGATACTCATAACACTTAGTGAGATACTTAGAATAATATCTTTAAAGATGCTCTAAAATCTCTCCCCCTGAAGAGAGCACTTGAATTGAGAGAAGAAGGGAGCATTTTTATGGAACTAAACATTCTGAGATACATACATCATCTTAGCATTTGAATCATAACACTGATATCCCTTTTATAGATCAGCATAGCCCACATAGATACACCGAATAGCTCGAGGATATAATTTATTAAGTACTTTATAAACATATGTCGAGCATCCAAAGACTTAGGGCTCAAGATTATTTAGAGGTGGAGATGAGACAAGTTCTTGAAGTTTCTGAAAAGGCATTTTGAACCTAAGTACTTTTGAAGGAGTTTAGGTTATAAGATACGTAGGGGATCGAACAGCCTCTCCCCATTATTCCTAAGGAACATTCATGTCAAATATTGATGCTCGGACGACTTCCAATAACTGCTAATTTTTCTAGTCTACTATACCATTTTATTGGGGAGTTCTGGTGCAGGAAGTTTGGTGGTGAATACCACGCTCATGGCAAAAATCTTTTAAGACCCAAGTTAAGATACTTCCCACCATTGTCAGATTACAAGACTCAAATTTTACTCTAGTATTACATAGCCACCATTTTGTACAGGTCCTAGAAAGTATAGCACACATCTCCCTTATTTGAAAGCAGGGATACCTAGGTCATCCGAGTACATTCATCAATAAGCATTACAAAATATCGAGTACCAGACAGAATGGGAATCCGAGCAAGTCCCTATACATCAGCATGAATGGTCATAAATGGAATTGAATTTTTATTATAACTTAGTACATATGAAATCTAGTGGCTCTTTGCCAGTTCACAAATATCACACTTGAATTCAAAGTCTGTGATACTAAAAAATAATTCCTGCTTTATTTGTCTAAGATAATTAAAAAAAATGTCCAAGACAATGATGCCACAAAATGACTTAGTCTTTATCCGAGTGACTTCTACCAATAATATTGACTTGACTTGATTTCTAACTCGAATCACTATATAAATCAAGATAGTACAACTTTCCATGTTTAACACTAGAGCCAAGAATCCAGTGCGTTGTAATGTCCTGAAATAAACAAAGTTAGGCCAAAATTCGATAATGCAGTTTAAGGTTTCAGTGATTTAGCCAATAGATAATAGATTGCAAGAGAGAGATGGAATAACAAGAATGGTATCTAGATTAAGAGAGGCAAAGTTGAATATTGATCCTTCATGAGTGATGGGTGTTATTCCTCCATTAGCAGTCAGTATATTTTGTTGGATTGATGGTCAGATGGATGTAAGATGGTGGTAGACTTTGTCATATGATCAATAGCACCTATATTAATAATCCATGTATTATTCCAAGTAAGATTTGTCATACCTGATGTTTCATCAAAATCACCACTTAGTTTAATGACACTAAAGGTAGCAATTATAGCTTTTTCAAGCTTCTTACGAGGCTCTCTATTAAAATCCTACCATTCCTGATAGCCCACAATTTTATAACACTATTCCTTAGAGTGTTCAACTTCACCACAACCAGTATATGTGTATGTATTAGACTTACTCGGTACTTTCTCTTTGAACTATGAGTGAGTCGGATTTGCTGTAAGTACTACATGATCCAGTAGAATCTTAGTCTCCTTCATCATCTATCGCTGATTGTGATCCCTATGAACATATGCATAACTAGACTTGAGATCAAAAGGTGGATCTTTCCATAGTATTTTACTCTGAGCATTGTTAAATTCTAAGTCAAGTCTAGCTAGGAAAATATGTGTTTGAAGCTAAGTAATATGTTTATGGAGTGATACTACTCCATTAACATCCTCCCTTTGAGCACTCATCCGGGCATCAACTAGCTCATTGTAATATGTAGGTAATGGCTTACCATTGTAATATGCAGATAATGGCCTACCATTCTGATGTGTAGTAAATGATTTCTGATTTAATTCAAATAATTGAGTTTCGTCAAATCCATCATAGAAAGTTTTTGAGACAGCATCTCATATCTCCTTTGCTATTTGCAGATGGATGAATCTCTGCATTAATATTGGACTCGTGGAATCAATAAGCCAACTTTTGACTCAATTATTATCAATAATCTAAGTCTTCAAAGTTTTATCTCTTTCTGGTGGTTTTGGCATTATGCCAATAAGAAAGCCAAATTTATTTTTGGCTCCAATTTGCATCTCCATGAGTTATGATCATAGAGGATAGTTAACATCATCAAGTATAATTCTAGTAGGAAAGAGAGAATTATCTTGAAGAGTTTGAATGAAGGTGGGTGTTCCATGAGATACAATGGATGTGTTTTCAATGGTCATGGTTTTAAAAATTCAGAAACTTTAAAGAATTCAAAGGATTCTGAAGAGAGGGAAAAAAAAACCGATTTCAAGGATAAAAAAATGATTTCAATAGGACTGCTCTGATATAATGAAAAATAAAATTCAGAGGAAATGAAGAGAAAAATTTAAAGGAATTATATTTTTTCTTATATTCACAAGATATGTTACATCTCTTATATATACATATAAAAAACATAATTACATACAAATTAGGAATAGAATAACATACTAAATAAATCAAAGATTTAATTCCTAATTATATACAAAATTTTGATTCCTAATATATACAATTAAATGTTTGACTTTCTAGAGCTCACCTTAACAAAATGTTTGTCACTTCGTAATGCAAGAACAACCTATATATACATGTATTATATTTTGATCAATTTATCTAAAATATTGATAACTATGGAGATTTGAATTTTAGACTTCCATTATTGTCACAAGTATAAACAATAATAAGATTACCTCTCCTCGGTTAAATTTTTTTTTTTTTTTTTTTTTGGCTCAAGCCACTCTAATTCGCCTTACAATATTTTTGTTAACCATTGAAATTAGTATGCCTGAAATAGACAAAAACCTCCTATCTAATACAAGGAAACAAATATTTTTTTCTTGTTGGCCGTACAATCTATATATATATGTATATACATATATATATATATATATATATATATATATATATATATATATATATATATATATTATATATATATTTGGATATGTAAAATGAGTATCCTATAGTTTAGGCGCTTCAACATGGACTTGTAGTTTTCTCACAACACTTCAATACTATACTATGTAATTTCATATTTATAATACTTAAGTGATAAAATTTGTTATTGTCACGATCCAAAATCGGGACCATGACCGGTGCTAGAGAATGAAAATTCTTTTCAATCCGGAACCCGTAGCAAGCCTTAAAATAATAAAAACATACAATAAATAAAATAATTATACCATAATTAAAATTTTCAATTTAATATAATAAAATAAACTCTTATATATCATGAAATGATTTCATATAACATTCAGATAAAACATCTGAATTATGATCTCAAACATCAAATAAATAAAACTCACTGTTGTACAAATACAACTACTGCAGTAAACTAGAGTACAATAATAAATAATTAAGTAGGTAATTTACATAATAAAACCAGAGCGAAAGAAATCGGCGGATAGGTCTACTACTGAGGTCTGATGAAGTAGACTCTCTTGTAACAACATCAACGGAGGGAGAGTCAGACCTCATTGAGTGAATTATTATAATATATATACACGTATTTCTAAATGACAAATGCAAACACTCATAAGTATTTAATAAATATATATACATGCATGTACACACAGATGCTGAAAATCACTTTATACTTAATACTGAAAAACATCAGTTTATGAAGGATCAAATAGAACCCTAAGTTATCGCAACCTCAAATATCAATAGAAATTGCTCTAGCCATACAGGCCCACTTAGTTCCAAATAAATTCACTTAGTCCAACTGGACAATAGACTAGCCTCGAGACACTAAGTTGACCGAGCTCCAGCAGTCTGACTGTTAGTGTGATTAGCCCTGAGACGCTTGGTCAGCCAAGCTCCAGCAATCACACCATCAATCACATCACACAAATCAAATCAATCAAGTCATGATCTAAAAATAAGTTAG
Organism: Mallotus nudiflorus; assembly: GCA_947683625.1. Classification (NCBI taxonomy): domain Eukaryota; kingdom Viridiplantae; phylum Streptophyta; class Magnoliopsida; order Malpighiales; family Euphorbiaceae; genus Mallotus; species Mallotus nudiflorus. Next base: position 643,969 of record CANTUR010000720.1, on the reverse strand, counting down.
TAATTCAACCTACAATCTATCGCACCGGTACGTAATCGATCCTAGTGCTGCCCACTATGAAGCATATTCTATCGATATTCTTCATTTAAAAATAAAACATACATTCGAGAATAAATAATATATACAATGGCATTCAAAATGATCAAGCAAACCATATATACCAGAAATATACTTAAAATAAACTAAGTATATTTCAGGTATATATACGTAAAATAAATTCAATTAAATCATGAAATATACTCAAAATCAACCAATAATATACTTAAACATAATTTGAATATAAATCAAAAAGAAACATGCATTTATTTTAAAATATACCAATAATATACTAAAAATAAACCGAAAATATAATGAATCATTTAATACATAAATCACATTTAGACATAAAATCAAATGTAAAATCCTTATTCATACATCCTAAATGCAATGCATATATAGTATAATAACTCACAGGGATGCGCTCCTTGAGATTGGTCCGATGGGCCTGATCCGCTAGGCCTCAGTCTCGATGCAACTAAATAATAAAAATGATCACGACATTAGAATAAATCTAACTTAGACTTCTAGAGACTCAATCTAGAATTCTAAACACAAACGGACACAAAATAGAAATTAGATCCAATGTCACGTTTTACAAGAATTCGGCAGAACCTTCTTTATAAAATGGACATCTCTCTACTAAAAAGTAGAGCCGGTCCTGCAAGAAAAATACACTTCGAGTATAAAAATCCTCACAACCCTCGGTTGGGATCCCGAACTACTAAAATTCCCCAATCGAGTTCCACAATTCACCAAAATACAAATGCTACAATAAAATATATTAAAATTCAATAAATACCGTAAATGCTCTCCAAATATTAAAATTTAACATATTAAGTATTAAAACACCAAAAAAATCATTATTTTCCTAATAATTACTTAAAACCCCTAATTAATAATATAATATTATCAAAAATCCATTTTCTCGATAATTCTACAAATATTTATAAAAATTCATTTTATAAATCCTAATTACTTAATTAGTCCAAACATATATTAAAATTTGTAAAAAATTCATTTATTTACAAAAATAGTATATTATATATTATTTAAAAAAAAATTCAAATATTAGTATTAATTAGTTCAAATTAGTCAATAATTTTAAAAATCATTTTTATACCTCAAATAATATTAAAACCAATTAAACTTAATATTTAACTAAAATTACCACCAAATTACCCCTAATATTTAAAAATACACATAAAATACTAATAATACTCAAACATTCAATAAAATTATATAAATTCACAAAAATTATTTTCTCAACATATTTCTCAATAATATCAACAAAAACATATAATTAACCAATTATTTCTAACAAAATATATATTTAACCTATATTATCAAAATTGACATAAACTAAGAATAATTATAAAAATTACAAAAAATTCACAAAAATTATAAAATAAATTCTAAAATTAATAATAACCACCAATAACACCGAAAATCACAATTTCATAATTTATATAATTAATTTACGAAAATAATAAAATATTCAAAAATTCACAAAAATAAAAATAAAAATAAATCCCAAAAATCACACAAAAATTCAAAGGAGTAGCTTGAGTTAGGGGGATCAACTTTTGTAAAGGGAATTTCCATGAATCATACAAAAAATTCTCAAAAAAAATTCAAAACCCTAAAATGACCGAAATTAAAAACAAACAAAACACCTCACCAAATCATGTTTTCAAGCTGAATGAAGCTTGGATTCAACCTCCTTGAAGCTCCAGGAGTCCAACGGCACCAGAAACGCTTGATTTGGTGACCGGAATCGCCTTGAACGGAGGAGAAGCAAGTTTTGGCTTCTCACGACAACTGGAACTGCTGTCGGCGCTGGGGAAGAAAGGAAAGGCGGCGGAGCTGGCAAAGGGAGGGGTTGGCCAATAGTGAAGAGGCAGGAGGCACTCTGACGGTCGGAGAACAATAATGACAGGCGATGATGGTGGGGATCGGCGCGGGGGGGGGGGGGGGGGGGGGGGGTGGGGGATGTGGGAGGAAGGGAAACAGGGAGGAGGGAAGCTTTTGTATTTTGTATATATGTATATTATATATATATATATATATATATATATATAATAGATATAATATATATATATATTATATGTATATATTATATGTATATATTATTATATAATATAGTTAGTAACTTTATGTAATAATAAAATAATGTGTATATATCTAAACCACACACATATATTTCAATATATATACATATATACACACACAATAAAATAATACTAACCCTAATATTATATACATATATATATATTAACCCATAAAATACAATAAAATATTGTAGTTTATTAATTTAAAAATCTTAAAATATTAATGCACCAGATTAAACATTATTAAAATAATATTGTCCAAAATAATACACGTCAATATATACACATTTATGTAGAAAATTATAATTAAACATAAAATAATAATAATTATTCACAAAATAGTAAAATAATCAAATATTATTTTAAAATTTATTAACACTGTATATCCTGATAATTATTAAAATAATTTAAAATCTAAAATCATTACAATTATAACTTGTGATTTCTCTTTCACATCTCAAAAAAATTTTATTTTTAATATAATTTGATAGAGTAAGAAAAATAAATCTGCCTATAGTAATTTTGGATGATAATAATAAAAAAGAGAAAATGGAAACAAATTTTCTTATATATTACTTGACAAAAAGATTCTAAACTATTGCTAAATTCATATTAAAATTGTGAGAATTTGACTAAAATTAAAAACTGAAATTTTTGAATGCTGAAAAAGAGAGACATTCATGAGTGTTTTTTTTTTTAATCTAAGTGTTACAAATATAAAATCATATGCTATTGAAATATTATTAAAAAATTCACAAGCTCCGATGTTGAAACACCTAAACCATGGCTATATAGTTCTACTTATCCATTTTTCTCTTTTTGGTTGGATCAATGATACAATACAATAGATTACTGAATTGTTCACAATGTATCATTCTCGAGTAGGAGTGTAACCGAGTTGAAGTAGACTTTTGTCTAGTTCAAATTTGGGTTTGTTTATAATCATACAAAATTCAACCCGTGCTTGCTATACCATTTGATGTTCACAAACTATTTGTGAGTCTAAATGAGCCTTAAAATTTTTTAAAAATAAAAATTATAAATTAAAATTTTATATTAAAAAATTAAAAATAAATTATATTATATTTAATAAAAATTATAATTTTATTCTAGTAATAGTTTTTTAAAATATTTTTTACAGTAAAAATTTATATATAATATATCTAAAATGAAATTATTAAACATTAAAATTACGGGGTTGACTAGCAAACTCTTATTCGAGTTTGTTCGTGAGTTTTATAAGCCGAGTTTTATATAGTTTGAGTTCGACTTATTTATAAAACAAATTTAAATATACAAATTCAAATAAATTTTTATTGAATTAAACACCAAACTATTCGCGAACAGTTTAACTCATTTACAGCCTATGCCGAGTCGGCTATCATAGCATCTTTAGTCAATTCACTAGAAGACCATTTGAAAGTCAGGCTCAGTCAATTCATCAATAAACCTTTTGTTTTTGTTTTTTTTTTTCCATTTCTTGATAAACCCACATTGATCATCTAAAAGTAACTACATTGAATTTACTTTTATATGATATTAATAAAACACTACTACATCGCCAGTATTTCCAAGATCGGGTTTCAAGCATAGCATGCCAATGGAAAATAAAAAATATATATGATATGAACATAAATATGAAGGATTGAAAACCTCAGTGCCCAAATCACCATTTTTACAAGCTTGAAGTTGAAGATGAAATATGCTTATATTCATAAAGCACGATCACCACGACCGCCATTGAAATATGCTTACATTGAAAATCTGACCTTTACATTCTGTCCACCACGACCGTCAGAATGAGAATGAACAAAAATAAAATCAACATTTTCAACATTCTATTCAATAAAAGATATTACAAAAAAACAAAGCATGGAAAAAAAAAATAAAAAAGTATTTTATAAAGCAATGCATATTAGTCTCTTTAACAAAACCCAACAAAAAATAAATCTAATGATATTCTGAGATTTTTAACTATTTTATTTATAGGATTATACATTTGATTTATTGAAATTTAAAAAAAATGGTAAATTTATTAAAAAAGAAAGAAAAAATTAAAAAAAGGAAACAAAAAATTAAAAAGAGATTGTACTTAAGCATAAAATGTCCAAAAAATTGTGAAATAAAAGCTAAAAATATATATATTGGCTAATACTCCACTAATATAAAAAGATGAAAAAAAGAAAAAATTGAGAAAATAAAATTTTGAAACAAAATGAAAACTAGAGAAATTAAAAATAAAAAAGTAAGGAAGAAAGAATATAAATTAAAATTAAAATTAAAAAATAAAGGAAGAAGGTATAATATGAAAAAATAAAAAAAATAATAAGGAAAAAAGAAAAACTAAATTTTTAAAAAAGAGAAAAATGAATAAAGAAGGAAAAATAAAGAGAATAAAAAATAAAAGAAAGAAATGTGTATATCTGTAAAATAAAAGTGACAGTTCTATAAATGGAAGTGAGAAAAAATCAAATTAGGTCAAATAATTGACCCGAACATATGATTATTGAAGTTTTGAGTATATATATATTGTGTTGATAAAAGGCACATGATAGTGTGTAGCTTAATGGTATGTGGGAGAGTTTTGGTGTATTTGGTCAACGATTTGGTTCCCCAGCTACGCATTTCGAGTTATTTTTAATGTAGAAAAACAATACTTCTGGCGCTGTTGCGGTTCGACCGAGCCCAATTAAGCAAATTGAGAGATGCATTGCCATTAGGCTAGTAATTTCAGTTAACTAAAAACCAACCCCACTATGCTTCTCGGTTCGTTCAAGGGGTGAGCATTCGGTTATAGCCAAGCCGAATGCTCTTGTAAATAAAAATGCTAAGATCAGTACATAACAAAAAGTTTGAATACTTTAGTAAATAAAATAAAATGTGTTCATTTGTGTAAAAATCTCTATTTTTTACAAAGTAAATAAAGTTTACTTTATTAATAATCAGTATTTGATAATTCAATATATTTTTATTTAATGATAATAAAAATAAAATATATACAAAATAAATAATACAGAAAGCAACAATAGAATTTTCCATTAAACTAGCCTATGGAAATTTTTTTAGGGATTTTTTTTCAAAATTAAACAAAGTACAAAAGATTTTTTACAAATACAGTTGAATTTTTTTTCTTTCAAAATCACAGTGTTGATAAAACAATATTTTTAAAATACCGTGCTTCTTCTAATTTCTAAACAACAACCTGATAACAATTTCACAATACCACTACAAAACAACGACAAATACAATTACTAATAACAACTAAAAATATTTTTAATTTTTTCTTATTGTTCTTTACTTTGTTGTTGGGTTGTTATTGATATTTTTTAATTTTTGTTGTTGTTGTTTGGTAGTTGTCAGGTTTTTCTTGCGTTGTTGTTATTTTTTTTAATTTTTTGGACAACAACTTGACATAATTAAAAAATATGGACAACAATTTGACACCAATCAAAAAACAACGAGAAAAAAAATTAAAAAATAGCAAGAAAAATCCAATAACCTGACAACAAGCAATTCAAATAGCTCAATTTGCCTTTGGTTTTTACGAAGGCATATAAAAATATCATGACAACAACTGAAATCATCTAGAAAAACACAAAAATTATTAAAACAACCCAACAAAAACTAGACAATAACCAAATTCATTAATACTCATATCACCAAACAATAAACGCCCAAACTATTTTTTCAAAACAATTCATACTCACCAACCCGCCACCATAAACACAAATTAAAAAACAAAGACAAAACCCAAGAATCACTCTAGTATCAAAGAACCCAGAAAAAAAAAAAAAAAAAAAAGGATATTTTATACATACTCGACACAATTCTTGATGATTTGTGACCTTCTAAAAACACTTTCTCTTTATTAACCCAATACACAACTACTTTATATCAAGCATATATAAATATATATACAAAATTTGGGAGCAGAGCAAGGAAGCTTATGAATTTCTGGTTCGTTTGAAGAAAAATGTTAATGGCACCACAACGAAACTGAAAAATAAAAAGCGAGAGAGATTCATTGACAACGTAAAAATGACTGTTTTATTTTTAGAGAGAAAAGAGACGAAGAAGAATAGGAAAAGATTTGTTACTGTTGTTGTTGTCTATACTGTAAAAATGAAAGGAAAAAAGTTATCAATGAAACATGCAAAAGTGAAAAGTGAAAAAAAAAAAACATAATTTAAAAAAATTTGGTCAAAAAAAGAGCATACAGGGTTATTTTACCTTTTTTAATAATACAATAAAATTTAGAAAAATTATAATTTATTACCATGTTAAATTTATTTTTGTTTACAAAGTTTTCAATTTTAGATTAAATTGTTTTTATGATTCAAAATTGTTTATGAAAAGTGGCTTAAATTTGTTAAATATCGAATTCAAAATTTATATAGGGAAAACAAACATTGAAAGAGGTTTGCACCCCCTTATGAGATTCATTCTATTCCATCCGAATTAGTCAAAAAATTTATAGCTTAGAAGTTTTAACACTAAAAAAAAATTAATTATAACGAGATTTTATTGTATTATTATTTTAGAATTGCTCATTCTTTAGATTTTCTTTTTTTAATTATTATAAAGATCATGCTTTTTATGTGAGAAAATTTTCTTACCAAAATTTGAGAATTATATTACATTTACAGTTATGATATAATTAAAGACATTCCCAAACCACCAATGAATTTGATTTTTCTATTTTTGGGATATTGGATTAGTAAAAAGTTGATTATGAATTTCAATGAGAATTTGTTCAATATGAATAAATATATGAATTTCAAGTTCATCCAATGAGACTGATAATTGAAAAAATGGATAATGCCCTTTATTTCCTGCTAATGCTTCTTCAAAAATGTATTGGTAACATTGTACGCAGATTGTGTGTTTTGGGTCTACAGACTTTATGTTAAACCTTTTCCATCCTCAAAACAATCTTGTTGCCTGTCTAAGTCTGATTATATCCTCTGCCCATTGTTTCTTATACTGTCAGGAATTAGTAAGTGTAATCGTTTCCAAATTCCTGATGGAATCAAAGAGCCAACATATGTATGTATGTATATACCTTAGAATTTGTATTCATCAATTCATTTCAATTATGCACGCAATTATTGTAAAATTTACAGAAGTGGGGTAGTGACTGAAAAAGAAACCACAGAGCTGCAAATTTATAGCTAGATTTTACAAAACAACACAATAAAATTTCTCTGCAATATCATTTGAGTCATTTATCTAATTACACATTCCATAAAATGAAGATAACAGAACACTTTGTTTAAAACATACTCGAAACCTGAAAAAATTCATCGGAATTTCAGGTTTATTTGCTGAAAGAACACCTCTTCCTGAAATGAGAGTAAGATTTCAGATAGATGCTTGGATGCCACAGCCTACGTCCCTGCAGACCAATCCAAATCATAATAAAAATATGAGATACTTCATGCTAAAGACACTGAAAATGTCCGGAATTTTTTTGTTTCATCTTGTGTGATGAAAAAAAAACTCGTAACTAAGATTGTGGGTTCAAGTGGTAAAAAGTCTTAAATTTGAGTTTGATATATATATAGAGAAATAAGTACTGGCATAGCTTTGCCATCTTAACTAATCCACCTGCCCCGATCTAATCCCAATCCGAACTCTTGAAACTACCTAATACTAGAGGTCATTAAAAAAAAAAAAAACTCGTACCTATGTGCGGGCGTGAGGCAACAATTCGTTAGTCCCTACGAGTACTGACACGAAGGAAAGCCTCTGTGATGACATTTAGTTTTCTTGTGACATCCCTTATATTCATCCGATTTCCTGGTGCTTCTGATGAGCATGCAAGTCCTATTTTCAGGACTGATATGAGACATTTTTGTGCATTACCTCCTCCTAATCTCGAATCTTCAACGTTGACATTGTCTTCTTGGATCTCTACTCTGTCATTATCATCAAAGTCATTCTCCTCTGCAGTCTCTGTTGCCCCCAATTCACCTGCTGTGATAAGCGAAGGGTCCACTACCTGCATGATCCGTCTTGGGAGATTAGCTCTAACAAAGTTGTGGAGATTTAAACCATCTTTGAACACTTCATCAGTCGGTCTTCGTCCTGTGAAAATCTCCAGTAAAATTATTCCAAAGCTGTAGACATCTCCATATGTTGTTACTTCGCTACCTACTCCATACTCTGCAATGCAAGTTTATATAAATATCAGATTCCACAAGAATGTTAGCGAATGAGTGTTTTCTCTTCTGTGTATTAAAGATTCGATAGATCTCTTTTGTGTTCTGGTATTACGTCTATAACTCATGCATCAGAAATGAAGTATGGTCATTTAAACTGAAAAAAAAAAGTGTGTGAAAGTTTCACCTGGAGCCATATAGCCGACAGTTCCCTTTATCCCAATAGAGCTAGTTTGGCCTTGTGAAGAATTTGGGGATAGCAGTAGCCTTGCCAATCCAAAATCACCAATATGAGCAGTCATGTCATCATCAAGGAGTATATTGCTTGGCTTCAAATCACAGTGAACGATCGGCGTGTCAGCATTGTAATGAAGGTAGTGCAATGCCGATGACACATCTGTTGCAATTATGAGTCTTTGAAGAAGGCTTAAATTCCTTGGCTCATTGTTTCCATCTTCTTCAGGATGCAACCACATTTCCAAACTCCCGTTCACCATGAAGTCAAACACCAGAGCTTTGAAGTCGTTGCCTTTAAAATCGATGCTGGAGCAATATGTCAAGAATTTAACAAGATTTCGATGCCTGATGTCTTTCAACGCTTTGCATTCAGCAATAAAGCTCTTAGTAGCTCCATGTTGATGAAAGTTTAGTACCTTCACAGCAACTAATTTTCCTCCCAGCTGCTGAAGCCTTGCTCTATAGACTGAGCCAGAACTGCCTTGTCCGATTAAGTTGCCTGAATTGAATCCTCCTGTTGCTTGCACGAGTTCCTGATATGAAACTCGTGGAAGTCTGTTTCCAGTAAACGGATCGAAAGACAGATTCTTTGGTGACTTCTGCCGATAGAAAACATATGCTGACACAACCATCAGGAAAAGCACAACTGAAGTTATGGTTGTCGCTAGAATTATGGCAATGGGAGACCTTCTGTTTTTCTTTTGGTTTACACGGCACTGCGGCAGCTTCAATTCTGGGATACCTCCACAAAGATTAGTGTTTCCAACAAATGAAATTGCACTTGCATTGCTAAACACTCCCTTGGTTGGTACTTCACCCTCCAAATTATTAAAAGAGAGATTCAAAAATTGCAGAAACAAAAGCTGCTCGATCTCTTTCGGGATATTTCCTGACAAGTTGTTTCTTGAAAGGTCTAAATGTTGGAGGCCTCCTAAGGAAGCAAAGGATGAGGGAATGGGTCCTTGGAAGAGGTTACCCTGCAAGTTAAGGCTTTCTAGCATCAAACAATCGCCTAATGCCTTAGGAATTTCCCCAGACAATTTATTTTCAGATACATCTAAATTGTTAATATTTTTCAATTTGCCAACATCAAAGGGCAATGCACCAGTGAATAAATTTCTTGACAGATTAAGAATGGTTGATAGAGAGGGAAGGCTACTGATCTGTTGCGGAAAGTCCCCAGTCAATTTATTTTGCGAAACGTCAAGAGCATACAGATGTTGGCACTTCAGGATGGTTGAAGTTATGTTTCCTTCTAATTCATTTGTTGATAAATAAAGCTCATATAGATAGGTGATGTTGCCTATGGATGGTGGGAATTCTCCTGATATTAGGTTTTCATTTAAGCCCAATTGTTGCAGCTTTACGAGCTTCCCAAAAGTTATAGGTATGCTTCCAGAGAAGTAGTTTTCCTCCATGCCCAAGCTATGCAAATTGACAAGATTTCCGACCTCTTCAGGAATTTTTCCGACTAGTCGATTGCGTCCCATGGTCACACCAGTCAGTTTAGTTGACAAATTGCCTATAGAGCGAGGTAGTACACCACCAAAATTGTTACCATCAAAAAATACTCCTCCTAGATTGCTGCAGTTTGACAAAGATGTTATGAAACTCAAATCTTGAATTTTATTTTCTCCTAGGAAATTGTGCACCACACTAAAAAATTGAAGAGAATTCAACTCTCCTAAATTTGTTGGAACTTGTCCTTCTAAGAAGTTCCTGGAGAGGTCAAGGATCTCAAGTTGAGAAGCTTTGAACAATGAAACTGGAATAGTTCCATAAAATTTGTTCATGCCGATTTCAAAAATTTGCAGTTTTGGAAGAGTGAGGCCTATATTTTCTGGGATTCTATCACTCAGTTGATTGGCTTCAACAGAAAATGTTTTAATCGACGAGATATTGTAAAGTGTTGAAGGAAGTGTACCAGAAAATTTGTTGACTCCGATAGCGAAAATAGTTAAGCTTGTTAATTGTCCCAACCGACTTGGAATACTTCCTTGCAAATTATTATTATCCAAATAAAAATATTTGAGAGTAGAAATGTTTCCAAGGGAATGTGGGATCTCTCCTGTGAGATTATTAACATCAAGCGTAAGTTCCATCAGCTTCTTTAAGGAGTGCAGCTCATCAGGAATTTTCCCCACTAGGCGATTCCTAGCGAAATCCATAACCCTAAGCTCTGAGCAGTTGCTAATGCTGACCGGAATTTCTCCTTCTAATGTGTTGCTCCACAGGCTGAGTTGTTGAAGTCGCGAAAGGCGGCCAACTTCTGCGGGAATTTCTCCGTGGAATCTGTTGATACCAAGGCTGACGTTTCTTAAAAAGGTGAGATTGCCTATGTAAGGAGAAATGGTCCCTAACAAGCTCAGATCATTCAGGATCAAAGATGTAACTCTTTGATGTTTATGACCGCATGTAACCCCTCGCCATGTACAGAAATGTGCTGAATGATTCCATGAGGTCAAGATTCCATGTGGGTCGTCAGATATCTTGTCTCTGAACTCCAAAAGTGCGAGTCGATCCGTCTCATTGCCAGTATTACCAAGAGCAGGTTTCAAGCATAGCATGCCAATGGAAAATAAAAAAATGATATGAACACAAATATGAGGGATTGAAAACCAGCGTGTCCAAATCACCATTTTTACAAGCTTGAAATTGAAGATGAAATATGCTTTTTTTCAAGTGATGGACGCTTTTAGTGTTATTTTGTCTGAATGGCAAGTGAAAGATCTCTAGTTTTTGTAAGAAGTAGGAGCGAAAAATGGTCTAGCCGTATTTAGACCGGAATTGGTCTGGTTAAGTCGAGTCCACCGTGTACAAACAATCTAAAGCATTTATTACATATCGTAGTCAGATTTGGTTACTGAGATTTTTTTTGGAACAAAATTGGTTACTTAGATTTGGTTGCTGACAAATGTTATTTATGTATTAGTACAGTAAATTTCCTACTACTAATCTATCATATATTTATTTGTTATAAATTAAATTTATAACTCTAGGGTAAATTGTGTCAGAAATTTCTAAAATTTATAATAAATTTTATTTTAATTTCATAATTTTAATTTATATCTTTTTTATTATAAAAAAGTTAATTTCAATTACATATAAAAGTTATTCAAAATAATTTTGGATAATTTAGAAGATGTTTGTCTCATTATAATTCAGCTCAATAAAAATTATTATGTTATAATATCATTTTTTTTTCAAATTATGGTGAAAAAAATTAAAAATTTTGCTAATTTATGATAATTTTTTAAAAAAATTACTAATTTATAATTTAAAAAAAAAAAACTCAAAATTCATATGTCAAAGTCCCCATATAAAATGGTGGACTAATAAAAAAAAAATCCGCCACTTTGTGTGCAAGTATTTTTATATTGCTGTATTATATGTGCTTTGTGTGGCCGGCTTCCAAGAAAATCGGCCCCATTTTCATAATAGACACATACATATACTTGTATTTTTATGTTATTATTATTATATTTCATTAATATAACATAAAATGAATGTTTTATAATAATTTTTTATGTAATATAATACATTATTATTTTTACATTTAGATTTATATTTCATTAATTTTTAATAATAATAATAATTTAACATCTTTTTGACTCAATATATAATAATATTATCAAAATATTTCAAAATATATTGCACTCAATATCCTACTCATATATTCCAAAATGCTTATAAATCCATATAGTTTGCATGCAATGGACGTGACCATGATAATAATTTAAAAAAAAAAAAAACTATATTACTGATATATTTATTATTAAATATTAATTTTATTTTTTAAATAGTAGAATAGTTATAATTTTTTTATAATAGTATAAGCTTTAAATGAGTTATCCACCGTAAAATTTTAAGTTTAAGATGATGGTTATGATAATTATTATTATGATGATTATAATAATTATAATAACTATAATCATAATCATAATTATGATTATAGTAACTATAATCATAATCATATTAATAATTATCATCACCATCATCTTAAACTTAAAATTTTACGGTAAATAACCCATCTAAAGTTTATACTATTATAAAAATGGAAATTTTGTAAAAATGCCATAAATTGATAATTTTATTATTTTTATTTTTATTTTTATTATTATTATTATTATTTATTCAGGCTTGAGCTCAATTTAATCTCTAAAGAAAAAATTCAAAATTCGACTCAAAATTGATCAAGTTTCATTTTTCATGAGTTCAATCTCGACTTGATATTCTCAAGTAGCTCGTACTGGAGTTAAAATTATTTATATTATTAAATTATTTAAAAATATTTTTTTCTTATTTTATAATAATAATAATAATAATATTATTATTATTATTATTATTATTATTATCTTTTAAAATTATTTATATTATATAAAATTAATAAATGATCTTTTTAATAACAAATAAAAAACACCCTAGAATAGGTGCAACATCAGGCCTCATTATTCAAAAATTGAAAAAAAATTGCCAAGTTCACCCTTCTTAGTGGCGGACTTCAGCCAAAAAAAATGAAAAAAAAAAATATATTCAGCACAATTTCGCCAGTTTGACTGGCGGAATTGTTCACTGTACCCCACCCGAGTTCCGATTTTCGTTCCACATCATCTAAAATCTCTGCTACCATCTTTATGAAAAAATTGATCATAAGGTTAAGTATAAAAAAAAAAAAAAAAGTAAAGTAAAATTATAGTTAAAAGTTTTATGAAAAAAATAATATAATAATATAATATGATAATTTTTGTTAAATTATATAATGATGTAATAATTTTAATATGTCACATCATTTAAATTAATTAAAAATGTTTTAAGTAATTTTTTAGTATAATTTAAATTAATATTTTATAATAAAAAATATAAATTAAAATTATAAAATTAAAATAAAATTTAGTGTAAAGTTTGATAATTTCCGATCAATTAACCCTTCAACTCTAAATTGAAATGAAAAAATTTGGACCACCCGGAATGAATGGTTTCTCATTTATTCATTTATGGCTTCCAAGTTGCAGTTGCCTGTTCTACTTTTGTAAAAGAAGTCATTTTCAATAAATTTCACGGATGCTTAAGGCCTGCGTAATTTTCAACAAATTTCAGTCATGTGGTCCATTTCATCACTCGTTTCTTTTCAATTTTAAGAATCGTAATTTTGAATGGTTTCTTTTCAATTTTGTTTTTGGTCAATTGTTCTTTTCATTTTCTAATGTTGACATTTTCTGCTTTTCTTTTTCTTTTTTTTAATTTTTTATCTATTTATTATTTTTAAAATCATATTTAATTAAAATTAATTTTATTTATTTATTTATTTTGTATATTTTAAATAATTTTAATTTTATATTCTAAATAATAATTTTTTAATTTTAAAACTTATTATTATTTAAAATATAAAAATTAAATTAATTAAATTAAAAATATTCATAATCTTCAATAATTATTTTTTATTTCATGTCGAATCAAAATTTGGTTACTAACTAATGTTATTTATGCATTATTGCAGTAAATTACTGGCATGCTAATTCGAGAATGGCCTACTAAGTAGGTCAAACTACAATATATCTACAGATAATATATTTATTTGTAATAAATAAAAGTTGTAATTTTAAATTGAAATGTAAATATCTGGACTATCTGAAATGTTGGAGTGTAAACAAGTCGAGTCGAATCAAGTTTTAACTATCTCAAACTTAGTTCATTTATAATTAAGCCTAACATGAGCTGAGTTTGTTGTGTCATTTGACATTCACGAGCTATTCGTAAACTTAAATGAGTTTGAAGAAATTTTAAAAAATATAAATTAAAATTAAAATTATACATTAAAAAATTGAAAATAAATAATTAAATAAATTATAATATATCTAATAAAAATTATAATTTTATTTTAATAATATATTTTTTATAATAAAAATTTATATATTACATATTTAAGTTAAAATTATTAAATATTAAAATTATCAATTTATAGTAGTATTAAAAATATTTATCAATTTATGATAATTTTTTAAAAAAAAAATGAAATTCACCGGTCAAACCGGTAGAATTGCGAGAGGACAAAAGTCCTCTCGTGCATTCCGTTCGTCGAGATTAACATGTGGCGAAATGGTCAATTTATTAAAAACAATAAAAACTTGACCATTCCCCCAAAAGAATATGGCCGAATGGTCACAATTAAAAGAATACAATATGTCATTCATGCAGACCGATAGACGTGATCAATGCTCATATATATATATATATATATTGTTGTGAAATAAAGATTGAATTTTTTAGTTTGTTATAGAACTAAATTTGAATTTAGTAGTATTTAATTAAAAGAAAAATATTTTATAATTGAATAATTTTAAGAGAATTTAGAGAACTATAATATTGAAAGAATTTGAAAAGTAATTTATTTTTTTCTTAACATATTCATTTAATAAATTTCAATCTCTTTATATAGAGATTTTCTTTTCACTATTTGAGAAATATTTTCTCACAAGTAATATATTGTTCATTCACAAGCAATATATTGTTCATTCACATTCATAATATTTCCCCTTGAATAACAATATCTTACAACTACCTCGTTAAAATCTTGCTAAATAAAATTCAGTGAAAAAAATTTTAGCTTAAGGAAAAAGAGTACAGTGCATGATTTTCTCCCCTCTCAAGTTGATATGTATAATCTTCCTTCACATAGTATGCAAATGTCGCATTCTAATATCGTGAACGTGCCTTCTAAAGATTGTAGTTGGAAGCGTCTTTGTGAAAAGATCAGCTGAATTCTTGCTAAACTGAATATACTTGATATCTATATGATTATCTTTTATTAGCTCTTAAGTGTATGAAAAGAATCTTGGAGGTATATGTTTAGTTCTATCACTTTTGATATATCCTTCCCTTAATTGTGCAATGCATGCTGCATTATCTTCATATAAAATTGTTGGACTTTTGTTGACTGAAAAACCACAAGATTCTTCAATATGATGTGTCATTAATATAAGCCACACACACTCTCTACTTGCTTCATGTAGTGCAATAATTTCATAATGATTTGAGGAAGTAGTGACAAGCGTTTATTTCTGGGAATGCCAAGAAATTGCAGTTTCATTATTTGTGAACACATAGCCTATTTGAGATTTCGCTTTATGAGGATCAGATAAATGCTTTGCATCTGCATAACCAATCAATTCTTATTTTGAATTGTTAGAATAAAATAAACCCAAATCAACATTTCCTCGAAGGTATCGAAGTATATGTTTGACCCCTTTCCAATGCCTTTTTGTTAGAGCTGAACTGAACCTTGCTAATAAATTGATTGCAAAAGAAATGTCAAGTCTAGTATAATTAGCAAGATACATTAAAGCTCCAATGACATTGAGATATGGAAATTCAGGACCAAGAATTTCTTCATTTTCTTCACAGGGTCGAAATGGATCAATCTCAATATTGAGTGATCTAACGACCATTGGAGTACTTAAAGGATTTTCTTTATCCATATTAAAGCATTTCAAGATCTTTTCTGTGTAATTTGATTGATGCACGAATATCCCATTGTGCATTTGCTCAATTTGTAAACCAAGGCAATACTTGGTTTTTCCAAGATCTTTCATTTCAAATTCTTCCTTTAAGTATACTGTTGCTTCATGGATCTCATTTTCTGTTCCAATGATATTTAAATCATCAATATATACAACTATAATCACAAATTCGGATATTATTTTCTTAATAAAAATGCATGGGCAGATAATATTACTCACATATCCTTTATTAATCAAATAATCGCTTAAACGATTATACCACATGCGCTCAGACTTTTTTAACCCATATAAAGATCTTTGGAGCTTGATCGAATACATTTCTTTGGATTTTGTATTTAATGCTTCAGGCATTTTAAATCCTTCAGAGATTTTCATATAAATGTCACTATCAAGTGATCCATACAAATAAGCAGTCACAACATCCATAAGACGCATTTCTAATTTCTTAGAAACTACTAGGCTAATAAGAAACCTGAACATAATTGCATCCATAACAAGAGAATATGTTTCATCATAATCAATTCCCGGCCTTTGTGAAAAACCTTAAGCTACAAGTCTAGCTTTGTACCTTATTATTTCATTTTTCTCATTTCTCTTTCGTACAAAGACCCACTTGTATCCTACCGGTTTCACAATTTTAGGCATAGGAATAATTGGCCCAAAAACATTTCGCTTGTTTAGTGAGTCCAATTCAGCCTGCATAACATCTTTCCATTTTATCCAATCATGCCTATTTTGACATTCCATTACTGATTTTGATTTAGGATCATCTTTGTCATTTATGATTTCACATGCAACAGTATATGAAAATGTTTCATAACTTTCTTTATTTTCTATTTCTTTAGGGATATTTTCCTCGCTATGAATATAATTATCTACTCCCTTTCTCTTTCGAGAATTTTTATCCTTAGAACCAATTGGTCTTCCACGCTTCTGGCATGTTTTAGACTCATGAGTGTCTTTACTCTCAAGTTTTATTTTTGGAATTCCAATATGAGCAGGAGCATTGGCTGCTGGTATATATGATTTAGTCACTCTTTTTGTATCAGTAAATGCATCTGGCAATTGATTTGCAATTGCTTGTAAGTGCATAATCTTTTGCACTTTTAATTCACATTATTTTATGTGAGGATCCAGATGCAATAATGATGGTTCATTCCATGAAATATCCCTTTTCCTAATGTTGAGAAAACAACCTCATTAAATTGGCAATCAGCAAAACGTGCTGTAAAAATATCACAAGTTAAAGGTTCAAGATATCTAATAATTGAGGGTGTTTCAAACCCAACATAAATTCCCAATCTTCATTGAGGACCATTTTTGTGCGCTGAGGTGGTGCAATGGGTACATATACTGCACAATCAAAAATTCTGAGATGGGAAATATTTGACTCTTGGCCAAATGCCAATTGTAGTGGGGAGTATTTATGATATGCACTAAGTCTGATGTGAATTAATGAAGCAGCATGTATGATTGCATGAGCCCAAACTGAAATGAGAAGCTTTGTTCTCATTATTAATGGTCTAGTAATAAGCTGAAGGCGTTTAATCAATGATTTAGCTAAACCATTTTGAGTATGTACATGGGCAACAGGATGCTCAACAATGATCCCAGTAGACATACAATAATCATTGAATGCTTGAGATGTAAATTCACCAGCATTATCAAGTCTTACCCTCTTGATTGTATAATCAGGGAATTGTGCTTGTAATTTAATAATTTCAACAAGCAACCTTGCAAATGCAACATTACGAGTTGATAATAGATAAACATGTGACCATCTACTAGATGCATCAATTAATACCATAAAATATCTGAATGGTCCACATGGTGGGTGAATTAGCCCACATATATCACCTTGAATTCATTCTGAATTTTAGATGGTGAAGGTCTCAAGATTAATTTTTTGAGAGAACAAGTTGTACATGATATTGCATTTGATTGAGGAATTCTTTGCCTCTTCAAGGGATGCCCATGTGAATTCTCAATTATCCTTCGCATCATTACTGATCCAGGATGACCTAATTTGTCATGCCATAAATTTATTATTGAAGGATCATAAAATTTTTCTTTTATTGTCATATTTGATTCAATTACATGTATATACATGTAATGCAATCCAGTAGGGAGTTTTGGCAGTCTTTCCAATACTTGTATTTTTCCTGATTCATAAGAAACTATATTTAAATATTTGTTACCATTTATAGTAATGGATTGGGTATCACACCCATTTCGATATATGTCATCAAAACTCAACAAATTTCTTGTTGATTTTGGTGAAAACAAAGCTTCATCAATTATAAACTTTGTTCCATTTGGTAACATAAATTTAGCTTTGCCAATTCCTTCACTCAGATCTATAGGACCTGATATTGTTTTTACAACTGCCTTTGTGGGCTTTATTTCAGAGAAATTATCTCTATTTTTCAAGATAGTATGTGTAGTACCACTATCTGGTATGCAGAGATCTCCAATATTGTCTTTATGTTGAGTACAATCCATATTAAACTTCAAAATAGATAAACACAAAATTAATCAATTAAGGTAAAAACATAAAATAATTGTAAAGTAGGACATTTTATTTAATTTGAAAATAACATACATAACAATAACATATTCTTCATAATAAAATAAGTAATAACAATATACTTAAAATTATAGATGTCTCAATTTCCATTGTCAGTAAAATCATTAGTAAAATCAGAAACATCTAGATGAGTTGTATCATTAACATGAGTATGATGCTCATTGAAGTTTATTTCCTTTTCTTTGCCTTTCAATGATGCCTTATAAAGTTGGCAAAGATGTGGTGGTGTTTGACAAAATCGTGACCAGTGTCCTTTACTACCACATCTGAAACACATAGTTTCAGACTTATGTTAAGGCCTTTCTTGAACAACACTGATGACTGATTTTAACTTCTTTTGAGGTTGAGTCTGAGTTTGTTGTGGAGTATTATTATATTTATTTCTACGACCACGACCAAAGAATTGACCTCTTCCACATCCACGACCTCTACCTCTCCCACGTCCATGGCTATTATAATTTTTATATCTGGAATAATTTATAGCATTTGCTTCTGGAAATACTATTGAGCCAGTGGGACGAGACTGATGATTTTTCATCAAGAGTTCATTATTTTTCTTAGCTACCAGTAGACATGAAATTAGTTCAGAATATTTTTTAAATCTCTGCATCCTGTATTGTTGTTGTAGTGTAACATTTGATGCATGAAATGTGGATTAAGTTTTCTCCAGTATATCCTCGTCTATGACTGTTTGTCCACAGAATTTTAATTGTGATACTATTCTAAACATTGCAGAATTATAGTCACTCACTTTTTTGAAATCTTGAAAGCGTAAAGCTCTCCATTCATCAGTGACTACTGGTAGTATTACATCTCTTTGATGATCATATCTATCTTTTAGATCCTTTCAAAGAACACTTGGATCTTTGATAGTCAAATATTCACATTTTAATCCTTCATCAAGATGACGACGGAGAAAAATTATAGACTTGGCCTTATCTTGCAATGAGGTGTTATTATTTTCTTTTATGGTATCAATTAACCTCATTGATTGAAGATGCATTTCTACATTTAGAATCCAAGACATATAATTTTTTCCCGTGATGTCAAGAGCAACGAACTCAAGCTTTGCTAGATTTGTCATTATGATAACTAATAAAAAAAAGTATAACTCAATTAGAATTCATAATTTTGATGACTACTAAAAAAAATCAAACATAATCAGAATTTACTAATTAATTATATCATGAATGAATATTGCAAGAAATAATAGCGGTACAAAAAATGATACAATAATGCTTAAAATTATATCAAATAGAAAATCATCTTCCATATGAATTATTCCTAAAACTATTATAATAGTCATGATCAAAACACAAATATAAATATACCAAATCATATTTACAATTTAGAGTAAAGAGAGAAAGAGATTATATATGAATTTGTGTGAATAAATAAAATTTATAACTTGTCTATTTATAATGAAAAATATAGCTGTTTGTTACCGTTATATTATTGTTGGTAATATATAGCCGTTAGAATTTTTTTTTAATATAATATATTGAGAAATAAATTATATAAAGTAAAATTAATAAATAATGTTGATATGATTATTTATAGTAAGTGAGTTAACATAATAATATGTATAAATATGGGACAAAACCGTCCATTAATATAAAATGGGGTATAGCCTTCAATTAACATAAATAATAAAAAATTAATGTGCATAAATATAAATTAGTAGGAGGCATAGTCATCCATAAGGTTAGAACCATTTCTAGCAATATTTACATCAATGGTGTAGTTAGTAAAACAAAATAAAAATAGCAATTAATATAAAGTTAGATTGAAGAAATAAATATAAATATGAATATATATAAATTAGTAGGAGGCATAGCCATCCATGATAATATATAATCAAATAATATATTCATAAATATTAAATATTAAGAAATATGTATCTTATTGTTTTGATCGAGAACTTTTCGTGCTGATAACGTGTTGTGAAATAAAGATTGAATTGCTTAGTTTGCTATAGAACTAAACTTGAATTTAGTAGTATTTAATTAGAAGAAAAATATTTTATAGTAGAATAATTTTAAGAGAATTTAGAGAGAATTTAGATAACTATAATATTAAAAGAATTTGGAGAGTAATTTATCATTTTCTTAACATACCCATTTAATGAATTTCAATCTCTTTATATAGAGATTTTCTTTTCACTATTTGAGAACTATTTTCTCACAAACAATATATTGTTAATTCACATTCATAATATATATATATATAAAAGCATTTTGCCATTATAAAAATGAGATTAATATTAATATATAATTATAAATATATAATAAAAAAATATATTTTTTTTTATAAATCGTGACCATATGATCACGTCTATATATTAAATTTATACCATATGACTTTTGAACTCAAAAGTAATTAAATTTATAATTTGACAAGATTTTTCCTCTATAATTCAATATTTATGTTTAAATGTATATGTGTTGAATTATTAAATTTTATATATTTTAATTAAAAATATAAATATTTTATTTTATCCAAGTGTATTGATTTTTACATGATATTTTGTTATGGTTCATGGTTAGTTAATAGTTTGGTTAAATTTGATAGTTTAAGGATAATTTTGTTTTATTTATTTTAATTTTCATCTTATTATTTATTTCATTTTATTATTTAATTATAATTGTTATTTACACATTGAAATCTATATATTATTTACAGTTTGCACAATGTGTAGATTGATAACTATTTTTTTTTTAATAATATGAGCTCTAAACAAGTTCCTCACTCTTGAAACTTAGATTAATAATAATAATAATAATAATAATAATAATAATAATAATAATGTTATTTTAAAATTAATAATAATATTAATAAACTATTTCAAATTCTACACTCTTTTTATTTAATAATAATAACATTATAAAATATAAATATTAAAAATTATTATTATTATTATTATTATTATCATTATCATTATTATCATCATCATCTTTTAAAATTATTTATGTTATATAAAATTAATAAATGATCTTTTCAATAAAAAAATTTAAAAATAAAGAAAAATTTATATAATGAGGCTTCCATTAATAAGCCTCATTATTAGTTGGAAAATATTTTTTTACAAGACAATTCCGTCATTTCTAGTGACGGAATTGCTTTATTTAAATTTTTTTAAAAAAAAAAAAACTCTTCAATTTTGCCGTTTAAGCGACGGAGTTAGCGAAATTAAAATTATTTCGCCACATAGAAAAGAAGTATCATAAAATGGTAATTTTTTTAAAAAATACAACAATCCTGTATTTTTTTCCCCCCAAATTTAAGACAAGTTTTTTCATTGCCACAAATTCGCAAAAAGCCCTTCAGACTATTTAGATCAACAAGCTGTCCGATTTTTTTTAAATAATAACCTAAGCATTTATGATAAATTATATGATATCCAGATTTGGGTGTTAACCAGTATTAATTAATAATATTAATTAATAGACAATATATAAGTAATTTATTAAGTATATTAAATTATAATTTATTTACAAATCATATATTTATTTGTTATAAAACAAAGATGGAGCATTGAATTTTTGAAAATGAAAAAAATGGGGCAATTATAATTGGAATTTTTACAAAAAAAAACACTAAAAATGGAGGTCATTTTCATCAAAATACCCTCTTTTTCTATTAAATTACATGGGTATCCATCTTTTCCCAAAAATTTCACGCGTGCCCTTTTGCGTCTTCTTGGTTTTCTATGCACTTTTTTTCTCCGAAGCAATTGCTTTCACTGCGCCACAGAATCATTGCTCCTCCACCTCCGCCCCATCCTTTGTGCGTCTGTCAGCTCCAAAGGTCGGATCTGCTGCTGCTGCTTCTTCTTCTTCACGGTCATGCGCGTCGCATCTCTTCTAGCAATTTTCCGGGCAAAAATCTAAAGCCTTGTTCGTTCGTTAATCAATGTTTAGCTGGATTAAAAAAAAAATTGTCTCAGACAGGGAAAATGATGCCAAATCTTGATCAACAGAGAACTAAGATGCTTAGTCTAACAGTTCTTCAAAGAATCGATCCTTTCATTGAAGAGATTTTGATTACTGCTACTAACTGCAGCGTGGATATATGTGTATTTATATATATATTTCTGTCTCTCTCGAATGGCCAAGAATTCATCCAATAAACAATTGTCATTTTGCCAATACACATTAAGTACATGTATTTGAATGCCTCCACACAAGCTCTATGTCTAACACGATCAGTTATACACCCAAATGCTCGAAGAGCTGGATTAGTTTGGTGGACAAGATAGAAAAATGTTGAACGTATAGTTAAAGGCTTGAAGCACAGAACGCACAAGAGCCAGTGCCAGGATTGACTGACTTGTGATTTTGGGATTACTTGATTGGCCTCAATTACAGTCCTCCCAAATTGTTTTATTGCTGGAAAGAAATCTTTGTTTGCTTGTTTGTTTATGCAAGACTTGGTTGACTTGCTTACCCCATTATGTTTGATATATCAGTTATCAGTATTCTTCTTACGTGCACATATCACAGCAGAATTTAGAGGATGACTTGAGTGGTCATTTGATTTGTCAAAGGATGAATCTGCAATTTCCAAAAGCAATATGGAAATTTCATGCTACTGATGTAGCAATATGGAAATTATATTCAGACTGAATTTTCATTTGGAGTTTTCTTTTTCTTGGGCAAGACCTGTAACAAGATAGTGAAGGGGGTGGTGACTCAACAAGCGATTGAAGACAAAATGCAAGCCATAGTGAACCAGAAAATATAAATGCGCAAAGATATTTATCTTTTTTTGTTACCAATTATTATTGCTTTTATAATTTTAAGTAAATTAAATTAAATTAATTAAAATTTTACCAATTTTTTATTATCAATTTTTATTACACAACAAGCTTAATAAATAATAAAAATGATACTTAAAAATAGTATATTTTCTTAATATTATTCATATATAATACAATCAAAATAGCACATTTTTTTAATATTATAAGTATTTGAAACTCAAAAACAATATTTAAATATTTTCTCCAGCCAAAATTATATTTTCTGCATATTATTAGAATCTAAAACTCAAAACAATATCTAAAATTTAAAAATAATATCTCAAATTCATAAATACAATATATTATCTTAATATTATATATAGTGAAACTTAAAAATCATATCCGATACTAAAATCAGTATATTATTTGGATATTATTCGAATATTTTCCTTCAATAAAAAATATATTGTCTAAATATTATTCGCATCTGAAACTTAAAATGTTATCTAAAACTCAAATTTTTTAAACAATTAATTAAATGAGGGAATCTGAAACCTAAAATGGACTTGGTGAACTTGTCATGCAATGTTTTAAACACCTATAGCTTATAAATAATTTTTAATTATTTTTTTTAGAAATTTTTGTTTTTTGAAAATTTAATTTAATTTTAAAATAATTAAAATGATGGAATCTAAAACCTAAAATAAATTGGGTGAACCAATCATGCTATTAGTTAAATATGTCTACTTTGTAAATAATTGATTAAATTTATTTTAAATGTAATTTAAAAAAAAAAAAAAACTCAAATAGGGGATAAAATAGTACATGTTGCAACATTTTCCTTAATAGAAAAATAGAGTATTTTTTATTTACATTTCCTATCAAAGAAGGCTTCTTTAATTTACAAGTTAAAGATGTCTAAGTTAATAGAAAAAGAGAGTATTTTTGTGTTAAATAATTAAAAGTTGGGACTATATTTTTCAAAAATTATTACTTAAAATTTTTGTTACGGGTCTAGTGCACTATTGGTACCATAACTTTAGGTTATGTTTTACTTTGGTACTAAATTTTTAATTTTTTCTTTTCAGTCCCAAAAATTCTATTTTTATTTTAAGTTAAAGTACCTCAAATATATCTTATCAAATTTAGCATATATCGCAGCTGGAATAAATATATTTGTAATATATTCACCATGTAAGCATTCCATTAAACAGTCTAATCACCTTGTGAGCTCCATAAAAAAATTTTGCTAAGATTTTATTTTATGGGGCCCATGAACAATTTTTGTTTTATGAGGCTAACAAAATGATTAAACTATTTAATGGAATGCTTATAAGGTAAATATGCAAAAAATATGTTTATTCCAACTGCTACACATATTACATTTGATTGGATATATTCGAGGTACTTCAACTTAAAATAAAAATAGAATTTTTGGGACTGAAAAGAAAAAAATTAAAATTTTATTACCAAAGTGAAACATGACCCAAAGTTATAGTACAAACGGTGCAACAAACCCTTTTTGTTATACAACAAGCTTAAGAAATAATAAAAAATTATACTAAAAAATGGTATATTTTTTGCATATCAATCGTATATGATACAATAAAAAACAATGTATTATCCAAATATTATAAATATTTGAAACTAAAAACAATATTTAAAAATTGAAAAATTGTATCTTAAACTCATAAATACAATATATTAATTGAATATTATATGTATGTGAAACTTCAAAATTGTATCTAATACTAAAACCAGTATATAATCCGAATATTATTCAAATATTTTTCTTCAACTAAAATTATATTTTCTGAATATTATTTATATCTGAAACTTAAAACTATGTCTTAAATTTTAAAATCGTATTAAATACTAAAATAGTATATAATATGAATATTATTCGAATATTTTTTTTCAATCAAAAATATATTTTCTGAATATTATTTGTATCTAAAACTCAAACGATTATTTGAATATAATAATTTAAGTAAATATATATTGTTAAAAAAATTATCAAAAAAAAATTTGGCCTTGAGTAATAAATTTAAAATATAACTGTATTCAATTAATTAAAATAAATATATAAAATTGATATATAAATATCAATTAATTTGAATCCAAATGTTCATATTTTTTCAAATGCATGAAACTTGAAAATAATTTTTATTTATTTCATTTATTATTTGTATATTTTAGTTTATTGTCCATGTATAGAATGAATATAACAAGAATAACATAAAAAAATAAAAAATAAGAAAAAATAAAAAAACAGAAAATAAAAAATAAATAATTGAGAGATTTTAAAAATAAATGTAATGATAAAATAATAAATAATAAATAAGGATAATAAATAATAAGAAAAATAAGGAAAAAAATAAAATTTTTTTAAAAATAAGAAATAAATAAGAAAATTAAGAAATATATATAAGAATAAAATAAAAAATAAAAAATAAAGATAATAGAGAACAAAAAAAATAAAAATTAATAAGCAAGAAAAAAATAAAAATAAACAAAAAATTAAAAAAAATAGAGAAAGTTAAAAAATAAAAAATAAAAAATAAGAATAATAGAGGAAAAAGAAAAAATAAGAATAAAATAAAAAAAAAGAGAGAAAATAATACAATAATAAAGGAATAAGAAAAATATAAAAGGATAAAAATAAAAAAAAAAAGATACTATTAAAAATAAAAAAGACAATTATAAAATTAATTTAAAAAAAAAAAGTATTTTGATGATGAAAACCCAAAACATATACATTTGTGTAATTTTTCCATTATAATTGCCCGTCCTAGTGTTGTGGAAGTTGGGCCAATGTTTGGAAAGTAAGAAGTCATGGGACACTAAAGGTCTTGCAGTCCAATTATGGTGCCAAATTAGACCTGTTTCTGATTTTTTTTTTTCTTTTTAAATCATCCCTTTTTTGAACTCATCAAATTTTAACTAATTCGATTTAATACAAAAATAATAAAAATCTATCAACACTAATTTAATGTGATTACATATATTACAATTCAAATATAAAATGTTACTTAAACGAGAATAATCCTTATAGTTATGTTTGACTCGCGAAATAGACCAATAATAGAATAATTATTTCATAAAAAATAATTATTTTTTGTTGTGATTCAAAATTTATTATAAAATACTAATTTAATAATTTTTAAGAATAGTCATTCCTTCAAAAACTAAAGTATAAGTATTCTTTACCCTTGCAATAAATCATTTGTACTTTTAGCCCTTTTTTTTTATGTCTAATTACTACAAAAAAAAAAAAAAGTCATTAGCAAAAGGAAATTACGGTCACAAAAAATGTAAAAACAAGTAGCTAAAGACAATTTGCAATTTAAAAATACCAGTCACATGAGGTCACCAGTGGCTCCACTGCAAAAAGTTTTTTGCAACCTAAAAATCTAAACGGCCGTAAATACCTTTTGTGAAGGGTCATACTATAGTCGCTAATAATAAGTATTAGTGACCTTTTTAAACCAATCACGACCAAAATCACAGTCGTAAAATTTAACACAATCATAGTTAATATCACAAATTCACCTATTAATGACCAATTTTTTTATCGCAAATATTATGGTCAGTTTTTATTTTTTCTTTTAATTATTAATATATATATGTAATAAGTTTAAAATAAAATTATACATTAATAAACAACACACTAAAAGAATATTAGTGTTCCCACCTAATTAGGGGTCCTCCACCTCCCTAAATAGGAACACATGGACAAAGGAGAAGACAGATTCGTCCAAGGAACTACCTCAAAGAAGAATCCTAACTGAAGTAGGAACACTTTCCCATAAGGATTCCTATTCCTCCCAGGTTTGAGTATCACTGTATATAACACCATATATCCCTCATTAGAGGACATCTCATTCACACATACTCAAGTTATCTTTCATCCACCCGCTTTCTATTCTCTAACTTAGGCATCTGAGTGTTTGTGGGGATTCCCCCTACCTCTCACCTTGCCCTCTGTTCAGTGCTTTGCAGGACGTTCAGCCCAGGAGTCCCGAAAATCAGTTATCAAGTGGCATCGTCTGTGGGAACTCCTTGGGAAAAGCCATTCATTCACTTGCTAAGCTAAAGACATTTTCACCATGACTTCCAGCCCACCTTCGGCCCAAATTCCTGAGGGCGGCACCAATCCTTCTGCACCCATCCTTTCGACTGACCTTTTAAGCCCTTTCCCAGTAATAATATCATCGCCCACCTTGCAGCTTGTTGGGGCCACATCCGGTCATACATCTTTACCTCCGAAAAACACTCCGAGATACCCGTCCTTGGGAATAGATCTCCCATATTATGCTCCGCTGCAGCACCATTAATCAATACCCTCAATACCTTTTCCAAGCCTACTAGAAACGCCAGTAATAACCACTCCAAACCTAAATATAGTAACCCAAACACTCGGCCTTGACCAAGCAAGCAAAGACGCCATGATAAAAAATATTCAGGCACAAATAACCTTGATGCAACAATAGCTAAGCGCTATAATACAGAGCGAGCATACTGAACTAGCTTCAAATAATGATAATGCAGCACCCCGACAGGCTCCAGGGACAAGCACAGGGAAGGGTAAAGCACCATAAGGGGAGTGTAGTTTGTCCATCCCAGCTCTCGATGATTCGAAATTAGCACAAAAGGTTGAGGAAGCAATGAACAAGGCTCGGACTAAACTTAGAAAGGAAGAAGAATGGGTGATGGATAGCAGAACTCTGTTTGTCAGCAGAATAATTCAAACGGAGATTCCTAGTAAGTTCAGAATCCCGCAGCTCGATCAGTACGATGGGACAAGAGACCCTATTAGTCATATATCTGCTTTTCGAACAAAGATGCTGCTTTAGAATGTGAACGATGGAATCATGTACAGAGTCTTCCCAAGTACACTCACAAAAAGCGCCCAAAAATGGTTTCATCGGCTCCCGGAGAATACTGTCACTTCTTTTGAAGACTTAGTCGAGCAGTTCCATATCAAATTTATCACCAATATCCCTCCTGCAAAAAACATCAATGACCTCCGGGTGTGCCGACAGGAAGCTGACGAGTCTCTACGAAGTTACCTTGATCGTTTCAACAAAATAACTATGTAGATTGAGCACCTCATTGATGAAGTCGCTATAGAAGCTTTGAAAAATGGCACTAGACTCAGCAAGCTAAAAGACAAATTAATGACTAAAGAATCGAGTACCTTTGTCGAGGCAATGGCGATAGCAGTTCAGATGATAAAGATGGACGAGGATAGGAGGATGCATCGGGAAGAAGATAGGCCACCAACTAGAGATGAATGGCCAAAGCAGAGATGAGTAAGCTTTCCAAAAATGAATTCCAGAGCTCTGGCAGACAGATTTGATAGGGAAGCAGATAGATATACACCCCTGAACACTTCTCAATCAAGGATCCTTATGTGGGTCAGGCAGAATGGAGTGGAAATTACACCAGCCAAAAGAATTAGCCTAAGCTAGAGATTTACTTGTGATAGAAGCCAGTACTGTGAGTACCACAGAGAATACGACCATAACACAGAAGGCTATAGAGAACTGAAGAGTGCTATAGAAAAAATAGTGTAGTGGGGAAAGCTTGATAATTTCACTGACGCACCGAGGAGACGCGGAAACATGGAAAACCATGACCGTGACAAAGCTGAGGCAAAGAAATCTAGGAAAGAACCGATCGAAATGATCAACATGATTGTGGGAGGAGAAAACACCGAGAAACGATTAAAATGCAGTAGAGGAAAAATGATACCCGATAAAAGCAACAACATTCTTAACTCGAAAGATAATTCGTATATACATCACCCTCACAGTGATGCCCTGGTGATAACCACATGCATAAATAAGTATCGGGTCAAAAGGCTATTGATCGATAATGGGAGTGCTATCAATGTTTTATCTTGGAATACGTACAAAGCTATGGGCAACTCCATCACCAACCTAATGGCCATCCAGAACCCCATCACTAGTTTTTATGGAGGAACAATGCAACCAATGGGGACTGTCAATCTGGATCTAGAATTCATAAACCAAGAGGATGAGGAAACAAAAATTGTCTGGACCCCATTCAACGTGGTAGACATACCACTAGCCTATAATGGGATAATAGGGCGACCGGTACTTTACAAAGCAGATGCAGTCACCAGCATCCGGCAATTAACCATGAAAATTCCAATCAAAATAGGGACCTTTACTATTAGGGGAGATCAGTAGATGGCCAAACAATGCTATCAGATGATCATAAAATCTCTAGCGGAAGCTTTTCATTTGGAAGCATGGGAAATTAAGAAGCAAGGCGCTAATCCACAACCGGTGGAAGACACGGAGACATTGCAAATCAGGGGAGGAAATTCGTGAAAATTGGTAATGTCCTTAATTAAGACATCAAAGACACATTAAGGAACGTCCTTATTAGACATTCAGAAGATTTTGCTTCTCAAGCCTCCGAGATCATCGGCGTGGACCCGCGGGTTGCCTGTCACTGCCTAAACATCAAACCAGGGGCCAAGCCAGTAGCACAGAAGAAAAGAACTTTCGCCTATGAAAACAAAAGATCATTGTCGAGGAAATAACGAAGCTTTTAGCAGCCGAATTCATTAAAGAGGTTACTCACCTAGACTGGGTAGCCAACGTAGTACTCATCAAGAAAGCAAACGGGAAGTACATAATGTGTGTAGACTACACCGACCTCAACTAGGCGTGCCCCAAAGACAACTACCCGTTACCAACGATTAATCAGCTCATCGATTCCACCGCTGGCCATGGCCTATACAGCTTCATAGATGCAGCCCAAGGTTATCACCAGATCCCCATGAAGAAAGAAGACCAGGAGAAAACGTCCTTCATCACACACGAAGGGCTGTACTGCTATAAGGTGATGCCCTTCAGACTGAAAAATGTCGGAGCCACATACCAGAGAATGATGAACCAAGTCCTTCAGAGCCAGATTGGGACCAGCGTGGAGGTATATATGGATGACATCATCATTAAAAGCAAGCACTCTGAGCACCACCCAGCGGATGTGGATCAAGTTCTCTAGTTACTAAGCCAATCCAGGATCAAGTTAAATCCTGATAAATGCGTCTTCGGAGTCCAAGCTTGTAAATTCTTGGGGTTCATGATTTCCCACCGAGGCATTGAAGCCAACCCAGAAAAAATGGAAGCCATACTCAACATGGCAGCACCAAAGAGCATCCGTGATATACAAAAGCTAAATGGAAGAATAACCGCACTGGGGCACTTTATTTCTTGCTCAGTTAGGTGATGTCTACCATTTTTTCGAGCTCTCAAAAGTTCCAGCAAGTTTCAGTGGTTCGCTGATTGCCAAGCAGCATTTGAAGAAATTAAAAGATTCTTATCTTCCCCACCATTAATCAGTCGTCCAATATCGAACGAGACCTTATACTATACCTATCTGTTGGTCGAGAATTCATCGCCTCAGTATTGATAAGGGAAGATGGAAGCCAGCAAAGCCTTATCTACCATGTCAGCAAGATGCTCTGAGGACCTGAAGTCCGATACCCCATGCTGGACAAATTAGCCTTAGTTGTGGTTCATACTTCTCGAAAGCTTCGTCACTACTTCCAAGCTCACCATATCGTGGTCCGGTCCTATTTTCTACTGCGTAAAATATTACAGAGACCAGAGACTTCAGGCAAGCTAGTGCAATGGTCGGTCTTACTCGGTGAGTTCGATATTGATTACGAACCTCAACAGCAGATGAAAGCCCAGGCCTTAGCGAATTTTGTACAAGAAATGGCTCCGGAAGATATAACCTTGACGAAGATGCTAGAATGGAAGCTCTATGTCGACGGAGCATCCTCAACTCACGGTTTCGGCACGGGAATAATCCTCAGGGGACCACATAAAGTTCATATCCAGTATGCAGTCCACATAGAGTATAACGCCACCAATAATGCGGCTGAATACGAAGCACTCATTACAGGGTTGAAGCTAGTCGTGGAAGTCAGGGCCGAACACCTCATTATACACTTGGATTCCCAACTAGTAGTCAACTAAGTCAACGAAGAATTTCAAATCAAAGATGCCTGCATTGCCAAGTACGTAGACAAAGCTAGGTAACTTTTGCAACACATCGAGCAAGATGGAGGCCAATGGAATATCATCCAGATTCCCAGAGAAGACAATAATGAGGCCGATTACCTTGCTAAATCCGCAGTCGAGAATAGTCAAGCATTTAGGGATATGGATTTCACCGAATCACTCACCAATCCCAGCATAGAGGATAGTGAAATTTTTAAAACACAAGCAGTCTCAGAATGGATATAGCCCATCATCTAATATCTTGAACATGGCACACTTCTGGAAGACAAGCTGCAAGCTCGGAAGCTCAAAGCCAAAGCAGCACACTATTCCATCCACCGAGGGGAGCTCTACCAAAAATCCCTCTCACACCCTTAGTCGAAATGCGTTTCCCCAGAGGAGGGAAATTACATACTAAGAGAAATCCATGAAGGAATCTGTGGCGCACACGAGTCCCACTATTCGCTCACTAGAAAGGCCCTGCTCCAGGGGTATTACTGGCCCACCATGTCCAAGGATGCCCAGCAGCTAACACAATCATATCACCAGTGCCAACACTACGCTTGACTTAGCCATAAATCTTCTCGGCCTCTGTATCCCATTGGCAGCCCATGGCCTTTCGCCATGTGGGGGATGGACATCTTAGGTCCTTTTCCTCTATCTACCTCACAGAAAAAGTTCTTAATCGTGGCCATTGACTATTTCATGAAATGGGTAGAAGCAGACGTAGTCCCAACCATCACAGAGGCCCGGATACAACACTTTTTCTAGAAGGAAATCATTTGCAGATTCGGCATCCCCCACACTTTAATTACAGACAATGGCAAATAGTTCAACAACCATAAATTTAGAAGTTTCTGCTCAGACCTTGGCATAAAACTGCGCTTCACCTCAGTAGCTCACCCGCAGACGAATGGAAAAACTAAGGTCACAAATAGAATCCTCATGCAAGGGTTGAAGAAAAGACTCGATTAAAAGAAAGGGAACTGGGTCGAAGAACTGAACAATGTAATCTGGGCCTATAGAACCACACCCCGATCATCCACTGGAGAAACGCCGTTCAGACTAACTTATGACATGGATGCAGTAATTTCAGTAGAGGTTAGGTACCCAAGTTACTGGGTAAGACAAGACCTCGACCACACCGTCAATAACGTCAACGCACGAATATGCCTTGATATACTAGAGGAACGAAGAGAATAAGTAGTAGCAATGACAGAGGCACATCGACAAAGGATAACTCGGTACCACCATCTGTATAAACCAACAGAGAATTTCAAGACGGGTGACTGGGTACTCAGAAGAGCATATATAGGTAAAGGCACCTTCGGTACCGGCAAGTTAGGCCCTAATTAGGAAGGTCCGTATCATATCTCAGAATGCACAACAAAGGGGGCATATAAACTAAGAGAGAGAGGAGGCAAAGAACTATCGAGTTCTGGAACTCAGACTCCCTCAGAAAATATTATCAGTAATCTTGTATTCGAGCACATAATTTGATTCAATGAAAACCATCTTTATTGATAAAGAATATCTTTACAACTGATTGTTAAAAAAAAAAAGAGACATAAAACCTATCTACTATAGTATTTCTACACCCGGACCCCCCGTCCTAGAAACTGAGGGGGAAGCATCATTAGCAGCCTCTGGATGCTCGCCAGACCTAGCTGTAGCAACAGCCTCTTCAAACTCCCTCATAGAAAAGGAACTGGCCTTTCAACGGGCGTCATCCTCTACAGTAAGCCTTGCTAGATCGGCTAGGGTTATCTGATCTAAGGCCCCCAAATCTAATCCTGAGTCTTGAGAGAGTAAGATCCTTTTGCATTCAGCCCGGTAAGCCTTGAGAAACCCCCCTACCATGCTCTGATATGTCCTCTTATCATTGGCATGAGATTTCTCAAGCTCAGCTAGCCTCTCATGAAGTCCAGCAATTTGAAGATCCTGCTCCTCGATCCTCCTTGTTAGCTGGGCCTGGCTATATTCCAATTCAGAAACCTTCTTTTGATTTGCCTTCGCGTCAGATTTAGCCTCCGTGTATCTTGTCTGGCAGTGCTCCAGAGCTGCTTTGGCGCTATCCAGTTTTTTCTCAAAATCTATAGCGATCGTCCCCACCTTCGTTTCCTTCAAGCTGTACTGGCTCTTCAAGTAGAAGTACTGATCCTTAGCCAACAGCAAGGCCTGAGTCATCTGCCAAAAAAAACTAAACAACTTAGCCAAAATCCCACTACAAACAGTTATATCAAGTACCAAAAACTCCATTACCTCCAATGATTGGCCGATCATAGAATCGAGCAATCCGTCCGGTCCCTCGTCCGACCAACGCTGCATGTCTCCGGGTAACCATAGCGACTCAGCGTACTGGTCCCATACTTAACTGTTGGAGATGCTCGGGGGCTTAATCTTTTTCAATATCCAGCCCCGCATATCCGGACAACCAGATAATCGGGGACGTTGGACATAAATCTCTTCATTTAGCCCCTCTGCATTTGACTTTACTTCGATCAGCTACCTTTTTTATCATCTGACTCGCTCCGGCCACTCACCTTCCATTGTTGCTTTGCCCTTAGGATCGACAGGAATGGCCTCCGGAGCAGCGGGAGCCTCAGCTTCAGGGGAAGGATAATCCCGGCACTCCTCCACTACAGTTGGCTCATCTACTAGAGAAATCCTGCCCGTAAAATCAAAAAATTCAGCCATCTATAGACGAAAAGATAAGACTAGTTAGACAAAAAAAAACTCAAAAAAAATTCATACCAGGGCAATGGTCGCGACTTGGACAGACTCTCCATAGATACCTCCGAGATGCATCCTCTGCGGATCGAGCTTCAGCGAGTCCGTCTAGATGTAGCCGCAAAACTAATTACGTATCCGGATCGAAAAGTTTCGCTAGATGGGTCACTTTGCGACACTCGTCCGACCATATCTTTCGAACATCCAGGAAGTCCGATTGATGCTCCACAACAAAAAAATGGTATCTCCACTTCTTGTGAAGATCTGGCAATTTAATAAAAAGGGAATGGTTAGGTATGGTCGAAAGGGAGAACATTAGCTCTCCCTTCTTCCTAGTCAGCCTAGACAAATACCGAAGGACGTCTAGATCGGGAACCCTACCCTTCTCATGCATCAGCTGGATGAACCTGGTCAGTATCCGATAACTATTCGGATGAAGCTGACCGAGCACAATGTTATTTCTATTAAGGAAATCCTTGATAAAGGGATCCAAGGGAAATTTCAGACCCCCCTCTAACTGGTCGAAGTACACCACTAATCTACTTAGCCCCGATATAGGGGTATGGGCCCTAAACCTTCTATCTACAGTATGGAGGGCATAATCGGCGGGGATGCAAAACCGCCGTCGGTACCACCCTAGCAATTCACTATCTACATTGGACACAAAGAGGTTAGAGCTAATCTCTTCCTGAGGAGCCATAGAAAAGAAGGGAATGAAAACCCAATGATAAAAAAAAGAGGGGCAAAAGAGAGAAGGAAGAAATGATGAAAGAATCACCTGGCAACCTCAAGCGAGATTTATGGCAGGAAGGAATAAAAATGGTGGATGCAGTAGAAACGCAGTAAAAACAAAATGAAAGAGTGAAAGAAAGCAAAATGTGCCAGTTAGCAAACATAAAAGCATTTATAGAAACATGGAAGGACCTGGAAGCATGCCATTAACTACCCCCATTATTACTGCGCTCCTCCCTAGACCACCAAGGGCCTATTGGGAATTAAAAAAACCTATTAGGCGAAGAGTCGCGATGATGGTTGTACGAGCATTTTGATCACTGACACACGAAATGACGCATCAATCACATGATCTCAAGAGTTGAAATGAAATCACCCTGTGTTGGCCCACTCACATTTTCGAATGGGCTGCTCCATCAAGCGAATCAGGAAACATTTCAAGCATCACTCCCAGACCATTCCATTCAAAGTCCAGTGACTGAAGCTGGCACCCTCAGGTCGCTTCTGTAGTACTAAGGATCTGAGCATGTAAACCTCGCGCCCCTGTGCCGAGCATCTACGTCTCACTCACAAAGTCCAGTGACTGAAGCTGGCACCCTCAGGTCGCTTTCGTAGTACTGAGGATACGAGCATGTAAGCCTCGTGCCCCTGTGCCAAGCATCTAAGTCTCGCTCACATAAAGTCCAGTGATTGAAGCTAGCACCCTCAGGCCGCTTCCGTAGTACTGAGGATCCGAGCATGTAAGCCTCACGCCCATGTGCTGAGCATCTAAGTCGCTCACATAGTTCAGTGACTAAAGCTGGCACCCTCAGGTCACTTTCGTAGTACTGAGGATCCGAGCATGTAAGCCTCGTGCCCCTGTGTCGATCATCTAAGTCGCTCACATAGTCCAGTGACTAAAGTTGGCACCCTCAGGTCGCTTTCGTAGTACTGAGGATCCAAGTATGTAAGCCTTGTGCCCTTATGCCGAGCATCTACAAATCCAGTAGTAACTAGTTCCGTCTTTTCTTAAAATAAATGGGTTAATCTATTGCATTTATCATACTCCCTCATTAGGTACCCCAGTTCCACAGATTACGATTCGATGACAAATCAACCAAAGATACTTAACACCAAGCTCTGCTTATTGCGACGAAGGCTGGCCACCTCAGCTCACTTGCATCTTATCACCCGTATAGAGGCACCACTGCATCTTACTCGGACGTAACGGACATAAATATCTGCATACTCTAGGGGGGACTCTAGATACCATCTAGAATGTTCCCACCTAATTAGGGGTCCTCCACCTCCCTAAATAGGAACACATGGACAAAGGAGAGGATAGATTCATCCAAGGAACTACCTCAAAGAGGAATCCTAACTGAAGTAGGAACACTCTCCCACAAGGATTCCTATTCCTCCCAGGTTTGAGTATCACTATATATAACACCATATACCCCTTATTAGAGGACATCTCATTCACACATACTCAAGCTATCTTTCATCCACCCGCTTTCTATTCTCTAACTTAGGCATCGAAGTGTTTATGGGGATTCCCCCCACCTCTCACCTTGCCCTCTGTTCAGTGCTTTACAGGACGTTCAGCCCAAGAGTCTCGGAAACCAGTTATCAATTAATATATTTATATAATAAGTTTAAAATAAAATTATACATTAATAAACAACACACTAAAAGAATATGCAAAATAAAAAAAATTATTTATACTAAAATAATTTTATTACATCAATATGTTCTATCAAACATTTGAAAGTTAAAACTTAATTAGTTATGGTTGATATTGAGAAAAAACATAATAATCAAATATCATAAAAATTGTTGAGAGAAAAAAAAAATCTATCTTCTTTAATTAGTTATGGTTGATGATTAAGTCAATAAGTCTTGTGCACCACCTTGTGAGACTTGCATACCTACAAAAAGCGAAAAAATAAAAATTAAGAAAAGAAACTTTAAATGACTAAGTTATTATTATTCTTTTTATTTTGGCAATGATCCTAGGAAAACAAAAGAAGATTATACAAAAATTTGCAGCCTGTAAATTCTTATATAATATTTGTTAATATCTCTAATCACTTGCTAAACTTATTTTGGTCACAGGTAGAAGTCTAACCAAAACTATAACTCATTTTAGAGAACTAGATATTTAAATTGAGCATTTAGGAAAATAATTTAATAGAAATAACTAAAAATAAGCAATTTTACATCCAATGCTGGTGTATAGCAGTGAAAATGACAACTATAACACTATTCCTAAAAAGAAATAACAGCAGGACATGAAATGCTAAATCTCAGCCAAATTATATTGCCATAAAATATTTTAGTGATCAAGGATTTAATATAATAATCCCCCCTCCCCTAACAAGAACGAAATATCACCTTCATTTACTTCCCCAAAATCTTTTCTTCTGCATTATAGCATTTATATGCAAGAGAATTCTTACTAGAAGGACCCTGTAAATAACAAAGCAAACATGCACTATTGAGCAACCATAAATGGGAAACCAGAGATGTAATTG
Organism: Mallotus nudiflorus; assembly: GCA_947683625.1. Taxonomy (NCBI): domain Eukaryota; kingdom Viridiplantae; phylum Streptophyta; class Magnoliopsida; order Malpighiales; family Euphorbiaceae; genus Mallotus; species Mallotus nudiflorus. The sequence goes on along the minus strand of CANTUR010000720.1, from coordinate 606,559 downwards.
TTGCAAAAAAATGATTTTAGATGTTAACTTCACTAAATACAAAGATTATTAGCAGAACACACTGGAAGACATACATAATGAAAAAATAAATCAAGTTGATATAACTGAAAATATATGTATAGCATAAGATGATTTAAAATACTGAGACAATTAATAGATCAAAATCAAAATCAAAATCCATTAATGAATTGTTGAGTGAATCAGCAATTTGGCTTCAAGAGCATTGAGAAAAAAAAAGAAAAACAAAACAGAAGAGCCATTCAAATTCTAAAGGTAGAGGCCATAAAAAATGACTTGAAGATAAGCTTTAGCTCCAAATCTATAAGCTTTTCCTCATTAGAAAAGAAAATTCATAAATAAATAAAGAGACCATCCTTTAGCACAGTAAGACATACTAATTATATAAGCATTCAACATCTAAAGATTTTAACCAATAGTCAGAAATAGGAATATATCAAACATCTCATTTACCTCACCACTAGAAAATAAAATATTTTACTGCACAACTAAATTCAAAATAAACAAATCAAATCATTTGATCATACCTTAGGAATTTACAACTTATTGAGAAAGCAATAGCAATCCAATAAGACTTAGTCGAAGACCATTACAACCGTTCAATTTTAGCACCAGTCGTATAAGCCAAAATTGGATCCAACACACCTTGAATGGGCTGCCCCATAGAAGATGAATCTCAAATCAAAGCCTGTGAATCATCACCAGCAGTACAAAACTGAAGAATAAAATTTAGAGACAAAAAGAAAAAATTTAAGGGAAATATTTTTTTCATTATATTCAAAGAAGGGAATTACAATCTTTATATATACACATAAGAATCCTAATCACAACCTAATTAGGAATAAAATAACCTTCTAAATAGAATGACTCTATTCCTAATTATACAAATATTTACTTTTTAATATATACAATAAAAATATTTACTTTCTCAACACTCCCCCTCAAGTTGGTAAATGTATATCAATCATTCCTAACTTGTCAAGTGAGTTTTAGAACAATTTTTAGGATACAGCCTTTGTGAGGATGTCAGCCAGTTGAGTTTGATAAGAAACAAATGGAAGATCAATTATTCCTTGGTTCAGATGATCTATTATGAAATATCTGTCAACCTCTACTTGCTTAGTTCGATCATGTTAAATCGGATTATTTACAATTGCTATGGCTGCCTTATTATCATAATGTAACAACATAGGCTTCAGATTTTTTAATCCCAAATCCTGAACAGTCCGCTTTATCCAGAGAAACTCACATACTCCATGAGTCATTCCTCTAAACTCAGCTTCAACACTTGACCTTGCTACGACTTTCTATTTCTTTCTTCTCTAAGTGACTAAATTCCTTTCAAAAAATGTAAAGTACCTAGATGTTGAGTTTCAATCAGTCCAATCTCTGGCCCAATCAGCATCAATATAGCCAGTAATTTCATAATCCTTATTCCTCCCAAAGAGTAAACCTTTGCCCAAAGAAAAATTTAGATATCTTAATACTCGGTAAACTGCATCCATATGTTCTTTACTCGAAGAATGCATGAACTGACTTACAACACTTACTGCATAAGTAATATTTGGTCGAGTATGAGATAAGTAAATCAACCTTCCCACTAGCCTTTGGTACTAATCTTTATCAGTTGGGACTTAATCTTCTAAGACTGAAAGTCCATGGTTGACTTCAATTGGAGTCTCAGTTGGCTTACAATTAAGCATGTCTATCTCTGTCAGTAGGTCTATTACATACTTTTGTTAGCAGAGGCAAATCCCTTAAACTGATCTTGCAACTTCAATTCCTAAAAAATACTTCAAGTTACCCAAATCTTTAAGTTCAAACTCGGATGCTAACTATCTTTACAAGATTATTGTCTTACTCGGATCATTCCTAGTGACCACCATATCATCAACATATACAATCAGAGCGGTAACTTTACCTAACTTCTGTTTAATGAATAGTATATGATCAATATCACTTTGCTTATATCCAAGCTTTCTCATGAAAGTGTCCAAACCATGCTTGAGGCGATTGCTTAAATCCATGCAATGCCCTTTTTAGTTTGCAAACTCGGTCAATACATCTATTTTTGGGTGGTAGATCCATACACACTTCTTCATCTATGGTTCCATTCAAAAAAGCATTTTTCATATCAAATTGTCGTAATGACCAATCGAGGTTGGCAACTAAGGAAATAAGAACTCAAATGGTGTTCATTTTGCTACTTGGGAAAATGTATCTTCATAGTCAATTCCATATTTCTGAGTATATCCCTTTGCTACGAACTGAGCTTAATACCGATTCATGCTTCCATCTGAATTGAGTTTCATAGTGAATATCCATTTGCACCCCACCATTTTCTTTCCTTCAGGAAGTAGAATAAGATCTCATGTGTGTTTCTTCTACAATGCCTCCATTTCATCATTCATGGCTTTCTTCTAATTCAGATCATCTACAGCCTCCTGCACATAACTCAGAATAGATATAGTAGATAATTGATTTATAGTAAATGCATGTGAGTTAGACAAACGGTTGGTTAATATGAAGTTATTGATAGGATATTTAGCTTTGGTATGAAGGTCTGGATCATATCATTTTTTTGAAACCCCATTATTGATTCTAGAAGGATAAGGAGGATCGGTATTTGAAGTTACTAAGGGAGATAAGTTTAGCTTATTGTGCACATTTGCATTCAGAGGTTTGTCAGCTTCTAGTATAGGTTGGGAAAATGTACTATCTTGATTATTTAGATTATCTTCAATTATCTATCCAAGTGAGATGCTTGAAATCAAATCATCAAATGACTATGAGATGCTCGAAACATTTAGGAGACTTGAGATATTTAAGATACTTGGATTCGGAGGATTCAGAACATTCAAGAAACTCAAAATGCTATCTTCAAATTCAAAGAGGTTCATATTTTTCTCCCCCTGAAGAGAGCACTCAGAGTGAGAGAAGAAATGAGCATTTTCATTAAACCAAACATCCTGAGTTACATACATCTTCTTTGCATTTGAATCATAACACCAATATCCTTTTTGTAGATCCATATAGCCAATAAAGATACATTAGATAGCTCGAGGATCTAATTTGTTGAGTGTTTGATGAATATATGCCGAACATCCAAAGACTCGGGGCTCTAGATTATTGAGAGGTGGAGATATGACAAGTTTTTAAAGATTTTAAAAAGGCATTTTGAAATCGAGTACTTTTGATGGTGTTTGATTTATGAGATATGCAATGGATTGAACAGCCTCTCCCCAGTATCCTTGAGGAACATTCATGTCAAATAATGATGCTTGGATGACCTCCAATAACTGTTAATTCTTCCATTCAGCTATACCATTCTGTTGGGAAGTGCCAGCGCAGGATGTTTGGTGGCAAATGCCCTATAAATCATTTAGAATTGAGTTAAGATACTCCCCACCATTGTCAGACTACAAGACTCAAATTTTACTTTGGTATTGCATGGCCACCATTTTGTAGAGGTCCTAAAATGCAGAGCAAACATCTATCTTGTTTAAAAGTAGTGATACCTAGGTCATCCGAGTACATTCATCAATAAACGTTATAAAATATCGAGTACCAGATAAAGTAGGAATCTGAGCAAGTCCCTATACATCAGAATGAATAGTCATGAATGGAATTGAATTTTTATTATAACTCGATACATAAGGGATTCAGTGGCTTTTTTGCAATTCACAAATATCACACTTGAATTCCGAGTCTGTAGTATTCAAAAATAATTTCGATTTTATTTGTCTAAGATAATGAAAAGAGAGATGACCAAGACGACGATGTCACAAAATTACTTGGTCTTTAGCCGAGCAACTTCCACCAACCCTATTGACTTGAATTGACTTATAACTTAAATCACCATGCAAATCAAGATAGTACAACTTTCCACATTTAATACTAAAGCCAATAATCCAATGCATTGCAATGTCTTGAAATACACAATAATTAGGCTAAATTTGACAATGCAATTCAAGGTTTCAATGATTTGGCCAACAAATAGTAGATTACAAGAAAAAGATAGAATAATAAGAACAGTATCTAGATTAAGAGAGTCGAAGTTAGATATTGATCCTTTATGAGTGACTAGTACTATGCCTCTATTAGCTATTAGAATATTTTATTGGGTTGATAGGCGGATGGATGTAAGATGGTGAGTGGAGTTTTTCATATGATAAATAACACCTTTATCCATAATCTATGTATTATTTCGAGTAAGATTTATCATACCTGATGTTACATCAAGATCACTGCTTGGTTAATACCACTAGAGGTAGCAATTGCAGCCTTTCTGAACTTCTTACAAGGCTTTCTATTGAAATCCCACCATTCTAAATATCCCACAATTTCATAGTATCGTTCCTTGGAGTGTCCAACTTTGCCATAATGAGTACATGTGTATGTGATAGACTTATTAGGTATTTTCCCTTTAATTGGGGATGAGTTTGAGCTACTACAAGTACTGCATGGTCCAAAAATATTTTTGACTCTTCCATCATATGGTGATGGTTGTGATCCCTCTGCATATATGCATAACTAGACTCGAGATCAAGAGGTGGATCCTTTCGAAGTATTTCACTCTGAGCATCATTAAATTCCAAATCAAGCCCGACTAGAAAAATATGTGTTCGAAGTCGGGTAATGTGTTTGTGGATTGATACTACTCCATTAACATCCTCTTTTTGTGCATATATCTAGGCATCAGTTTCCTAAAATATTCCAACCAGTTCATTATAATATGTAGGTAATGGCTTACCATTCTGACATGTTGTGAATGATTTTCGATTTAATTCAAACAACTAACTTTTATCAGATCCATAATAGAAGGTTTTTGAGACAACATCCCATATCTCCTTTGCTGTTAGAAGACGAATGAATCTCTGCATCAATGTTAGACTCATAAAATCAATCAACCAACTTTTGACTCAATTATTATTAAGAAGCCATGTCTCCAAAGCTTTATCTCCTGCTGGTGGTTTTGGCATAGTGCCATTAAGAAAGCCAGATTTATTTCTGACTCAAATTCACATCTGCATGAGTTGTGACATTAGAGTATAATTTGTATCATCAAGAATAATTCCTGTGAAAGGGAAAGGGAGAATTATCTTGAAGGGTTTGAATAAAATTGGATGTTCTATGGGATACGATGAATGTGTTTTTGATGATCATGGTTTTTAAGATTCAAAGAATTCAAAGGAAAAAAGAAAAATACGATTTCAAGAATTCAATAAAAAAATTTGATTTCAACTCTGATATCATGAATAATAAAATTCAAAGAAAAAGAGAGAAAATTTAAAGGAAATATTTTTCCATGTTCAATGAAGGGGGTTATAACTTTTATATATACACCTAAGAATCCTAATCACAACCTAATTAGAAATAGAATAACATTCTAAATAGAATAAGACTTTATTCCTAATTATTCAAATATTTACTTCCTAAAATATACAATAATATTTACTTCCTCAACAAAAGCAACAAATGAGAACCAAGCGCATGCAAGTGTCGACTATATTATGACTCATGAAATTGATAGAACTAGTTTAATCTGTTAATTATACAGTGTTTAATTCAAAAAAAATAAAAAATAAAAACCAAGTACTCTAAAGAAATTATTGCATTATATAGCTACCGTACTAAAACCAAGCTAGACTATACTTATGAACTAATTACGATTTACATTTTCTTTTTTAAAAAATCATGATTTGGCTTTCTTTTATTAATAGAACTAGTTTAATTATGTTAATTATTCAGTGTCTAATTCAAAAAAAAAAAATTCAAAACCAAGTACACTCAAGAAATCCTTGCATTATATAGTTACTGCACCAAAACAAAGCTAGACTATACTTACGAACTAAGTATATAAAATCTAAAAGCAGGTAGGAAGTTAAAATATTTCTGTTGTTTCCAGAAGTTTTTTAAGCATTGTGATACAAGTGTCCTCTAAGTATTAAGAAGAGAACACTTAACTCTTGAATCCAAATGTTCACAAAATGTGCAATAATGTCACAATCCAAACCGGAGAGTCATGACCGGCGTTAGGAAATGAGAATTCTTTCAAATCCAGAACCTGTAGCAAACCTTAAAATGAAAACACATGCAAATATAACACACAAAAATACATCAAAATTAAAACTTTAATTAATATAAAAATAAATCTTTATGTCATAACATAATAAAAATATCTTCATACAAGATTCGAATATAAGGTTTCTAACTAGTACAATACAATGCTACCACAATAACACTACTACTGCAGCTGCTAGAGTACAAATAAGAGTTTAGATATAAAAATTATATAAAATAGTCGGGGCTGAGGAAGATCGGCGAAGGGATCTACTACTGAGATATGATGAAGTAAAATATCTTGAAAAAAATTATTGAAGGGGGTCAGACATCATTGAGTGAATTATTATTATATATATATCTATACACTATAAAATACAGGCATTTAGGCATCAATATAATAATATATTTATATTTATATAATATGATATACATGCATTTCATACACATGTCAAAAATCACTTTTTCAATGTAATAATAAATATAAGAAAATTTTTAAGTGGAGGATCGGAGCAGAACCCTAAATAATCCACAATCTCGATCATATAACTAATAGCCAACCGCCTATCCATAACTCCAAATATTTATTTATCCAACTTAAGGTAGTAAACTGGTCCCGAGTACACTAGGTCAATTGAGGATCCACAACCACCCTTTCCAATAACTATTAATGTCAATATTCAATTTCATACTTAAATAATCAGATTCTCATCCTAAAATCTACCGTACTATCATGCAACAATCCTAGCGTAGCCCACTAGATGGCACGTTTTACAACTATCCTCCAAATCATACTTATAATTATTAAAAATATTGAAATGTATAATTTAAATATGGTAGCATCCATTTTCAAGGCAATATATAAAATATATACCAATTATATACTAAAACATAGATATAAATGTTTAATAAAATAAATCATACTCATGTTTACATTATTAAAATATGAATATTCACAAATGTTTATTCTACGTGCAATGCATATTTATATGGATAACTCATAAGTTGAGCGTGCTCTATGAAAGTGACCCGACTGGCCATGTCTTAAAGGTTTTAGTCTCAGCGCAACTAAAGAAAATAATAATAATAATACTTATTAGAAATAAATTCCTAATTAATAATTCAAGAATTCTAAGAATGACTCAATCTACACAAGACTCGGGCAAAATTTCAAAACTAAACTCAAACTAGTTGTCACGTTTTATGAAAAATCTACCAAAAATTTGATAGAGTTTCCCCTGTAAAACGGATTTCTCTCTACTAAAAGTATAGCCGATCCTACATAAAAAAATTCACTTCTAAATAATCCATATCATCAAACCTTGGGTTGGATCTCCGAACTGCAAATATTGTCCAATCGAGAACCAATTCTAACAATAATTCTAAAAATAATAATTATTATTAATAAATCACCAAAATTATAAAAATTCAATTAAATACCAAAAATCAATTTATTTAGATAATAAAAACATAAAAGATGCTTAATTTTCCAAAATAAATAATAAAATCCAATTTACAATTAAAAAATATTAATAAACCAATTATTCAAATTTTTAAAATTAATTAGCATAAATTACCAATTATTGTTTAAAATACTCAATTATATAATAAAAATACCTAAAAATTATTTAATCTTATAAATAATAATTAAAATTATTATTTGAATATATTTTTGAAAATTATTTTTAATTAGCTAAAAATAGTAAATAATTTGTAAAAATTATTTTAATACTATTTATTACTCCAAAATTATCCAAAAAATATTAATTAACAATAATTTCAATTAAAATACAAAAATTACTTATTTATATTAATTTCTTCAAAATTCTATTTTTTACATAATCATTCAAAAATTTGTAATAAAAATTCGGTACGTAATTTAAATAAACTTCCTTCATGAAACTTGCTCTAAATAATATATAAAATTTAATAAAAATAAGAAAATTTTCAAAGCTGAGATTGTGTGAACAGTAACTGAACCTGAAAATACATATTTTTTAATAATTTCAAAAAAATAAATAAAAATAATATTTGAGTAGATATTAGCTCAAACAACAACTAATCTAAATACCATAACTTCAAATAAAATTATTTTCAATAAAAAAAATCAAATTAAACATGTTAACATAAATATAAAATTGAGTTTTCAGAGTCCTTATTGGTCGATCCACTCGAAATTAATCCAAGATTACTTTAACTGATGATAACCTAATCTCAAATCAATATTGGAGAAGAACTGCACACCTTGAAGCTAATCAAACACATAATCTATCCTTGGAAGAGGATACTTATTCTTAATCGTCACCTTATTTAACTCTCTGTAATCGATGCATAATCTAAGTGTAATGTCCTTCTTCTTCACAAATAAGACTGGTGCACCCTAAGGAGAAGTGTTGGATCTAATAAAATCCTTATCTAACAACTTTTGCAACTGCTCCTTTAACTCCTTCAACTTTACAGGAGCCATTCTATAAGGTGACATTAAAATAAGAGCTATGTCAGGAACCATATTGATATATAATTCAATCTCTCTATGAGATGATAAACCTGGCAACCCATCAGAAAAAATATCTGGGAACTCACAAGCTACAGGGACATCTAAAACATAAGTCTTCTCCATTGTAGTGTCTCTGACCACTACTAAATATCCTTTACAATCCTTCCTCAACATCTTCCTAGCAGTGATAGTAGAGATAAGATTCTGAGGTATAAAACTCTTATCACCCACAAACTTAAATTCTTCATCATTAGAAATTTTGAAAATCACCTCTTTACTCCGATAATCAACCACTGTATAGTTCTAATATAACTAATCCATTCCCAAAATCATATCAAATTCCATCACATCAAGTAACACCAAGTCTGCTAGCAATTCTCTCCCTTCCACTAACACAAGATACTCGAGAAGAAAAATATCAATGTCCAACAAATCACTTAGAGGTGTGGAAACGTAGAAAAGAATTGCCAACCTTGAAGCTTGCCAACAAGACTTAGAAACAAACATAGGAGACACGAATGAGTGGGTAGCACCAGAATCAAACAGAACTCTAGCATCAGAGAAACAAATTAGAAGTATACTTGCTATCATAGAATTAGATGCCTGAGCATCCTATTGAGTGGGGGTAAAAACTCTAGCTGGTGCTCTACCTCCCTGCTGGCTAGTGGAAGCCTGACTGAAGCCTTTGACACTACCTTTGCCTCCTCTACTATGCCCATGCTGGGCAACAATCTGAGAAATACTTTGATACTGAGCTAGTAGTAGCTGGTAAGGTGCTGGAGTTGCACTGGCAATAGATTACTATAAAAACTACTGTTGTTGATAACCAGAATATGGGCATGATTTGGCTAAATGTCTTGTTTGTCCGCATCGAAAACATGTTATTGATGCCATATAGTAGGGTCCCTAATGGACTCTACCATAAGTCTGACAGGCACTAGCAGCTAATCCTAAGCTACCATAACTAGAACTCTGACCACTGCTGCTGCTAATGGCACCCGACCCAAATCTTACTGGCTTGCGAGCTCCATTGTGGCTATGTCTCCTACTACCATCATATCTCAATTGCTAACCTCTGACCCTACTGTACTAAGTCTCTATACTGACTACTAGACCCAATCTAAAAAGTCGAGTATGGAGTGCTCTGGAATCCTCTTGAATGTAGGCCTCCTATCTGATCAAAGTCTGACATAGCTCCCTCCCTAACCAGTCTTAGCTCTATCTCCTTGGCCAACTTGATCACAGACTCGAGAGTTAGGCCAGAAGTGGGCATCCCAGCAAATGCAGACCCTAATTTGGTGGCATACATTATGGCTGCAAAGTAAGAGTCCCTTATTAGATCCTCAACATACCAACCCAGCATGAGAAACTCCTTAGTATACTCCTTGACAGATCTGTTTGCTATGGTGATGCTAGTCAATCTAAGTTTGTAACTCATCCATAGTGGCTTAGGCCATAATCTCCTCATAAGTCTCTCTTTAAACTATGCCTAGGTCACCGCTGTCATAGATGGTTGTATCACTTGGACAAACCAATCCAAGGTTGGTCCCTCTATAGATAGCTCGATGATTATAATCCTTTAGTACTCGATGTGAGCAGTCTAAGTCTTAGTCTCTATAGTATGTAGGAATTCCAATGGGTATAAAGTCCCATCAAAGGCTATCCGGCCAACTTTGACATAGAACAGGGCTACCTCTAGGTCAAACATACTCTGGTGATGCACAGGCTGCATCAGCGGCACAGTTGGAGGAATGAAAGCTTCCTTATATTCTTGCTCTATAGGTTCCTCATCCTATAGCTCTCTCTACCTATGGTGACCTACCGCTTCTCGAGGTCTACCTCTACCTCTACGTTTGTGCCTCATTAGCAGCACAGGGTCCTGAGCCTCATCTTGAAAAGACTCATCATCTGCGGCCTCAACGACCAATGGAGCAACATGTGCTCGCCTCCTCATTCTGAAAAGACAAAACCAACTAAGATTCAGATAAACAGACAATAACCAAATAACAAATAGACACCCTAAACGTTAAGCAAAATTCTAAAAGCAATGAAGACTTATCAAAGACATGATTGAACCTAATTTAGAATAGTAGTTTCAAAGAAAACACTAGTCTAACAACCAAGGTCATACAACACTAAACCTAGGCTCTGATACTAACTTTGTCACAACCCAAACTGGGGAGTCATGATCGGTGCTAGGGAATGAAAATTCTTTTGAATCTAGACCCGTAGCAAGCCTTAAAATAAAAACACATGCAAATATAATACAAAAAGTACATCAAAATTAAAACTTTAATTAATATAAAAATGAATTTTTATGTCGTAACATAATAGAAATATCTTCATACAAGATTCGAATGTAGGGTCTAACTAGTATAATACAATGCTACCATAATAACACTACTACTACAACTGCTAGAATACAAATAAGAGTTTAGATATAAAAAGTACATAAAATAGCCAAAGTTGAAGAAGACCGGTGAAGGAGTCTACTACTGAGGTCTGACGAAGTAGAATGTTCTGGAAAAAAATATTGAGGGGAGTCAGACCTCACTGAATGAATTATTATTATATATATACATGCATTATAAAATACAAGCATTCAGGCATCAATATAATAATATATTTATATTTATATAATATGATAAACATGCATTTCATACACATGCCGAAAATCACTTTTTCATTGCAATAATAAATATAGGAAAATAATAAATAGTATGCAACCTCGATTGCATAACCAATAGACAACCGACTTATCCATAACTCTAAATATTTATATATATATATATATATATATATATATACAACTTAAGGTAGTAGACTGGCCCCGAGTACACTAGGTTAACTGAGGATCCATAGCCACCCTTTCTAATAACCATTATTCTCAATATTCAATTTCATACTTAAATAATCAGATTCTCAGCCTAAAATCTACCATGTTGTCGCGCAACAGTCCTAGCGTAGTCCACTAGGTGGCACGTTCTACAACTATCTTCAAAATCATACTTATGATTATTAAAAATAATGAAATACATAATTTAAATATGGTAGCATCCATAAAATATATACCAATTATATACTAAAACATAGATATAAATATTTAATAAAATAAATCATACTTATATTTACATTATTAAAATATGAATACTCACAAATGTTTATTCTACGTGTAATGCATATATATAATGATAATTGGCAGGTTGAGTGCGCTTCACGAGAGTGACTCGACTAGCCTTGTCCTGAAGGTCTCGGCCTCGATGCAACTAAAGAAAATAATAATAATAATAATAATAATAATAATAATAATAATAATAATAATAATAATAATAATAATAGTAATAATAATAATAACAATAATACTTATTAGAAATAAATTCTGAATTTAATAATTCTAGAACTTTAAGAATGACTTGATCTAGACACGACTCGGGCAAAATTTCAAAACTATACATGGACCGGTTGTCACGTTTTATAAGAAATCTACTGAAAATTTGTCAGAGTTTTCCCTATAAAACGGACGTCTCTCTACTAAAAGTAGAGTCGATTTTGCATAGAAAAATTCACTTCTAAATAATCCATATCACCAAACCTCAGGTTGGGCCCCAAAACTGCAAATATTGCCCAACCGAGAACCAATTTCAATAATAATTTCAAAAATAATAATAATTACTAATAAATCACCAAAATTATAAAAATTCAATAAAATACCAAAAATAAATTTATTTACATAATAAAAACATAAAATATGCTTAATTTTCTAAAATAAATAACAAAATCCAATTTACAATTAAATAATATTAATAAACCAATTTTTCAAAATTTTAAAATTAATTAGCATAAATTACCAATTATTATTTAAAATACTCAATTATATAATAAAAATACCTAAAAACATATATATTTTCAAACATTACTATTAATTAGTTAAAAATATTAAATAATTCGTAAAAATTATTTTAATACTATTTATTACTCCATAATTATCCAAAACATATTAATTAACAATAATTTCAATTAAGTACAAAAATTACTTATTTACATTAATTTCTCCTATATTCTATTTTTTACATAATCATTCAAAAATTTGGTACGTAATTTAAATAAACTTTCTTCATGAAACTTTCTCTAAATAATATATAGAATTTAATAAATATAAAAAAAATTTCGAACCTGGGACTGTGTGACCAGTAACTAAACCTAAAAATACATATTTTTAAATAATTTCAAAAAAAATAAATAAAAATAATATTTGAGTAGATCTTAGCTCAAATAACAACTAATCTAAATACCACAACTTCAAATAAAATTATTTTCAATAAGAAAAATCAAATTAAATAAATTAACATAAATATAAACTCGAGTTTTTGGAGTCCTTACCGTTTGATCCATTCAAAACTAATTACGTATTATCAAAGCTCGTAACGTGAGCTTCGAAACGAGGCTAAGCTACACTGGATCCCTCGCCGATGACCGGACTACACTGTTCACGCAGTGCTATCTTCACAGTTGCCGCTGCTGCAGATGGTGACGGTCCAGTGAGCTGAGATGGTGGTGTGTAGAGGTTGTTGGTTACAAAGAAAGAAAGAAAGAAAGAAAGAAAGAAATAAGGAAAAGAAGAAGGAAAACGTACTACTGCCTGAAAAAATGTTGTCCTTTTTTTTTAATAATAATAATAATAATAATAATAATAAAATACTAACACTCCCATTAAAACACTATACAATATGCATAAATAACAATAATCACAATTTATCAATCAAAACACTAATTCAATAAGATTATTAATAACTTAATAACCCACAGATAATAAATTAACTCACTTAATAACAATTCTAAAAATAAATAAACTTTAAAATCCCAAAATAAATTTAACTTCGTGAATGATCAAATACTACAATTTAATAAATTAACTAAATAAAATAATAATAACATTAAAATGTTAAAATTACCGTTAATAAAAATATTTATTAACACTACATATTTCATAATTTAATTTTATAATTTATATAAAAAATTTTGTTGATAACAAATGATGTCCCACCAATTGATGTTTACTTAACTTGAACAACTAAGATAACCCATACCCGCTCTGATATAAAGTTACTTTCATATGCAATGTTCCATTCCTCTCATTTTCACTATACATCAAAATTTGATATCGTAGCGTGGTACACAAAAGGGTAGTCTAAACTAAACCACTTTGCTGGTGCAAAGATCCATAAGACACTTCCCACATGGTTGGTTAGATCAAGTTCATTTCTCATGAATGGCAAAGATAACAAAAGGGAGCAAACAATCAAGTAGAACTAATAACCTGGTTGGCATAACTGATCCCCATTTTTGCCCATGCACGAACATAATTAGGCTCCAAATCAAGTGCCTAGAAAACCACAAAGAGATGATCAGATCAATAAAACAAAAACATAATTAAAAATAAAAAGAAGTTTCCCAAACAACATAATAACCATGCTGCTGATTGAACAAATAAAAATAACAATGCTTGATCCTAAGGAAAAAACTATGTGCAAGCTACAAAACCAAAGCAGAGCACTGCAACCACCGAAAAAGTAAAAAGAAAAGAAGTATGGAAAGCAATCACAAAAAAATGTTGTAGCCGAACAATAAAATTTAGAGAAAAAGAAAGAAAATTTTAAAGGAAATATTTTTTCATTGATATTTAAAGAAGGGTTACACTCTTTAGATATACATATAAAAATCCTAATCACAACCTAATTAGGAATAGAATAACATTTTAAATAGAATAAAACTTTATTCCTAATTATATACAAATATTTACTTCCTAATATATACAATAAAAATATTTACTTTCTCAACACTCCTCCTCAGATTGGTGAATGTATGTCAATCATTCCTAACTTGTCAAGTGAGTTGTAGAATATTTTTTTAAATACAACTTTTGTAAGGACGTTAGATAGTTGAGTCTGAGATGAAACATATTGAAGATCAATCGTCCCTTGGTTCAGATAATCTTTTATAAAATGTCTGTCAACCTCTACATGCTTAGTTCGATCATGTTGAACCGGATTGTTTGTAATTGCTATGGTTGTCTTGTTATCACAATGTAACAACATAGGCTTAAGATGTTTTAATCCCAGATCCTAAACAATTTTTCTTACCCAGAGCAACTCACATACTCCATGAGCCATTCCTCTAAACTCAGCTTTAGCACTTGATCTTACTGCAACTTTTTGCTTCTTGCTTCTTCACGTGACTAAATTATTTCCAACAAATGTAAAGTACCCGGATGTTGATTTTCGATCAGTCCGATCTCCAGCCCAATTAGCATCAGTATAGCCAGTAATTTCATAATCCTTATTCCTCCCAAAGAATAACCCTTTATCTAGAGAAGACTTTAGATATCTTAATATTCGGTATACTGCATTCATATGTTCTTTACTCGGAGAATGCATGAACTGACTCACAACACTTACTGCATAAGCAATGTCTGGTCGAGTATGAGATAGGTAAATCAACCTGTCCACCAAGCTTTGATACTGATCTCTATCAGTTGGAACTTGACCTTCTAGGATTGAAAGTCTATGGTTGACTTCAATGGGAGTCTCGACTGGCTTACAATCAAGCATCCCAGTCTCTATAAGTAGGTTCATTACGTACTTTTGCTGGCAAAGAGAAATTCCTTGAGCTGATCTTGCAACTTCAATCCCTAAAAAAATACTTCAAGTTTCCTAAATCCTTAAGTTCAAACTCAAATGCTAATTATCTTTGCAAGATTGTTGTCTCACTCGAATCATTTCTAATGACCACCATATCATCAACATATACAATCAGTGCGGTGACTTTACCTAACTTTTGTTTGATGAATAGTGTGTGATCAACATCACTTTGCTTATATCCGAGCTTCCTCATGAAGGCTAAGAGTCATCCAAACCATGCTCGAGGCGATTGCTTGAGTCCATACAATGCTCTTTTTAGTTTGCATACTCGGTCAGTACATTTAGTTCTGGGTGTTGGATCCATATATACTTCTTCATCTATGGTTTCATTCAAAAATGCATTCTTTACATCAAATTGTCACAATAGCCAGTCCAGGTTGGCAGCTAAGGAAATAAGGACTCGGATGGTGTTCATTTTTGCTACTTGGGCAAATGTATCTTCATAGTCAATTCCATACTTTTGAGTATACCCCTTTGCTACCAATCGATCTTTATATCAATTTATGCTTCCATATGGATTGAGTTTGACAGTAAATATCCACCTGCACCCCACCGTTTTCTTTCCTTCTAGAAGAGGAACAAGATCCCATGTTCGGTTCTTCTGCAATGCTTCTATTTCATCATTCATAGCTTTCTTCCAATCCGAATCATCTAAGGCTTCTTGCACATTACCCGTAATAGATACAGTAGATAATTGATTTACAGTAACTACATATGATTTAGACAAATGGTTGGTTAATATAAAATTGTTGATAGGGTATTTAGCTTTGGTATGAAGGTCCATATCATATTATTTTTTTAGAACCCCTCTATTGATCCTAGAAGGATAACGAGGCTCAATATTTAGAATTAAAGGAGATAAGTTTACCTTATTATGCACCGCATCCAGAGTTTCTTTAGCTTCTGGTATGGGTTAGGAAGATGTACTATCTTGATTACTCAGTTTTTCTTCGATGATCTGTCCGGATGAGATGCTCGTACTCGAAACATCAAATGTCTATTCGGGTGAGATGCTCATATTTGGAACACCAGATGTTTATCTGGGTGAGATGCTCGGACAGAAACACCAGGTGTCTATCCAGATGTTTATTCAGGTGAGATGCTTGGAACATTTTGGAGACTCGGATTCCTCGAAACACTTAGAATGCTATCTTCAAGCTCAAAGAGGTTCGGATATTTCTCCCCTTGAAGAGAGCACTCGGAGTGGGAGAAGAAAGGACTATTTTCATGAAGCTAAACATCCCGAGTAACATACATATTCTTTGTATTCGGATCATAACACCAATATCCTTTTTGTAAATCCATATAGCCAACAAAGATACACCAGATAGCTCGAGGGTCTAATTTGTCGAGTGTCTGATGAGCATATACCGAGCATCCAAAAACTTAGGGTTCGAGATTATTGAGGGGTAGAGATATGACAAGTTCCTAAAGTTTCTAAAGAGGAGTTTTAAAATTGAGTACTCATGATGGTGTCCAGTTTATAAGGTACGTAGCAGATCAAACAGCCTCTCCCCAATATTCTCGAGGAATATTCATATCAAACAATGATGCTCAGACAATTTCCAATAATTGCCAGTTCTTTCATTCGACTATACCATTCTGTTGAGGAGTGTCGGTACAAGATGTTTGGTGGCAAATGCCTTTCTTGTGGCAGAAATTATTGAGGATTGAGTTAACATACTCCCCACCATTATCAGACTACAAGACTTAGATTTTACTCTAGTATTGTGTAGCCACCATATTGTACAAGTCCTGAAACTTGGAGCACATATCTCCTTTATTGGAAAGTAGTGATACCCAGGTCATCCGGGTACATTCATCAATAAATGTTACAAAATATCGAGCACCAAATAGAGTAGGAATCCAAGCAGGTCCCCATACATTAGAATGAATGGTCATAAATGGAACTGAATTTTTATTATAACTCAGTATATAAGAAATTCAGTGGCCTTTTGCCAATTCATAAACATCACACTTGAATTCTGAGTCTGTGGTATTCAAAAATAAATTCAGTTTTATTTGTCTGAGATCATAAAAAGAGAGATGCCCAAGACGATGATGCCATAAGATTACTTGGTCTTTACTCGAGCAACTTCTACCAACCCTATTAACTTGACTTGTCTTCCATTTTGAATCATCATGCAACTCAAGATAGTAAAACTTTCCACGTTTAACACCATAGCCAAGAATCCAGTGCATTGTAATGTCCTAAAATACACAATAATTAGGCCAAAATTTGACAGTGCAATTCAAGGTTTCAGTAATTTGGCCAACAGATAGTAGATTACAAGAAAGAAATGGAACAACAAGAACAGTATCTAAATTAAGAGAGTCGGAGTTAGATACTGATCCCTCATGAGTGACTGGTGCTATACCTCCATTAGTTGTTAGAATATTTTGTTAGGTTGATGGACAGATAGATGTAAAATGGTGAGTGGAGTTTATTATATAATCAATAGCACCTGTATCAATAATCCATGTATTATTTTGAGTAAGATTTTTCATACCTGAAGTAGTATCAGGATCACCACTTAGTTTAGTAAAAGTAGCAATTGCAGCCTTGTCGAGCTTCTTACGAGGCTTTTTGTTGAAATCCCACCATTCTGGATATCCCATAATTTTATAGCACCATTCCTTGGAGTGTCCAACTTCACCACAATGAGTACAGGTGTATGTGGTGGGCTTACTCAATATTTTTCCTTTGAACTGGTGTTGAGTCTGAGCTGCTACAAGTACATAATGGTCCGACAGTATCTTCGGCTCTTCCATCATATGTCGCTGGTTGTGATCCCTCCGGACATATGCATAACCAAACTCGAGATCAAGAGGTGGATCCTTCCGGAGCATTTCACTCCAAGCATTATTAAATTCAGAATCAAGATTGACTAGGAAAATATGTGTTCAAAGCCGGGTAATATGTTTATAGAGTGATACTACTCCATTAACATCCTTCCCTTGTGCACACGTTCGGGCATCGATTTCCTAAAATATTCCAATCAATTCATTATTGTATGCAGGTAGTGGCTTACCATTCTGACGTGTTGTGAATGATTTTCGGTTCAATTCAAATAACTGAGTTTCGTCAGACTCATCATAGAAGGTTTTTGAGACATCATCCCATATCTCCTTTGCTGTTGGAAGACAAATGAATCTCTGTATCAATATCGGACTCATTGAGTCAATCAACGAACTTTTGACTCGATTATTATAAAGGAGCCAAGTCTCCAATGCTTTATCTCCTACTGCTGGTTTTGGCATAATGCCATTTAGAAAGCCAGATTTATTTCTAGCTCCAATTTGCATCTCCATGATCTGTGACCATAGAGTATAGTTCGTATCATCAAGAATAATTCCTGTGGGAAAGGAAGAATTATCTTGAAGGGTTTGAATAAAATTGGATGTTCCATGGGATACGATGGATGTATTTTCGGTGGTCATGATTTTGAAGATTTAAAGAATTCAAAGGAAGAAAAATTACGAATTCAAGAATTCAATAAAAAAATCGATTTCAATGGATATACTTTGATATCATAAAAAATAAAATTCAGAGAAAAAGAAAGAAAATTTCAAAGGAAATATTTTTTCATTGATATTCAAAAAGGGGTTACACCCCTTATATATATATATATACAGGGATTCTAATCACAACCTAATTAGGAATAGAATAACATCCTAAATAGAATATAACTTTATTCCTAATTGTATATAAATATTTACTTTCTAATATATACAATAAAAATATTTATTTCCTTAACAGTAGCTACTATTGCAAAGAAAGCAAGCAATAGAAACATACAGATATTGCAAGTGTTCTAGCTTACCAAGTTCATGTACAAGATGTCCAGATAAGTTTGAATTCCTTAAGTCCCTGTAGAAGGCACAAGAATAATTAAATATAAAATTATTTCTTAAAGGATAGAAAAAGAAATATTGCCATAGGAGGCAGGCCATCAGAAACCAAAAGTAGAGAGCATCTTCACCGCTACTTCAGCATCATCGAAGTAGCCATGGTAAACTTTTCCAAAGCTTCCTTTACCAAGAATCCCCTGAAAATTATTTGTAATCTGCAGGATCTCAGAGAATGTGAATTGTCATTTTTCAGCTCCAGAGATCACATAATTGATATCATTTCAAGGTCCATGGAGTTTTATTCCAACATCATGAAATGGGGAATACCCTCATTTATTGTTCCATTCAAGAATTAGAAAATGAAAGTCGCTTACAAGCTTATGTCCCTTGGTGTTGGTCTTTGTGCAGGTGCTAGACTTTTGAAGCTTCACAATAATGTGCAGACCTGTGGATACGAGGATGTTCAAGTGTTGTGGCAAATGTTGAGAAGATCAGAATCTGAGTAAGTAGCTAACAATACCAGCGGCCGTTTTGGAGGGCTTTTATATGTTAACCAAGTGCAGCATCTTCTTTTACTACAAATCATGCCTAATACAAAGTCCACAATTTGATAGACTCTGTTAATAATAATAATGTACAGCTTCTGTCCTGCAACTTGGCATGAGCATCCATCATAAGTTTACCACCCAACGGCCAGCACTATAGTAGCATTATGCAGAGCTTATTTGCATCGTTTGCTGATTGTTAGATTGCTTAGAGAAGTAACGTCCACACGATTGAAGAGTGCTAGAGATCATGAATTGGATGCGTATGATCCATTTTGCAAGGGTCTTATTGAAGAGCAAACATTTTCCCATAACTTCTCTTCTTTTATGATGGCCATACAGAACACTGCACTTGCACATGCTGCACTTGCCAATGTTGGGCCATTGAGACGCCTCAATATATTATAGAAAATGTTACTGCTTAATGAAGCCACACGCTCAACTGGTGCAACTGACATAGCCATTGAAGCGCTGATCATCACGTAATCAAAATTTAGTGTCTCTCAACTGGTGCAACTAATATAGCCATAGGCCCTTGATCATCACGTAATAAAAATTTAGTGCCTCTCAACTGGTGCAACTAACATAGCCATAGACCCCTGATCATCACATAATCAAAATTTAGTGTAAGCATATAAAGATTTTTTTTGGGTCACAAAAGAATTTTTTTAATATACCTTTGGGACCGATTAAATGAAAGATCGCTAAAACCCACTTTTTTGCGATCACTTTAGACATAGGTTGCTATGCATCAACAACATGTTCTTATTTTCTCTTTTTTAGAATAATTTAATTCAGATTTTTAATATTTTTTTAATTTAACTTAACTCATTTAACAACCATTAATTATATGAAATTTATTTCTTTTATATATTCGTATTTTATGATTAAAAAATTATTTATTTATAATGCATTTATATTATTTTTGAGAAATAAAATATACGTGCTAATTTTATTTATATCTTATATATTTAATTTTTTTTTATTATAAAACATATTAAAATTGTATAACTATTTAGTTTTGATACTAATATTGAAATTTATCAGTAAGACTATTAATGTTATTTATGCTTAAATCTACTTATCTCTCATATTAATTTTAGGTCATGAAGTAAAATATGAAATAGTAATTATTTAGAAATAGTTATTTTAAGAATATCTATTTTATTATTTAAGAATTATAATTTTATTTCACAAACTAACTAAATATGATCTAAAAGTTAATCCCAGCGGTTGGTGTAAAAAACTTTTCCAATTAAAATACGTTAAAACCAATACAAGTTTTCAGTCTATAAACATTTCCACGAAATTTCAGAGATTCCAAGGTGGTGAAAATGACAAATCTTCTAGGCAAAAAACCAATGCATGCTCAACGTGCAAGTCAAGTTATAAGGGTTGATTCAACACATTTTTGCACATGGCCTCACATTTTCTATATTTATATTGACTTGATTGATCTCCATTTGTGCTTCATCATCTCTGCCATTGTCTTCAGTAATTTCAGCTGCTACTGCGGTTGCCTCAAATTCTTCTCCTGTGATAAGCATATGATCCACATCCTGGATGACTTCTCCTCACCACTTAGCTCTAACAAACTTGTGGAGACTTGAACCATCTGCTGTAAAGTGGGTCATGAAGACTTGAGTCATTGCCCTGTCAAGTAGAATATTGCTCGGCTTCAAGTCACAATGAATGATTTGTGTTTGGTAATGATCATGAAGATAATGTATGGCGGATGCCACATTAATTGCAATGAATAAGGTTTAAATTTCTTGATTGAGCAACACCATTTTCATCTTAATGCAACCACATTTCGAAATATTGAAAGTCACTTGTTTTAGAATCATTGCTAGAGTGGAATTTATGACACTAAATCCTAACCTATTAATCAATTCTAATTCTTATTTAATTGTTGCATGTTCCTGAAACCCCTATAATATCTGACTTATTAATAATGAAAATTTTTATCTATTTTGAATGTATTATATTGAACAATTAGATTTATAATATATAGATACATATTATATTTTATTAATCATATATAAAATACTTCTATTAACCATTGAGTATAATCCACCCGAAATAGCAAAAAAAATATATATATATATATATTGGTTGAACAAACAATACAGTACCTTACTTGAATTGTGCAACGTCTTACCTGATGGCCTCCACCACCACATACAGAGATCGGACGATCGAGGTTTCTTGGATTCCCAGGCTAATCATTGCAGCTTTTTTGTTGAACTCGGATCTTGAAGAAATTGATGGTGAAGCGTATGGTTTTGAAGGGGATATTCACAGAACACCAGTGAACTTGATCTTTTCGATATTTAATTACTTTAAAATTATAAGATTTTAAATATGAATTTCAATCAGAAATATGAACATATAAGTTTCAAGTTTTCAGCCAATGGGTAAAATGGCAAATATGTTTAGCTTTAAAAATGTAGACCACTGGTGTATTGGTCACCTTATATGCGGATTATTTGTTTTGGTTGACTGGCTTCATGTCTAAGTCTCCTGCTATTGTTCTTATGCTGTTAGGAATCAACAATTGTATTTTTTTTCAAATTCCTGATGAAATCAAGGGCCAACATATGTTCCTTACAATTTGCATTCATCAATTAATTTCAAATTGTAATGTGACTACGCATGCAACTACTCTATAAAATTGCAGAACTGGGTAGTGAGTGAAAAAGAAACCGCAAAACTACAATTTCGTATCTACATTTTACAAAACAACAATATAAAATGTTTCTGCAACACCCTTTGAGTCATTTATCGAATTTCATATTCCATAAAACGAAGAGAACAAAACGTTTTGTTTAAAGCATATTCGAAACTTGAAACAATTCATCAGAATTTCAGGTTTATTTGCTGAAAGGACACCTCTTCCTGAAATGAGCATAAGATTTCATATAGATGCTTGGATGCTACAGCCTAAGTCCCTGCAGACCAATCCAAATCATAATAAAAATATGAGATACTTCAGGTTATAAGACAATGAAAATGTTTGGATTTTTCTTGTTTCATCTTATGTGTTCAAAAGAAACAAATTCATAATTGATGTTGTTTGGTTTAAGTGGCAAAAAGTCTTGAATTCTAGTTTGGTAAATAGAGAAATAAGTACTGGCAGAGTTTTGCCATCCTAACTAATCCACCTGGCCTGATTCAGTCCGAATAGTCGAAATTCTTGAAACTACCAAATATTAGAGGTCATTAAAAAAAAAACAGAGAGAGAGAGAAACTCAAACCTATTTGCAGGCGTGAGGCAACAATTCGTTGGTCCCTATGAGTACTGACACGAAGGAAAGCCTTTGTGATGATATTTAGTTTTCTTATGACATCCCCCATATTCATCTAATTTCCTGGTAGTTCTGATGAGCATGCAAGTCCTATTTTCAGGACCGATACTAGATATTTTTGTGCATTCCCTTCTTCTAATCTTAAATCTTCAATTTTAACATTGTCTTCTAGGATCTCTACTCTGTCATTATCATCAATGTCGTTCTCTTCTGCAATCTCTGTTGCCCCCAATTCATCTACTTTCACAAGCGAAGGGTCCACTACCTGCATGACTCGTCTTGGGAGATTAGCGCTAACAAAGTTATGGAGATTTAAACCATCTTTAAACATTTCATCAATTGGTCTCCATCCTGTGAAAATCTCCGGTAAAATTATCCCAAAGCTGTAGACATCTCCATATGTTGTTTCTTCGCCACCTACTCCATACTCTGCAATGCAATTTTATATAAATATCAGATTCCATAAGAATGTTAGTGAAAGAGAGTGTTTTCTCTTCTGCGTATGAAAGAATCAATAGATCTCTTTTGTGTTCAGGTATTACGTCTATAACTTATGCATTAGAAATGAAGCATGATCATTTAACCTGAACAAAAGTGTGAAAAGTTTCACCTGGAGCCATATAGCCGATGGTTCCCTTTATCCCCATAGAGCTAGTTTGGCCTTGTGAAGAATTTGGGGATAGCAATAGCCTTGCGAATCCAAAATCACCAACATGAGCAGTCATGTCATCATCAAGGTGTACATTGCTTGGCTTTAAATCACAGTGAACAATTGGCGTTTCAGAATTGTCATGAAGGTAGTGTCGGGTTTCGTGATACAAACGCAATAGAAAAATTAAAATTTTATCACATTCCCAAGTTTGGATCCATGTAATTTGACTACTTGATTAAATCTAGGGTTTCAAGAATCTCACTAAAAATGCAGAAGAGACAAGATTATCTGGAAGGATGAGAGGAGGTTCACACCGGTGACACCTTACCTCGAGCTTTTTGGCTTGGTTATTCGGATCAAGACGTCTCCAAAAGGATGCGTCCTCTATAGGTATCCACACGAATAGCCCTTCACAAAATGAATTGGAGTGTGTGTGTGCTAGCAACCTCCTTGATCATCTCACAAATCAAGAACAAAAGAAAAAACTCTGTCTTTGATTTCTAAGAAGAAAGAAAACGAATTTGGAGGCAGGAAAAACAAGTGTATTAAACCCTAGAGAATATAACATATTTATAGACTCTAAATTAGGGTTTCACCTACCAATGACCTTTTGGTAATTTTTTCATTTATTATATTCTGATTTTGTTTTAAAAATAAATCAGAAATAATATCTTATTTATTTATTTATTTAAAATAACATTTATCTTAAATAAATAAATAAATAAAACACTTTAATTATTTATTTCCACAGAGTTTATTTTAGGCTTATTAAACCCATATCCGTTTTGGGCTTGTTCTAAGTGTGTGACCCTGTAGGTTCACATAATATTGGCAGTGGGCCTAAATTTGTATTTAGGCCTACAAGTCATAAGTGACCTCTAGCAAGACATTATGACTACCCAAGTCATGCGAAGTCAATAATCTGACATAACCTAATTACAGTGAATTTTATCGTCCCTTTATCACATGATATCTTAATTGAACATAAGGCATAGAATGTCATCCTTATATAGTTCAATATTATGACTTGATTCCAAGTAGACTGAAAATGATAACTCTTTATCAATTCATTTCAACATGGTCATGCATTTTCCTTCAGTCTATCTTATCAAGGGGCCCTTAGATATCTTTCTTATATTAATGAGGGATAAATTCCTTCTAAATCATTCACATTCCTCACATAACTAATTTCATATCCAACAACATCCTATTTAATCATCCGGTTAAAGATAATGTTAGAATGTGTCAAAACATAAAATAGCTATGTAGAAATCCATGATGATTTTAAGATCAAAGGACCAAAATAAAATTACTGTGATGAGAAAACTTATGACAATAATCTATGTAGTATTCTCATAGTGGGTCAATCCAGTACATGATCTCTCATCATGTACTTATGACTTGACTTAATATCTCATATTCATGATTAATAAAACATAATCATTAGTCAACATCATACTAGCCTTAATACTTTAATATTTATATAATGAACAAATGACTAGGGATAATTAGAATAAAACTCTTAATTTAATCTAAGGATTTTATTATCAAGTCACATAGTTGATGGCCTTAATAAGAATTAACCATTCATATAATTATCATAAAATCAAATGATAATGAAATACCTCTTTATTAATAAAATAAGGAAGTCAATACATAATCACAAATGATTGACCTAGTGCATATCAATAACAGGTAGTGCAATGCAGATGACACATCAGTTGTAATCATTAGTCTTTGAAGAAGGCTTAAATTCCTTGGCTCATTGTTTCCATCTTCTTCAGGATGCAACCATATTTCCAAACTCCCATTCGCCATGAAGTCAAACACCAGAGCTTTGAAGTCGTTGCCTCTAGAATCAATGCTGAAGCAATATGTCAAGAATTTAACAAGGTTTCGATGCCTGATGTTTTTCAACACTTTGCACTCAGCAATAAAGCTCTTAGTAGCTCCATGTTGATAAAGGTTTAGTACCTTCACAGTAACTAATTTTCCTCCCCGCCGCTCAAGCCTTGCTCTATATACTGACCCAGAACTGCTTTATCAGATTAAGTTGCTTGAATTGAATCCTCCTGTTGCTTGCCGGAGTTTCGGGTATGAAACTCGTGGAAGTCTGTTTACAGTAAAAGGATTGAAAGATAGATCCTTCCTGACGTCTGCCGATAGAAAACATATGCTAACACTACCATCAGCAAAAGCACAATTGAAGTTATGGTTGTCACAAGAATTATGGCAATAGGAGACCTTCTGCTTTCCTTTTATTGACACGGCACTCCGGCAGCTTCAATTATGGGATTCCCCCATAAAGATTAATGTTTCCAACAAGTGAAATTGCACTCGCATTACTAAACACTCCCTTGCTTGGTAATTCACCCTCTAAATTATTAAAAGAGAGATTCAAAAATTGCAGAAACAAAAGCTACTCGATCTCTTTCGGGATATTTCCTGAAAAGTTATTTCTTGAAAGGTCTAAATGTTGGAGGCCTCTTAAGGAAGCAAAGGATAAGGGGATGGGTCCTTGGAAGAGGTTACCCTGCATGTGAAGGCTTTCTAGCATCGAACAATCACCTAATGTCTCAAGAATCTCCCCCGACAATCTATTCTGAGACATATCTAATTTGTTAATATTTTTTAATTTGTTAACATCAAAGGGAAAATGACAAGTGAATGAATTTTTTGACAGGTTAAGGATGGTTAATAAAGAGGGAAGGCCAATGATCAGTTGTGGAAAGGCCCCAGTCAATTTATTTCATGAAATGTCAAGAATATTCAGATGTTGGCACTTTATGATGCTCGAAGTTATGTTTCCTTCTAATGCATTTATTGATAAATAAAGCTCATATAGAAAGGTGATATTGCCTATGGATGGTGGGATTTATCCTGAGAGTAGGTTTGTATCCAATCTCAGTATTTGCAGCTTTACATGCTTCCCAAAAGATACAGGGATGCTTCTAGAGAAGTAATTTATCTCCATATGCAATCCATGCAAACTGACAAGATTCCCAAGCTCTTAAGGAATTTTTCCAAACAGTTGATTTCCTCCCATGTATAGATAAGTCAATTTAGTTGACAGGTTGCCTATAGTGCGAGGTAATACACCACCAAATTTGTTCCCAATAAAAGATACTAGTTCTAGATTGCTGCAGTTTGTCAAATATGTCAGAAAACTCAAATATTGAGTTTTACTATTTCCCAGATTATTCCTTCCTAAACTAAGCTTTTCAAGAAAATTCAACTCCCCAAAATTTGTTAGAACTTGCCCTTCTAAGAAGTTCCTAGAGACGTCAAGGATCTCAAGCTGAGAAGCTTTGAACAATGAAATTGGAATAGTTCCATAGAATTTATTCATGCCGATTTTAAAAATTTACAGTTTTAGAAGAGTGAGGCCTATATTTTCTGGAAGTCTATCGTTTAGCTGATTGTCTGTAGTAGAAAATATGTTAATTGATGATATATTGTAAAGTGCTGAAGGAACTATACCAGAAAATTTATTAAGTCCCATAGCGTAGATAGTTAAGCTTGTTAATTGTCCCAATTGACTTGGAATACTTCCCTGCAAATTATTAGTATCCAAATAAAAATTTTTGAGAGTAGAAATGTTTCCAAGGGAATGTGGGATCTCTCCAGTGAGATTATTATAATCAAGCACAAGTCCCACCAGCTTCTTTAAGGAGTTCAGCTCATCAGGAATTCTCCCTACCAAGCGATTCC
Source organism: Mallotus nudiflorus (assembly GCA_947683625.1). Lineage (NCBI taxonomy): Eukaryota > Viridiplantae > Streptophyta > Magnoliopsida > Malpighiales > Euphorbiaceae > Mallotus > Mallotus nudiflorus. The sequence goes on along the minus strand of CANTUR010000720.1, from coordinate 579,215 downwards.
TATAGAAATCCATAACCCTAAGCTCTGAGCAGTTGCTAATGCTGACTAGAATTTCTCATTCTAATGTGTTGCTCCACAGGCTGAGTTCTCGAAGTCGGGAAAGGCAGCCAACTTCTGCGGGAATTTTTTTGTGGAACCTGTTGTTACTAAGACTTACATTTTTTAAAAACGTGAGATTGCCTATGTAAGAAGAAATGGTCCCTAACAAGCTCCGACTAGGCAGGCTCAAAGTTGTAACTCTTTGATGTTTATGGGTGCATGTAACCCCTTGCCATGTTCAAAAATGCGCTGAATCATTCTATGACTTCAGTCGTCAGATATTTTGGCTTTGAACTCCGAAAGTGAGAGCCAATCCGTCTGATTTCCCGCATGACCAAGAAAAAGAGCAGGTTTCAAGCATAGCATGCCAACGAAAAATAGAAAAATGATATGAACACAAAATTAAAGGATTGAATGTCATGGTGTCCAGATCACCATTGGTACAAGCTCGAAGTTGAAGATGAAATCTGTGTATTTTTTTTTAAGTGATGGATGCTTTTAGTGGATTCTTCGTCAGAATGGCATGCAAGAAAAATTAAGGATTTAGTATATAAATTTAGAATACATAAATTATTAATTATACGAAAACATATGCATACCTATTTATGAAATTGTGATGGTATTCATATCTTAACTCATAACGAAGATCACCTTATTCACAAAATTAAAATAGATCAGAAGATGAAAATAAGAAAAGCTAGCTCTTTCTCTCCAATCCTTATTCCATGTAAGGTGGCTGTCAATGGGGCAAACCAAATTAAATATATAAAAGGATGGAGAGGGGACCTAGCCTATATATAATGAAAAACCTTAAAGACCACCCCATTACTAGTCCAATTAGGATTAGGCATACACTTACCACCCACCCATACAGGCCCATTAAGGTACATACAAGCCCGCAACACTAATGATCACATAAATATATTGGGCTTCCCCACACATTCATTTAAGCTATATTTTATTCAGTCCGGTTTTAATAAAACAAAAATATCTCATAATTAATGGTAGCCCATAAAATTTCTAACATTCTCCCACTTGAGCAACATAAATTGTGATTTTTTATTTAATTTAAAAATTTTATAAAATAATGCCAAACTGAACAATAAACACAAATATGGCCATAAAATTTTACAAAAACTCATATAGCTTAAGGAAAATGCACCTTATAATAATCATGTCCACATTAAAACATATATATCGAATCATGACAGTAATCATGCCCTTTATTGACACAAAGCCAATCCATGATTATGAATATAAATGGTTTAACCGATATGGATTCCGGTATGGAAGTGCACCAAAGAAAATAACACCCCATATATGATCAATTTGCTATTTTTAATGTCAGTCCTCATAATGATTTCTCATTAAACACGTACATGCTTACAAGAGCAAGAGTAATCCACAAGCTTTAATAAGCCAATTGTTTCTAGAAGCACAAATAGAAACACTCACACAATTGTTTCCCAAAATCAAATGGAAACACTCGCACAATGATCTAGATCATAATCAAAACCAAAAATAATAAACACATTAATTTTATATGTAAATGAATATTTCCATAACACAAACATATAGACATTAGATAATTTATGAAAATATCTCAAAATATGAAATCACTCAAGTTGATGTTTGATTACATATATCAAACTCCCACTAACTAAGTGCATCAAAAGACTCAGAAATACCCATACAGCCTACATGTTTTTGAAAGATTATAGGCCTAACAGGTTTAGTTAATGGGTCAGCAATCATCAACTCAGTATTGATGTACTCAATCTCAATATCTCCTTTTCTCACCAAATCTCTAATAGTGAGATACTTGAGCTCTAAATGCTTAGAACTACTCGAACTCTTATTATTCTTTGAAAAGAATATAACAGCACTGTTATCACAATAGATTCAAAGTGGTTTGGCAATAGAATCTACTACAAGAAGTCTTGATATAAAATTCTTCAACCACACAGCTTGCATTGCAGCTCCATAACAGGCAATAAATTCAACTTGTATGGTAGAACAAGCAATAAGTGTTTGTTTAACACTTTTCCATGAAACAGCTCCACCAGCCAACATGAAAATATACCCTGAAGTGGATTTCAGATCATCCTTACAACCCACAAAATAAAAATTTATCAACCCATTTGTAAACCAACATATAATCTTTTATTTTCTACAAGTATCTCATAACTTTTTTATCAACCACCTAATGGTCTAGCCTAGGATTAAAGAGATAACGACTAAGAACACTAACAAAAAAAGCAAGATATGGTCTTGTACATACTTGTGCATACATTAAACTACTAATAACACTAGCATAAGGAACTTTACTCATAGAATTTTTCTCAAGTTCAGTTTGAGGACACTGTTCCTTACTCAGTTTATCTCCTTTCCTCATAGGAACATCACCCCCTTTACAATCTTACATATTAAACTGAGCAAGCACACGATCAATATAGGCCCTTTAAGAAAGACCTAATAAATGATGAGATCTATCACTATGAATTTCAATTCCTAAACAAAAGTTTCCTCTCCCAGATCTTTCATATCAAAATTTTTACAGAGTAAAAGCTGAGTCTCATTTAACAAATTCAAATCACTACTAGCCAACAAAATATCATCAACATAAAGGATAAGGAATATGAATTTACTCCCACTGACCTTAAGATAAATGCATTAGTCCACTTTATTCTCCACAAAACTAAGTGAAGTCATAACTTCATCAAACTTGAGATACCACTGACGAGAAGCTTGTTTAAGTCCATAAATAGACTTTTTCAATCTACATACCAAATGTTCCTTCCCCTTGTCCTCAAAACCTTCAGGCTGCACCATATAAACCTCTTTACTAAGATCACCATTTAAGAATGTTGTCTTGACATCCATCTAATGAAGCTCTAAATCAAAATGAGCTACCAATGTCATAATGATCATAAAAGAATCCTTACTAGACACTGGTGAGAAGGTCTCATTATAATCAATACCCTTTCTTTGAGTAAACCCTTTCGCCACTAATCTTGCCTTGAACCTCTCAATTTTTCCTTTAGAATCCTTCTTAGTCTTGAATACTCACTTACATCCAATAGGCTTATATTTAGAAGGAAGTTCTATTAATTCCCACACTCCATTAGAAGCCATAGAAGTCATATCATCCTTCATTGCATCAACCCATAATTTTGAATTGCAACTACTAATAGCCTCTTTATAAGTCTTTGGATCCACAACATGACCTATATCATAATTATTCTCATTGAGATATACAACATAATTATCAGAAATAGCAGATCTCCTTTCCCTAATAGATCTTCTTACAGGTAATTCCTCAACTACTTATGGTTGTATATGATCAACTGCAGGAGTAGAATTAACAATAGGATGAGGAAGATCATTTGTGTCCTCATGTTGGTCATCCATACTCTTACTAGGCACAATAATAAGTAAAAAACAGACATATGATCTTCATGCACATATTCTAAAATCGATTGAGAATAAGCAGCATCAGCAACATCAAGCTCCAAAAATTTAGCACTCATGGACTCCACAATTCTTGTGCCATATGTAGGACTATAGAATCTGTATCCTTTAGAGTGATCTAGGTACCCTATGAAGTAATAACGAATGGTTCTAAGATCTAGCTTTTTCTCATTAGGATTGTAAATTCTCACCTCAGCAGGACAACCCCAAAAACAAAAATGGTTTAAGCTAGGTTTTCTGCCTACCCATAATTCAAAAGGTGTTTTGGAAATAAACTTACTAGGAACACGGTTCAAAATATACATAGCAATTTTAATGGCTTCATCCCAAATAAAGTTAGGTAAGTTAGACCCACTCATCATGCTGCTCATCATATCTTTGAGAGTGCGATTACGTCTCTCAGACACACCATTCTGTTCAGGGCTACTAGGCATAGTATATTGGGTAATTATTCCATATTCTTGTAAATATGTAGCAAATGGTCCCATATGTTGTCCTATTTCATCATGTTTGCTAAAATACTCACCCCCACGGTCAGATCTTACAATTATGATAACTTTTCTTAGTTGTTTTCAACTTGAAGTTTAAAAATTTTAAAATTTTCTAATACTTTAGATTTTTCTTTAATTAAAAAAACATAACCATACCTAGAAAAATCATCAATAAATGAAAGAAAATACTTACTGCCATAAATGGTAGGTGAATAAGGTCCACTCACATATATATGAATGATCACTAAAACATTTGAACTCTTATTTACACCTTTCTTCTTTGTTTTGGTCATCTTACCTCTAATACAATCCACATAAGTATTTAGGTCATTAAAATCAAGTGCAGGAAGGATATTATTCTTAATTAACCTTTTAACTCTCTCTTTAGATATATGACCTAAACGCTTATGCCATAACTTAAAAGATTTTTCCTTAATTAGAGGTCTCTTAGGCACAACATTTGTCTCATCAATATTTGAATGCAAAGAAAATTGATATAAATTATGAGATAAAATGCAATAACCAATCAAATTGGAATCCAAGAAAATATTAACTTTTCCATTACAAATTTTAAACCAATATCCAATCTTGTCCATAACTGAAACAAAAATCAAATTTCTCCTAAAAGAAGGAACATAGAAAACATTCTCTAAAATAAGTTGAAAACCAGATTCTAACTTCAAACTAACTACCCCTACTACCTCAACATTTACTTCAGCATCTTTCCTAACTCTAAGCTCGACCTTATGCTCATTTGGTTTCCTTTTGCTTATGAACCCCTGTAAGGTAACAGCAATATGAACAGTTGCTCCACTATCAAGCCACCAAGAATTTGGTGGTACATCTATCAAATTAGATTCAAAATAAATAAAAGCAAAAGGTTTACCTTCTTGTTTGTATCGTTTCTCTAGCCGAGCTGTGAACCTACGACACTCACTCTTTTTATGACCATCCTTATGGCAAAAGAAGCATTTAACCTTACCCTTTTGGACAACATCATAACCTTCCACCTTTCTAGCCTGACCATATTCATACTTTCTAAAAACTTGAGTTTTCTTAGGAGCATAATGATTAGGTTTAAACTTTGATTTATCTTTCTTAGTATCATGGTTAAAGTTAGGGCTAGGTTTAGATTAAGAAACTAATAAGGTACTCTCCCCTTTTTCCGTTATTAACTTCTTCTGCTCAACATCACATTTAGCTATAAGGTCATTAATACTCCAAGTAGCATTTTGAACATTATAAGCAGTCTTAATTTGGCTAAAATCAGGAGGTAAAGAATTTAAGGTAAGAAGGACAATGAAATCATAAGGTAAATCAAGCTTAAGACCCTTCAATTTATTTTAAATATGAACCATGCTAAGGATATAGTCTCTCACATTCCCAACATTATTATACTTTATATTGGTTAACTGACTCATAAGGGTCCCAGCCTCAACCTTTTCAGATACAAAGTACCTTTGTTCCACAGCAGCAAGAAAATCTGTTGCACTAACTTTATCAGGTAATCCACTTTTAAGGTGCTCAAGAATGGCCCTTCTCATACCCATAAGACTAAGACGATTAGATTTTTCCCATTTAGCATATAACTTCTTTTCTTCATTAGTACTCTGATCATTAGGCTTAGCTGGCTCATCTTCACACAAAGCAAAATCCATATCCCCCATAGCTAGAGCATACAAAATTTCTTCTTTCCATTTTTTAAAGTTTGTGCTAGTCAACATCTTAATAGTAACACTAGTATTGTTCATGCTAATAGAAATTGTTCAAGAAAATATGAAATTGTATTAATATGCAGGCTAATTTTGGCTTGCAATATTAAAATATAAAAAATTATGGCATCACTACGCATTCTCCTTTGGGCAGAATATGCATATGCAATAGAATTTTTAATATGGAACTCACAAATGAGAATACAATAGTTTTCAAAAAACTATCCGCTTTGGGTAGACAGATTCTCTAGACTAATGCATCTCTTAACACAAAATGTTTCATCTCACACACAATTTTAAAATTAATGTACCTAATAACCCCCTTTGGGCAGGTTAATAAATACAATAATGAGAAATTATCTCTTATCAAACACAAATATATATATTTAAAAAATACACAAATGAGATACTCAAACACAAATATATCTCTTTTATCTAATATAAGTTCAACACACAAATCTTGAACAATTTATAATATTTATTATTCACTAAATACTCTCATTTAATGTATAAACTAAAAGTGTTAGTTCATAAATCTATTTATTTATTTACTATGTTGCCTCCAATACACAAGTAAAAATTGAACATACAAAATCAAATTATATATAACAGAGATAACCTCAATTCCATATTATTATTCATGTATATTCATTTAGAGCAAACCGACCTTGTCCTAAGATAATTAACTAAAACAAAATAATAATAATGAATCAAGGACCAAAGAATAATTTAATATTATTAATCATGATACTACACAAAAGAAACAGTAGATATAACTATTATAATTAGAACTAGTTTTGTATGAGACAATGTTTTACAATTCCATAACGAAAAGGGAAATTAACTTTTGGCCATATGCATACATGTTTTGCATAGAAAAGTAAAACAACTAGTCCATGTATTTCGTATAAAACAAACTAACACAACCATGCACTGTATATATTTATAGATATATATGAAATGCAATTCGACATAATTATTCCAGCAAAATCAATAACAAAATTAAAGTACTTTACATGTGTGACTAACAGAAAATACGCAACATACAAACACAGTATGCATGCGATATATTCAATCAATTAATTCATGATTCTAAATTCATATACGATCTAGGTATGATACCATATGTAAGCAAAATTAAGGATCTAGTATATAAATTTAGAACACATAAATTATTAATTATATGGAAGCATATGCGTACCTATTTGTGGAATTACGATGGTATTCATATCTTGACTCATAACGAAGATCACCTTATTCACAAAATTAAAATAGATTAGAAGATGAGAATAAGAAAAGCTAGTTGTTCCTCTCCAATCCTTATTCCACGTAGGGTGGCTATCAATGGGGCAAGCCAAATTAAATATATATAAGGATGGAGACAGGACCTAGCCTATATATAATAAAAAACCCTAAGGACCACCTTAGTACTAGTCCAATTAGGATTAGGCATACACTTATCACCTATCCATACCTGCCCATTAAGGTACATACAAGCCCGCAACACTAACGATCACATGAAATATATTGAGCTTCCCCACATATTCACTTAAGCTATATTTTATTCAGTCTGATTTTAGTAAAATAAAAATATCTCATAATTAATGGTAGCTCATAAGCAAAGTGAAAGATCTTTAGTATTTTTTAAGACCGGAATTGGGTTGAACCCAGTCCACCACGTGCATAACGATATAAGCATTTATTTGTTGGAAATAAATTACAAACATTCTAGTTTATTCCTTGGGTAAATTATAGTTTCCTTTGTATTTTGACTTATTATGCTATTTCATCTCTAATACTCTAAAAATATATTTATTAATCTTTTGTGAAATTAATTAAAAAATTCTTTATGTACTAATTCTCGTCAACTGCACGTTAAACGGCTATGAAAAGATTAAAATAGCCCTTTTTATATTTTGTGCCCTAAATTGAGATTGAACTCCTGAGTAAAAAAAAAAATAGCCCCTTTTATTATCTTCCGTTTCAACGCTACTGCTGTCCACAACAATGGCCCTTTCCTCTATGGTGCCGATGGCCATGGTGATGAGTAGTGATGGTAGTAGATGGCGTTGCTGGAGAAATCTTGTTGCCATGGTGGTGCCGATGGCCATGGTTTTGGCTTTTGATTAAAGCCCCCAAATTAGTCTCTCCAATGTTTTTGAACTTTTCGAGTGAAACAAATGTAAATTAAACAAATCCAAATTTTGTTTACAACGGCTGAATTCTTCCTTCTTCAGTATTTTCTTTTCTCTGTAACTTCCTCAGTTTACTCTTCTTCCTTTTGCTGTCTGATTGGTGGCAGTGGTGGTGCTGGTGCTGGCGTGTGGTTTTTGAGAGGACAATTGCAGCACTAGCAGCAATTTTCAGCTACCCAGTGCTGCTGTAGTAGTAATTCTTTGATCTTTTAGTCTTGTTTTTGTTTTTGCACCAATGTTTGTTGGTGTTGATGTGGGTGTTGGTTTTGGAAACTTACTTACCCATGGGGAATCATGGGATTATTGGTTTGGAGAAATTGCGATCTGCAATTAGGGCAGATACTGGGCTTGTGTCAGTTATGGCGGTGAATAATGAGATTGGCATGATTCAGCCTATGGGAGAAATTGGAAAAGTTTGTAAGGAATTCAATGTGCCCAGATTCATTTGTTTCACTAAAATAGCTGTTTTGGCTGTAATCATATCTACCCAGGCTCATTAAAATGGCTATAAACATATTAGATGGAGTAAACATATCTTTTGGATTTAAAATTGTGCATTTAATTTTGGGATTTTTACAAAATGTCCAAAAAACAAAGAGCATCAACATGAAATGCCTCATTTTTCCAATAATTTATGCGCGTGCCCTTTTTTTTTTCTTTTTCCTAAAAACTTTCGCACGTACCTTTTCTATTTCCGTCACTTCCGTTTCTACTATATCACCTTCATTCACCATCATCATCATCGCAATATCATCTCCTCAGACCTCAACTTCATCTTCTTTGATCTTTTCTTTTTTCAATTGACATCGGATCACTGTTTGCAAGTGATCGATCTTTACAACTGCTGCTTCACCTCCTCCTTATCATCATCCTTCGGTACTTGATTCGGATCTTGCTATAAGAGACTTTTTTGAACGAGTTGTTATTGCATCAACTGTTCTGGGTATGGCAGCTTTCTGATGATTAAGCTTTAAATAGTTTAAAAACCTTAAATTTTGTGTTTTCTTTTGGGAAATTCTTATGTGGGGAGTTTTTTTTTTTTTTTTTTTTGTAAATTTTTTTATTTTATTTTGCTTTTGAATTCAGTTTCTGATATGCTATCCAAATTTGAAATGTGTGTCATGCTTGGTTTCTACTGCATCTAATTATATGTTACTCTGTTAAAAAAAAAATTATATGTTACGAAGTATGTGTTTTTGTGTATGTAGATTTGAACAAATTAACTGGAAATTTATTTTTATGTTATTTGCTAGGTGATTGATGCCTTCCAACTAGTTGTTTGAGGAAATTGAAGGGCACTTCTTTGTTTTTTAGTAGCATGTACTCTGATTCTTGTGGCTGGAGATTGACCATGCAATAAGGGAAGTTAGTTTTGTATGTTGATTCGGTGTTCAAGTTCTATCCATGTGGGTTTGAAGGATTGATCTCAGCTTAACCAGAATGCTAAGATGTGTTCAGTAATGATTTAATAGGTGTCATAAAGTTGGAAATAAAGCCTCATCTGTAGGATTGTGTGCCTTGTTGTTATGGAGAATCCGGATCTCTGTGTCATTGGTCAGAGTTCATTAACATCATGCAAATCTTACAGAGTGTCAAACTTGACTCAAACAATTGTAGATGCTACTGAAATTTCAAATTTGAAAGATTAGTAAATTCTTGAAGAGCAATTAGGATGGGGACGATTTGGTATCATAAGGGCATGCAGAGATAAGGTGACTGGTGAGGTCGTGGCTTGCAAATCTATTGTTAAAGATAGATTGATCACCCTTGATGAAGTGCGAAGTGTAAAGCTTGAAATTGAAATAATGACTAGGCTATTTGGACATCCAAATATTCTAAATCTTAAGGCTGTGTACAAGGAGCATAATTATGTGCATCTATTGATGGAGTTATGTGCAGGCAGTGAGCTTTTTCACCATCTGGAGAAGCATGGAAGGTTCTCAGAACATAATGCTCGAGTTATTTTTAAGCATTTGATGCAAGTGGTTCAGTATTTTTAAGTGGAGACAAAAACTGTGTAGAAAATACAGGAAGAGACCCACCAAAGAACAAGGACTAGGGGCCACTTGTTGCCTTCTCTAACATTTATTCGCTGAGAATACAAAGCAACTGCAGTAGCTAAAATCCAAGTAATGGATTTTACTTAATGATTATTCGATCCAAATACTCATAAAACCCAAAACCAACATTCAAAAGAACATTGGCATAATTCCAAAACCGACATTCAAAAGAACATTGGCATAATTTAAAAAGAACATTGGCAAAATTAAATTATGAGCACTACAAAGAACAATGACAAAATTTCATTTTGTCAATTAAAATTAAGATTATGGCAAAACATCAAAAAACAATGACAATTAACATTAATTTAATTTGTCATAATTTCAAAAGAACATTGGAAAAATTTAATTATTACAAAATTAAATTAATTTTAATTGTCAAAATTAAATTATGCAATGAGTCTATTAAACAGGCTAGATTCTTCCAAAGCTAATTTATTTTCCATTTTCAAATCACGAACACCTCTCCTTCCCTTCAAAATATGAACCAAAGACCATGTCAAAAACAACACCCAAAAAGCTACATTGGCAATATCTATGTAAACATCAATTCTATCTCCGAAGAAAAAATCCCAGTTCATCTTAGTTATCACCCAATCAACCATTGAAGCCAAAAGCTGAAACTAAAACCAGAAAAAAGGGTTTAATTTATACGAATTGATGTTACACAACAAGCATAAGAAATAATAAGAATGATACTTAAAAGTAGTATATTTTCTAAATATTATTCATACATGATACAATCAAAACATTATATTATCTTAATATTATAAGTATTTGAAATTCAAAACAGTACCTGAAACTCAAAATAGTTTTTTAAATTCATAAATATAGTATACTATATGAATATTATATATATCTAAAAATTCAAAATTGCATCCGATACTAAAAAAAAAAGTATATTATCTGACTGATACATTAATCAACCAATAGATTAGATTCATTTAATTTGAGATTATTATTTTAATTATTTTTAATTAATAATGTAATGTCGTGAGAACAAGTTAATTTAATGAAGACATTTGATCTTTTTTTCTTTCTTAAAAAAAAATCAAAAGCTCTCAATTTTAACACAAATTAAGAGCAAATTTTGTGGCTAAAAATTAATATCTCTAACATTTTTTATATTTTAGGTCAGTGTATTATTATTGAAAAATAAAAAGTTATATTTTGTTCAAAAAAAAGTTGGATCTATATTGTCCAATTGTGTTAAAAATTAACTAAAATTATTAATTAATTTTTTTATACAACAAGTTTAAGAAATAATAAGAATGATACTTAAAAATAATATATTTTTTTAATATTATTCGTATATGATACAATCAAACTAGTATATTTTCTGAATATTATTCATATTCGGAACTCAAAATAGTTTCTGAAACTCAAAACAGTATATGTGTTTAATATTGTTCGTATTTGAAATTTAAAACAATATATTTTCTAAATATTATTCTTATTGCAAACTCAAAATAATGTCTGAAACTCAAAACAGTATCAACTCAAAATAACATCTAAAAATGATAAATATTTATCTGAATATTATTTAAATATTTTCCTCCAACTAAAAGTATATTATCTAAATATTATTCGTATCTAAAACTTAAAATAGTATATGAATATGATAATTTGAGTAAGTATATATTGTTAGCAAAATTATCAAAAAAAAAAAGTTATTGATCTTAGCAATAATCAATCTTAATTTTTATTTTAACAAACTTAATTTTGAGCATTTAGTATATTTATTTTAAGTGTGTATAAGTTAGGATTCAAATGAAAACCAAGTCAAAACAAACCAAAAAATTTTAAAATAGGAGAAAAATATGGCAACAAAGGAAAAATGGGTAAAATTAAAAAAATAATTAAAAATAGATTAAGTAGACATATAAATAATGCAAAAAAAAAATATATATGTATATATATTTTGATGTCAACCAACCACAAAAGCGTTCCTTTTTTGTAATTTTTTCTTTAATTTTGTCCATGTTTTGGATAAGCTTGTTTTTGATTTTTAGTTCTGGTTTGTGCGTTTGTTTGTGTTGTGAGGGTGAGTCTTCTGTGTGGTTGCTTAATTAACAGCCCGATTAGGCCATTAGACCAGTTTTGCCCAGATTTTGTATTTGCTGCTGTTTTGGTGCTTGGTTTGAAAAAAAAAAAAAAAGGATTATGCTGGCTTTCATGTCAAGACTAGAGTATAATAATAATAATAATTATTATTATTATTTTCAATTTGACCTCTATATTTTTTGGTCGACCATCAAAAAACTCTTGCAAAATGATAAATGAGTTTAATTGAGTAAAGTACAAAAATGATTAAATATTTTTTAGAATGTCAAAAATAACGTAGTATAATAGATTAAAATGCAAAAGAATAGTAATTTACCCTTATTCCATTATGGATTGCAAGTCGCAATTGTCTGTCCTTGTCTTGTAGAAATTGAGTGAAAGTTTGGAAAGTAACACACCATGCGAAACTGAAAATCTTCCGGTGCATTTCCAGACCTTTTTTCTGAAAATGACAATTATTTTAGTCAAAAAGTCCATGTTGAAGGCTCAGCGTGCATGTCCAGTTATAAGGATTGTTCAATGCATTCTTCCGCATTGCCTCAGATTTCCCTATATTAATCTTGACTTGAATGATCTCCATTTATGCTTTCATCATAACTGCCATTGTCTTTGTCAATTTCTCTTATGATTCCCCTGACAGCTCTAACAGACTTGTGGAACCTGAACCATCTGTTGTCGGTTGGTAGGGATGTGCAATCAGTTGGTTTGGTTACCAAACTGATTATTTATTATTATTATTATTATTATTATTATTATTATTATTTGTAATCTTCAACAATCGAACAAAAAATTAAATGATTTTTGCTTAACTGAGCTTAAAAGAAAAACATAAAAAAGTAATAACTCATATTTTGTATCATGCACTTTTATTATTTTCTCAATTTACTCCCTTCATTTTTATTTGTATAAATTGAGTCCTCATATTTTTATTTTTATTCACATTAAACTCTTATATTTTTATTAACCCTTTTAATAAATATAATTCTAAAATTTTTCATCAACTATATTATAATTTAATTATTTACATTTTATTTTTAGTATAAAGATTATAAAAATACTATTAAATGCCAAATACAATGTAAATTATATAATTGTAACTTATTTGTTAACAAAAATTGTATCTAATATTATAAAAATAAAAACTTAAGCTAAATTCTACTAAATTTTATTTTAGTAGAATAAATTAAATTATTTTAAATTATTTATTTAGAATAAAATAAAATAAAATTTAGTAAAATTTTACTTAAATTTTTATTTCTATAATATTAGATACAATTTTTGTTAACCGAAAAATTACAATTATACAATTTAAATTTAATCTTCATAAGAGTATTTGACGTTTAATAGTATTATTATAATCTTTATATTAAAAATAAAATATAATTAATTAAATTATTACATAGGTAGTAAAAATTTTTAGAATTATATTTATTAAAAGGGTTAATCATGCTAAAATAAAAGTAAAAGGACTAATGTTCACAAAAATAAAAGTATAAGGGTTCATGTAAACAAAAATAAAAGTGAAAGGAGAGAATTAAGAAAAAATAAAAGTATAAAAATTCAATCTATATAAATAAAAATGAAGGTATAAATCAAGAAAACAATAAAAGTGTAGGGTAGAATATATGTTATTCTAACAAAAAATATGGTTTTTAAAGTTCAAACTTCAAACCTACGACCTTATGGACTGAAATAGACTTGCTTCCCATCAAACTATACGTATTTTTCTAATATATATATATATATATATATATATATATATATATATATGGACTTAAATAGACTTATTTCTCATGCTAACATGATATATATGTGTAAATTATTTGTTGATGTAGATATTAAAAAAAAAAATTGATAAATTTTCTATCATTAACTTCATTATATTTGCAAATATATCATTAACTTTCATGTTCTTTGCAATTCTATTAACTTCACTAATTATTTTAATTTTACCTAATTTTAAATTATATTATATTTGGATATCTGATATTTTTTATACAATCATGTGCAAGTTTCAAGCATAGCATGGCAATGGAAAATAAAAAAAAAATGATATGAACTCAAAGATGAGAGAAAAGCATATGCTTTATGGAGAAGTCGATATGCTTTCTTTTTTAAATTAGGTAGAAATTACTTCCATCAATTAGTTTTGAAATTTTGTACCTTGCAACGTTTTAAAAAAAATGACGCTAGACCACTTTACAATAATATTAATAAATTATTTCAAAATGGCTACTTATAAGGGATAATTATTATTTATCTCTTATATTTTATCTTATTATATTATTTCATCTCTGATATTTTAAAAATATTTATTCATTTCTGATATTTGTAAAATTGTATACTATTTTAATCTTAAAAAATAATTAATAAGTGTTAATTGTTGCAAGTGTTAGAAATAAATAAATTTTTTTAAATATCAAAGATGAAATAGTATAATAAACTAAAATATAGAGGACAAATGACAATTCTCCCTAATAATAATAATAACACTATTTTAAAGTTAATAATAATATTTATAACCTATTTCAAAATATTTTGCACTCTTTTCCATTTAATAATAATAACCATTAAAAATTAAATTATTATAACTATTATTATTATTATTATTATTATTATTATTATTATTATATTATATTTTAATAAATTATTTTTCAATAAAAAATTTAAAACATAAAAAAAACTTACAATTGTATAATTGGCATCATTATTACTTGGAGAAAAAAATTTTACAAGGCAATTCCGCTGTTTAAAAAAAAATCTTCAATTTCACCATTCGAGTGACGGAGTTAGCGGAATTAAAATTATTTTGCCACATTGGTAAAAAGTACGATAAAGTGGCAATTTTTTTTTTTTTTTGAAATCACCACAAAACTGTTATTTTTGTTTTAAAATTACCACAATTTGGTAATTTCCTTTTTTATTGCCACGAATTGGCAAAAAGCCCTGCAGATTATTTAGATAAACAAACTGTGATTTTTTTATGTGAATCCGGTCCACTACCTATATAATAATCTAAGTATTTATGACAAATTATATGATATCCAGATTTGGGTACTGACCAGTATTATTTATGCACTATCCACAGTAAATTATAGCGTTTTTAGTTTAAGTGTAATAATATTGTAATAATATAATTAATCGTCAATATATAAGTAATTTATTTTTTTTAACAATAGGTAAATTTTAACAATACAAGAGGAAGAAATAGAAAAGTGCAATTTATGACACTAAATCCCAATCTACTAATCAATTCTAATTCTTATTTAATTGTTCATGTTCTTGAAACCCCATAATATCAGATTTATTAATAATGAAAATTTTTATCTATTTTGAATGTATTATATTGAATAATTAAATTTATAATATATAAATACATATTATATTTTATTAATCATATATAAAATACTTCTATTAACTATTGTGTATAATCCACTAGTTTTTTTTTTTTTTGGTTGAATGAACAATACAGTACATTACCTGAATTGTGCATCTCTAGCAGACAAAAATAGAAGCCCATTTTAAAGTCCCGGCATAACGAATTAATCATCCAACAATACAATAGCTTATTTCTACCGGAGGCCGCAATTGCAACGTCTTACCTGATGGCCTCCACCACCACATACAGAGATCGGACGATGGAGGTTTCTTGGATTCCCTGGCCTATCATTGCAGCTTTTCTGTTGAACTCGGATCATGAAGAAATTGATGGAAGCGTATGGTTTTGAAGGGGATATTCACAGAACACCAGTGAACTTGATCTTTTTGATATTTAATTACTTTAAAATTATAAGATTTTGAATATGAATTTCAATCAGCAATATGAACATATAAATTTCAAGTTTTCAGCCAATTGGTAAAATGGCTAATATAAATTTCTTGTTTCATCTTATGTGTTCAAAAGAAACAAATTCATAATTGATACTGTTTGGTTTAAGTGGCAAAAAGTCTTGAATTCAAGTTTGGTAAATAGAGAAATATGTACTGGCAAAGTTTTGCCATCCTAACTAATCCACCTGGCCTGATCCAGCCCGAATAGTTGAAATTCTTGAAACTACCAAATACTAGAGGTCATTAAAAAAAAAACAGAGAGAGAGAAACTCAAACCTATTTGCAGGCGTGAGGCAACAATTCGTTGGTCCCTATGAGTACTGACACGAAGGAAAGCCTTTGTGATGATATTTAATTTTCTTGTGACATCCCCCATATTCATCCGATTTCCTGGTAGTTCTGATGAGCATGCAAGTCCTATTTTCAGGACCGATACTAGACATTTTTGTGCATTCCCTCCTTCTAATCTCAAATCCTCAATTTTGACATTGTCTTCTAGGATCTCTACTCTGTCATTATCATCAATGTCGTTCTCCTCTGTAGTCTCTGTTGCCCTCAATTCACCTGCTATCATAAGCGAAGGGTCCGCTACCTGCATGACCCGCCTTGGGAGATTAGCCCTAACAAAGTTGTGGAGATTTAAACGATCTTCAAACATTTCATCAGTTGGTCTCCGTCCTGTGAAAATCTCCAGCAAAATTATGCCAAAGCTGTAGACATCTCCATATAT
Source organism: Mallotus nudiflorus (assembly GCA_947683625.1). Lineage (NCBI taxonomy): Eukaryota > Viridiplantae > Streptophyta > Magnoliopsida > Malpighiales > Euphorbiaceae > Mallotus > Mallotus nudiflorus. The sequence goes on along the minus strand of CANTUR010000720.1, from coordinate 562,622 downwards.
TGTTACTTCGCCACCTACTCCATACTCTGCAATGCAATTTTATATAAATATCAGATTCCATAAGAATGTTGGTGAAAGAGAGTGTTTTCTGCATTTGAAAGAATCAATAGATCTCTTTTGTGTTCAGGTATTACGTCTATAACTTATGCATCAGAAATGAAGCATGGTCATTTAACCTGAACAAAAGTGTGAAAAGTTTCACCTGGAGCCATATAGCCGATGGTTCCCTTTATCCCCATAGAGCTAGTTTGGCCTTGTGAAGAATTTGGGGATAGCAGTAGCCTTGCCAAACCAAAATCACCAACATGAGCAGTCATGTCATCATCAAGGAGTACATTGCTTGGCTTCAAATCACAGTGAACAATTGGCGTGTTAGAATTGTCATGAAGGTAGTGCAATGCAGATGACACATCAGTTGCAATCATGAGTCTTTGAAGAATGCTTAAATTCCTTGGCTGATTGTTTCCATCTTCTTCAGGATGCAACCACATTTCCAAACTCCCATTCGCCATGAAGTCAAACACCAGAGCTTTGAAGTCGTTGCCTGTAAAATCAATGCTGGAGCAATATGTCAAGAATTTAACAAGATTGCGATGCCTGATGTTTTTCAAAGCTTTGCACTCAGCAATAAAGCTCTTAGTAGCTCCATGTTGATGAAGGTTTAGTACCTTCACAGCAACTAATTTTCCTCCCGGCTGCTCAAGCCTTGCTCTATATACTGAGCCAGAACTGCCTTGTCCGATTAAGTTGCTTGAATTGAATCCTCCTGTTGCTTGCAGGAGTTCCTGGTATGAAACTCGTGAAAGTCTGTTTACAGTAAAAGGATTGAAAGACATATTCTTTCGTGTCTTCTGCTTAGAAAACATATGCTGACACTACCATCAGGAAAGGCAAAATTGAAGTTATGGTTGTCGCAAGAATTATGGCAATGTGAGACCTTCTGCTTTCCTTTTGATTGACAAGGCACTCCGGCAGCTTCAATTCTGGGATACCTCCACAAAGATTAGTGTTTCCAACAAGTGAAATTGCACTCGCATTGGTAAACACTCCCTTGGTTGGTACTTCACCCTCTAAATTAGTAACAGAGAGATTCAAAAATTGCAGAAACAAAAGCTGCTCGATCTCTTTTGGGATATTTCCTAACAAGTTGTTTCTTGAAAGGTCTAAATGTTGGAGGCCTCTTAAGGAAGCAAAGGATGAGAGGATGGGTCCTTGGAAGAGGTTACCTTGCATGTGAAGGCTTTCTAGCATCGAACAATCACCTAATGTCTGAGGAATCTCCCCTGACAATCTATTCTGAGACATATCTAATCTGTTAATATTTTTTAATTTGTTAACATCAAAGGGCAAATGACCGGTGAATGAATTTTTGACAAGTTAAGGATGGTTGATAAAGAGGGAAGGCTAATGATCAGTTGTGGAAAGGGCCCAGTTAATTTATTTCGTGAAATGTCAAGGATATGCAGATGTTGGCACTTCAGGATGCTCGAAGTTATGTTTCCTTCTAATGCATTTATTGATAAATGAAGCTCATATAGAAAGGTGATGTTGCCTATGGACGGTGGGATTTGTCCTGAGAGTGGGTTTGAATCCAATCTCAGTATTTGCAGCTTTACAAGCTTCCCAAAAGATACAGGGATGCTTCGAGAGAAGTAATTTATCTCCATGTGCAATCCATACAAACTGACAAGATTCCCAAGCTCTTCAGGAATTTTTCCGAATAGTTGATTTCCTTCCATGTATAGATAAGTAAATTCAGTTGACAGGTTGCCTATAGTGCGAGGTAATACACCACCAAATTTGTTGCCAACAAAAGATACTAGTTCTATATTGCTGCAGTTTGTCAAAGATGTCAAAAAACTCAAATCTTGAGTTTTATTATTTCCCAGATTATTCCCTTCTAAATTAAGCTTTTCAAGAAAATTCAACTCTCCAAAATTTGTTGGAACTTGTCCTTCTAAGAAGTTCCTGGAGACGTCAAGGATCTCAAGCTGAGAAGCTTTGAGCAATGAAACTGGAGTAGTTCCATAGAATTTGTTCATGCCGATTTTGAAAATTTGCAGTTTTGGAAGAGTGAGGCCTATATTTTCTGGTAGTCAATCATTCGGTTGATTGTCTGTAATAGAAAATATGTTAATCGACGAGATATTGTAAAGTGCTGAAGGAACTGTACCAGAAAATTTGTTGAGTCCGATAGCGAAGACAGTTAAGCTTGTTAATTGTCCCAACTGACTTGGAATACTTCCCTGCAAATTATTATTATCCAAATAAAAAATTTTGAGTGTAGAAATGTTTCCAAGGGAATGTGGGATCTCTCCAGTGAGATTATTATAATCAAGGGCAAGTCCCACAGCTTCTTTAAGGAGTTCAGCTCATCAGGAATTCTCCCCACCAAGCGATACCTATGGAAATCCATAACCCTGAGCTCTGAGCAGTTGCTAATGCTGACTGGAATTTCTCCTTCTAATGTGTTGCTCCACAGGCTGAGTTCTCGAAGTCGGGAAAGGCGGCTTATTCTGTGGAATCTGTTGTTACTAAGACTTACATTTCTTAAAAACGTGAGATTGCCTATGTAAGGAGAAATGGTCCCTAACAAGCCCAGACCAGGCAGGCTCAAAGTTGTAACTCTTTGATGTTTTTGGCCGCATGTAACCCTTTGCCATGTACATAAATGCGCTGAATCATTCCATGACTTCAAGATTATCTCTGGGTCGTCAGATATTTTGGCTTTGAACTCCAAAAGTGAGAGCCGATCTGTCTGATTTCCCGCATGACCAAGACAAAGAGCAGGTTTCAAGCATAGCATGCCAATGGAAAGTAGAAAAATGATATGAACACCGATATGAAGGATTGAAAGCCAGAGTGTCCAAATCACCATTTGTACAAGCTTGAAGTTGAAGATGAAATATGTGTTTTTTTTTTTTAAGTGATGGATGTTCTTAGTGATTTTTTGTCAGAATGACAAAGTGAAAGGTCTCCAGTATTTGCCCCTAAGCTCAATAGTTGTAGCTTTACGAGCTTCCCAAAAGATGCAGGGATGCTTCCAGAGAAGTAGTTTTCCTCCATGCCCAACGTATACAAATAGACAAGATTTCCGAGCTCTGCAGGAATTTTTCCAAATAGTTGATTGCTTCCCATTATTAGTTCAGTCAGTTTGGTTGACAAATTTCCTATGCAGCTTGGTAATACACCACCAAAATTGTTACTGTCAAAAGATAAGGATTTTAGATTGCTGCAGTTTGTCAAAGACGTTATAAAACTCAAATCTTCAGTTTTGTTATCTCCCAGAATATTGATTTCTAAATTAAGCATCTCAAGAAAATTCAAATCATCTAAATTTTTTGGAACTTTCCCTTCTAAGAAGTTGTCAGAGACATCAACTATTTCAATCTGGGAAGCATTTAGCAATGAAACTGGAATAGTTCCATAGAATTTGTATATGTCGATTTCCAAAATTTGCAGATTAGGTAGAGTGAGGCCTATATTTTCTGGGAGTCTATCATTCAGTTGATTCTCTGCAATAGAAAAGACGGTGATGGACGAGATATTGTAAAGTGTTAAAAGGAATTGTACCAGAAAGATTATTGGTTCCGATAGCCAACTGAATTAAGCTTGTTAATTGTCCCAACTGACTTGGAATTCTTCCCTGCAAATTATTATCATCCAAAAAAAATCTTTTGAGAGTGGAAATGTTTCCAAGGGAATGTGGGATCTCTCCTGTGAGATTATTAGACTCAAGCACAAGTACTTCCAGCTTCTTTAAGTAGTTCAGCTCATCAGGAATTTTCCCCAATAAGTGATTCCGATCCAAATTCATAACCCTGAGCTCTGAGCAATTGCTAATGCTGACTGGAATTTCTCCTCCTAATTCGTTGCTCGGCAATTCGAGTTTTCGAAGTCGGGAAAGGCCGCCAACTTCTGCGGGAACTTCTCCATGGAATCGGTTCTTACTAAGGCTGACATTTCTTAAAAACGTGAGATTTTCTATGTAAGGAGAAATGGTCCCTAACAAGCTCAGATCAGGCAGGCTCAAAGATGTAACTCTTTGATGTTTGTGGCCGCATGTAATCTTTGCCATGTACAGAAATGAGCTGAATTATTCCATGACTTAAAGATTCCATGTGGGTCGTCAGATATCTTGGCTTTTAACTTCAAAAGTGCGAGCCGATCCGTCTCGTTTCCCGCATGACCAAGACAAACAGCAGCTTTCAAGCATAGCATGGCACAAATATGAAGGATTGAAAGCCAGAGTGTCCAGATCACCATTTGTACAAGCTTGAAGTTGAAGATGAATATGTGTATTTTTTTTTTTTTTAAGTGACGGACGTTCTTAGTGATTTTTTGTCAGAATGGCAAAGTGAAAGGTCTCCAGTATTTGTAAGAAGTTAGGTTCACAAATGGTCTAGGCCTGATAAGACCGGAATTGGATTGAATCCAGTCCACCATGTACGTACATAACAATCTAAGCATTCATTTACTGAAAATAAATTACAAACTTTCCAGCTTGAGAGTGACTGCTAAATACATTAAACTATAATTTATTTACAGGATCATATATCCAGTTATAAATAAATTTTCAGAAATGAAAAAAATCAGACAGTTATAATTTTTTTTTTTTTTAATTATAATGATGGACCATCCAAGATGAATGGTTTCTCAGTTTATTCCTTTATGGTGAACGTTTGGAAAGTAAGAACTCATGCGACACTAAAAGTCTTGCAGTCCATTTATAGGTGTGAAAGCAGACTGTTTCTCCAAAGCTTCTTCAAGGTACATTAAAACTTTTCAGACCATAAAACATTTCCAAGAAATTTCAGAGATGCAGATGCCTATGAGCTGAAAAAGACGAATCTTTGGGTCCAGATTTAAGGAATAATTCAATACTTGCATTGCCTCGAGTTTTCTACATTGATATTGACTTGATTGATCTCCATTTGTGTTCCATCATCACTGTCATTGTCTTTATTAATTTCAGAATCTTTGGGTCCAGATTTAAGGAATAATTCAATACTTGCATTGCCTCGAGTTTTCTACATTGATATTGACTTGATTGATCTCCATTTGTGTTCCATCATCACTGTCATTGTCATTATTAATTTCAGAATCTTTGGGTCCAGATTTAAGGATTAATTCAATACTTGCATTGCCTCGAGTTTTCTACATTGATAGTGACTTGATTGATCTCTATTTGTGTTCCGTCATCACTGTCATTGTCTTTATTAATTTCAGCTGCGTTACGTTGGACCAATTCTCCTCTTGTGATTGTCCTGATAACTTAGCTCTAACAAATTTGATGGAGACTCAGACTTGAACTATCGGGGTTGTGAACTATTTCATCAGTTGGTCATGAAGACTCAGAGGGGTGCCGATGGCCCTTTCCACATCAATGGCCCTTTTCTCTATGGTGCCGATGACGATGATGATGAGTGGTGATTGTAATAGATGCCGTTGCTGGAGAAAATCCCAAAAATAAAAAAGGAAGAAAAGACTAAAAAATTCCAAAAAGAAATATAAACTTTTAAGCCAAATTTAAGGGTCTAAATAAAGGAATTTAGACCCGAAGATGAGTTGCTACAAATGGAATGTGTAGCACCCGTTATAGGACTCTGAGTCAACTTTAATTTGATATATTATAGGCGCTATGATTCAATCGGGATCGTTATAACCGTTTATTTGAAGCCCAAGTGCGCACACCTACTTTGTTAAATTCATCTATAAATGACATTGCAGCCTCATCCACATTATTAAGTGTCCTACTATTGTTCTTATACTGTTAGGAATCAACAATTGTATTTGTTTTCAAGTTCCTGATGAAATCAAGGGCCAACATATTTTCCTTAGAATTTGCATTCATCAATTGATTTCAATTTGTAATGTGACTATGCATGCAACTACTTTTTAAAATTGCGGAACTGAGTAGTGAGTGAAAAAGAAATCGCAAAACTACAAATTCATATCCACATTTTACAAAACAACAAGATAAAATGTTTCTACAACACCCTTTGAGTCATTTATCGAATTACATATTCCATAAAACAAAGAGAACAAAACGTTTTGTTTAAAGCAAATTCAAAACTTAAAACAATTCATCAAAATTTCAGGTTTATTTGCTAAAAGGATACCTCTTCTTAAAATGAGCATAAGATTTCATATAAATGCTTGGATGCTACAAGCTAAGTCCTTGCAGACCAATCCAAATCATAATAAAAATATGAAACACTTTAGGTTATAAGACAATGAAAATGTTCGGATTTTTCTTGTTTCATCTTATTTGTTCAAAAGAAACAAACTTATAATTGATGTTGTTTGGTTTAAGTGACAAAAAGTCTTGAATTCAAGTTTGGTAAATAGAGAAATAAGTATTGGCAGAGCTTTGCCATCCTAACTAATCCGCCTAACTTGATCCAGTTTGAATAGTCAAAATTTTTGAAACTACTAAATATTAGAGGTCATTAAAAAAAAAGAGAAACTCAAACCTATTTATAGGCATGAGGCAATAATTCATTGGTCCCTATGAGTACTAACATAAAGGAAAGCCTTTATGATGATATTAGTTTTCTTGTGACATCCCCTATATTCATCCGATTTCCTGGTAGTTTTGATAAGCATGCAAGTCCTATTTTCAGGACCAATACTAGAAATTTTTATGCATTCCCTCCTTCTAATCTCAAATCTTCTATTTTGACATTGTCTTTTAGGATCTCTACTCTATCATTATCATCAATGTCATTCTCCTTTACAGTCTTTATTGCCCCCAATTGACCTACTATCATAAGCGAAGGGTTCACTACTTGCATGACCCGTCTTGGGTGATTAGCTCTAACAAAGTTGTGGAGATTTAAACCATCTTTAAACATTTCATCAATTGGTCTTCGTCCTATGAAAATCTCTAGTAAAATTATCCCAAAGCTGTAGACATCTCCATATGTTGTTACTTCGCCACTTACTCCAAACTCTGCAATGCAATTTTATATAAATATCAGATTCCATAAGAATGTTAGTGAAAGAGAGTGCTTTCTTTTTTGCGTATGAAAGAATCAATAGATCTCTTTTGTGTTCAGGTATTACATCTATAACTTATGCATAAAAAATGAAGCATGGTCATATAACCTGAACAAAAGTGTGAAAAGTTTCACCTAGAGCCATATAGTCGATGGTTCCATTTATCCTAATAGAGCAAGTTTGGCCTTAGCCTTGCCAATCCAAAATCACCAACATGAGCAGTGTCACGACCCAAACCGAGGGCCATGACTGGTGTTAGGGAACGGGAATTCTTTCGAATTCGGAACCAGTAGCAAGCCTTGAAATAATAAAAACATACAATAAATGAAATAAAATAATTAAAATACATCAGAATTTAAAACTCAATAATTATGATAAAAATAATCTCCACATATCATAAAATAAAATATTTTAGTACAACATTCAGAGACATGCCTCTTTGAATTAAAATCAATATACATAAATAAAAAGTACAACTTCCGACTAATATAAATACAACTACTGTAGTTTTCTAGAATAAAATAATAAATAATTAAGTAGATTTACATAATAAAGTTGGGGCGGAAGAAATCCAGCTGATAGGTCTACTGCTGAGGTCTGAGGAAGAAGACTCTCCTGTAAAAACATCAATGGAAGGGAGTCAGACCTCACTGAATGAATTATTATAATATATATATACGCATTACTAAATGAAAAATGCAAATAATCATATATATATAATAAATATATATGCAGGCATGTACACATAGATGTTGAAATTTACTTTTTATGTAATACTGAAAAACATCAGTTTATGAAGGATCAAATAGAACCCTAATGATCGCAACCTCAATTATCAATAGAAAATACTCTAGTCATACTGGATCACTTAATTCCAAATAAATTCACTTAATCCAACTGGATAGTAGACTGGCTCCTAGACACTAAGTCAATCGAGTTCCAGCAGTCTGACTGTCAGTGTGATTGGTCTCGAGACACTTGGTCAACCAAGCTCCAACAATCACACCATCAATCACATCTCACATCAATCAAATCCATCAAGTCATAATTTCTATAAATAAGTTAGTAATTCAACCTACATTTTATCGCACTGGTATGTACTCGGTTAGTAATTCAACCTACATTTTATCGCATTGGTATGTACTCGGTGCTAGTGCTGCCCACTAGGAAGCACGTTCTATCGATATCCTTCATTTACATTAAAACATACATTCAAGTAATAAATAATGTATCAAGTTGTTCATAAATAGTCAAATAAACCATATATATACCGGAAATATACCTAAAATATACTAAGTATATTTCAAGTATATATATGTAAAATAAATTCAATTAAATCATGAAATATACCTAAAATAAACCAATAATATACTTAGGAATAATTTGAATATAAATCAAAAGGGAAAACATGCATTTATTTCAAAATATATCAAAAATATACTGAAAATATACCTAAAATATACTTAAGCATTTAATAAAACAATTATGCAAAATTTTACATTTAAAACATATAATTCTAAAGCATGCAACCTAAAGCAATGTATATATATAATAATAACTCACAGGGATGCGCTCCAAGAGATTGGTCCGACGGGCCTGGTCCGCTAGGCCTCGATCTTGGTGCAACTAAACAATAAAAATGATCACGAATCAGAATAACTTTAACTTAGGCTTGTAGAGACTCAATCTAGAATTTCTAAACACAAACAGACATAGAATTGGAATTATACTCGATGTTAGGTTTTACGAGAATTCTACCGAAAATTCAGCAAAACCTCCTTTGTAAAACGGACATCTCTCTACTAAAAAGTAGAGCCGGTCCTACAAGAAAAGTACATTTCTATTTCAGAATTCACACAAATCCTCAGTTGGAATCCTGAACTATAAAGTTCCCCAACCGAGGTCCATAATTCACCACAATACGAATAATACAATAAAATATATAAAAAAAATCAATAAATACTATAAATGCCCTCGAAACATCAAATATAGTATATTTAACATTAAAACACCAAAATAATTATTTTTCTAATAATTACTTAAAAACCCTAAATAATAATATGATATTATAAAAATCAAATTTTCTCGATAACTCAATGTAATTTAATAAAAACTCATTTTACTAATCCAAATAGCCTAATTAGTCTAAATACAAATTAAAAATTACTAAAAATCCATTTTATTACAAAAATAGTATATTATGTATTATTTGAAAATAATTTTCAAAAATTAGTATTAATTAGTTAAAATTAGTAGATAACTTATAAAAATCATTTTTATACCTCAAATATTATAAAAATCAATTAAACATAATATTTAACTAAAATTACCAAATTAACCCTAATATTAAAAAATTCACATAATATACTAATAATACTAAAAAATTCAATAAAAATTATATAAATACACAAAAATTAATTTCTCAACATATTTTTCATTAATATCAACAAATACATTTAATTAACCAATAATTTCTAACAAAACATATATTTAACCTTAATTTCTAAAATTGACATAAACCTAAAATAATTATAAAAATTACACAAAATTCAAAAAAATGATAAACTCAACTCTAAAATTAATAATAACCACTAATAACACCAAAAATCACAATTTCATAATTTATATAATTAATTTACGAAAATTGATAAAATAATAATAAAATATACAAAAATTCACAAAAATCAAAATAATTTTCAAAAATCACAAAAAAATTCTGAGGAGTAGCGTAAGCTAGGGGGATCAACTTTTGTGAAGGAACTTTCCATGAATCAACCAAAAACACCCAAAAAAAATTTGAAAACCCTAAATGATCGAAACTAAAAATTCAAGAAACAACAAAAATGGAGAGGTTAGAGCTCAAACCAAGGCTAGAATCGAGTTTACCGAAGCTTGAGGAGCTCAAGGGCACTAAAAATGTGAAGAATGGTGGCCGGATGAAGGAGGGACGCCGGAAAGCTCAAATCTCGGCTCTTATCAGTTACCGTCGATCTGCTGCTTACTGGAGAGGAAGGAGGAGACGGGGAGGACGGCAGGAGGTGGCTGGACGATGGTGAGGCACTCTGACAGTGGATGAACAGATGACAGCGCGATGGAGGGTGATGGCTCGGCTGGTTACGGGAGGGAGAAGGAAATGGATAAGTTTGGTTTTTATTAGTTTTTGTACTACGTATGTGTGTGTGTGTGTGTGTGTATATATATATATATTATAATATAAAGTAATATTATTAGAATAATATAGTCAAATCTAGGTGTGGTCAACATATATGTATATATATGCACACTATATACATATAATACACACACACACACACACACACACACACACACACACACACACACACACACACACACATATATATATATATATATATATATATATATATACTCTCATATATATATCACACAAAAAAATAATAATAATAACCCTAATGTATATATATGTGTGTGTGTGTGTGTGTGTGTGTGTGTGTGTGTAATAACACATATTATAATCATGCAATAATGCATTATAATAGTAGTAGTAGTAGTAGTAGTAATAATAATAATAATAAAAATAAAAATAAACAATATCATTGTTAAAATAACCTTAGTACCTAAATAGGATTATTAAAATAACTCTTAAAGTAATAAATTTTACGTAAATAAATCCCTAAAATAATAAGTTTAAATATAAATATTTACGTAGAAAATTTTGATTAAACATGAAATAATGAATATTAATCACAAGATAGTAAAATAATCAAATATAGTTTTAAATTTTATTAACACTGCATATCCTAATTTAAATTAAAATAATTTAAAAACTAGGGTTATTACAACCAGTCATGCCATCATTAATGAGTACATTGCTTGGCTTTAAATCATAGTGAACAATTAGCGTGTTGAAATTATCATGAAGGTAGTGTAATGCAGATGACATATAAGTTGCAATAATGAGTCTTTGAAGGAAGCTTAAATTCCTCAACTAATTATTTCCATCTTCTTCCAAATGCAACCATATTTCCAAACTCCTATTTGCCATGAAATCAAACACTAAAGCTTTGAAGTCGTTGCCTTTAAAATCAATGCTGGAGCAATATGTCAAAAGTTTAACAAGATTTTGATGCCTGATTTTTTTCAATGCTTTGCACTCAACAATAAAGCTCTTGTTGTTTTTTGACAAAATTGTTTATCCCACATCGAGAGTTTGCAAAATATAGGAGGATTTCTTTGGTTATAAAAGAACCCCTCCCCCCTAGTTATTCATCCCAAAATTGCCTTCTCTCCTATATTCAGGCAATTGTATTTTGTCTCTCTTTTTTGTAATATTTTCTTAATTAGTGAAATCTTTTTTTGATAGCGTCCGAGAATGTAAGAATAATTGGCTGAACTTCATTAAATTTTGGTGTTCTTTTTATGTCTATTTAATAGTTATTGTTAGGTATAGTTATTATCAATTATTGTACTATTAAAAGTACTTGTCTTGATAAAATTTTGTCTAAAGAGTATGGTTTTTAAGTGGGACCATTGTGACCCCACCACTCTTTTATGGGAATCTACCTTATGGTGATTTTTAGTACAATCATTTACACTCTAGTCACCTGTGCAATAGTTCTTAAACTGATTTTGTTATTATTGGTGGAAATTAACTTGAATTCCACAACACTTGGTATCAGAGCTCTTAGTTTATTTTAGTATACTTTGTGATTAGGGCTTAGGCTGTTCTTCCATATAAAAAAAATATCCTTAGGATAGTTGGCATTCTGCATTGACAATTATTAAATAGAATTTGTAGCAAAAATGACAAACAATAAAAAAATATCCACATCGATGTCAACAGCTTGTTCATCTTCAATTTTGGCAAGAAATGCTATGACAAATGCTAGATTTGCGATGGAGATTTTTTATGGTACTAGTCATTTCAACATGTAGCAAAGTGAGGTTCTAGATGCCCTCTTTTAGCAAGATCTAGACATTGCTATTGAAGGAGAAAAACCATATCATGTTAAGGAGAAAGAATGGCAGGTGATCAATTATCATGACCCAAACTGGGAGTCATGACTGGTGCTAGAAAATGAAAATTCTTTTGAATCCAAAATTTATAGCAAGCCTAACAATAAAAACACATGCAATAATAATATAAAAATATGCCAGAATTAAAAATTTATTTAATATAAAAGCAAATCTTTATTTATCATATCATAATAAAAATATTTCATACAATATTCTAATATAAAATCTCAAACCAAAACAACACACTTCTATCACAATAATACTAGTACTGCAGTTTCTAAAATACAAACAAATGCTTAGATATAAAATTTACATAATATAGCCGGAGCTGAAGAAGACCGACGTAAAGTACTATTAGGGAGTTTTGAAAAAGATGAAGATCTTGTAAAAAAAATATTGAGGAGAGTTAGACCTCACTGAGTGAATTATTATAATATATATACATGCAACCTAAATTTATATACAGTCAAGCATCAGTATAATAATATATATATACACGCATTTTATACAGATGCTAAAATCCACCTATATGTATATAATAAATGCAGAAAAAAATTATTTACATGAAGGATCAAATAGAACCCTAAAATATCCGCAACCTCAATCATAAAACTCATTAGCTATATGGGCTTACTTAATTCCAAAGTAATTCTCTTTTCTATTTTTGGACAGTAGACTAACCTTGATACACTAAGTCAATCGAGCTTCTGCAGTCTCACTGTTAGTGTGATTGGCCTGAAATACTATGTCAACCGAACTCCCACAATCACATTACTCTCATACCACAATTCTCAATAATCGAATAATCAAATTTCACCTTAAATGATTTAATAATCTCAACCCTAAAATCTAGTGCAACCCACTAGGTAGCACGTTCTACTGATATCCTTCAAATAAATCGTATAAATGTTGAAAATAATAAAATGTATAATTAAAACATAATGGCATCAATTTTAAAAGAATATACCATTTATACACTAAACATATACTAGGCATATACTGGAAATATACCAATAATACACCAAATATATATGCTGATTATATATCAAAATATACTGAGTATATACCAACATATATATGTCACATATATATCAATATATACAAAAAATATACTAAAACTATACCAAAAATATACATAATCATTTGATAAAAAAAATTCATGTTTAAATACATTATGAAAACATGGAAACATGGATACTCATAATTATGTATTCTAGCAATGCATACATAAAATAATAACTCACAGGTTTGCGCTCCTTTAAACAGACTCAACGAGCCTAGTCTAATAGGCCTTAGTTTCAACACAACTATCGAAAAATATAATAATAAAAATATCAAATAAATCCCTAACTTTACACTTCTAGAAATTCTAGAGCAAGACTCGATCTAGAAATCAAAACTCAAGATTGACCTTACGTCACGTTTTACGAGAATTTTATCAAAAATTCGACAGAGTCTCCTCTGTAAAATGGTTATCTCTCTATTGAAAGTATAACCGATCCTGCAAATAAACACACTTTAAATATTTTCAAAAGCACAACACCTCAGGTTGGGACCCCAAACTACACAATTTCCTAACCGAGGATCACAATTCTCAAAAAAATCAATATTTAATAATAATATAATAAAAATCATTAAAATCCATAAACATCAATAATAAAACACAATACAAGATATTTAAATAACAAAAACATTAAAGCTAATTATTTTTATAATAGTTAATAAAATCTCAATAATTTTTATAATACTAATAAAAATTCATTTTTTTTTATTATTTGAAATTAAATAGTAAAATTCACAAATAATTATTTAAATAGTTCAAATATATAATAAAAATAGTTAAAAATTCATTTAATCATAAAAACAGTAAATAAATTTATTATTTGAATATATTTTCAAAAATTACTATTAATTAGTTAAAAATAGTAAATAATTCGTAAAAATTATTTTAATGCTATTTATAATTCCAAAATTATTCAAAATATACTAATTAACCATAATTTCAATTAAAACACCAAATTCACCAATTTATATTAATTTCTCCAAAAATTAATTTTTTACATAAACTTCAAAAATTCATAGTAAATAATCATATCAAAATTTTTATAAACTTCCTTCACAAACTGTATTCCAAATAATCCATAAAATTTATTAAAAATAAAAAAGATTTCCAATGAGGGTGATGCAGTAGAAGCTTTAAGGAAATAAAAATAAAATAAAAAATAAATGGATAAATGTTGCAAGTCGTTGAATTGTGCACGATTGACCATCTAGCAACCTTCTACAACCTGTTGATTCAACAAGAATACCAGAAAATAGGCATCAACTATTTGTTGATTCAAAGAGAATACCGAAAATTTGAATTACGTCTCTAAGTGAAATTTATTGATAACCAAAAACTAACTCACATAATCCTAAAACTTATATATTTATAGGGTGACATAAACCTACCAACCCTAATTTTAATTAGGAAATAAAAATAAAGAAAATCCTAGTTAAGTAGAAAATAAATCCCTAACAATATAGAAAAGTCAAATTCTAATCAATGCTAAATTAAAATAAAAACCCAAATTCTGATGATGATGATGATGATGATGATGATCATAATAATAATAATAATAATAATAATAATAATAATAATAATAATAATAATAATAATAATAATTATTATTATTATTATTATTATTATTATTATTATTATATTTGCTATTAATTATTCTGTAAACTCATTCCAAAACTTGTTGCTTCACATCAAAGGATCACCGAAACAGTGACTCGCCGGAAAATTCAAAACGCAAAATCAAAATAAATTCAAAAAATTCAACAAAAATATATTTGGAAATATTAAACTACACATAACAACATTTCTAAAGACACTAAGTCTAAATCACAAAAAATCAAGCTAAAAAAAATGAAAAACACAAAGTTGACCTAAACTAAAATTGAAGAAAACTTACAATCTGAATGTTCTAAGCTTGAACCAAGCTTAGAACCAGCTTACATGGACCAAAAGAGTTCAAAAGAGCCCAAGATCGTAAGCTTTCCCTATCGGAAATGCCACCGGCGATGAATTGAACCATCGCTACTGCTATTATTGTTTATGTTATTCCAGTGATAAGAGGCATGCTGAAGGTGGCAGAAGGAAGAAGAGAAGGAGGGGAGGTGATGGTGGTGGATGGTGGCAGCATGTGGACGTCGTCGGTGGGGCTGGGTGGTGTTCTGCAAAAATGGGAACTGTAGGGGAAAAAAAAGAAGAAGAAAATGGGGAAGAAAAGAAAAAGAAAAGGGAGGAGAGAAAGTACCGAAAAAAATGTATCCTGCCTTATATATATATATATATACATATATATATATACATATATATATATACATCAAACTAACACATCTGTAAAATAATAATACTAATGACAACAATAATAAAGATGATAATAATAATACTAGCATTAATATTTTTAAATAATAATAACTTCAAAATGAATTCATCTAAGTAATAAATATTTAAAATAAAATAAATAAATACTATTTGTAAATAATTATAATATATTAAAATTTAAAATATTATTAACACTGCATATCTCAAAATAATTTTTAATAATTTAAAATATTGGATCATCACATCAATAGATTGGTATGTGGTATAATTTGATTATGTCTTTCTAGAGAGCAGAAGTATGCATTTTCTAAAGAAACTTTTGTAAGTAAATTATGGAAGGCACTGGAGGAGAAATTCTTAAAGAAAAGCAATCAGAACAAACTCTACATGCAAAAGAGATTGTTCCACTTTAACTATGTTCCAAGTACCACAATGAATGATCACATTACTAGCTTTAATTAGCTGGTAAAACTGATTTGATGAATATGCACATGACTTTTAATATGAGGATCTAGCTCTGATATTGGTGGGATTAATTCCTGATGAGTTTCAGTATCTTGAAACTATTCTACTTTATGGGAAGGTTGCTGTCTCTCTAAGTGAAGTAACTACAACCTTGTATAGTTATGAATTACAAAAAAAAGAAAAGTAAGAAAAGAAAAGCTTTTGTTGTTAGAGGCCGTTCGTATAACCAGAATAAAGGAAGGAGAGGGAGATCAAAGTCAAAGTCCAAACTGAGTAAAGATCAATGTGCCTTTTATTGAGAAAAAGACCATTAGAAGTAAGATTGTCCCAGGCTAAAGGACAAAGGCAAACTTAGAAAGGGAAATGCTATCTCAAATTCAAATGTAGTTGAGTGTGATGATGCAGATTTAGATCTTTTAATTATTGCTACACCATCAAACAACTATTCGAGTTCATGGTTGCTAGAGTTAGCTTGTAGTCACCATATGACTCCCAATCAAGAATGGTTCTTTGACTTTAAAGAACTAAAAGGTGGAGTTGTTTACATAATAAATAATGCCCCTCTTAACACACATGGGATTAGATTCGCTTGAGCAATCAGGATGGATTAATTAGAACCTTAAAAGATGTTCATTATGTGCCGGATTTAATGAGGAATCTCATTTCTATGGGAACCTTAGAGTCAAAAGGTTTTA
The DNA here is from genome assembly GCA_947683625.1 of Mallotus nudiflorus. Taxonomy (NCBI): domain Eukaryota; kingdom Viridiplantae; phylum Streptophyta; class Magnoliopsida; order Malpighiales; family Euphorbiaceae; genus Mallotus; species Mallotus nudiflorus. Next base: position 546,092 of record CANTUR010000720.1, on the reverse strand, counting down.
AAGTAAGGGTGAAAGATGGGACAAATAAGAATCATCTTTGGTGCACTTATGATAATGAAGGGGATTTAGAAAAGAAATAATGTGTATTACTTTCTGGGTAGTACAATTATTGGGACAAAGTAGTAGTAGCTTCGACTGATGATCAGGAGTTAGAAGCAACCAAGTTATAATATATAGGCTTGGGGCATGTTAGAAAAAAATCCTTGAAATTACTGATAGATTAAGGATTATTGGAAGGAGCTCGGATATGAATTGGATTTTTATGAGCATTGCATCAAAGGGAAGAAGACAAGGGTCAAATTTAGAACAACCATCCATGATACTGAGCGTATTATGGATTATGTTCATTCAAATGTGTGGGGGCCTTCCAAGAATGCTTTATTGGGAGGAAAACACTATTATATATCCTTTATTGATGATTTTTCCTGAAGAGTATAAGTATATACAATAAAGACAAAGGATGAGGTGCTAGGAATTTTTCTTAAATGGAAAAAGATGGTGGAGACTCAAACAAATAAAAAAGTCAAATGTCTCCACACAGACAATGGTGAAGAGTTAAAAAATGATCCATTTTTGAAAGTCTGTGAAGATAAAGGTATTTTCAAACACTTTATCGTTAGATATATACCACAATAAAATGGGGGTGGTAAAGTATATGAACTAAATATTGCTGGAGAAGGTTCAGTGTATGTTGTCGAATGTTGGTTTTAGTAAAGAATTTTGGGCTGAGACTATAGTCTATGCTTGTCACCTTGTTAACTATTTACCATTGACTACTATTGGTGGTAAAATTCCATTGGAGAAATGGTTTGAAAACCTGCTACAAATTATAATTCTTTACATATGTTCGGTTCCATAACATATTACCATGTTAAGGAGTCAAAGTTGGATGTAAGAGCAAAGAAGGCAATTGGGATCAAATTAGTATATACAAAGAAAGATGGATTTCCTAATAAGGATAATGTTCGCTACAAAGTAAGATTGGTGGCTAAAGGCTACACACAGATAGAGGGAATTGATTATAATAAAGTATTTTCTTCAGTTGTAAAGAACACCTTCTTCAAAATTTTATTGGCTTTGGTAGCACAGTTGGATATGGAACTATTTTAGATGGATGTAAAAACTGCATTTTTACATGGAGACTTGGATGAGGAAATCTACATGACTTATCCATATGGATTCAAAGTTGCTGGTAGAGAGAAGATAGTATGCAAATTAAAAAAATTATTGTATGGATTAAAGCAATCTCTAAGGCAATGGTACAAGCAATTTGACAAGTTTATGATAGGGCAAAAGTACATGAGAAACAAATATAATAGTGCAAGCTACAAGATGGATCCTGTATATATATATATTCTTCTTTATGTTGATTATATGCTGATAGCTTCCAAGAGTCAAACAGAGATTGAGAAATTAAAGACTCAATTGAACAAGGAGTTTGAGATGAAGGATTTTGGTAAAGTGAAGAAAATTCTCAGCATGGAAATATCCAGAGATAGGAAATTAGGGAGGCTTTGTTTGTCTGAGAAAGAATATTTGAGGAAGGTACTAAAATGTTTTGACATGAATGAGAAGTCAAAATCAGTTAGTACACCATTTGCTTGTCATTTCAAGCTTAGTGCATCCATGTCACCGAAGAATGATGCAGAATGGGGATACATGTCAAAAGTACCATATGCAAGTGTTGTTGGTAGCTTGATGCATGCAATGGTATGCAAAAGTCTTGATATTTCATAAGCAGTTGGGGTTGTGAGCAGACACTTGTATGATCTTAGAAATGAGCATTGGCAAGCTGCGAAATGGATTCTATGGTATATTCTGAACACCGTAAATATTAGTTTGGTATTTCAACAAGATAGACAATATAGTTGTGGTTCTAACTATATTGGTGATTTGGACAAGCATTGATTAACTACTGGTTATATGTTTACTTTTACAAAGGCACCAGTCAGTTGGAGGTCCACCTTACAGTCAATAGTTGCTTTGTCTATTACAGAGGCAGAGTGTATGGCAGTTATAGAGATTGTAGAGGAGACAATTTGGCTTTAATGGTTCCTTGGTGAACTAGGAATTGAGCAGAAGTACATCAAAGTGCATTATAACAATCAAAGTGCTATTCATTTCGCAAAGAACCAGGTTTATCATGTAAGGATTAAGTATATCGATGTTCGATATCACTCTGTACGGGAGATTCTGGAAGAATATGGAGTCATAATCTAGAAGATTCAGACTATTGAGAATCCTACTGATATAATGACAAAAGTGTTAATTGCAGTCAAATTTAAACATTGTTTAGACTTGATCAAAATATTATTTCAATTGGAAAGATGAAATTTGCAGAAACTACTGAAGGTTGGATTTGAGTGAAAATTATATGGAATTTTGCCATGGTAGAGATTTGTTAGTTTTTGGAAAAATTGTTTATCCTACATCGTGATTTTGCAAAATATGGGAGGCGTTCTTTGGTTATTAAAAAACTCCTCCCCCTTTAGTTATTAATCCCAAAATTGCCTCATCTCCTATATTTAGGCAATTGTATTCTTTCTCTCTCTTTTGTAATATTTCCTCAATTATTAAAATATTATTTTGGTAGTGTCCGAGGACGTAGGCATAATTGGCTGAACCTCGTTAAATTTTAGTGTTCTCTTTTATGTCTATTTAATAGCTATTGTCGGGTATAGTTGTTGTTAATTATTGTGCTACTAAAATTACTTGTCTTGGTAAAATCTATCTAAGGAATGTGGTTTTTAAGTGGGACCATTGTGACCCCACCACTCTTTCCTAGGAATCTATTTTGGGGTGATTTTTAGTACAATTATTTACACTCTAGTCACCTGTACAATAGTTTTTAAGGTAAATTTATTATTATTAATGAAAATTAACCTGAATTCCACAATAACTATTAGTAGCTCTAAGTTTATAAAGGTTTAATACCTTCATAGCAACTAATTTTCCTCCCAACTGCTCAAGCCTTACTTTATATACTAAGCCAAAACTGCCTTGTCCGATTAAGTTACTTGAATTGAATCCTCCTATAGCTTGCAGGAGTTCCTAGTATGAAACTTGTGGAAGTCTATTTATAGTAAAAGGATTGAAAGACAGATTCTTTCATGACTTCTGCTGATAGAAAACATATGCTGACACTACTATCAAGAAAAGCACAATTGAAGTTATGGTTGTCACAAGAATTATGGCAAAGGGAGACCTTCTATTTTTCTTTTGGTTGACACGACACTCTGGCAGTTTCAATTCTAGGATACCTCTGCAAAGATTAGTGTTTCCAACAAGTGAAATTGCACTCGCATTGCTAAACACTCCCTTGGTTGATACTTTAACCTTTAAATTATTAAAAGAGAGATTCAAAATTGCAGAAACAAAAGCTACTCAATCTCTTTCAGGATATTTCCTGATAAGTTGTTTCTTGAAAAGTCTAACTATTGGAGGCCTTTTAAGGTAGCAAAGGATGAGGGAATGGGTCCTTCAAGGATGTTACCTTGCAAGTGAAGGCTTTCTAGCATCAAACAATCACCTAATGTCTCAAGAATTTCCCTAGACAATTTATTCTTTGATGCATCTAATTTGTTAATTGACGTAGCAAAAGGGTGGTATAGTAACAATCAATAATTGTTGAATTGCGCATGATTACCAATTATCAATTTTCTATGGCCAAACTAGACTATAAGCATTAAAATTTTCATAAAATTTTAGAAATCAGAAAAGAATTTAATAATCATCAAAAACTGCCGTCCAATAATGACAATAAAGAGTTTAAATAGTAAACCTTAAAAAAAATCCAAACAAAATAGGAAAATAAAATACTAAAATAATAAAAACAAAAAATTGTCCATTGGACCGTTTTCATATGAAATAGGTTTTTAAATTATCCAAATTCAATACTTGGAATTTACAAAAAATTACGGAAAATGCCAATACTATAAATTGTCAAAATTTTCCATAAATTAAAGGGCTTGTTGTTCTATGCCTGCATCATTAATATTTTTCAATTTGCCCACATCAAAGGGCAATGGACTGGTGAATGAATTTGTCGACAGGTTAAGGATGGTTGCTAGAGAAGGGAGGCTAATGATCTGTTGTGGAAAGGCCCAGGTCAATTTATTTTGCGAAATGTCAAGAGCATGCAGATATTGGAACTTCAGGATGGTTGAAGTTATGTCTCCTTCTAATGCATTTGTTGATAAATCAAGCTCATATAGATAGGTGATGTTGCCTATGGTTGGTGGGATTTCGCCTGATAGTAGGTTTGCACCTAAGTTCAATTTTTACAGCTTTACAAGCTTCTCAAAAGATGCAGGGATCCTTCCAGAGAAGTAGTTTACCTCCATGTGCAATCCATACAAATTGACAAGATTTCCGACCTCTTCAGGAATTTTTCCAAATAGTTGATTTCCTCCCATGTATAGATCAGTCAATTTTGTTGACAAATTGCCTATAAAGCGAGGTAATACACCACCAAATTTGTTCCCATCAAAAGCTACTACTACTAGATTGCTGCAGTTTGTCAAAGATGTTAAAAAACTCAAATCTCGAGTTTTATTATTTCCCAGATTATTCCTTTCTAAAATAAGCTCTTCAAAAAAATTCAAATCTCCTAAATTTGTTGGAACTTGCCCTTCTAAGAAGTTTCCACCTACGTCAAGGATCTCAAGCTGGGAAGCATTGAACAATGAAACTGGAATAGTTCCGTATTCAAAAATTTGCAGTTTAGGAAGAATGAGGCCTATATTTTCTGGGAGTCTATCATTCAGTTGATTGTCTGTAATAGAAAAATCTCTGATGGACGAAACATTGTAAAGTGTTGAAGGAATTGTACCAGAAAGATTATTGCTTCCGATACTGAAGACACCTAATCTTGTTAATTTTCCCAACTGACTTGGAATACTTCCCTGCAAATTATTATTAGTCAAAGAAAAACTTTTGAGAGTGGAAATGTTTCCAAGGGAATGTGGGATCTCTCCTGTGAGATTGTTATCTCAAGTACAAGTACCACCAGCTTCTTTAAGGAGTTGAGCTCTTCAGGAATTTTCCCCACTAAGCGATTACTAGAGACAAAGAGAAACCTGAGCTCTGAGCAGTTGCTAATGCTGACAGGAATTTCCCCTTCTAATGTGTTGCTCCACAGGTTGAGTTCTCGAAGTCGGGAAAGGAGGCCAACTTCTACCGAAATTTCTCCGTCAAAAACTATTGTTAATAAGACTTAAATTTTTTAAAAATGTGAGATTACCTATGTAAGGAGAAATGGTCCCCAACAAGCTCAGATCAGGCAGGCTCAAAGTTGTAACTCTTTGATGTTTATGGCCACATGTAACCCCTTGCCATGTACAGAAATGCGCTGAATGATTCCATGAGGTCAAGATTCCATGTGGGTCGTCAGATATCTTGTCTCTGAACTCCAAAAGTGCGAGTCGATCTGTCTCATTGCCAGTATTACCAAGAGCAGGTTTCAACCATAGCATGCCAATGGAAAATAAAAAAAATGATATGAACGCAAATATGAAGGATTGAAAACCAGTGTGTCCAAATCACCATTTTTACAAGCTTGAAGCTGAAAATGAAATATGCTTATTTTTTCAAGTGATAGATGCTTTTAGTGTTTTTTTGTCAGAATAGCAAGTGAAAGATCTCTATCTATATAAAATATCTAATAACGAAGTGTATGAATTTTGCTAGGTACGAGAACATGAATCAATAGAGTGACACGTGGCTGCTCAGGCTTCTTCATTTTCATGGCTTTCTCTTCAAACCTTTCACGCTACTTTTTTCTTTTCATTTTCGTGCTTCCAGTCCAGCCTGTGACTCTCTTTTTTTTTTTTTTTCTTTTTGTTTTCTCTTCTCTTCAGTTTCTTATCTTTTTGGCTTGATTGTTTTATTCCTCTTTGCAACGTTTTTGAATTTGAAGTAGATACCTGTCACCTTCTCCATATCTTTCCTTTAATTCATTGTCCTTTCACCTTTTCCATTTTCAGTTTTGCCACACCTTTCAGTTTCCACTCCTCCAGACTTGAGATGCAAACCCCGATTTGTATAATCCGCTAAAACCCTCGGCCACTCTCGCTTCCCAATAGGCAACAGCCATGTCGCCACCGGAGCATCAAGGTTTTTCGCGTGTCCACCGCTAGGTTAAGTTCCAGACTCAAACTCAGAACAGGAACCAACTCAGGATTATATAGCAAGTCTTCAGAATTCCATGAATTGTCATTTGCTGCCCATACAGCAGTTTCATTCATCGTTTTCTCCCTCAACTGCATGAACTGCTCTGCATCGCTTATGTTCTGTGGGTTCCACAATCGAAGCCATGGACGATATTGCACTTTAGAGAAGAAAGATTCATTGGGGTAGTGTAAGCACCATCTTGATTGTGGACACCATACATAATTAGTAGATCAGAAGCATTAGTTACATCATAAACATTCACCAAAATTGCCTGATTCCAGCAAGTTTTCCAAGTAATTTCTCCACAAGGGATTCAACATCAAAGGCTCCACTAAGGTATCCGCTTTGAAGTAGCAATTCATTAAGACACACATCAAGGAATTCCACATAAATAAATAAATGACTCCTTATTCATTAGGTTTGGCTCGTGTTCATGTTAAGATGCTAATAATTGTTTTTTTTTTGTGCATCATTGTCTGTTTATTCTTCTTTTTTTTGCAGTCAAGAACCCTTTTTTTTTTTTTCAAATTCTTTAGTTGGGTTAATTTTCTCTGTAGATTTCATTGCTTTATGTTGTTTCTTTGATATTATCAATGAGTAAACAATGTTTGGTGTTCTGGGTATTTTTTTTTTTTTTTTTTATGATATGCATAATGTTCTTAAAGAATTTTTTTTTTTTTTGCTTGTAATTTGATGGGATTCTGTGGACTGTTTCTTTTCGTTTTTATTGTTGATCATTAGTTGACTTTTGCTGCTAATCCAACTCAATTAGAACTTTGGTCAGTTGTTTTAGGTTATGCAGCTAACATTGACTGCTGTTTTTGAGAGTTTCACGTATTGGTTTATTTGGCAATTTGACACCGCACTCACTGCCATTTCTCAGCCCTCTTAAAATCACTGACCATTTCCCTCTTCTTCAACAACTGGACGCATCAGAATCAATCTTAAAGATGAGCTCTACTGGATTGACCCCATTATGATGAAGATGGGTTCAGATTCGGTGGTTCCGTCAGTTCGCTAAGAACCGTAAGTGATCAATTGTTTTTTTTTTCTTTGTAGTTGATTATATGTGAATTTTGTTGTTTTTTTCTGGTTTGATTTGGGGTTAATAGGTCTGGTGGATTTGAGTTTGGTTGTTTTTTACAGAAGAGGTTGTGAATTTGATAACATCACCTGAGCAACCGGATGAAAAAATTTGCATTCCATTAGTTAGAGAGCAAATGCTCTGCTAATGTTCGTTGTCCCCCTTCTCACAAGGATTCGATCCTCAATTCCACTCAAGGTAAGGTAATATTAATATAAGCCAATGTCAATTTGTTAGCATCGATCAAAAGTCACCGATTTCAAATTCCAATTTCATATATTTTAGGGGTTACGGAATTGGAAATAATTGTGCTTATATGTAAGCATTGTGTGAAGGTTCATGAGAATTGCCTCATCTTTAGATTTTTCAATTTTTGTGTTTATTCCTCTATTTTTTTCTGCAATTTTTTTTAAGTGATTACAGTAATATCTTCTACAGTTAAGATAGTCAAAGCAGAATTGTGGCATGTGCAAAAAGATTTAGCACTATTCAGATTGTGGGAATTGGGTAAGATTATTAGTTGTTTGAATTGATTTTCTTATTTCAATAGAATGATTTAACAGATTGTTGGACTGAGGCTGAAAACCTTCTGGACTAGGTGTGTTGTGATGGTTGCAATTTTTGGGTGCATGCTGGTTGTGACAACATTTCTCCCAAGCTTTTCAAGGTGAGCAAATGATATTACAGTTGAGTTAATTGAGAATTTGTATCCATATTTAAGACTCCGATTTGACAGACATGTTTCTTAAGTACATATTCAGTGTCATGCAAAGACTAAGTCAAGCCCTGCACTTACTGCACTTGATGGGAAGGGGACAACTACATTTTGTTTTCCACCTGATATGTAGGCCTAAAAAGAATGTGAGGACTAAATAAGTTTTTCAACATTGTTTGAATTTTTATTGCCTATAATCTTTGTGCCTTATGATTTCATAGTCATAATCAAGGTACTTATGTAAAGAACATTTCAGGATGATTGTTATACTCAAATTAATCATGAGTTTACATGCCTTCCAAGGCTATAATAAGAAGAAAACTTCCTTGGATTCATCATAATTCAACTCCCTTAGCATTTTAATTTATTGTGGAAAATAACTAGGCTACCCATATCAATATGGTTATTAATTTGACATTCAGATCCTTTCGTTGCATGAAATGAATTTTTTTTTTTGCTCATATGCTTAGCTTATTATTAACTTATTGCAAGAAGAACTACTCGAACGTGGAGCCCAAAATGTGCTGAGAACAAACTGAAAGGCTAAAGTGAAAAAAGAAGTTGTGATATGAGGAGTGTTGGTTTACCTTGAAATTTTAGCAAATCTAAAATTCAGTTCTTTTTTTTTTTTTTTCTATTTTTATTTACTAAGAGAAGGAAAAGAAGTGTAATCTTGAAATTGAATTTGTAATTTTCGTTTGTTTGTTTGTTGTTTAATTTGAATGGTCACAGTTGAGATGAACTACAGTGTGGAGAGTATGCTTCTGTATCACACTGCTACTGCCTCAGCTTTTCTCATTTCAATGCTCTCCATTTCTCCTCGCAGATATGGTAGGTAAATTCTTTTTAGACATCATCATACGACTGCCTTGCTTACCTACTCAGAGTGCCTATCTGGACCATCTTGGTTGGCAGCAGGTGTTTTTTGCTTTTGATTTGCTTGCTTTTGGGTGTGTTTTTCCTTTAATAATAATTGAAAAATATCATTTCTTTTTAGGTGATGGAGGAACTTTTTTATTTTTTTTCCTTAGATTATTTTAAAGATTTCATGTGGATTTTGATCTTTGGGAAACCATAAATAGGTTGAGAATCTGCGCAAGCATGTTAGAGAAATTGGGCTTCATACGAGAGTTCAATTGGTCATTACTTCCCGTTTGTTAAGGTAATTATTGGTTCTTTACTGAACTATCAGATTTTTCTGCGAACTGCTTGAACGGTTTCTTTTTAATGGATTTTGATATTATATCTTTTTAATTCCATCTTACTATTTGCATACTAAAAAGTTGAATGAATATGCATGATTTTTTTTGGGATTTGTTTTGCTGTATAATAGTTTCATCACAATTTATGAACAATATCTGTACGAATTGATACTGAATGAAAATAAAATTTATGAGCAATGGCTAAGCACCCTGAGTTTTTAAAAGAGCCTCAACGGGTATGCGGTAAAATTTTATCTTTAAATTTTCAAAGTATTAATACACTGTATATCTCATTTTTCAAGAAAATAAAGAGCTAATAGTTGATCACGTGTTGCCTTTTAGTGGTTTTATGTTTTGTTATGTTTATAGTCATTTGTTATCTCCACAGGGAACTTTGTTTATGTATGGAATGTATATTTGCTGGAAACATCAAGTCAGAGATTTTTGTTGCCTGACATAGATGTGCATGCTTTGTTTAGTAAGGAGAACTTTGTGTTTCATGCAATTTTATTATCTAGGATTCTCTGTTTCTGAGCTTATGGCCTAAAAACTTGTGCTGTAGGACTATGTAAACGGCAGTTAGAGTATTTGTAGTGAAGCGTGTACTGATGGCATAGAGTCCCCTCCTTTGATGGTAGAAAATGCAGGGAAAAGTAACCATCCTGCAATTTCAAGTTTAAACTGTCCGTCTTTTGTAGCATTTGAGCTTTGTTGAGAACACTTGGTATGCCTTGAACTTGAATTCCCTTATGATGATTTTCCATTTTAAATAAAAATTAATTGCAATGTTTATGATTGAGTGAGTCTCTGATTTTGGGGTTTGGTTGTAGTGAAAGAAGCCCTTTGGTTTGTAAAACAGCTTCCATGTTTCACCTCTCTTCCTCGCTTTCAGTTCCCTTCAAGAACCAAAACCAAAGCTAAAAAAAGTTTTGGTCTTTCGGGGAGACACCAAAGAAAGATAGAGAGGTAAGGTGGCTAACAAACCAACTACAAAAGGTAGCTATTATGATTGAATACATATCAAATCAAGTTTGTTATCTCTTTTTATTCCTAAAATTCAATTTAGTTACCTTTGTTCCCTTCACTTCAGTTTCTTTTCTCTTCTAATCCTCAAAAGGTCGAAGCAGCACAGTGAAGCAGCCGAAGATGACGGCAGAGGAGTTGAAGCAGAAGATGAGCATCAATCTTTTACAGCAATAACAGTCTCTTCAGTTTGTTATCTTTTCTTATTCCCAAAATGTGAATTTAATTTCCTTTGTTTCCTTCCCTCCAATTTTTTTCTCTTCTTATTCCTCAAAAGGTCAATTTGATTGCGGTCCTTATTCCCTGTCTCTCTCCATTCTTTTTGCTTTCTAGATTTTGGAGGTTGTGAATCGTTTGAGCAGAGGTAAGAGAAGAAATTTGGGAATTTTTTTATTGTTAGGGTTAGGGATGATATTATTTCCAAAGATTTTCATTTGTTATGTGTGTTTTTAAGAGGGATAGGGATTTGAACCAATGACTTACACCTTACCATGACGTTATTCTACCTGGTACATAGTATTATTCAAGATGTCCAAATGCATATGGTTTCTATGATTTTTTTTGAACTGCTTTCTGTAATATAATTGCTTCTTTACAAGCCCAAGTTGGAAAGATAACGGTTGTGTTTTCCTATTCATAAGTCAGATACACTTCTCTTTCTTTTTTTTTTTTTTTTTTTTTTTTATGATAATGATGATTGATGATGATTTTTTGTTCAATTCAGCTTGTGTTTGACTTCCAATTTATTATTGTTCTCCACTTGTGTTCGTTTAAGTTGTATTGATCAATCAAAATCTTCTCTTCTTTTGTAATTTTGATATCGTAATTACCTAATCTATATTTTAACGACCTAATATAATCATATATATTTATAATTCGGTGATTGTTTTGTCATGATAGGCTTACCTATATCAAATGGTTGCATATATGTTGAAGCAAATGGTGGTCTGAATCAACAAAGAACATGGGTTAGTTACTGTTCCTGCTTTTGCACATCTCATATTTAATATTTGTCATTCTTTTGTTTTATATTTTTTTGTTGGTGTACATATGTTGAAACTACTTTGCATCAAAATGTGTCAAAACAAAGAATAGATAAGAGAGAAACACACACACACACACATACATATATATAATAGAGGTTTTTTAGCTTTTGTTACTAATACTTTCCCATTTATGCTATTGTGAACAGTCTGTTACTGTCTAACAGAGTCTGATTATCATCTTTTTACAGCTTGAAGCTTCAATGTATCAAGGACTAGAGCAGCCAATTCCCTCATGCAATCTTCCTTAAAAAATTCTTCGTAAAGTGGTCAATGTCCAGCGAAGGGTGGGTTTGATAATTGTAACCTTGTATTTGATTCGTTAGAGAAATTTTAATATTGCTTCCATAACCCATGTTGAAAATGAAGAAATTTAGAATAACTTTTATAGTTCCACTGGTATTTGCTAATTTTCCATTTGCAATGTGTGTTGCAGGCTGAACCTGAAACAAATGAAGTTTATGCACTGATTACACTACTTCCTGATCCAGATGTGAGCTCTTTACTGATATTGATCTATGGTTGAAGACAATGCTCCTGAATGCATTTCATTTTTATAAATTTGTTATGTTGGTCTCATTATGATTATTTCTCTTTTAATCAGCAAAGTAAAGTTAATAGCCCTGATCCTCCACTTCCAGACCTGAAAGATCCACAGTTCATTCCCTTTGTAAGACATTTACTGCTTCAGACACGAGCACTCATGGTGGTTTCTCTGTTCTTAGAAGACATGCAGATGATTGTCTGCCTCCACTGGTTAGGACCTAAGTCTTAAAATTATTGTTGCCCTGTATATTTGTTCTGGAAGTTTATATGATATCCTGCTTACATGCTTTTCCTTAAGCTGAAAGAAAAATATTCTGATTGGAGCTCTTCATTGCGGTCTTTGTTCCCTGTCTCTCAGTCTTCTTTTTTTATATATAATTAATACCAATCTGACGGGACCATTAAGCACAAGTCTGTAAATTTAGTTAATGACACATTTTAGCTACTCATTGGCTATTTGACGGTCAATTTGGTTGGAGTGTGTGTCAGGTTGAAATCACCACAGTTGTGCCACGTGTCAGGTTGAAATTACCGGAGATATACTTCTGATGTATATGGTAAGCCTGTAAATTCTCTAGATTTATTAACAGCGGAGTGTATTCAGCAGTCAGTATTTTGCAATGTATTGAGAATCTCATTATTAAACTTCATTAGGAGATCCACGTCTTTTGGAGGTTGAGGCCTTCCATTCTGAAGGTGTAATTGCAGTTTGGCCACTTTTGGGAATGTGAGAAGGTGAGTCGTTGAGCCCATAATTTCACATGTTTCTTCAATTACTTCGCACTGAAGTTTTTGGTTTCATATCTACCGTTAGTTTTCAAATTCTATCGCTTCATTTCAGTTGAAGCATTCAAATGTTTAAAGGAGACCGATCAGCAGCAGTTTGCAGCAGTTGGAGCTGCTTAAAAAATAAAAGTTAAGAGAGATTTAGTGAGTGCTTTGATGCTTAACTCAATTCCACATGCCACTTTATCTTCCTTGGTTTACCAAAGCTGGTAACCAATTAATCCAACATGACTTTGTTCTGCAATCCTGTTTCAGTGGAGCTGGAAGTTTTCCTTTTGTATTGTGCTTTCTGAGTCATTTTCCTTTTATGTGCTAATTCTTCAATATGTTTTGTTTTTTTAAGGAAGCGCCTTACCAGCCAATTCTAATACAAGTCCAGCAATTTCTCAAAGGTATATGGCTTGCTTGGAAAATTTGAGGATTGCTATTACTGCCATTCTTAGTTAGAAAATCAGATAAATGACTGAATTCTTCTTTGTTATTTGCTTCCAAATTGAAGGGGAAGTTGAGAGAAGCAATGGTGCTCCGCCATAAGGAAACTCATTGCATTGGAGTTTGTCCTTGCATTCTGCAGTTATGAAATCAAATAATCTTTACTGTCTATATGCCGGGAATCATGCATTAATTTCAATGAATTGTGCAAAAAAAAAAAAAAAAAAAAAGAGCGGGGTGGTTTTGGATAGAAGAATTAGCAACAATGGAGGCATGCCCACCATTAAAAATATCATTTTTGGGAACATTAGGAATAGTACTTAGCAATGATGTTAGCATCCTTAATGCATATAATCACTCTAAATTTGCACAAAGTTTTATCTACTGGTGAAATGGATCCTTTAATGCTTCAAGATGTTATTAAACAATTCATGCAATTTCTGACAGCAAAAAGAGCAATGTATATTCTTTAAATGTACATCTTCTCAATATATTTTTTTTAGGCTGAAACTACATTTTTTTTTAAACTTGATATCATATTGATTTGACAGGAAAGTTTCGAAATGCAATAGTAGGAGAAAGCCAACTAAGTTGATTGGGTTTGCTGCTTACAGAATTTGCAGATTTGAAACATATTTTTCCAAATTACGCCATTTGAAATTCATTTTAGGATCAACAATCATGAATCGGTACCAGAATCTAATCAGAAAAAGAAGATATGTTGTGCATGCCTTGATACAAAGAAACTAAGAGATGAATGCATTATGGAGCGTGTTGAAGCTGCATGTGCAAAATGGATTGAAACTCGTCCTCTGTGCCTTCATGCTGAGGGCTTTAAATTTTGAGATTGAATAAAATTGCTATGATAATAAACAAAGACTACTAATATTGTTACTTTTGTAATTGCATATCATATTAGAGTTGAGGAATAAAGCAAGAAAAGGATGGCTTTTCTTGACAACATCATTTGTTTTACCTGCTTACATTTAGCTGAAATAATGATTCTATATTAACAATTTTAAATGGCTGTATACAAAAATGAAAACATAATTTTTTCCTTTGTCTCATCTTTTTATTGGTGTTATTCTTCTGATGTATTTTGTAAGATGCCATTCAGCAATTTACTGCTTTTTAATGTCCTTCATGTTAGACATTGTTCTTGATGGTCAAAAGTAATTCTTGGCAATTGTATGCAAAATCTACTTGGGAAGATAACTAATGTTGCTATCAAACTGAGAGCATGCAATGTAAGCGACATTTCTTCATGTTTTTAACATTTTCTCTTTGTTTCTTCTTTGCTCATCTTTGGCTATTGCTTGACTTGGCACCTATGATGATTTTGAGAATTAGCTAAATTTGTAGAACCTACAGATATTTAACGTTGTCTTTGGTATGAACTGTAAATTTACTATGAAGGTAGATTTGTTATTACATTTTGCAATACCTTAGGTCTTTTACATTGGGTATGTAAAAGATGGTTTACCAACAACCATTACTAATTTTTAGATGAATTCAGTTGTTGTTTTTTTTTTCCCTCTTATAGTGAAGAAGTAAAAGTGTTAAACCGTTAAAGGGATTAGTTGCTTCCGTCGAGTTCACCACTTGGCATTGTAAATCTAAAGATCAATCAAGAAAGATAAACAATGCAGTGAATGTGCCTTTCCATATTGTTCCCCCACAATGGCTCCCGAAAGCAAGCGCGATCGCAATGCTTAATTTCATATTGTTCTGATGTTATTGTTTGCAAGGAGGGGAAGTGGGAGAAAGTGTGTATGTGTCTTTCTATTTTTTATTTTATTTTTTTCCATTCAAATTATTGCAGCATGAATTGTGATATTACTGCAGTTTTACTTCAGTTTTGTATATGACAGATGGATTGATATTTGTTGCTCAATCAAAATAATCATTAACACAAGAAATCTGTTAATATCTGAACTAAATACACTAAACTACATGCAAATAAAATACATACCTAATATTCTCTATTAATGTAGTGAAATCAATTATTAAAAACAATTTAATTTTTTATTCGAAAAAAGGGTAAATGTGATTGCAAAATATCAGATTAAGTCTGATTTCTATAAATGAAAGGGAGAAAGACTACTTTCGGAGACAATATGCAGTAATTGGATCATCCACCAAAACAGTAGCCATGAACAAGTAAACGAACAAGTTCAGCACACTGAGATTGCTTGATTCATCAAATAAATATTAAGTACAGGATTTACAGGATTTATTACACCAATGGTACCATAATTTTTTTTCTTTTCAATTGTCTAAACTCTATGCTGCGGGTTCTGTGGCTTGATATTTTGAATGAACATTATTGGTGCAGCCCTTTTCTTTTCTATTTTCAGTTTTTCTGCATTTAATAACAATGGTTCAAATAAATCTTGAAGTCTTATCAGATTGTTCTCTGAATGATAGGTGATAATGGAGAAATAACCACAAGTCCCTTTGTTTCCCTATTCTTCCTTTGTTTCCCTCTCCAAACTAAGGCTCCATTTTGTTTATAGAAAATATTGTTTTTGAAAAAAAAATTCAAAAAAATATAATATTTTTTGATATTTGAATGTAGCACTAAAAAACAATTGAAAAATTCCACCCTTTTTCAGATGAAAAATAATAAAAAAAAAACATCTACATTTGCTCTCAATTAATTTAAAAAACAAAAATTAAACATACTATTTCATATAACTTCACTAGCAATTCGTCTTGGCGGATCATAAATGGGTCCTGTCGAGATATATATATAATATGATTATGTCTTACCTGAACATGATCTGTTTAATTAATTGTGTCAAAATTATAAACCCAAATACAATATGTTTATTAAACAAGTTACACGATACGACCCGTCTAACCCCGTTTAACTTAAACAAGTCTAAACGTGTTAAATGAGTTTAGAACACAATTACTGACACGTTTAGACACACTCAACATATAAATTACATAATAGAATAAAAATAACCTAGATACTACAGAATTTAAATTTACATATCCAAATTCAAAAAGTGCAAAATTTGAAGTCTTATGCCACAAATAACATCAAGATTATATATATGTCAAAATCATATATTATTAATACTGTATATAATTCATAATACTGATTTACACTAAAGTTTAAAAATACATAATTTTATCATGGAAATACAATGTTATATATCAAGACTATATATTATTAATACAATTGACAATACTAATTCACACTATATATATATATATATGTTAATACGTGTTTTAGGTTACTCATGTAACCTATTTACTAATTGTGTCAATTCGTGTTTAAATGGGTTAAACAGATTCAATCTCTTTAAATACAATTTTATTTGTATTTAAAACGGATGAACCTATTTATGATCCGAACATATTTATACTAAATTCAAATTCATTTAACTATGTATTATGTTGTATGGGTCGTGACACAAATTGTGAGCCTTAACTTCAACACAAGTTTTACAAAAAAAAGATTTTTACCAAAAAATAACCAACTGTATGTTGCGCCGGCCTCACGCTATTTTTTTGTAATGAGTAGGGTGAAAAATGGTCTAGCCGTGGTTATATCGAGTCCATCGTGTACGAACAATCTAAGCATTTATTACATATCGTTATCTGATTTGGTTACTGACTAACGTTATTTATGCATTATTGCAGTAAATTACGGGCATGCTAGTTCAAGAATGGCCTACTAAATACGTCAAACTACAATCTATCAATACTATAGATCATATATTTATTTTTTTAAATAAAAGTTGTAATTCCAAATTGAAATGAAAAAAGTT
This sequence comes from Mallotus nudiflorus, assembly GCA_947683625.1. NCBI lineage: Eukaryota > Viridiplantae > Streptophyta > Magnoliopsida > Malpighiales > Euphorbiaceae > Mallotus > Mallotus nudiflorus. The sequence continues at coordinate 529,308 of CANTUR010000720.1, read as the reverse complement.
GGACCACCCGAGATGAATGGTTTCTCAGTTATTCATTTACGGGTTGCAGGTTGCAGTCACGCGATACTAAGAGTCTTGGGGTCCATTAGAAAGTTTCAGACCATAAAACATCTCTAAGAAATTCCAGAGATGCTTAAATGTTGAAAAGGACAAAGTCATTAAAAAAAAAAAAAAGCCATGTAGCTGTGCTCAGCGTGCTCGTTCAGTTATAAAAATTGTTCTAATACATTTTTATCATAGTCTTACATTTTCAGTACACCCTACACTACTAATCCGAAGACAGCTAAGTGATCACGCAAAAGGTACAAAACTCTTTTAATAGTTATTTTCTTAAATTTAAGACATTAATTAGGGAAAGTATTTAATTTTCTTATCATTTGAACCTGTTTAATATTTATTTTTTTAATATATAAAGTTTAAATTCAAGATATTAATTAAGAAAAGTATTTAATTTTCTTACCATTTGAACATGTAGTTCTATCTATAATTATTAATCTCATTACTGCTGTCTACAGTGGCATTATTCTTTTTCTGTACTAATTTTTTAGCTCCTAATGTTAGTGATTGATCTATATAAGTAAAAAGTTCAAATTGAATTCTCAACTGTACTCTTAAGTCAACATTGGACTTTAGTGTTATTTTTATTCTAATAAGAACTTTTCTTTTTAAGTTAAATCATATGGGAATTTATTTTCAAAAATTTTTACAATTAAATCTTATAAATCAAATAAAATTTTAATTTAATACTCAACTAATGAAGACTTAATTAGAGTAATAAATAAAATTAATAATTTTATTAAAAATATATATATTACCTAATTATAAAGTTTAAAAAAATTAAGCCTACATAATAATTTTAGAAAAAATTTTAAAATTATTTTGTCTTGTTTTGAATTTTGAAATTTTTAAAATTTTTTTTAGACCTACAAATTTTAAAAACTTTAGAATTAAGTGATATTCATATGAAAAATTAATCAATTTAATTCATAAAATTAATTTTAATAGTTAAATAATAAAATTTTATTCAATTTTATTCATTAATTTAATATCAATGGTTGACTAACAAAAAATTATTTAAATTAATGATTGAAATTGATAATTTTTTGTGAACTATATATCACTTAATTTTAAAGTTTTAAAAAATTTCAAATAAATTTTCAAGAAAAGTTAATTTTTTTTTAAATAGTATGTATGCTCGAATGTTCTCTTCACAATGCACAATTCGACTTATGACAACCCCATTGAAAATTGATTTGTGAATTTATTATTAGAATGCAAATCCAAATCTATTCATCTATTATAATCTTTGCCACTTTTTGCAAGTCCTTAGAATCGGGTACATAGAAGCAAACGAAGCTCTTGTTTTTTTGGTTGAATCAATTGCCCGCTTTCATAGCATCTTCATGTTACATTTAATCCAAATAAAGTTAGGTACTAGAACCATCCAACTTGCCTCATATATATGTACACTTGCCTATCAGTCACTTTGGAGATTATTCAAACGTGTCTCATAGTTTATCTATATAAATACATGAAGTCTTCTCTAAGTTTGCCACATTTCATGTTAACAATTTCTCTACATTCTCTCTACATTCTCTCCACTTTCTCTTCACCTCTATTTTAGCACCACATGAAGGCTTTTATAATATTACCATGTTTCATGCTAACAATTTGACACGTCTTTATATTTTCAACTGATCAAATGCATAATTTTACCATTAAACTTTACATAATTCACCTCTAACACTTCTCAACTTATGAAAATCCTCTACCATTCCTTTACTTCTGAAAATCGATTTGCAATTTATAGAAATAGAAGCAAACTAAGCTTTTGTTTGTTTCTATTCTCCCCCTTTTTTTTGGATTGAATCAAATATAATATAATATAGTGATCTTTACAAAAATACCACAAAAGCACCTCCTATAAATACAAAAACTCTTACCTTTTCATTTATTACAAGCATGCATCTTACTAACAAAAATATTTACTTTTAATTTATTTTCTATATATTTTTAGTATATCCACAACCGTAATAAGCTGCTATAAATAGATAAACCAAATATGTCCTACATTGAATTTACTTTTATATGAAATTAATATAACACCACTGGAAAATAGAAAAATGATATGAACACAAATATGAAGGATTGAAAAACCAAAGTGTCCAAATCACTATTTGTACAAGCTTGAAGCTGGATATGAAATATGTGTGTGTGTTTTTTTTAATGATGGATCTTCTTAGTGAAGAGAGTTGATTCCTCAATTTATTCCAAACTGTGCTCGTGTAAAATCTCTCCCGTACAACTGTTTTTGTACTTAAAATAGCAAGTGAAAAATGAGATAACAAAATATTGAACAATAGATATTTTTCGTTAAAAATAAATTCTCTATTACAACACAATTATTTTATCCCTCAAATACATACACTACTTGTAATGACCCAATATTTTAAATTATTAAAATATATTTTGAGATATGTAATGTTAATAATATTTTAAATTTATATATATATTATAATTATTTGTGATAGTATTTATTTATTTTACGTTAAATATTTTTATTACGTAAAGAATTTATTTGGAAGTTTTATTATTTAAAATATTAAAGTTACTATCACCATCATCATCATCATCATCATCATTATTATTATTATTAGTGCTAGTATTATTATTTTTATTGTTATTGCTATTATTATTATTTGTTATTGTATTATTATTATTATTGTTGTTGTTATTGTTGATATGCATGGTGTGCATGTGTATTATGTTGTGTGTGTGTGTGTGTATATATATATATATATATATATATATATATATATATGGGTGACAAGTTGTTAAGTTAATGTGTGTGTGTGTGTGTATATGTATATATGTATATATATGGGTGACAAGTGGTTAAATGTGTGTATGTATGTGTGTGTGTGTGTGTATATATATATATATATATATACATATATAAAGAGAAAGAAGCAGGTCAAATCAGGTCAACTTCTTTTACCTTCCCCATTTCTTTTCTTTCTTCTTCATTTTCTTCTTCTCCCTATTCCACCATTGCAATGCCGCCCGAAGCTTCACCAACCACCGTTCGAGTGCTTGAGCCACCACCAACACTATCTAAGCTCATCACCTTCCTCCCTCACCTTGCTGCCACCTTCTCCTCCCCCTGTCAACACCGGAATCCACCTGTTACCGAGAAGAGCTACTGTGGCTTCGATGAATTTTTGGTGATTTTAGCTAAACTTTTTGGGCTCGTTAGAATTCTATCGACATGTACTTTTCAATTCTCAAGTCGTTTCAACTCTACGACGTCTGGATTGTGAGTTTTCTCTAAGTTTAGTTTATGTCTATTTTAGGTTTCTATTTTTATTTTTAGCTTGTTCTTGTTTGATTCATGATAATTCCCTTAAGTAATGTTGAAGTATGTATTTTTAGCTTCCTAAATATATTTTTATTTTATTTTTTGAATTTATTTGAATTATGCATATTTTTGGTATTTTTGATAATTAAAAATGAATTTTTGTTAATTATGTGTTTTATATATTTATTGTGAAAAATTAGGTTAATTAGTACATTTAATTTAAATTATTAATTTTAGAAGTGAGAAAATAATTTTAGTACTTTTGAGTAATTTTTAGTAAATATTTAGTATTATGTGATTTTTAGATTTATGGGTAAATTATGTATTTTTATTGAAATTATAGTTTAATAATTTGTTTTAAATAATTTTGGAATAATAAATGGTATTAAAATAATTTTTACGAATTATTTACTATTTGTAACTAATTAATATTAATTTTTGAAAATATATTTAAATAATATTTTTATATACTATTTTTGTAATTAAATAAGTTTTTAACCATTTTTATTATATATATAACCTATTTGAGTAGTTGATTGTGAATTTTACTATTTTATATTAAATAATTGAAAAGTCAGATTTTTATTAATATTATATAATTTAGTTGAGATTTTATTTAATTAATGAGAAAATAATTATAGTTAATGTTGTTTATTTAAATAAATTGTATTTCTTATTTTATTGATATTTATGGAATTTAATGATTTTTATTATATTTATTATTTCATATTGATTTTTGGTGAATTGTGAACCTCGATTAAGAATTTGTATAGTTCGGGGTCTCACCCTGAGGTGTTGAGCTTTGTGTAAATAGAAATGTGTTTTCTTACAAGATTGACTCAACTTTTCAGTAGAGAGATGTCTGTTTTACATAGGAGACTCTGCCGAATTTTTAGTAGAATTCGGGTAAAACGTGACATCGGGTCAATTCTAAGTTTTTGATTTTTTTGATTGAATTTTGATTCTTAGATCGAGTCTTCCTTTAGAATTATTAAACGTATAAGTTAGAAACTATTCTAATATTATTATTATTTTTTTAGTTGCGCCGAGACCGAGTCGAGTCTATCTCGAGGAGTGCAAACTTGTGACTTATTATTTTATATATGCATTACATATAGGATGCATAATTATGACCATTCATATTTTCATTATGTATTTAAACATAAATTATTTTATTAAATGATTTAGTATATTTTTGGTATACTTTTAGTATATTTTGGTATATTTGCTATATATGTAACATAAATAGGTTAGTATGTTTTGATATATATTCAGTATATTTTGACATATACTTAGCATATATAATTGGTATTTTTTGGTATATTTATGGTTTATTTCGTCATATATATAGCATATATATTTAGAATATTTTTAGTATATGTTCGGTATATTTCTGATATATTCGTCTATACTGGATGTCATTATATTTTAATAGTGCATTTTATTATTTTTCATAAATATATAATTTTATTGAAGGATATCGATAGAACTATTACCTATTAGGCTGCACTAGAACTGTGTATGTACAAGTGTGATAAATTTTAGGGTTGAGTTTATGAAATAATTTGAGATGACATTTGATTAATTGCTTATTAAGAATTTCAGTGATTGAGTAGTGTGATTGCAGGAGCTCGATTGTCCTAGTGTCTCGAGACCAATCACACTGACAGTGATACTGCGGGAGCTCGGTTGACTTAATGTCTCGGGGCCAGTCCACTATCCAAAATGGAATAAGAGAATTAATTTAGAATTAAGTGAGTTTGATATTTTCAACTGATCAAATGCATAATTTTACCACTAAACTTTACACAATTCACCTCTAACACTTCTCAATTTATGAAAATCCTCTACTTATGAAAATCAATTTGCAATTTATAGAAATAGAAGCAAACTAAGGTTTTGTTTGTTTTATTATCTCCCTTTTTTTTATTGAATCAAATATAATATAATATAGGGATCTTTACAAAAATACCACAAAAGCACCTTCTATAAATACAAAAACTCTTACCTTTTCATTTATTACAAGCATGCCTCTTACTAACAAAAATATTTACTTTTAATTTATTTTCTATATATTTTTAGTCTATCCGCAACCGCAATAAGCTGCTATAAATAGATAAACCAAATATGTCCTACATTGAATTTACTTTTATATGAAATTAATAAAACACCACTGGAAAATAGAAAAATGATATGAACACAAATATGAAGGATTGAAAAACCAAAGTGTCCAAATCACCATTTGTACAAGCTTGAAGCTGAATATGAAATATGTGTGTTTTTTTTAAGTGATGGATGTTCTTAGTGAAGAGAGTTGATTCCTCAGTTTATTCCAAACTATGCTCATGTAAAATCTCCCCTATACAACTGTTTTTGTACTTAAAATAGCAAGTGAAAAATGGGATAATAAAATAGCGAACAATAGATATTTTTCATTAAAAATAAATTCACTATTACAACATAATTATTTTATCACTCAAATACATCAACTACTTGTAATTACCCATATTTTAAATTATTAAAATATATTTTGAGATATGCAATGTTAATAATATTTTAAATTTATATATATATATTATAATTATTTCTAACTAGTATTTATTTATTTTACGTTAAATATTTTTATTATGTAAAGAATTTATTTGGAAGTTTTATTATTTAAAAATATTAAAGTTATTATTATTATTATTATTATTATTATTGTTGTTGTTGTTGTTGTTGTTGATGTGCATGGTGTGCATGTGTATTATGTTGCATATATATATATATATAAAGAGAAAAAGTAGGTCAAATTGGGTCAACTTCTTTTACCTTCCCCATTTCTTTTCTTTCTTCTTCATTTTCTTCTTCTCCCTGTTCCGCCATTGCGGTGCCACCCGAAGCTTCACCAGCCACTGTTTGAGTGCTTGAGCCACCACCAGCACTACCCAAGCTCATCACCTTCCTCCCTCATCTTCTCACCACCTTCTCCTCCCCCTGTCAACATTGGAATCTGCTTGTTACCGAGAAGAGCTACTGTGGCTCCGATGAATTTTTGGTGATTTTAACTCAAGTTTTTGGGCTTATTAGACTCCTATCGACATGTACTTCTCAATTCTCAAGCCGCTTCAACTCTAAAATGTCCGGATTGTGAGTTTTCTCTAAGTTTAGTTTATGTCCATTTTAGGTTTTTATTTTTTTTAGCTTGTTCTTGTTTGATTCATAATAATTCCCTTAAGTAATGTTGAAGTATGCATCTTTAGCTTCCTAAATATATTTTTAGTTTATTTTTTTGAACTTTTTTGAATTATGCATAATTTTGGTATTTTTTATAATTAAAAATGAATTTTTATTAATTATGTGTTTTATATGTTTATTGTGGAAAAATAGGTTAATTAGTATAGTTAATTCTAATTATGCATATTAGAAGAGAGAAAATAATTTTTAGTAATTTTGAGTACTTTTGAGTAATTTTTAGTAAATTTTTAGTATTATGTGATTTTTGGATTTATGGGTAAATTATGTATTTTTATTGAAATTATAGTTAAATAATATGTTTTAAAATAATTTTAGAATAATAAATGGTATTAAAATAATTTTTGCAAATTATTCACTATGTTTAACTAATTAATACTAATTTTTGAAAATATATTCAAATAATAATTTATATACCAATTTTGTAATTAAATAAGTTTTTAACCATTTTTTTTTATGTATATAACCTATTTGAGTAATTGATTGTGAATTTTACTATTTTATGTTAAATAATTGAAAAGTCGGATTTTTATTAATATTATATAATTTAGTTGAGATTTTATTTAATTAATGTGAAAATAATTATATTTAATGTTTTTTATTTAAATAAAATGTATTTTGTTATTTTATTTATATTTATGGAATTTAATGATTTTTATTATACTTATTATTTCGTATTGATTTTTGGTGAATTGTGAACATCGATTGAGAATTTATGTAGTTTGGGGTCTCAGCATGAGGTGTTGAGTTTTGTGTATATAGAAATGTGTTTTTTTACAGGATCGGCTTTACTTTTTAGTAGATAGATGTCCATTTTACAGAGGAGATTTTATCGAATTTTTGGTAGAATTCTCATAAAATGTGACGTCAAGTCGATCATAAGTTTTTGGTTTTTTTATTGAATTTTGATTCTTAGATTGAGTTTTCCTTTAGAATTCTTAGAAGTATAAGTTAGAAATTATTCTAATATTATTGTTATTATTACTTTTCTAGCTATGCCGAGACCGAGACCTATTGAACTAGGTCCATCGAGTCCATCTCGAGGAGCGCAAATTTGTGACTTATTATTTTATATATGCATTGCATATATGATGCATAATTATGACCATTCATATTTTCATTATGTATTTAAACATGAATTATTTTATTAAATGATTTAGTATATTTTTGGTATACTTTTAGTATATTTTGTTATATTTGCTATATATGTGACATATATAGGTTAGTATGTTTTGATATATATTCAGTATATTTTGACATAAACTGAGCATATATAATTGGTATTTTTTGGTATATTTATGGTTTATTTTATTATATATGTGGCATATATAATTGAAATATTTTTAGTATATGTTCGGTATATTTCTGATATATTCTTCTATACTGGATGTCATTATATTTTAATAGTGCATTTTATTATTTTTCATAAATATATGATTTTATTGAAAGATATTGATAGAAGTATTACCTATTGGGCTGCCCTAGAATTGTGTATATAGCAGTCATATATGATATCGATAGATATCATATATGTTCGATATATTTCCAATAAATTTTAGGGTTGAGTTAATGAAATAATTTGAGGTGGCATTTGATTAATTGCTTATTGAGAATTTCAGTAATTGAGTAGTGTGATTGCGGGAGCTCGGTTGACTTAGTATCTCGGGGCCAATCTATTGTCCAAAATGGAATAAGATAATTAATTTGGAATTAAGTGAGCCTGATGACTAGTGAGATATTTTGATTGAGGTTGCAGATATCTAGGGTATATTTGATCCTTTATTTAAATAAATTTTTTCTGCATTTATTATATATATAAAAGTTGATTTTAGCATCTGTGTGAAATACATGTATATGTATATTATTATACTGATGCTTGACTGCATATGATTTTGATTGCATGTATATATATATGTTATAATAATTCACTCAGTGAGATTTGATTCCCATCAATATTTTTTCAGGAGATTCTTCTTCAGACCTCACCAGTAGTGCTTTATGCAGGTCTTCTTCAGTCTCGATTAGATTATGTAATTTTATTATTTGAACTTCTATTGTATTCTAAAAAACTGCAGTAGTAACATTATTGTACCAGTAATGTGTTGTTTTGCTTTTGAGAATTTTGTATCAGAATATTGTATGAATATTTTTATTATGATATGACATTTAAGTATTTATTTTTATATTAATTTAAATTTTAATTCTGGCATATTTTTATCTATTTATTGCATGTGATTTTATTTTTAAGGCTTGCTACGGGTCCGAATTCGAAAGAATTCCAGTTTCCTAGCACAGATCATAACTTTCAATTTGGGTCGTGACACTACCCACACACTCAAGTCCACTTTTCATTTTACGCCCTTTTTCTACAACCTCTTACACTAATACCACTCAACTTATATACAACACAATTTATTTGCTCTTGCTAATTTCTCTCACATGATTTTTCACTCAAAAATTGCTTAACACTCATTGCCATGTACATTCCTATTTATAGTGCAAAGAGTTTTGTTCAAATTCATTGCATCCACGTAAGTTAGCCAATTTCTTTTGACATTTGCAAGATAAGTTGTTTTGCAAGTTGGCAAACTTACTTATTTAGTTAAAAATCTTTTTCTTAAGCTAGTTGTTCATGTCAGTTGCATGACAAACGGTCATGCAAATCTTTTTAAGTTGTTCAAAAATCTTTTAAAAATTTAGTAAAATCTTCAAAAAAAATTGGTGGGTTTAGACAATTGATTTACGAACAAAAAATATTAAGACTTTATATTAATAATTACTTTAACATAGTATTTGTAAGAAGTTGGGTTGACAAATGGTGTAGACGTCATGTACATAACAATATAAGCATTTATTTATTGAAAATAAACTACAAACATTAATCTACTTTATTCCTTTATGGCTTGCAAGTCGTAATTGCCTGTCCTTATCTTGTAGAAATTGCATGAACGTTTGAAAAGTAACACATCATGCGACAGTGAAAGTCTTTCGGTCCATTTACAGGTGTGAAACCAAACCTTTTTCTAAAAATGACAAATCTTTTAGTCAAAAAGTCCATGTAGAGAGCTCAGCGTGCAGGTCCAGTTATAAGGATTATTCAATGCATTCTTGTGCATTGCCTAGGATTTTCTATATTGAAATTGACTTGATTGACCTCCAGTTATGCTTCATTATCACTGCCATTGTCTTTATTAATTTCAGCAGCTGATGCGGTTGCGCCAACCCTCCTCTTATAATTCCCCCCTGACAACTTAGCTCCAACATTCTTCCCATATTGACAAGTGTTTGTTCGTGTCGGAAGATTCTAGTTTTAGATTTTAAGGAGACACTCCAGATACTTTCCGACACACTATAGACACCTTTTAATAAAGAAGGCTCAACTAAGTTCAGATCATAGAATAATCTGATCATATGCATAACTGTTGAAGTGACATTACATACAATAAAGCATCTAATCAAGTGATAAATGTCATCAGATTGCTAAATTACCAATTCCAAATCTATTCATATATTCTAATCTTTATTGAGTTTTATGAAGAACACTTAGCAATTTTATTATATATATATATTTTTATTGTTTATATATCAAATGATATTTGTTTATGAATAAAATAATGTATTGCAACTGGAAGACATGTATTAAATGTCTCTTGTTTTTTCAAAAATATATTTTATATTTCAGTTTCATTTAATTTTGAATATTTTTATTTTTTTTGTATATTTTTAGTTTATTATCCGCATATGAAATAATTTCTTACACTTTTATTTAGTGTCATGAATAATATTGAACAATCCTATTATATTTTTTATTATCTCTAATTAATATGTTAGGGATAAATACATAAATGGTGCCTAAACATTTTCACTTTTACTATTTTGGTGTTTGAATTTTTTTTTTAACAATTAGGTGTCTGAACCTATAAAAAATTTCTAAAATAGTGTCTTTAACAAGTTTCATAATTTAAAATGCTTTGTAGACCATTTGCATGATCAATCTCAAATCAAACTTTATTTTGACTTTAACAATAAATTTTGAAGGATTAATATGTTTGTTTAATTGTGACTATTAGGTTAGGATTAAAATCATGATCATAAAACAAGTATTAAAGACCTAATTAAAACTTAATTGAAGACTTTAAAGACCCTACAAATGTCGCTTAAATTAATGGAAGCGATCTAAGTCTAAGGGAAATCAATTGAAGCCAAAAACATGAAATTTTTTTAAGCATTATTGCTGCTCAAGATCATGAGGGTGCTCTTCACGATCTTAAGGAGTGCCCATGACTTGAAGCCTTTTTGAAGAAGAGCCTGAGTTCCTTAAGATTTGCCCCTCACGATCGTGAGGTGTCGGCTTACGATTCTGAGGAGCTCCTAACATGGCTCCAATAGACAAATTGGAATGTAATGGTTACATTTTTCAAGTGTCATGATCTTGAGGCTACCACTCACGATCTTGAGCAGACACATCTCCACAAAAAGATGAATTTACATTAAGTGCAAGAGGTGAAGGATTTGGACGAACTTGAAGCTTTCTAACAACTATTTTTTCATCACCAACTATATAATTAAGACTTCAAACCTCAATTAAGAGGTTAGACAAGTAGGTTGAGCTAATTTCTTTTCTTAGAAATTAATTATGCATTTAAAGCTCTCTTTGGATTCTTCAACTTCTCTTGAAACTCCTTGAGTTTGGTTGTGATCTAGTTTTAAATTCTTCTCTATCTTCTTTCTTTGGTTAGCAAAGGGAAGTGAGGAAATTAATGTAGAGGAATTGGTTAAAGTTTTGTCCATAATACACTTGAAATTGTGCAAATTTAGTTAGAGCTTAACCAAGAAAAGCCCCATTGGTATGTGAAAGGTTTAAGTGTTAGCCTTGTAAAACACTTGTGTTGTGAAAAAGGTTTAAGTATGAGCTTTAAAAAAAACACTTGGGTTGCAAGAGGTTTATGTTAAATCTAGAAAAACACATTTATAAAGATTTAGTGTGAGCCTCAAAACACTTGTAACAATCTTAGGTAATAAAATTGTAGTGGTTCAAAATCCTAACTTAGAAATAAGTTAGGTGAAGATGTAGATTTATTGAGAAATTAAACTCTTCAATTTTTTTGTGTCTCAATTCTCTTCATCCTTGTTCTTGAATTTTTTTTTTATTTCTTAATTCATTCTTGAACCGCGCTTAAAAAAATATCAATTGACCCTATTCAACCCCTTTAGGGCCTTCTCATGCTTATATGTCCTAATTAAAATAGTAAATTAATTTAATAATCCTTCTTTTATATCAAATATTATTTTCTTTTTTATTTGAATTATTTTTTTTAAAAAACTTATTAGCAAAAGTTATTTTTTTATTTATCAAAGTGAACTAAAAAATTAAATATTATTTTTCAAAAATTTTGATTTTATTAATTATAGTGGTTGAATTTAATTTTTTATTCATGATTTTAGTCAAATTTAATTTTTTATTCATTAATTTTTTTTGTTTTTAATTATAATAGATGAAATTTTATTTGTACTTTATTTTATTAAAATTGTATTTTTATTTTCATTCTTTCACATAAATTTTAAAAATAAATTGAATATTTTTATTTTTCAATAATAATAGTAAAATTTTATTGTTTATTTTATTTTAATTATATTAAGTATATTTTCTTTTAAATTTAATATATACGAATGAAAAATAATTTTTTCAATTTAAAAAATAAAAAAATAAAATCTAATATAAAAAGGGGCATTTAAAGCAATTTTCTGTTTAAAATAATAACAGACATAAATATTTTGACATGTAAAACCTGTTAGAAACATCATTTTAAAAAAATTTTGCAGGTTCAAACAGCTAATTGTAAAAAAGAATTGTTTGAACACCAAAATGGCAAAAATAAAAAGTTCAAACACCATTTATGAATTTATCCCAATATATTATTATTATTATTATTATATGAACATGAGGAATGTTTCTAATTATTCTTTTTTAGTAAAAAATTAGAGTTAGAAATCAGATAACGCATCCGAATATCTCAATTAGGTTAACATCCTCTTAGTGTTTACTTCATTTTTCTGAAGTCCAAATATTATTAAAATGAAATAAAAATTAATGAAAGTTTTATAAAGCTGACCAAAGGCCACAACAAGCTAAAGAGAACCAAAAACATCCTCTCTAACTAAAAAAGAAGAAACAAAAAGCAAGAACCATAGCTGATTAAATGAAGCAAAAATGTTCACGCCTGCAATAATCATCAGAAATCGCAAAACTGCAGAAAGGAGGAGCAGAATTCCACCAAAGAAATGAAGAAGCCGAGACCCCATGTTTTGCCAATAAGTCTGCCACTGAGTTACCCTCTCAGTGGATATGCGAGATTCAAAAATTCATTCTTGAAACAGAAAATAAGCAATCCATCCACTGTTGTTTGACCTTCCATGGAACTTGTTTAGAACTAGTTTTGAACATGTGAATCACATACATAGAATTGCATTCTAACCAAAGAGAATGCCATCCACGAGTCCAAGCAATCTCAACCGCTTTGATAGCTGCTAAAAGCTTAACAATAAAAGCATAATTTGAACTAGCACTAAAAGAGAAAGATCCTTGAGGTAGACCCCTTAAGGTACAAAAAATACCTCCTGAACTAGATGGTCTCGGAGAACTTAAAGAGGAGCCATCAGTGTTTACCTTAACCCAATTTGCTTCCTTGATTCAATTCCAAAGACTGCGCAAAATGTGATGGACTGAGAATATTTCATGATAAAAAATGACTCTGTTATGAACCCGGCAAATAAGCCAAACAACATTGATAATTGCAGCAGTCCAAAGAATCGAGAGTTAGAAGCTGAATGAATGGTTCATGGCTTCTAAGATAAGATCCTACAGCGAACCCGAAACAATAACTTGCTTACCAAAAACATTATAAATTAAATTCCATATGATTATAGCAAAATTACAGCTAGTAAAAATATGGATAGCATTTTCAGAAGGAGCAGAACATAGGACATAACGAGAAGGGAAACAAATACCATTTCTACGTAAATTGTCATTACTTGGGAGTGATTTGAGAGTAGCCTGCCATCAAATAAGGGAATATGAAGGAGGAAGGAATTCCTTCTAAATAAAAGAGCACCAAGGAAGTTGCTGCCTAGAAAGACGCATCAAATTATACATCCGCCAAACTGAATGAACATCATCAATAACGTTTGTGCAACCACAAAAATCCTCATCAACCTTACTTACTGAAATGGCACTGATATTAGCTTTGATAGAAGCATCATAAATATGAGAAAGATCCCATAAATCATTATGAAGAAAAAAAGTAACTGAAGTAGTTAAATTCCATTAGTCAAAAGGGGCAATACCAAGTTGGGTGGCAACTGTGGGAAAAATCCATTCATCAGTGGAAAAATTGAGGGCGCTATTGGTGCCAATAAACCACTTAATCTCAGATCGAAGAGAAGCATAGATCTCCTTAATAGATCTCCAAATAAATGATTTAAAATAACAGTCCTTAATTGTACTCGAAGGATTAAGGAAATGGCTCCAAAGAATTGAAACTGTGTAATCTTTATAAATAATCAATTTCTAAGTTAGTTTGGTTAGCACGGAAATAGCTTAATATGAAGACCACCTTCTTTAAAAGGAAGATAGACAGTATTCTAAGGGATAGTAATTAACTTGCGCTCATTAATGGAACCAGTCCATAAAAAATTCCACATGTATCTTTCTAGAGATCGCATAAGCAAAAGAGGCCATTTATAAATGGTAAAAGAATGAAGCAAGAAACTAGTAATTACCGATTTAATCAAAATGAGTCGACTAGCAATGGAAAGAGATTTTCCTTTTCATTTCGCAAATTTGTTACAAATTTTCGCAGCAATTGGTTTCAAGTATTTATGCTTTAGGACTCCTACTAAGATAATTAAAAGGAAACATACCTTTTTTTTATTCCCACAAGCTGCTGAAATTTGAGAATACGAAGCTCAAAGATTCTTATGCCAAAAAAATTTCAAACTTAGACCAATTAATCATTTGGCCTGAAAGCTGACCATAATCCTTGAAAATTGCATTAATGCTTTGAATGTTCCTAAGGGAAGCTTTCCCAAATAATAGAATGTGATACGAACCCTACCTATAACAAAGATAGAACGCGCATCCAACTTTAAAATCGTTGCCCAAGATCATCAAGATGAGGTTGTGAAGATGGAGCTAAACCCCTTGCTTATTAATTTGAAGCAAGATACTTAGCTATTAAAATATGAACAATCACACAATTCTAAGTCTAACATAGAAATTGTAATGAAAGGTAGATGTGAAACAATTCAAGCAAACTTGCAAAGTTTCAAAAGAACAAAGTTAAGGAAAAACCTCACTTAATTGATTAAAATTGTCAAAAATACATTCTTCAATTCGTATGTCATAGGGTTAGCCCTTATATAGGCATGTAAACAACCTAATCCTTAAAGGAAAATGTTCTATTCCTTATTCCCAAAGATACCTATATAGGAAAATCCTTAATTAAGGAGATTTCCTTTAAAATAGGACAACTAATGACAACTCATCTTTGAAAAGTCAAAATTGATAACTCATTACAATTCATGACAACTAAGAAAAATGACAACTCATGAAACTAAGCATTAAAGCATGCCATGTCATATGTTGACCATTGACTTTGACTTGTTGACTATTTGACTTTGACTTTGACTTGTTGACTTTGATTTGGAATATTCTTAAATCTTCTAGAATCTTCCTTATTGACTCCAAAATAGGAAAATAAATCAAAATTCGTTCAATCAAGCTAATTAATTTTAGAATAGGAAATTAAGCTAATTAGCTTGAATTCTTCATATTTAGGCGTTGTTGATCCCTTTTAGGGTTCATATTATTCCCTCCCTCTTGAAGATGATTCGCCCTCGAATCATAGCCATCTTCTAGAGTTTATAAATTTATAAATCCTCCAGGGTCAAATATAAACACCTTTGTTGAAAGCCTCTCCTTTGAAGTAAGAATCCACAGAAGTAGCTTCAATATAGCTTGGACTTTATCGAATTTAGAACTCTTTTCCACGAACTTGTAAGGATTGTATTTGTGTTGCTTCCTTCTAAACTTGAAACATGAATATCTCAAGTTCTTTTTAGTACAAGTAAAGACTCCATAGATTGTATTTTGGACATAAGGAATTGCAATAACATCATCAAATGGATCTTTGTATGGCATAAAGCTCTGCAAAATAAATTTCAAGTCACTAGGAAAAGAAACATTAAAATTATTAGTGCAATCATAATGGATAATCAACTCTTGATCTTTCATGATGCTCCCAATCTCTAGGTTCTCCTTTTCACTCATGCCTTGCTCATTTTCTCTCACTAATTGATTAGTGCACATGTCTTCAACAACTGTCTTTGGTGATGTAGTTTCAATTTGATGCTCTTCCTCCTTACTCTTCTCCTCAACTTGTTGCTCAACCAATTCGATAACTTTAACACCTTCATGTTCCTTGGAATCACACACTGTCATCGTCTCCTTATAAGAACCCACTTGCTTTTTAAACTCCAAAGCAAGTTCAATTACAACCTTCAAAGAGATAGAAGGTTCTAATTGCACTTCTTTCTTCAATCTCTTAGCAATATCACACTTAAGCCCACTGATGAATTTTGCAACTTTCCTCCTTTCAAATTCACCTACATCACTTGCAATTACAAACAACTTAAACTTTTTAATATAATCATTAACGCATAATTCATCACATTGTTTAAGCCTTTGTAATTTAAGACGAAATTTATCCCTAACTTCATAAGGAATAAAATGTCTAGTCATTAATCTCTTCATTATCTCCCAATTTTTAATCTCACTAGGCCTATTCATGCTCCACGGTGCCATCAAATCCTTCCACCATATAGCAGCATCACCCAAAAATTTACAAGAAGCAACTTTACACTTTTGGAAATCACTTAATTCAAGAGAGTCAAATATCTCCTCTATTTGTTGCACCCATTCCAAATAAATATAAAGATCGTCCCCACCAAGAAAATAAGGCATATCCATGCTAAAAAAAAATAGGTTTGAAAAGATATAGAAAAAAAAATCCTCACAAAGCGCTCCCTTACGTATTTACACTCAAGGATGTGAATGCTCTCGTGTTTCACTAAAAAAAAATTTTTTTTTTTCAATTTATGAAGAATTGAGAAGAAGAAAAGAATAGATAATGCATGAAAATTAAAGGATACGTAACCAAACCTTGAAGTTTGGCTCTGATACCAAACTGATATGAACCCTACCTATAACGGAGATAGAACGTGCATCCAACTTTGAAATTGTTGCCCAAGATCGTCAAGATGAGGTCGTGAAGATGGAGCTAAACCCCTTGCTTATTAATTTGAAGCAAGATACTTAGCTATCAAAATATGAACAATCACACAATTCTAAGTCTAACATAGAAATTGTAATGAAAGGTAGATGTGAAACAATTCAAGCAAACTTGCAAAGTTTCAAAAGAACAAAGTTAAGGAAAAACCTCACTTAATTGATTAAAATTGTCAAAAATACATTCTTCAATTCGTATGTCATAGAGTTAGCCCTTATATAGGCATGTAAACAACCTAATCCTTAAAGGAAAATGTTCTATTCCTTATTCCCAAAGATACCTATATAGGAAAATCCTTAATTAAGGAGATTTCCTTTAAAATAGGATAACTAATGACAACTCATCTTTGAAAAGTCAAAATTGACAACTCATTACAATTCATGACAACTAAGCAAAATGACAACTCATGAAACTAAGCATTAAAGCATGCCATGTCACATGCCATGCCATATGTTGACCATTGACCATTGACTTTGACTTATTGACTATTTGACTTTGACTTTGACTTGTTGACTTTAATTTGAAATATTCTTAAATCTTCTAGAATCTTCCTTATTGACTCCAAAATAGGAAAATAAATCAAAATTCGTCCAATCAAGCTAATTAATTTCAGAATAGGAAATTAAGCTAATTAACTTGAATTCTTCATATTTAGGCGTTGTTGATCCCTTTTAGGGTTCATATTAGAATGTCATCAGCATATAAATAATGGGTAGGGAAAAATGATTCCCTGGTATAAGACCTAAGAACAATATCTCTATGGCTAACTCTCAAGGTTAAAAGACGGCTTAGAAAATCCTCAACTAGACATAATAAAATTCTAGTCAATTGTGTCAAAAGCCTTTCTAATGTTAATTTTAAGAGTCATATTACCCCTATAACAAGATTTATGAAGCATATTGACACCCTCAGAGGCCCCAACAATGCAATATGAAATATGTCTTCCTTTAATAAAACCAAATTGATGACAAGATATTATCTTGGAAGAAATAATAGACAAACAGTCTGCTAAAATCTTTATCATAATTTTAGGAAGAATGGGATGCTACCTTTAATAAAACCAAATGGATGCTAAAATTACTCAAAATAATGGGTCAAAACTGATCAATCTGAATTGCATATGCTACTTTAGGAAGAAGGATAATAAAACTAGAATTTATACCCATAGTAATAATCCTAGTGAGAAAAAAGCTTCTAACTACTGAGCAAACTTCATTACCAATAACATCTAGTAAGCTTTATAAAAATACCTGTGTACCCATCAGGGCCTAGGGCACTTAGAACATCCATAAGAAAAACAGTCTTCTTAATATCATCATTAGAGGGGCATTTTAGAAGAAATAAACTATCCTCATTAGTTTCCAAATAGGGCACCACATACTTAACAAGCTGAAAATTCGAGACAATAGAAGGATCTGCCCAAAAAAGATTCTAAAAATAATTAATTATGTGCTGCTGGATGAAAACTTTATCATCTGAAATTATTCCATCAATTTTGAGGTGATGAATTCCATGAGAAGCCCTTTTTCTTACAAATTATTGATGAAAGAAAACAGGGTTATGATCTTTAGCAGATAGCCATTTAACTCTACTGCGCTCTTTATAAAAAATTTCATGTTGCTTTAAATGAAGATCCAACTCAACATGAGCTTGTTGTGCGTAATTTATCACATATATTTTAGTTGATTTTTAATGAATCTTGAATAAGTAATTAATTATATTTAGGTAGAAATTAGGTTTATTTAGGATTAATATTAGTTTATAGCTTGATTTAAAATTTTATTGCCTTTAGTTTAATGTTTATCAAATTAGGAGTTTTTATTAAATATTAATAAGTATTTCCCTTTTTGTAGGCAAGTCTAGAGAGGAATTCCAAAATAGTTAAGGACTAGTGCGACGTGGGTTACATCATGGCATGCTTATGCCCTTGTCCTATTTTGAAAGCTGACATAATGCAGCATGGCTTGTGACATGATATGATAGAAGTTATGTCTTATTTTGTGTAAATTGAAGAATCGCGAGAAGGTTAGTATGGGATGGAACATGACATGATGGAAGCCATGCCAGAAAATAAAGGACATGAGATGGCTTGAGTCATCCTATGCCTAAAACAATGTCAATTAGAGAAAATTTCCTTTTTGCGAATTCAAGTGCAAATAGATTTTCCATCAGACTTTTCCTATAAAAAGGGACACAAAGGAACCATTTGGGGAGGAACGCCGCTGCCCATGGAATTAAAGAGTTTAATAAGGATTGAAGAATGAAGTGTACTTTCAACGAGTTTTATCTTTTCTTTTTTTTCTTTTCTTATGAATAGCTAAATTAATTAGAGTTTGGTTTAGCGTAGCTAGTTAATACTTGTTAGGATTTTTATTTCTTATTAATGATTTATTTTTAGTGAATTTTATGAGTTGAGTTTAATGTCTTGTATTCAATTAAGGGTCCAATTGTTTGCATGTATGTGGATAGATTATAGATAAAGAAAGTTGCATGATTTATGATTTATTAGCTCATAGACTTGTAAAACTTGGAACCTCAATCATGAAAATAGATGAATCCTTCGGGGATTAATAAATTGGTAAGAAACTTAATGAGTTTTAGTTAATTTACATGACCATGAAAATAGGATGTAATTAACTTTAGTATTCTTAGATAATCTCAAAAGAGACTCTAGGTAATTTGAGTGGTTTACCTTTAATTATGATCAATGAAATAGATTAACTTAATTCCGTAATTCATGTCCTAACTAATGAAACAAACCCAATCTCTATTTTATCCCCATTTATTTAATTAGATTAATTAGGGTAGATAGTTTATTTTAGTTCTTGCAATTTATGTTGATTTGTGCTAGTTAGGGAAAATCGATTGACAGTTAGTGCTTAGCATCCTTTCCTCATAGGAACGATACTCTACTTATCACTTTATTACTTGCTATGATCCGTACACTTGCGGTGATGTGCTAATAAGTTTTTGGCCCTGTTGTTGGGGAAAGGCATTGCCAAAATTAACATGTTTTTCATTTTGTTAGACTACCACTTTATTTTATATTCATTTGTTTTATCGATAAATAATTTATCGTGGATAATAATGAATTTTCTTATCAATTTATGAGCTACATGTGATGAAGATGAGAGTGACAATACATATGTTCTACAACCTATTAAGGTCATATATTGGACTATTTGAGAACCCACATGAAAAGCCTTACATTCTTCAAGTAATTTTAGAACCAAAGATTTGGCATGTGGAATCTGCACTTTACTACCTAGCCATAAGTGAGCCTAACAAAAGAAAGAAAGGGAAGATGCTTCCAAGAACACTTCCTCATGTTCGGTTGCATCCTTGATTCAACATATTCAAGGGTCAAGCTAATGACTTAAAATTAGCACTTGTTGGGAGGCAACCCAATGTATTTTGATTTATTTATTTTTTTTGGTTTTCTTTCTTTCTTAATACTTGTTATTTCATTTTGTAGGTCATTTAACATTTGGAGCGAGCACAAAAGGAAGAAAATGCTTACTAGGGAAGTCCTCTTTTTATTTTCTAATTTTAATATTTTTGTCACTGAGGACAATGCTATAAATAAGTATGGGGGAGTATGCCAAATGTTAGGATAATATTGTTATGTTTTATTTTTGTGTGTTTTATGTTTGTGTGTGTATTAATTAAGTTTTATGTTTGTGTGCATATTAGTTAAATTAAGAAAATTAATTTTTTAAAAAAATGATAAGATTCATTAACTTTCAACTTGATTTATCCACATTTGTTGTGATGCTTGTCCTTAAAACTTTTTGTTTTAGCTTTGTGCAAAATTGAAGCTTAATTGATATTAGAGGGTGACAATGTAGAAGTGTGCATTTTTTTTATTCAATTATCAAAATATTGATGGTTTATTAATTAAGATAGTTGAACTTGGTGATTATGTATGGAAAATTTAGTTTGTATAACCTAAGCATAAACTAAAAGGTTGAATTTGAGCATGATTTTGGAAGATTAAACGAATTTTATTATTGCAAAAAATTTTTTTATCTTTTCTTAAGTAAGAGCAATGCTTAATTCTAAATTTTTGCATGCTCTAATTCTACTCCAATGCTCTAATTAGAGTACAAGTATCCCAATGATCCACTTGGGTTCAAAATAATTATGAAAATTGATAATTCAAAATCAAGATGAGCTATAAGAAATTCAAGCAACATAAGTGTATCATATATAAAAAATATACTAAAAAGACGCTGAAATAAAGTAAAGTCATACAATACTCTGTATGAGAGGTGACACCTCTTCAACAGGCACAATAGTATAAAAAGCATAAGTTTCTTAAATTCTAAGCAACTCAAGTATTCATGCAAATGAATGTAAAACAACAGCTAAAAACTTAATAATTCACATATTTTGACTCTAGATACAATCTCAAGAAAGCAATAAACACAAAACAAGTATGAAATGAAGAAATAAGGCTTTAAACAAAAATAAAAGATTCAACAGCTTTAAAACAAGGGATCTCACTAATTTGGACCTGTTTAGTGCTCCTAATTGAAGCCCTAGAGCTTGTTTGATTTGTTTTTGAAGTGTTGAATGCAAGAATCACCTTTCTTCTCCTCAATAAATGGATTCCTAGCTTTAAGTTCTCTCTTTTCTTCTCTTTTTATCCCTTTTTTCCCAAGAACATTTTTTCTTTCTTTTTCTTTTCTTTCTCTCTTATTTTTTAGAATGGCCAACCTCCTTTATAATAGTCCTAAAGCTCCCTTTTAAGCCTTTACCCTCTCTTTTCCCATTTTCCACGCAAAGTCAAGGTTACTTTCCTTCTTTTCTCATCATTTTTTGCCCCAAAAGTCTTATTGTTTCCTTTAAAACTCCAGGATAAAGGTAAGAAAGTCAAATTTTATGTTAAATACAATAATAAATAACATTTATTACTATAGGGGACAGGTGTGAAGAGGCGATGCCTCTTTGGTGAGGTATCACCTCACCGATGGCTAAAATGAAGAGGTGATGCCTCTTTGAAGAGGTGATCGCCTCTTCACCAGGCCTGTTGGGCCTTTAAGCCTAAAGGGTCTAGTTTGGGCTCGGTAAAGGCTGAGTGTT
Organism: Mallotus nudiflorus; assembly: GCA_947683625.1. Classification (NCBI taxonomy): domain Eukaryota; kingdom Viridiplantae; phylum Streptophyta; class Magnoliopsida; order Malpighiales; family Euphorbiaceae; genus Mallotus; species Mallotus nudiflorus. The sequence goes on along the minus strand of CANTUR010000720.1, from coordinate 507,285 downwards.
TTGGGTTTTGGTTAGACATAAAGGCTCAAGGCTAGGTTTATCTATTTTAAAGAAGATCTCAGGCTCTTTTTGCATTTAAAATTTGGACAATCTCATTACTAGGCTTTCATTGCAAGTTGATCAAACTGAGCGTGTCCATAGTTTGCCACCTTAGTTTTTCAAAAAATGGATTTATCAAAAAATGCATAATAAATAGTAAGAATGACATACCTAACCTGCAAGCTTCATTTGGGCCGCTAGTTTTGGGGATACAAACCTGAAAGGTCAAACTTTAACTTGAAACGTGATCGTGATCCTTGGTTTTTCCTAGCTCGATCAGTCACTCATTATAAATTTAGCATGAACTTGAAGCCTTTTTTATGCGAAACTCACTCAATAAAGAAGATGGCATTTCAAGCCTTTCTAACATAAAACTAGGGAAATGTAACAGTATTCCTTGGGTTTTCCTGGCCCGATTAGTTAATCATTATAAATTTGGCATGAACTTTAAGCCTTTTTAATGTAAAACTTACTCAGTAAAGAAAACATAGGGTTCCAAGCCTTTCTGACATAGAACTGGGGAAACGTAACCGTGTTCCTTGGGTTTTCCTAGCCCTATCAGTTACTTATTATAAATTTGGCATGAACTCTGAGCCTTTTTGACGCAAAACTCACTCAGTAAAGAAGATGGCAGGTTTTTCTAGCCTGATCATCATACACAAATGCGATCTTGGGTTTTCTTAGCCTGAGTCATCACTCAAATATGATATTGGATTTTCTTAGCCTGAGTCATTCCTCATAATATGATCCTAGGTTTTCTTGGCCTGAGTCATCACTCAAATGCGATCCTAGGTTTTTTTAGCCCGAGTAATTACTCACAATGGATCCAGGATTTTCCAGGCCCAAGTTATTGCCCATAACGCGATCCCGGGTTTTCCTGGCCCAATCATTACACACATATATGATCTTGGGTTTTCTTGGCCTGAGTCATCACTTAAATGTGATCCCAAATTTTCTTTGCCTGAGTCATCACTTACAATGGAAGATGCACTTTGAGAATACAACCCAACTAGACATTCTTCAAACTGATGCTTTGATCACTAATTCTTCAATCTTTAATTTTGGCATATACCCGGGAAGTGAGATGATTAATATCATTCATTTTTACCCACTAGGGATTTTTTTGAGGTTCCACTGGGGATATCTACTTCACAGGGGCATTCTTTTTTTCAGTCAATGGGCTTCGCCCTTTTCTTCTTCTTCAGCAAATCTTTCTCCTTTTCTCTTTTTGCCTTTTTATATAAAGTTCTTTTTCCTTCTTCTTTAATTCACATTTTCTCTTTCAAGCTTTCTTCTCCTTTCCTCTCAATTTTCTTTTTCACTTTTCAAGGTTTTTCCCTGCTATAGATGCCGCGCGGACTCCAGATTTACTCACTTGGGATTAAGTGACATCTACACTACATGTAGCACGCAACTTCAGTCTTAACCCTGGAGATAAGATCCCTCTTTTCACAGATGTATGGTCTCATACTTGCGGACTGGCCATAAGAGAGGTTAGTGATTGATTTATTTACTTTTCTCTTACAAATAGGATTAGAAAACATCGGGTTATTGATCATAATTATGTATTAATCATGAAAATTGAGAATTCATGTAATTAAATTGAGAAAAATTGAAGAAAATTAAAAATCATAACAGTTCACCAATATGAAGAGGCATCGCCTCTTGAATCAAGCGGTCACCTCTTTGCTGATTGCTTTTTAGAGAAAAGGCATTCACCTCTTTTTGACATAAAGGGCTTACAGAGGCAATCGTCTCTTTATAAGGAGGTGATGCCTCTATAATGAGCCAATTGCCTATATTCATAGAGGCATTCACCTCTTCAGTAGTGGTTTGTAAAAATTTTAAAAAAAAATTTTACATGCACAACTTAAATATTCAACTTTCTATTTTTTATCAGCTTGATGTACACACACTGAAGGGTGCTGGCAACTTCAGTGGTATGCGTATATAGTATGATAGCTTCCCTCATGCTATCAAGGCTCATATATTCGACACCAAATTCTTTGACTTCATTCTCGCTCTGCCAAGTTCTCAGGGGTGGACTGACTACTAGCCCTTGCATGATTTAATTATGAGGTGGTTATACACTATCCATACCTTCCAACTTCCTTCTAGCGAGTTCACTCTAGACCTTATTTCGTTCGCGGTTATGACTAGCACTGCTTGTGCAGGAGATATTGTTCCCTTTAATGTGAGTCTACATCATCTATCTCTAGAGCGGCTTGCTTATATTGAGTGCCTGCTAGGCATGGTCCCGGACATGAAGGGGACCCACACTATGAAGTTTGACTCTATCAAGAGTTACTATACCCTGGAGAGACTAGTAGTTGTCACTTCTGGGCTTTAAATTGACCACATAGTGAGGGTCTTCTTGGTTTATCTATTTGGGACTATGCTTTTTGCAGATATAGTGAGTTCTATTGATCTATACTTCCTGCCACCTCTGAGGGATCTTGACATGGTGGCTTTATATGATTGGTAGAGTTGTGCTCTGGCCTATTTGTACTAGAGCATGGATGAGACTGTCCGGAGATCTAGATGGTTCTGTGGCTTCTGGCATATTGTCTTGGTATTTCTTCTTTTCTTTCACTGTTAGGTTCTATTTCAACTGCTATTATCATAATTTGCTAAAAATTCTTCTTTTCTTTTGCAGGATTGGGCCCTGGAGCTAAAGTTGATAATGGGGATTACTTGCATCTATGATACTCCTTTTCCAATGATGGCGAGGTGGGGCCCTAGTCGGGCTTAGAGGATGGTTGCTGTCCGCGTGCACATCCATTATTAGGGCCTGAACTCCCTGACCTTTGACCAGGTATATACCTACAAATTAAATTATCATCAATAATTCTAGGGGAAGTAACTAAGCCATTATATTTGGTTAGAATCCGGTGAAAAGTCAAAGTTCCCTTAGCAAGATGCCCTCCTTTAAAACTTGAGTTACATGCCAAGGTCAGTGGGGCCTAACATTTTTTACAAGCTCCCCTTAAGGACTTGGGTTATAAGCTCTGGTCAGATGAGCCTAGCAATCTCTTTTGGATCGAGTTAAGGCTAAGAGTAATGGTTAGCTAATCTATAACTCCATAAAGCTAGTTAAATCATAGAATCATAAACCAATGCCATTGGTTAATAGGGACATGCAAATGAATGTAAAAATAAAATAATAATTAATAAAATAATTCTAAAGAACATAAATATAATCAATATCTCTTATCTAAAGTGGAGTCGTCATTGTAGATGACAAGGTTTAGCACACATATAAGATTTTAGCAACCGCGATACTATTTAGGCTCAAGGCCTTAGGAAACACACTACTATGTCATAAAGACATAGCATGGAGATGAGAAGTCATCACCCAGGGTAATAGTTGGGAAAAATCATTTTGGTGGTACTCGATTCTCTAAAAAGAAAGCTAGCACCATAACCAGGGGATTCTAGAAATGGAATACCAACTTCTTTTAGTCTTGTGTTCATTTAGAATTACTTTATAAATAACTATATTATTCTCTATTTACTCACAATTTTATTAAACTCTAATTAAACATCCATCTAGCCTTAAAGCAAACTAATCATAAAATTGCATGTAAAAAATTCATACGAAGAGCATCATCCCTAGGTTTAAACTATGTTTATTTTAAAGTTAGCTAATTCTACATTTTTATTTACAAGTGAAATGGACTAAAGGTGGACCTACATGTTAATAAATAAGCCTAAGTCTATTCATTTTAACTTAACTAAAGAAATGGGCCTATAGCCTATAAATTCTAAACAAAGGAATTAATTAGTGGGCTTAATTCTAACTTGATTTTAATTTTAATGAAAAAATGGGCCTAAGTATATTTGTTTTAAAAGAAATGGAATTAATGGGCTGAGCTAAAGTCTAAGTTAATTTTATTAATTAAAAGTGGGCCTAAATCTATTTAACTTAAATGAGTCTAAATTGATTTTAAATTATTTAAAACTTAAAATCCAATTAAAAGCCTATTTATTAAAATGGGTTAGGCCTACCATGGGTTTGGAGCCCAAAAGGGTTAAAAACAAACAAAAAAAGCCCAAATTATCAAAACATGCCAAAATAGATCAAAATAAGCAATTATATGTGAATTCTAAAAATCCTAATTCAATTTCATGCAAACTCTAAAATTAGTCTACTGCCACCTTTCATTTTTAATGGGGTTCCAAATTGAACCTAATTTACTAATTCATTTTTTTAAGAACATAGAAAGCTAAATTTTTCATTATTCCTACTACTCGGGTGATTACAATTCCTACGTATAGAAATACATAACCAACACATACCAAAACCAAGAAATTAACAAAACACATAAAAACATAGAAGAGAAAAAAAAACTTAAAATTCTAATTAAGGACTATAGTCTACACCCATGCCATTCCATGAATCTTTTGTTGTTTTGCCTCACGTAACCATTCCAGTTATACCCATTTCAAGCCAAAAAAAAAAAACCACACATAAACAATAAAGGAATGGATTAGTAACTAATTAAATGAAGATATAAAAAGAAAGAATTAAATCAAAAATAAAAAAGAAAGAAAGAAAGGAATAGGAGATGAGTAATATTATGCAGATGCTGTTTGAATACCCCTTAGAATGGGATTTCACCATTTTGAGAAATTAACTCTGCATTTTCTTGATTTTTGGATTTTGAAAAGAACATCTTTTGTTTTGTTTTGTTTTTTATTTTTTATTTTTTTGCTTTGAAAAGGTTTTGAAATCAAAACAACAATAGAAGGTTAGGTCTTTTTTCCTCTTGGTGTTTTTCCCAATAAACTTTTTTATGCAATAGAGATTAGGGTTTGTTTTTTCTCTTTACTAATTTTTCTTTCTGATCTCTATCCTTTCACTTTTTTTTCTCTCCCTTTTATCTCCAGTTCCTGAGCTAACCTCTCATGTGATCACAGGAAAAGCAACTCTAATCCTCCCCCTTCATTTGAAAAAATAAAACCAGGATAAAGGATTTTAATTTCAAAAAATTATACATGTAAGAGACACATACTAGGCGCGAAACCCTTACATGTCAAAATTAATTTATTTATTAAAATAAATTAAATTTGGACCAATTACAATTAAAAAAATTGAGAAAAATAATTTTTTTACTAAAATTTTAGCATCTTGGCATTTCAGAATGCTAACTGGCATTGCATCATGCCAATCGACATTATGTAATGTCGGTCGGCATTTTCAAATACACCCTGCAAAAGCCATTTTTTTCTTTTACAATTAAATCTAAAAACATTGTAATTTAATCCTTGAAATCGTGAAACTCAACACTAGAGGTAGGGGTTTTCGTCGCATTCATGCACAATTGCGTTCTAAAATTGGGTGCTTACAATCATGCCGGTCATTTTTAGGATCAAAGTCTCCTACTATTAATGTAGCAACTTTTGATATGGTTGGTAAGTTATATTATCTTCCATCATACCACCTTTTACCAATCAACTGCAATTTCAGCTCTTGCACATTCTAACCCTTCAACCTATCTCTTGCATATCGAAAAAATTGGACCAAAACATTATTAGCATCTAGCATTTTCAATAACCTATCAACTATCTAAACATCAAGACTTTTGTCAGATTCATTAGAATGAATTGGCTTAATTCTATTTCGCACTTCATTGTCTGTATCATAGATATAAAGCTGTGCAAACTTAGCTTTCGAATCAACGGGGGGCAATAATAAACCAATGCGGTGGTAGCTCTGACCATAAGCCATAAGGCATACATACCATGTCTCTTGTTTATCTCATAGTCAATATGCCCTCCCATAGACGTAAAAGCAAGGATGGAATTATAAGCTCTAATTCATTCTCTATATGACTTTGCTCTTCTCCCACCATTATAATCCATTAATTCTTTCAAGATTTCAGGCAGCTTTTAATTAATGGTATATACACTTTCCCCTTTAAATAACATAAAGAAAATGTAGGTTTTGAATCCTCCTTGAACTTCTGATTGCTCTCTTCATAACATAGTATTGCACCACAGAAATCACATATGCAAGTTGGCTTCCTAAATGTCCAAGCTTTAGTCAACCAGCTTGTTACAAATGTTCATAGCCATCACTTCTCAAAGCACATGACGTTGTAACTTTTGCAAATCTTAACAAGTAAGACAGTTATGTGTGACACTAGAGGTGATGACACTTTTACATAATATATGATGCCACTTCTACATTCCTTTCATAACACGTTAAGATGTCATTTTCATTAAATGATTTGTTGAGCACTAAAATTTCCAGCTCTTCAGGAATATTATATGAGGAAATAAAACTTTGACATTTTTTTTAATCCAAGCTAATTTAATTTTATAACTAAAAGGCTTTCTACACAATATAATTAATACTCTTAAGTTTTTTTTTTAATTAATTTTTAAATGAATATCAGCATAAAGCTAGACCTTTTATGTATTTTCTAAAAATGTAAAACATAATTTTATGAGATAGTCTCAATTAATAATTAAAATTATTATTATTTTTAAATATCAAAATTATATATATTAAAAAAATATTAACATATTTACATTTAACATGGATGAAAAAAATATATATGAAGAAAGAGCCATACTAATTGTAAACATGTTAAAATTTCCTAAATTTCTTTGTCTGCTTTTATTTCCATGGCGTTCACTCAACCCTAAAGGAATTTGTGCACTCCTTGATTTATAAGATTTGGCCCTTTTCGTTTGTAGTACAATCGTGCCTCTTTGAATGCCACCTTTTGTTGTATTGATAGGCAACTATTTTCTAAAAAATTCAACACCACTGACTTCTTTGAAAAAGTATCAAAGATGCGAAGTCATATAACATGCAAATACTGTAAATTCTAATGCAAAGGGGGGAATTCTAAGTTCAATTTCTTTTTAATTTACAAAATTTATAAACAATTCCTAATTTTTTTCCCATAATAATCTCGCCATAAAAATAATGAAAAACTACATAAATTAAAAATGGTAAAATTATCTAAATTCATGTATCCATTTTCATTTTCTATGCACTCAAACGGTTGAATTGATAATTGTGCACCTCTAAATCCAATATATTTCCCCCTTATTTTTAGTGCAAATCGCTTGTGCAAGTGCGCTTGCTTGAACGCAATTTGTTTAGGTATTTCTGAGACACTATTCTGTAAAAAATATGAGGTCATTGACTCCGCTGCCAAAAAAAAAAAAAAACATTATATAGGGAATTATAAATTCACTGCATTTTAAATTTAAAAAATTTACAAACAATTCATAATTTTTTTCTTAATAATCTCAACACCAAAATTTTAATAAATTAAATTTTAAAAAATTTTAAAATTACCTAAATTCGGCTGTCCACTTTCACTTTGAAGGCACCCAATATATTTTCCCTTTTTTTTGTAGGGCAATTCTCCTGTGCAAGCGCGCTTCCTTGCACGCCATTTTTTTTTATATTGCTGGCCCACTATTTTGTATAAAATATAAGGCCATTGAATTGACTACAAAAGTAAAAATGATGCACATTCATATAACATGGAAAAAACATCGACATTATTCTAAAAGAGGGAAAAAATATCACTTAATAAATACAGTGACCAAAGTTTTCTTTTAATCGAAACACTTGAACTGCATATCTCAATATCTAATCATCAGTCGTGATGTTTGAATTTACAGTTTGTTCATTCAAATGTACATGTACATGTTCAAATGGCTTGGATCCAAGTGCAAAATATAAATTACCTAAATTTTCCAAAAAAATTGTTACTGACCACTAGCATGCCAAATGTTTCCATTTAGATTACATAATTCAGATGTACACGACATTTCTCACTAATCAATTACGAAGCTGAAAAATGTTGTCCTGAAGTATAAGTTTCTAAAAAACAATGTTTGTACATGCAACATGATTCTTATACTATGTTCAATTTCTCCTAATTTTTTCTTCCTACTCAACTGATGTTGATTTTTTGTACAATCTCCTGAATCATTATGTTTTGCAGAATTACCAGCAGAACAACTCTCACCAATCAAGTAGGGAGCAAAAAAATGTTGTCCTGAAGTATAAGTTTTTTTTTTTTTTTTTTTTTTTTTTTAAAATGTGGCACGTGCAGCAGGATTCTTGTACTATGTTCAATTTCTCTTCATTTTTTCTTCCTACTCAACTGATATCGATTTTCTGTACAATCTCCTGAATCATTATATTTTGCAGAATTAGTAGCAGAACATACAAGTCTGGATTAGTCAATCTTATTTATTAAATACAAAGAAGATGATTTGTTTTTCCATCCCACAGTGTTAGCCTCAAATACTGCTCAACTTCAGCTGGTTGCAGGATTAGGGGTTAGTTTTGGGAGCCGCTATCCGCTAATAGGCGTTCTCGCAATTCCAAATGGAAAAGTTAAGGAATTTTTTTTTTTTTCAATATGGTTTGGAAATTGACTATAACAATAATATTCAAATCAGGAAGCATAAAATAATGAACATAATTATTGACCAAGTTCTGCCCACATAGCGTTATTAAATTTTGATTCCAATTTTTAGATCGATGGTTTTACTTTTTGTCAGTATCATATAAACAATAAACGTAATTAACATGAATTCATTGTTTTGGTTAACATAAAAAAGCATTCCCTGTTTTGGTTCACATAAAAAAGCATTGCCTATTTTATTCATCGGGAAGAAAATAATTATTTACATTTTAACGTTCAAACATAATTCTATTTACATGTACATTGCAACTTCACTTTTATCAAATTAAAATTTAAAAATTTCTAAAAACATGTAAATATATATATATATATTAAAGCTGATGTAAGATTATATAAATTATTGCCATAAATATACAAAATTATTATATTACATTTTTATCTAATCGATCTGACCCTATGCATTTAGAACTAACCATTGTTAGTGACGTCTAATTCTACATTCCGCAACTCAAAATCTACATCCCCATTTTTAAAGGCTGCAAAGGCAATTGCAAAATATAAACAACGTAATATTAAAATTATTTAAATATTTAATTTTTTTATATGTAAAAATAATAAAAAAATTATAAGGGCAATACCACAACAAACTATAATGGAAAAAAATAAAAACAAAACTTGACTCTTTCTACAAATTTTAATCTATTTGCATTTTGCTATTTTTCAAACAAATTGTTTCGCCTTCGATTTATTATGCATCCCTCTTTCTTATTGAGGGCAAATCTTCTTTGCAATCTAGCTTTCTTGAAAGCTAAAATTATGGAAATTCTTAAACGACCATGTTCAGAGTTCGAATCAATGCATTTCGTCCCTATAATCAACGTCAACTGATTGCAATTTGTTTTTATACTTCCATGCAAGTTCCAAAACTATCAACTGCATAAGTCACTGCCTTCTTCTTCCTAAACCAACAAAACGTCAAGCTTATTAGAAAACATGAAAGCAATACTCTTTATAATTCAGCACAAATGACTGCAAAAGCAATACTGTTTGTATTTCAAAACATGAAAGCAATACTGTTTTTATTTCAAAACATGAAAGCAATACTGTTTGTAACATTACCCTGTCTTCCAAAAGAACAATATTTATACTCTGAAGTCACAAACACAAATGGAAGAGATATCAGTAACCAACCGGCAAGCTTCATGGGCATCAGATTACGTCAGAAGGTGGGAGTTGCAGCTGTAACCGCTATTGGTGGCACTCCTAGAAGTCACATCTATTTCAAACCCATTCATTTGCCACAGGTTTATCCTGAAATAACGGAAACAAAACAACAGCAAACACAAAGTTGCTTTCCAGCCTACATAGTGCCACATGGCACTCTTTTACACTCTACTAAACCGAAGAAATATAGAGAAACCACAGGCTGCCCACCCATCCTACATAGTGCCACATGGCACTAACAATGCCACAAGCATGCCAAATATTTCCATTTAGATTACATAATTCTGATGTACATGATATTTCTCACCAATCAATTACGAAGTTGAAAAATGTTGTCCTGAAGTATAAGTTTCTAAAAAATAATGTTTGTACATGCAGCATGATTCTTGTACTATGTTCAATTTCTCCTAATTTTTTCTTCCTACTCAACTGATGTTCTTTTTTTGTATAATCTCCTGAATCATTGTGTTTTGCAGAATTACCAGCAGAACATACTCTCACCAATCAATTAGGAAGCTAAAAAATGTTGTAAATTAGGTTTATGTAGGGTTAATTTTAGTTTATAGCTTTATTTTGGAGTTTCTTTAGTTTAGGAGTTTGATTTAGGGTTAATTTTAGTTTATAGCTTGATTTAGGTTTATTTAGGAATTTTATTGTCTTTAGTTTAATTTCTATCAAATTAGGAGTTTTTATTAAATATTAATAAGTATTTCCCTTTTTATAGGCAAGTGTAGAGAGGAATTCCTAAATAGCTAAGGACTGCTATGACGTGGGTTACATCATGGCATGCTTATGTTCATGTCCTATTCTAGAAGCTGAAATAATGCAGCATGGCTTACAATAAGGCATGATAGAAGCCGTGTATTATTTTGTGTAAATTAAAGAATCGTAAGAAGGTCAGGATGGGATGGAACACACCATGATGGAAACCATGCCAAAAATTGAAGGACATGACATGACTTGCGTTATCCTGTACCTGAAACCATGTTGAGCAGAGAAAACTTCTCTTTTGAGAATTCAAGTACAAATAGGTTTTTCATCAGACTTTTCCTATAAAAGGGGATATAAAGGAGCCATTCAGGAGGAACGCTGCCGTCGCTAGGGGGGTAAAGCGTAGAATTGAAAAGTTTAACAAGGATTAAAGAACGAAGCGTGCTTTCAACGAGTTTTATCTTTCCTTCTTCTTCTTTTCTTATGAATATCTAAATTAATTATAGTTTGGTTTTGGAGTAGCTAGTTAATACTTTTTGGGATTTTTATTTCTTATTAATGATTTGATTTTCAGTGAATTTTTTGAGATGTGCTTAATGTCTTGTATTCAATTAATGGCCCAATTATTTGCATGTATATGGATAGATTAGGGACAATGAAAATTGCATGATTTATAATTTATCAGACTCATAATTGAAAAAATGGCTATTGGCCTATATTTCCTACTAATGCTTAGCTTCTAAAATGTATACCATAGGTGCATTGGTCACATTGTATGCAGATTATGTGTTTTGGGTCTACTGGCTTTTGTTAACCAACTTAGAAGATGAATAACTTGACTTTGGATTCTTAGTTGCCAAAATCAACTTTACTTTGGGTTGTTGTAAGTTGTTTGCAAGTTGTATTTGAAAACTTGACTATGGTTGTTGCAAGTTGTTTGCAAACTTATTATGCTTAGCCTTTAAGGATTGTAAGCCTATAAATAGGCAGGGGTGGTGATGGCCATTGTGTAGAGTTGGTAGTGATGGGAATTATGAGTAAATGAGTTGGTGAGTTGAGTGTTTTGAGAGTAATCTCCTTATAAGAACAAAATATAGAGAGTAAGTTTCTCCTATTTCAAGAGAGAGTGTTAGTTGTTCTCTCTTAGGCTAATAGAGAGAATGATAAGTGTGTTTTCTTTTATTTTAAGAGAGAGTGTTATTGGTTTCTCCTTCTGTGATAGGGAAAAAGGTGAGTGAGTTTTCAACTATTAAGAGAGAGTGTATGTTATTGTTCTCTCCTTAGGTGATATGGAGAGAAAAGTTGTAACTCCTATAATTTTTCATAGTGAAATTCTTCTGGTCTTGCCCTTGATTTTTTCCTAATTTTTTTGGGGTTTTCCATGTTAAAATCTGTGTGTTCCATATTTTCTTCAAGTTTATTATGTCAATTATTTTAGCGGCAATTTGCTTTATTCCATTCACAATCCAATCCTGGGAATAATCTAATCCTCAATTTTTATAACAAATGGTATTAGAGCATCTGGTTTATGGATCATAATAGAAGTAATGGCGGTAAAATACGAAATTGAGAAATTTAATGGAAAAAATTCTCAATATGGAAATTAAATAAAGGCAATATTAAGAAAAGATAATTATTTGGCAGCTATCAATGAAAGGCTAGAGGAATACACATATGATAGTAATAGAAAGGAAACTCACTAGACCATTGTACAAATAGATCTATTTGTAGATCTACAATAGATCTATAAATGAAGATCTATTGTAGATCTTCATTTGGCATTAGGAGATGGGATACTATCCAACATAGAAGAAGAAAACTGCAAAGGAGATATGAGATCAACTCATTAGACTGTACTAGCCCAAATCAACCCATAATAAAATTTTCCTTAAGAGGAAGCTTTATAGCCTTTGGATGGTAGAATCTACTTTAATGACTGGGTGCCTAAATACTCTAAATACTTTATTTTCTCAACTCACATATTTGGGATATAAAGTAGAGGCAGATGAACGTGTTGAACTTCTACTTCAAAGTCTACCCAATTTGTATGATCAACTCATCATTAACTTGAAAAATAATATCCCCATAGATTATCTCATCTTCGATAAGGTTGCAGTCGCTGTCCTAGAGGAAGAAAGCATATGCATAAATAAGGAAGACAAGATGGTGAATTTGTAAAAAGTTAAGACTTTAGTGGTGACTAGAGGGAGATCAACAGAATTTAACTCCAGTGGGAGATAAAGACAGGATGAATGGAAATCAAGAATTAATGCTACAATTATGGCAACAATAGTCATTTAAAGAAAGATTATTGGAAAAGTTCCAGTCCTCAAGGAAATTTTGGTAGTACATAAGAGAATGACAATGTTCTATGAACATGAAATGACAAGATAGAAAGAATGATGTGAAGATGTGATTGATTCTCAATCAAATCTTCAAGTGGGAGATTGTTAACCAACTTAGAAGATAGCCAACTTGACCATGGATTCTTGGTTGCCAAAATCAACTTGGCCTTGGTTGCCAAAATTAACTTTGCTTTGGGTTGTTGCAAGTTGTATTTGAAAACTTGGCTTTAGTTATTGCAAATTTGCCAACTTATTATGCTTAGTCCTTAAGGATTGTATGCCTATAAATAGGCATGAGTGGTGATGGCCATTTGTGTGGAGTTGATAATGATGGGCATTGTGAGAGAATGAGTTGGTGAGTTGGGTGTTTTTAGAGTAATCTCCTTATGAGAAAAAATATAGAGAGTAAGTTTCTCCTATTTTAAGAAAGAGTATCGGTTATTCTCTCATTGGGCAATAGAGAGAAGGATAAATGTGTTTTCTCCTATTTTAAGAGAGAGTGTTATTGGTCTCTGCTTTGGTGATAGAGAGAAAGGTGAGTGAGTTTTCTCCTATTAAGAGAGAGTGTATGTTATTGTTCTCTCCTTGGGTGATATAGAGGGAAAATTTGTAACTCCTATAATTTTTCATAATAAAATTCTTCTAGTCTTACCTGTAGGTTTTTCCTAATTTATTTGGAGTTTTTCAAAATAAAATTTGTGTGTTCTATATTTTCTTCAAGTTTATTATTTCAATTATTTTAGCTACAATTTGCTCTACTTTATTCACAATCGAATCCTGGGCAAATTCCACATCAATTTTCATAATAGCTTTATGTTAAACCTTTTCCATCCTTAAAACAATCTTGTCGCCTGTTATTATATCCTCTGTACATTATTTCTTGTGATGTTAGAAATTAGTAACTGTAATCATTTTCAAATCACTGATTGAATCAAAGATCTTATATATATATATATATATATATATATATATATATATATATATATATATATATATATATATATATATATATATATATATATATATATATATATATATATATATATATATATATTGTATTCATCAATTCATTTCAATTCATATGTGACTATGCATGCAATTACTGTAAAATTTACAGAAGTGGGGTAGTGATTGAAAAAGAAACCATGGAGCTGCAAATTTATAGCTAGATTTTACAAAACAACATAATAACATTTTTCTGCAACACCCTTTGAGTCATTAATCGAATTACACATTCCATAAAATGAAGAGAATAAAACACTTTGTTTAATACATACTTGAAAGCTGAAAGCATTCATCAGAATTACAGGTTTATTTGCTGAAAGAACATCTCTTCTTGAAATGAAAGATTTCAGGTAGATGCTTGGATGCCACAGCCTATGTCCCTGTAGACTAACCCAAATCATAATAAAAATATGATATACTTCATGTTATAAGACACTGAAAATGTCCAAAATTTTCTTATTTCATCTTCTGTATTGAAAAAAACAAACTTGTAACTAATATTATGGGTTCAAGTGGTAAAAAGTCTCGAATTCAAGTTTTGTATATAAAGAAATAAGTACTGGTGGAGCTTCGCCATCCTAACTAATCCACCTGACCAGATCTAATCCAAATAGTTAAAACTCTAAAAACTACAAACACTGGAGGTCATTAAAAAAAAAAAAAGCAAACTCATACCTATTTACAGTTGTGAGGCAACAATTCATTGGTCCCTAACAGTACTGACACGAAGGAAAGCCTTTGCGATGACATTTAGTTTTCTTGTGACATCTGTCATATTCATCCGATTTCTTAGTAGTTTTGATGAGCATGAAAATCTATTTTTAGGACTGATATGAGACATTTTTATGCTTTATTTCCTTCTAATCTCAAATCTTCAATGTTGACATTGTCTTCTTGGATCTCTACTCTATCATTATCATCAACGTCGTTCTCCTCTGCAATCTCTATTGCCCCCAATTCACCTACTATGATAAGCGAAGGGTCCACTACCTGTATGACCCCTCTTGGAAGATTAGCTTTAATAAAGTTATGGAGATTTAAACCATCTTTAAACACTTCATCAGTTGGTCTTCGTCCTGTGAAAATCTCCAGCAAAATTATTCCAAAGCTATAGACATCTTTATATGTTGTTATTGTGCCACCTACTCCATACTCTGTAATGTAAGTTTATATAAATATCAGATTCCATAAGAATGTTAGTAATAGAGAGTGTTTTCTCTTCTGCATATGAAAGAATCAATAGATTTCTTTTGTGTCGAGGTATTACGCCTATAACTCATGCATCACAAATGAAGTATGGTCATTTAACTAGAAAAAAAGTATGTAAAAAGCTTCAACTGGAGCCATATAGCCAATGGTTCCTTTTCCCAATGGAGCTAGTTTGGCCTTGTGATGAATTTGGGGATAGTAGTAGCCTTACTAATCCAAAATCAACAACATGAGTCGTCATGTCATCATTAAAGAGTACATTGCTTGGCTTCAAATCACAGTGAATAATTGGCATGTTAGAATTATCATGAAGGTAGTGCAATTCAGATGACACATCAGTTACAATCATGAGTCTTTGAAGAAGGCTTACATTCCTTAGCTGTTTGTTTCCATCTTCTTCAAGATGCAACCACATCTCCAAACTCCCATTTGTCATGAAGTCAAACACCAGAGCTTTCAAGTTGCTACTTTTAAAATCAATGATGAAGCAATATGTCAAGAATTTAACAAGATTTCGATGCCTGATGTTTTTCAACATTTTTCACTCAGCAATAAAGCTCTTAGTAGCTCCATGTCGATGAAGGTTTAGTACCTTCACAGTAACTAATTTTCCTCCCAGCTGATTAAGCCTTGCTCTATATACTGAGCTAGAACTGCCTTGTCCGATTAAGTTGCTAGAATTGAATCCTCCTGTTCCTTGCAGGAGTTCCTGGTATTAAACTCGTGGAAGTCTATTTATAGTAAAAGGATTGAAAGAAAGATTCTTTCGTGAATTCTGCCGATAGAAAATGTATATTGACACTATCATCAGGAAAAGCACAATTGAAGTTATGGTTGTCGCAAAAATTATGGCAATGGGAGACCTTCTATTTTTATTTTGGTTGACACGACACTTTGGAAACTTTAATTCTAGGATACCTCCACAAAGATTAGTGTTTCCAATAAGTGAAATTGCACTCGCATTGCTAAACACTCCCTTGGTTGGTACTTCACCCTCAAATTATTAAAAGACACATTCAAAAATTGCAAAAACAAAACCTACTCGATCTCTTTCGGGATATTTCCTGACAAGTTGTTTCTTGAAAGTTCTAAATGTTGGAGGTCTCTTAAGGAAGCAAAGGATGTAGGAGTGGGTCCTTAGAAGAGGTTACGCTGCAAGTTAAGGCTTTCTAGCACCAAACAATGGCCTAATGCCTTAGGAATTTCCCGAGACAATTTATTTTCAGATACATCTAAATAGTTAATATTTTTAAATTTGCCAACATCAAAGGGCAATGCACCAGTGAATGAATTTTTGGACAGGTTAAGAATGGTTGATAGAGAGGAGGGAAGGCTACTGATTTGTTGTGGAAAGGCCCCATTGAATTTATTTTGCAAAATGTCAAGAGCATGAAGATATTGGAACTTCAGGATGGTTGAAGTTATGTCTCCTTCTAATGCATTTGTAAATAAATAAAGCTCATATAGATAGGTGATGTTGCCTATGAATGGTGGGATTTCTCCTGACAGTAATTTTACAACTAAGCTTAATTCTTGCAGTTTTATGAGCTTCTCAAAAGATATAGGGATGCTTCCGTCGAAGTAGTTTTCCTCCATGGCCAACCTATACAAATTGACATGTTTTCCGACCTCTTCAGGAATTTTTCCGATTAGTTGATTGTGTCCCATGTATACATTAGTCAGTTTAGTTGACAAATTGCCTATAGAGCGAGGTAATACACCACAAAAATTGTTATCATCAAAAAAAACTTTTTCCAGATTGCTGCAGTTTGATAAAGATGTTATGAAACTCAAATATTGAGTTTTATTTTCTCCCAAAAAATTGAGCCCAAATTAAAAATTTGAAGAGAATTCAACTCTCCTAAATTTGTTGGAACTTGTCCTTCTAAGGAGTTCCTGCTGATGTCAAGGATCTTAAGCTGAGAAGCATTGAACAATGAAACTGGAATAGTTCTATAGAATTTGTTCTTTTTGATATAGAAAATTTCTAGTTTTGGAAGAGTGAGACCTATATTTTCTGGGAGTCTATCATTCAGTTGATTGTCTGGAATAGAAAATATGCTAATCAATAAGGTATTATACAGTGTTAAAGGAATTGTACTAAAAATTTGTTGTGTTCGATAGAGAAGAAAGTTAAGCTTGTTAATTATCCCAACTGACTTGGGATACTTCCCTGCAAATTATTAGTATCCAAAGCAAAAACTTTGAGAGTAGAAATGTTTCCAAGGGAATGTGGGATCTCTCCTATGAGATTGTTAAATTCAAGCACAAGTTCTACCAGCTTCTTTAAGGAGTTCAACTCATCAGGAATTTTCCCCACTAAGTGATTCTTATCGAAACCCATAACCCTGAGCTCTGAGCAGTTGCTAATGCTGACTGGAATTTCTCCTTTTAATGTGTTGCTCCACAGGCTGAGTTGTCACGACCCAAAACAGGGGGCCATGACCGGCACTAGGGAACGGGAATTCTTTCGAATCTGGAACCCGTAGCAAGCCTAAAAATAAAATAAAACTCATGCAATACTAATAATAATAACATAATTAAATAAAATATTAAACAACGGAATAAATCATAAATATAAAAATAATATTTGCACCAACTGAAATTAAATCAACATCCGTGTCATATATATAAATAACCTTTTAGTACAAGTTCCAATTCAAATTCTGAAAATACATAACTCACGCAAATATAATACATAAAAACCCATAATTTATTTACAACTACTGCAGTGTCTAGATTATAAAATAAAACTCAAGTGAGCAGTTTATATAAAGAAGCCGGGGCGGAAGAAATCCAGCGTAAAGGCCTACTACTGAGGTTTGAAGATGATGACTCTCCTGAAAAATAGTCAACGGAGGGGAGTCAGACCTCACTGAGTGAATTGCCATAATATATATACATGCATACTAAATGGCAATGCACACAGTTAATAGTATAAATATAATAAGTATATATACAAGCACATACACACAGATGCAATAAAATCATTTTATAAATTTTTCCTGAAAAACATAGTTTATGAAGGATCAAATAGAACCCTAGAATATCGTAACCTCGAAAACAGTGTTAGACAACAATCTAGTCATACAGGCTCACTTATTCCAAATATATTCACTTGATCCATTTGGATAGTAGACTGGCCCCGAGACACTAAGTCAACCGAGCTCCAACAGTTTGACTGTCAGTGTGATTGGCCCCGAGATACTAGCTCGACCGAGCTCTAGCACTCACACTCTCAAATCATATCTCACATCACATAAATCAATCCATCCAATCAATATCCACAAATAGGTTAGTAATATAGCCTAAATGCTATCAGTGTACTGGTACGTACTCGGTCCTAGTGCTGCCCACTAGGTAGCACGTTCTATTGATATCCTTCATTACAATATAAAACATTCATTCGTAAATAAATGATGCATGAATTTCAATAAAATAGCAACATAAACCATATATATATACTAGAAATATACCAAAAGTAAAACAGGTATATTTCGAGTATATATACGTCAAACAAATCCAATATAATAGAAAAATAAACTAGAAATATATTCAAAAACATTTTAAACATAATTCATTAATAAAACATGCATATAGTTAAAAATATACCAAAAATAAACCAAAAATAAACTAAAAAATAAACCTAAGTACTACTTAAATAATTAAGCATATTTAATCATAATAAAACACATATTTCTAAAACATGCACCTTAAAACATATATATATAAAATAGCAACTCACACTTATTGCGCTCCTCGAGATAGGTCTGACTGGCCTGGTCCACTAGGCCTTGGTCTCGGCGCAACTAAACAAACAAATAATAACAGACATCAGAATAAACCTAACAAAATATCCTAGAAACTCAATCTAGAATATTAGACACATAATTAAAAATCAAAATTCGACCGAACATCACGTTTTACGAGAATTCTACCGAAAATCCAACAGAACCTCCCCTGTAAAACGGACATCTCTCTACTCAAAGAGTAGAGCCAGCCCTGCAAAGAAATGCACTTCGAAAATAAACACAAAACACAACCAAAATCCCTCGGTCAGACTCTAAACTACAAATCACCGACTTAGGTCCATAATTCACAGAATAATTACAAAAATACCAAAAATACCCTTATATCAAAAAAATACATTTTCTAAGTAGAAATTACTTAATTAACCCTAAAACACAGTAAAAACTGATAAAAACTCATTTAATTAGAAAAATCGTATATTATATATATAATTGAAAATAATTTACGGAAAATAGTTTTAATAAGTTAAAAATACTAAATAATTTGTAGAAATCATTTTTATACCATAAATAACTATTAAAACCAATTAAATTACATTTTTAGCCAACTTAGTGTAAGATTACCAAAATACCCCTATATATATAAATTTACATAAAATTACTCAAAAATTCACCAAAAATAATATAATTACTCAAAATTAATTTTCTCAACATAATTATCAATAATATCAATAAATATACCCAATTAACCAATTAATTTCAATTTAACACATAATTAACCTAATTTTCCAAAATTACCTAAACTAAATAAATTCAAAATAAATACATAAAATTTCA
The DNA here is from genome assembly GCA_947683625.1 of Mallotus nudiflorus. Taxonomy (NCBI): domain Eukaryota; kingdom Viridiplantae; phylum Streptophyta; class Magnoliopsida; order Malpighiales; family Euphorbiaceae; genus Mallotus; species Mallotus nudiflorus. The sequence goes on along the minus strand of CANTUR010000720.1, from coordinate 487,761 downwards.
AAAAAATTCCAAATAAATTTCTATAATTCATGTAAACACCTATAATTACTATAAAACACAATTCCATAATTTAATTAATTAATTTTCAAAAATTAGAAAATAATAATAAAATAATAAAAAATACCCAAAAATCAAAATAAATTCCAAAAATTCTAAAAAAATTCACACATGAAGATTAAGCTACTAGGATCAACATTTGTTAAGGAATTTTTCATGAATCAAAAGGAAAAACCCAAAAAAAAAATTGAAATTCAAATGTGGCTGAAATTGAAAAATCGAAACCTAAGCAATTATAGACCAAATCAAGTGAAACAAAGCTTGGAATCACACTCACTGGAGCTCAAGGAGAAGAAAGAGATCGGCGGTATTGAAAACGGTGGCCGGAATCGCGTCGATCAATGTTGAGAAGAGTTTCGGCTTCCTCGGGTTTTCACGATCAAAACTCATCAGAAATGGAGGCTACAGGCGACGGAGGAAGCTTGGGAAGGTGGTGGCACGCTGGACGATACACCGACGGTGAGGGAAGAGCTTGACAGATGGCGATGATGGTGGTAGGGCGTGCGTCGGGTTAAAGAAGGAGACGATGACAAGAACGTAAATAAATCAAACTTTATATTTTTGTTAAATAAATTTGTATATATGTATATATATATATTGAAACTATATATTATAATAATATATATTCCCACACATATTAAATATACACCACACACATATAATTTAATATTTTAATAATTTAATACACCTAAAAATAATTAAATAATATTAAAACTAAATAATAAATAATAAAAATTAGGGGAATTAATTAAACTCTAGTTTAATTTAAATATATACACATATATACACTCTATTTAGTACTTTAAAAATATATATGAGTTCATGCAAATGAGGAAATCTATTTAAAATAATTAATAATAAACAATTTATATATCAATTTCTCCGAAAATGCAAGTCCCGGGAAAATTTTACGTAAAGTACTTAAAATAATATAAAAAAATTAAAATTAGCTTTAATTAAATAACAAACTCATAAAATATCAATATTATATATAAGAATTATTAACATTGCATATCCCGATGTAGTATAAAAATATTTAAAAACACAGGATATTACATGAGTTCTCAAAGTTAGGAAAGAGGGCCAACTTTTGTGGGAATTTCTCAGTGGAATCTGTGTTAGGAAACTTAATTACTAGTTGACTAAGTATTAATAGGTTATTTACTTGATTATATGTTTTTTTCTAAATAATCCATTATTTGTAGGGTGCAGTTTGTTGATTTATTCTTCTTTAAAAGTATCCATGACAAGTAGTGTAAATCATGTTCTCATTTATGTTTTGGCTCTATAAAAGGGTCTCCTTTGAGTTAATAAAAATAAGTTTTCAGAACTATAAACAATATTCTATTTCTTAATTCAACAGTGGTATTAGAGCTTCACAACAGGGCTTGAATTAAGAATTAGTAAGTGAGTGAAATATTGAGAGGAAGAGTGTTTGAGTGAAATACTGAGAGAAAAGAGAGAGACAGACATGGCTGAGGGAACCAATTTCCTAAGCATTCCCAAATTTTATAGGGACTACAATCACTGGTCCATGCTAATGGAAAACTTGCTGAGATTAAAAGAGTATTGGAGCGTCACTAAAAAAAGTTACACCGAGCCTAATGACATTGAAGCATTACTAGCTGCACAATAAAAATCTTTAGAGGACCAGAAGCTAAAGGATTTGAAAGCAAAAAACTACCTATTCCAATCAATTGACAAGTCCATCCTCAAACCCATCATTCATAAAGATACCTCCAAATAACTATGGGATTCCATGAAGAGAAAATATCAGAGGAATATTTGAGTTCAACAAGCTCAACTTCAGACCCTCCATAGGGAATTTGAAGTCCTGGAAATGAAAGCTAGTGAGTCCGTAAATGACTACTTTGCTAGAGTGATGTTGGTAGCAAATAATATGAGAAATGCAGGAGAAGACATGAAAGATGAGAAAATAGTTGAGAAAATCTTACGCACACTTACAGAAAGATTCAACTACATTATGTGCTCTACAGAGGAGTCGAAAGACATCGACAGCCTTTCAGTGGATGAGTTGCAGAGCTCATTACTGGTTCATGAACAGAAGTTTCAAAAAAATGTTATAGAGGACCAGGCCTTAAAAGTCACAGGAGATGAAAGATCAGAGTGAAAGAAGAAGACAGATTCAATAAAAGAGGTAGAGGTCGTGGAAATTTCAGAGGAAGAGGAAGGGGTCGAGGTAGAGCCTTTAACAAAGCCATAGTGGAGTGCTACAGATGCCATAAATTGGGACATTTTCAATATGAATGTCCAAGTTATGTCAATTATATAGACTATGCTGAACTAGACAAAGATCAAGAGATGTTACTCATGTCTTATGTCGAGACATATAATTCCAAGAGAGAAGAGGTATGGTTCTTAGACTCGGGATGTAGCAATCACATGAGTGGAGACAAGCAATGGTTCTTTGAGCTGAATCAATCCTTCAGGAACTCGGTGAAACTTGGCAATGACTCAAAGATGGCTGTCATGGGCAAACGAAATATCAGAATACAGGTTGAAGGCAGAACTCATGTAATCACTGAGGTATTTTATATTCCTGAGCTGAAAAATAACTTGCTTAGCATTGGGCAACTTCAAGAAAATAATTTGGCTATTCTGATTCAAAATAATTTATGTAAAATTTATCATTCAATGAAAGGGTTAATTATGCAAACAAGTATGTCTGCAAATCAAATGTTTGTGTTGCTTGCTTCTATGCCCAATAATGCTTTAAGACCAACCTGCTTCCAAGCATCATCAAATGGCTCAATGACAGACCTATGGCACCAGAGGTTTGGTCATCTCAATATGATAGGGCTACAGACATTAGCATATAAAAAGATGGTGAGAGTCCTACCAATCTTCAAAGCTAGCTCCAAGATATGTACTGATTGTATACTGGGGAAGCAACACTGTGATTCTTTTCCAAAGAAGAGTTATTGGAGAGCCTCTCAGCCACTTCAACTTGTGCATTCAAACATATGTGGTCCAATTACTCCTGAATCTAATAGCCACAAAAGGTACATAATAACCTTTATTGATGACCATAGTCGTAAAATGTGGACATATCTCTTACATGATAAGTCAGAAGCATTCATTATGTTTACAAAGTTCAAAAGCATGGTAGAAAAGGAAACAGGAAATTATATTTGTTGTTTGCGTACTGAACGAGGTGGGGAGTTTACCTCCTTTGAGTTTAATAAATTATTATAGCTCAAATGGGATCGGTAGACAACTCGCTATAGCTTACTCTCCACAACAAAATGAAGTCATAGAGAGGAGAAATTGAACTCTAATGAACATGGTACGGTGTATGTTGACAGCAAAGGAAGTTCTAAAAGAATACTGGCCAAAGGTGGTGAATTGGGCAATACATATGCTCAATAGGTGTCCTACATTAGCAATATAAGATAAAACACTTGAGGAAGCATGGAATGGAATCAAGCCTTCGGTGGAACACTTTAAAGTATTTGGATGCATAGAGCATGTTTACATACTTGAAGTAAAAAGAAAAAAACTTAATGATAAAAGCTTCAAGTATGTGTTTTTGGGGTTCAGCAATGAATCTAAAGCATTTTGAATATATGATCCAGTGTCCAAGAAAATTATTATAAGTTCATATATGGTTTTTGAATAGGAAGAAAAATGGAATTAGGGTAACACAAATGAAGAAGCTCCACATGGTGTTCTTAAATGGGAAGATGACGAAACAGAAAAAGAAAAAGATGTGGAGGAAGTTGAAGAAGAAGGGAATGAAGCAAACAGCTCAGACCCATCAACACCAACAAATGTGACAAGTCCAGTTCAAGGGAGGAGAAAAAAGAGGCTAGTATGGATGGAGGACTATGTGAGTGGTGAAGGCTTATCCGAGGAAGAAGATGAAGTGCAGCGACCAGCTATGGAGATGCAACAACTTGCTATGTTCACTTCAACTGCTCTAATAACTTTCGAAGAAGCTATTAAAAGTTCAACTTGGAAAGAAGCTATGGATCGAGAAATTCAAGCTATTGAGAAGAATGGTACATAGGAACTAACTTAATTGCCTATAAGAGTAAAGAAGATAGGTGTTAAATGGGTTTTCAAGACCAAGTTGAATGAAAAAGGAGAAGTGGATAAATGCAAGGCTCGGCTCATAGCAAAGGGATACACACAGTAAGCAAGCATCGACTACACTGAGGTATTTGCTCTCGTAGCTCATTGGGACACTATTCGACTAGTACTTGCACTTGCAGCAAATCAAGAGTGGAAAGTGTACCAGCTTGATGTCAAAAGTGCATTTTTGCACGGTGAGATCAATGAAGATGTCTTTGTAGAACAACCACAAGGTTATAAGGTGAAAGGTAAATAAAGCAAAGTATACAAGTTGAAGAAAGTGCTCTATGGGCTCAAACAGGCCCCACGAGCCTGGTTCAGCAAAATCAAATCCTACTTCATCAATGAGGGGTTTGAGATATGCTTGAGTGATCCTACACTTTTCAAAAAGAAGAGTGTAGATGGAGGTATGCTTATAGTCAATTTTTATGTTGATGACCTTATTTTTACAGGTAATGATGAGCAGATGTTCACAAAGTCTAAGAATTCAATGAAAGATGAGTTTGACATGTTTGATCTTGGTCGTATGAAGTATTTTCTAGGAGTGGAGGTGTTGTAAAGCTCGGTTGGGATTTTCATAAGTGAAAGGAAGTATGCTAATGAGATACTGGAGAGGTTCAGGATGGAGCATTGCAAACCCGTGAGAAGTCCTATTGTTCCTGGAAGTAAACTTGCTAAAGATGAAGGAGGCACGAAAATTGATCCCACTACCTACAAGCAAATGGTGGGCAACCTTATGTACTTGACTACCACCAGACCTGATCTTATGTATGTAGTGAGCCTGATAACTCATTTCATGGAGGCTCCTACTGTTTTGCATCAACAAGTAGTGAAGAAAGTGTTTCGATACTTAAAAGGAACAACTGAGTTGGGAATATTCTACAAAAGGGGAGAAGAAGAAAGCTTGCTTGCTTATTCAGATAGTGACTATGTAGGTGATCTTGATGGTCGCAAAAGCACCTCATGGTATGTTTTTAAACTGAGTTATGGGGTTGTAGCATGGAGTTCTAAGAAGCAACCAGTTGTGTCTCTTTCCACCACCGAAGCATAGTTCATTGCTGCTGCTACATGTGCTTGTCAATGTGTATGGATGCAGCGAGTTCTTAAGAAACTTGGTTTTAAGCAATGTAAGTGCACTATATTTTGTGATAATAGTTCAGCCATCAAACTCTCTAAGAATCCTGTTATGCATAGTAGAAGTAAGCATATCGATGTTCGGTTTCATTTTCTTCGAGAATTGGTTAACGATGGAGTAGTGGAGTTGGTGCACTGTGGCTAAAAGGATCAATTGGCTGACATTATGACAAAAACCTTAAAGTTAGAATTGTTCTTGAAGATGAGAAAGTAGCTCGGTATGTGCAGTGTTCAAGAATTAAACTGACTATGCTTATAGCTCAGTTTAAGGGAGGAGTTGTTAGGAAACTTAGTTACTAGTTGACTAAGTATTAACAGCTGATTTACTTGATTATATGTTTGTTCTAAATAATCCCTTATTTGTAAGGTGCAGTTTGTTGATTTATTCTTCCTTGAAATTAGCCATGATATAAGTAGTGTAAATCATGGATGCATTTTTGTTGTCATTTCTGTTTTGGCTCTATAAAAGGGTCTCCTTTGAGTTAATAAAAACAAGTTTTCAGAACTACAAACAATATTCTATTTCTTAATTCAACAATCTGTTGTTACTAAGACTTACATTTCTTAAAAACGTGAGATTGCCTATGTAAGGAGAAATGGTCCCTAACAAGCTCAGATAATTCAGGCTCAAAGATGTAACCCTTAGATGTTTATGGCCGCATGTAACCCCTTGCCATGTAAAGAAATGCGCAGAATCATTCCATGACTTCAAGATTCCGTGTGGGTCGTCAGATATTTTGGCTTTGAACTCAAAAGTGAGAGCTGATCCATCTCATTTCCCGCATGACCAAGACAAAGACCTGATTTCAAGCGTAGCATGCGAATAGAAAATAGAAAAATGAAATGAACACAAATATGAAGGATTGAAAGCCAGAGTGTCCAAATCACCATTTGTACAAGCTTGAAGTTGAAGATGAAATATGTGTGTTTTTTTTTTTTTTTTTTCAAGTGATGGCTGTCCTTGGTGATTTTTTGTCAGAATGGCAAGTGAAGGAATTCTAGTTTTTGTAAGAAGTAAGGGTGAAAAATGGTCTAGCCGCGGTTAGACCGGAATTGGCCTGGTTAAATTGAGTCCACGTGTACAAACAATCTAAGTATTTATTACATTATTGCAGTAAATTACGGGCATGAATGACCTACTAAATACGTCAAACTGCAATCTATCTACAGATCATATATTTCTTTGTTATAAATAAAAGTTGTAATTCCAAATTAAGATGAATGGTTTCTCAAATTTTCATTGACGGCTTGCAGGTCGCAGTTGCCTGTCCTACTTTTGTAGAAGTCATGCGATACTAAAAGTCTTGGGGTCCATTAAAATTTTTTCAGACCATAAAACATCTCCAAGAAATTTCGGAGATGCTTAAATGCTGAAAATGACAAAATCATTAAGGCAGAAAAGCCATGTAGTTCTGCTCAGCTTGCACGTTCAGTTATAAGGATTGTTTCAATACATTTTCAGCATAATCATACATACATTTTCAGTATTTATTTTCTCAATACTCTAAGTCAAGACCTCAATTAAAAGTATTTAATTTTCTTACCATTTGAAAATTGATTTGTGAATTTATTATTAGAATGTAGTTCATGATACCAAGTCCAAATCTATTAATCTATTCTAATCTTTATTCACTTGTTGCAAGTCCTTCCTTCTCACCCTTTTCTTTTTTTTTTCTTTAATATTTCCTTACCTTTTTCTTTTTATTAACTTCTATTATTATTTATATTCTGTCCACTTTCTCTTCACCCCTAATTTACCACTACATGAAGTCTTTTATAATATTACCATGTTTCATGCTAATTGATACGTGGCTCTTTATATATTCAACTGCTCAAATGCATAATTTTACCACTAAACTTTACACAATTCAGCTCTCACTTCTTGATGTAGCGGAAGCTATAAAAAATTGAAAGAAAATAAAAGAACAAATAAAATAAATATTATAGTTTGTTCATGTGCGCACAAATATCGGAAAACAACAAATAATAAACATTGAAGTATGTTGATTCGCGTACGAATGCCTGAAATCAATCTTTTACAACCTATTGATTATGAATAATACCAGGAAATAGGCATCAAGATTTGTTGATTCTCAATAGAATACCGAAAATTGGAGGAAACTAATAATTTGATTGATCAATTTAACAAAAACTGTCTCACATAACCCTAAGATTTACATATTTATAGGGTGGCACAAACCTACAAGCCTAATTTTTATTTACGAAATAAAAATAAAAATAATTCGAGCTAAGATAGGAAATCAAATCTCTAACAATATAAGAAAATTAATTTCTAATCAATACTAAATTAAAATAAAAATCAAATCCTAATAATAATAGTAGTACTAGTAGTAGTAGTAATAATAATAATAATAATAAAAATAATAATAATAATAATAATAATAATAATAATAATAATAATAATAATAATAATAATAAACGTATGTATTCTATTTATCGTTCCGTAAACCCATTCCAATAACTCAAAAACTTGTTGCTCTACATCATTCTCTTTAGGGTAGAGAAAATTCGCCCAAAGAACATCATAAATTCATCTTCAACTTGTAATTCCTTCAAATAGAAATTAAAGGAATATAAGAATAAAGAAATTTATCAATGGCAATGAAGTCAATATGTTCAACATCATCCTCATACTGTTCATCAAGTATTGGCTTATCTCCAATAAATGCATCCGCATCCTCACCATCATTAGTATCATTGAATAAGCTCTGTTTATAATACTCTATCGGTATGATTAATAAGAATCAGTTAGGCTCTAATACCAACTGATGTAGCAGAAGCTATACAAAATTGAAATAAAATAAAAGAACAAATGGGATAAACATTATAGTCCGTTTGATTTGCGCACAAATATCAGAAAACAATAACTCTAAGACTTGTTACTCTACATCACTTCTTGACTTATGAAAATCCTCTACCACTCCTCTACTTATGAAAATTGATTTGTGATTTATAGTAATAGAAGCAAACTAAGCTTTTGTTTGTTTTTTATTCTCTCCCTTTTTTTGGACGGAATCAAATATAATATAATATAGGGATTTTTACAAAAATACCCCAAAAAAACCTTTAATAAATACAAAAACTCTACCTTTTCATTTATTACAAGTGTGCCTCTTACTAACAAAAATATTTACTTTTAGTTTATTTTTTGTATATTTTTAGTCTATAAGTTATCTGCAATCGCTATCAAATGCTATAAACAGCTAAATCAAATAGGCTTTACATTGAATTTACTTTTATATGATATTAATAAAATGCCACTACATATTGCCAGTATTACCAAGATCAGGTTTCAAGCATAGCATGCCAATGGAAAATAGAAAATGATATGAACACAAATATGAAGGATTGAAAACTAGAGTGTCCAAATCACCATTTGTACAAGCTTGAAGTTGAATATGAAATATGTGTGTGTGTTTTTTTTAAGTGATGGATGTTCTTAGTGAAGAGAGTTGATTCCTTAGTTTATTCCAAATTGTGCACGTATAAAATCTCTCATGTACAACTACTTTTGTACTTAAAATGCAAGTGGCCAAACCCTCAATCGAGTAGGCTTTAATACCACTTGTCGAGCTAGAATTTATACAATAATAAAATAGCACGCAAAAAATGGGATAACAAAATAGTGAACGATAGATATGTTTTGCTAAAAATAAATTCACTATTACAACACAAATTATTTTATCACTCAAATACATACACTACCCGTACACTCAAGCACACGTTTCACTCTATGCCCTTTTTCTACAACCTCTCACACTAGTACCACTAAACTTATACACAACACAATTTATTTGCTCTCACATGATTTTTCACTCAAAATTTGCTTAACACTTATTGCCATGCACATTCCTATTTATAGTGCAAATAGTTTTGTCCAAATTTATTGCATCCATGCAAGTTAGTCAATTTCATTTGACATTTGCAAAACAAGTTGTTTTGCAAGTTGGCAACCTTACTTATTTAATTGAAAATCTTTTTTTTAAGCAAGTTGTTCATGTTGGCATGCAAATTTTTTAAGTTGTTCAAAAATCTTTTAAAAATTTAGTAAAATCTTCAAGAAAATTTTGTGGGTTTAGACAATTGATTTGTGGACGAAAAATATTAAGAGTTTATATTAATAATGACTTTAACACAGTATTTGTAAGAAGTTGGGTTGACAAATGGTGTATACGTGATAAGACCGGAATTGGGTGGAATACAGTCAACTATGTACATAACAATACAAGCATTTACCTATTGAAAATAAATTACAAACATTAATCTAGTATATTCCTTTATGGCTTGCAAGTCGCAATTGCCTGTCCTTGTCTTGTAGAAATTGCACGAACGTTTGGAAAGTAACACATAATGCGACAGTGAAAGTCTTCCGGTCCATTTACAGGTCTGAAACCAGACCTTTTTCTGAAAATGACAAATTTTTTAGTCAAAAAGTCCATGTAGAGAGCTCAGCGTGCAAGTCCAGTTATAAGGATTGTTCAATGCATTCTTGTGCATTGCCTGGATTTTCTGTATTGAAATTGACTTGATTGATCTCCATTTATGCTTCATTATCATTGCCATTGTCTTTATTAATTTCAGCAGCTGATGCGGTTGCGCCAACACAGAACAACCAATAAACAGCTAAGCTGGTTATGTTACAAGAGGCGTTATCACTACCTAAAACGAAATCTACCGCTTGATGTGACCAGTTTGCAAAATTAGCCTCTTGCATCTGCAAAACTTACAGTCATGAAAAAATAGCTCAACTAAAAAGTAAATTTTAAGGCTAATAACAATAATAATCTCTTACAAAGGAGGATGAGTTAGTTCTTCCTCCAATTAAGAAAATGATTATTAATTTATCCCCTCCAAAACCATCAATTTCTCCAAAATCCGAGTTCAACAGAAAAGCTTCCGAATTCAAGAAACCTACCAAGGATCTTTAGGCTTGCAAAATGTAAGCTACCCTTTTGTGTTTTTTTGCATGTCTTTTTAACCCACATCAAGAATCTAATTGTTTGTAACAAAACACCAGTGAATTTACCCTTTATTTTTTATAATTTAATTACTTTTAAATTATAAGCTGTCGAATATGAATTTCAGTCGGAAATATTTGATAAATACGAACATATAAATTTCAAATTTTCAACCCAGTGACATTCATAATTGGAAAAATGGCTAATATGTTTAGCTCTAAGAATAGAGGTACTTTAGGTATATTGGCCACATTTTATGCGGATTATTTGTTTGTCCGTTATGTGTGGGCTTAAAAAAAATTCATGAATATAACCAAGCTTCTATAGTCCGTTATGTGTGGGTTTAGTAACTAAAAAAAGTGTTTGTGCGAAAAATAGGTATCGCTAAGCCTCATGAAGCAGCCAGGATTTAGACCAATTTTTTAAGTTAACTGGACAGATGCATGAGCATTGCGCAAATGAATTTAATATTGTTAAAAAGTGTGAACAAATAATTATAAATTCATAGTGGTTTTTTATTTTTTGTTTAAAAGAATAATATTCTAAAAATTATTTTAATATTTTGTATACATTAAAACAAAGTACAAACTATATAATAAAGCACTAAATTATATAATAATATTTATATAAAATTAAGCTAAAATACCTCTTGCCAAAGTTTTTATTTTAAATTAATTTAAGATTTACTAAATTTAGCATGGAGTGAATATTCATACCCCAATAGATAAATTAATTCTTGTAATATAATACTATAAATCAACTGTCCATGGATCATGCTCAGTACATCCCCCATGATTTTAATAGAGCTCAAAAAAAAAAAGAAAAAACTCTAAAAGTACCATAACAATAACTTAAATGAGATTCCAAGAACTTTTTTATCTGTTGTAATCCTTATTTGATATAAGAATCAAATCTCCTATCACAGCATTAGAAATAATTCCAAAATCAAATGTTTGTTCCTCCCACATATCCCAAACAAAATACAGACAACAAAAGTCTACTTATGGCTGAAAATTAGAAAGCTCACTGAAGCTTGTCAATCATTAACATTTAATAAAACTTGATAGAATAAATTTCAATAAATTTAAAATGCAAAATGTGAACACTGCCAAAATCAGCTTTAACGAAAGCAACAAAAGAGCTGTAACAGCTCTTACCAAGGTTATAGGTGTAAGAGGAGTCATAGGGATCAATTTAGACTGCCTAATGGCTAGCTCTTCAAACCTTTGAATTCCAGCACTTGCCTAGAATTAGAAACAAAAAGAAATATCACATAACATGCGCTAAAATTTATTCTGCAAAATTTTGTTTATTTTCAGGAGAAGAGTGAAGTTACCCGGGGAGGTGAACGAATGCGAAAGGAACCTGTGCTAGCGCTTTAGCCATATTGAGTCCTGTTGTAATGTTTGGCAACACAGTAGCTGAGGTTGCAGGAACAGCTTGCGGAGCTGATGCAAACCCATGCTGCTGCTTCCCATAACCACAGGCACCTCAGCCAGAGCAGACTTCCAGCTATCATTACCAGTTTGTGTAGCTGTTCTTAAGCCAGCAGAAGACAACCTACTTGTACCACCTTGTTTTTCTTCAGCTCCTAGTGAGGGGAAGTCCTGTTCAAATGAAATATGAAGAAAATATGACCACAGATACAACAGATTACTCTTCAAAAAGCTTTGTTCTCACACCATTAATAACTAAGGTGAAAGGCTGACCATATCCAAATTACTCAAGTGGAAGAGAGGAAATGTGGGCCTAAGTTAAGTTAGGAAGAATTAAAGTAAATCTTTTGATAAACAAGCAGAGGAAAATGATCCTATAGCTGACCCCAACTACATCAATATTAAACTTAGTTGGGTAGTGTTGAGTTTGTGAATGACTATGACGATCAAAATTCTTCATGCAATTACTCTAAGATTTAGAACCACATTCCAAATGTTTTACTTCTCCCGCATATGCATCCTCTGATTAACCTACTCAATTAAAATGGAGTAATAAACTCCTGAATGCAGACCTCTGAAAGGATTCTGCTGGTCAAAGAACAATATATACCCAGGTGGTCGCTAACACAAACAAAATTTAATAAAAATATGAGCTTTAAAGGCAAATTAAACAATGATTACCTCCATAATGATGCAAAACAATGGAAGCAACAACAGTCACATTTAATGAAGCTGTACCACATGCATCCTGTGGAACATAAAAAAAAATCGCATATCTCACATTCCTTACCACAGGCCAGCCGAGAGAGGGGGAGGGGAAGGGGAAGGATGCTCAATTATAGGTAAAGCACTATGTCCACTCCACATCGCAATCCTTCTCCTAACATATAACAGTCAGGAACCAAGAAACAAATATATATATATATATATATATATATATCGAACCTTGAGGAAATTGTGTGAGCGTCGAGGAGAGAATGGAAGTGGCAAAATCGGAGATCAGAAGTTAAGTCTCTAGGACCAGTTAAGTCTAACATGCAGAAGATCAAATTCTATGGCTAAGAAAGCAACATGAACATTTAGACATCCAAAACCAATTCATGGAAGCAAGTAATTTCCATTAAAAGACCTAGAAATAACAGTTACAAATAGCATAAAAACACCAACGCTTTCTCACACACCATTTCAGTTGCCACCAATACATAAAATTAAATTGTATCTTATTGACCGACTCCAGAATTGATTGAGAGAGATGAGCATGTCATCATAAGAAACTTAATTTAATTAAAATTAACCCACAGGTCATAAATAAGAAAATCTAAAAATAATCCAATTGCATATAATAACAAAGAAACAATTTAAAACATTAAAAGATAACATCTTTTCAATCCTAACAAATGTAAAAGATCAAAAGGAAAAAAAAAAAAAAAAACCCTTGAAACAATGAAATTGCTGGCAATGAAGGAGAAGCACAAAGACTTTCAAGCATCGCCATCCGAGTAAGTAGAGGAGCTGGAACTGATGAAGCCTCGGCTATGTGAATGACAAAAGGTAGCAGCAAGAGAAAAGAATGTAAAAGCTTATTAGGTATTTGGGCTTTTACAGAAATATTAAATTGAGAATTGAGAAAACAAATGAAAAGAAAAAGAAAGGATGGAAGAGAGACAGGAAGAATGAAGAGGCTTCCGTATTTTTTTTTCTTCATTTGTCAATAGATAGGCATTTAACAATCACAATCTACTTCAGATTCAAAAACGTTACAAAGTGGAATAAAACAATCAAGCCAAAAACAATGAAAAAAAATGAAGCTTACAATGTGCCACATGGCACTCATATGGCATCATGCACTTAATTATTATATATTTATACAAATATAGATATAAATATCGATATAGATCAATAGCTCTGCACAAATGTATTAATCCATCCAGCTTTCATAGCATCTTCATGTTACATTTAATCCAAATAAAGCTAGGTACCAGAACCATCCAACTTGCCTCATATATACACTTGCCTGACAGTCACTTCGGAGATTATTCGAACATGTCTCATAGTTTGCCACATTTCATGCATATTAACAATTTAACATGTAGTGCTATATATTATCAATTTGTTCAACTTACTTCCTTTTCACCCTTTTCTTCTTTTCTCTTTAATATTCCTTCACCTTAATTTTTGTTTTAAAATGTCGACCATAGGTGTGTGAAAAATACACCACCAACTCTACATCATTTTAGAAGATTATTACTTTAGTTAACGAACTTAGAAGAAGTGGCCAACTTGACTTTGAATCCTTAGTTGCCAAAACCAATATTACTTTGGTTACTTGCAAGTTGATTTTGACAACTTGATATTGCTTGTCACAAGTTGTTTTCAAGTTGACTTTAACAACTTATTATGCTTAGCCCTTAAGAATTGTAAGCCTATAAATAGGCATGGGTGGTGATGGCCATTTGTGTGGTATGTGTGTTAAGTGAGAGCTAGTATATGTGTAAAAGAGTGTGCGTCATGGATGTTTCATGGGAGAGTTAATGTATGTGTGAAAAAGTGTGTGTTATGGGTGAGTTAAGTAAGAAACTGTCTTGAATATTTGTGAGAGTATTAATGTGAGAGAGTGTACAAATACTCTTATACTAAAATTTCTTTGATATATTAAAAATAAATTTATTTGTCTTCCACATATTCTACAAGGTGTACACTATATGCAGTTTATATGTTTTAGTTGATAGGCTTTATGCCTAAATTTCCAACTATTGTTCTCTTTGTTTCATGAAATCAAAAGCCAACATATATATTCCTTAGAATTTGCATTCATCGATTCATTTCAATTTGTAATGTGACTATGCATGCAACTACTTTATAAAATTTACAGAACTAGAGTAGTGACTGAGAAAGCAACCACAAAACTGCAAATCCATTGCTAGATTTACAAAACAACATCATAAAATATTTCTGCAATGCCTGTTGAGTCATTTATCGAATTACACATCCCATAAAACAAAGAGAACAAAACATTTTGTCTAAAACATACTTGAAATTTGGAACAATTCATTAGAATTTCAGGTTCATTTGCTAAAAGAACACCTCTTTGCAAAATTGAGAGTAAGATTTTAGATAGACGATTGGATACTGTAGCCTATGTCCCTACAATAAATCATAATATAAATATGAGATGCTTTAGATTATATAAGACATTGGAAATGTCAGGAATTTTCTCATTTCATCTTATGCCTTTAAAAAAAAAACTCATAACTAAAGTTGTGCTATACATTTTCAAAACAGTCACATCTTTTTACAAAAGACATGACTATTACCAAGAAACATGTCTACTTATTCAAATAAACATGTCTATTGCCAAAAAAAAAAAAAAGACTACTTATGAAATAAACATGTCTATTACTAAATTATAACTACTCATTTATTTTATATAAATACAAAGTTAGTTTTTTATGGAATTAACTTTTTATTATCAATCAATTATGCATAAAACACCATTACAAACACTAAGTTTCATTGTATCCTAGAGGCAAATTGTACAATACAAATATTGTCTTTAGGAAAGTAGGATTCATACACGCCTTGGAGCATATTTTTCAAGTTTCTTGTTATACTTTCTAACATGTTGTTGGTTTAAGTAGCAAAAGGTTAAAAGCATTTGCTTAAATAAAGTCTCAAATTTGAGTTGTGTGTAAAGAAATTAGTACTGGAGGAGCTTCGCCCTCCTAATTGATTCACTTGGGCTCTATCCAATCCGATCCAAACAATCAAAACTCTTGAAACTGCTAAATAACAGAGGTTGTTACAAAAGAAAAAAGAAAAAAGAAAAAAATTCACACCTATTTGTAGGTGTGAGGCAACAATTCGTTGGTCGTTACGAGTACTAACGCGAAGGAGAGCCTTTATGATGACATTTAGTTTTCTTGTGACATCCCTCATCTTCATCCGATTTCCTGATAGTTCATATGAGCATGCAAGTCCTATTTTCAGGACCGATACAAGACATTTTTGTGCATTACCTCCTTCTAGTCTCAAATCTTCAATATTTACGTTGTCTTCTTCGATCTCTGCATCATCAATGCCATTCTCCTCCATTGTCTATGCTGCCTCCAATTCACCTGCTGTGATAAGCATAGGGTCCACTACTTGCATGACCCAACTTGGGATATTAGCTCTAACGAAGTTGTGGAGATTTAAACCATCTCTGAACACTTCATCAGTTGGTCTCTGTCCTGTGAAAATCTCCAAGCTGTAGACATCTCCATAAATTGTTACCTCACTATCTACTCCATACTCGGCAATGCAAATATATGTAAATTCAAATTCCATAAGAATGTTAGTGAAAAATAATGTTTGCTCTTCTGGGCATGAAAGCATCAATATATCCCTTTTATGTTCAGATAATATGTCTAACAACTCATGCACAAAAAATGAAGTATGGTCATTTAAT
Organism: Mallotus nudiflorus; assembly: GCA_947683625.1. Classification (NCBI taxonomy): domain Eukaryota; kingdom Viridiplantae; phylum Streptophyta; class Magnoliopsida; order Malpighiales; family Euphorbiaceae; genus Mallotus; species Mallotus nudiflorus. The sequence goes on along the minus strand of CANTUR010000720.1, from coordinate 471,613 downwards.
AAAAAAAAGTGTGAAAAGTTTCACCTGGAGCTATATAGCTGATGGTTCCCTTTATCCCAGTAGAACTAGTTTGTCTTTGTAAAGAATTTAGGTATAGTAGTAGCCGTGCCAATCCAAAATCACCAATATGAGCAGTCATGTCATCATCAAGAAGTACATTGCTTAGCTTCAAATTGTTGAGTAAATATTTTTATTGTATATATTAGGAAGTAAATATTTGTATATAATTAGGAATAAAGCTCTATTCTATTTAGGATGTTATTCTATTCCTAATTAGGTTGTGATTAGGATTCCTGTATGTATATATAAGGGGTGTAACCCTTCTTTGAACATCAATGGAAAAATATTTCCTTTGAATTTTCTATCTTTTTCTCTGAATTTTATTCTTCATAGTATCAGAGCATACCCATTGAAATCAATTTTTTTATTGAATTCTTGCAAATCGTATTTTCTTCTTCTTTTGAATCCTTTAAATCTTCAAAATCATGACCACCGAAAGCACATCCATCGTATCTCATGGAACACCTAACTTTATTCAAACCCTTTAAGATAATTCTCCCTTTCCCACAGGAATTATTCTTGATAATACAAACTATACTTTATGGTCACAGATCATGGAGATGCGAATTGGAGCCAAAAATAAATTTGGCTTTCTGAATAGCACTATGCTAAAGCCACCAATAGGAGATAAAGCATTGGAGACTTGGCTCCTTCATAATAATCGAGCCAAAAGTTAGCTGATTGACTCAATGAGTCCGACATTGATGTAGAGATTCATCCATCTTCCAACAGTAAAGGAGATATGGGATGTTGTCTCAAAAACCTTCTATGATGGGTCGGACGAAACTCAGTTATTTGAATTGAAGCAGAAATCATTCACATCATGTCAGAATGGTAAGCCATTACCTGCATACTATAATGAATTGATTGAAATATTTCAGGAAATCGATGCCCGGACGTGTGCACAAGGGGAGGATGTTAATGGAGTAGTATCACTCCATAAACATATTACCCGACTTCGAACACATATTTTTCTAGCCGGGCTTGATTCTGAATTTAATAATGCTCGAAGTTAAATACTCCAGAAGCATCCAACTCTTGATCTCGAGTTTAGTTATGCATATATCCGGAGGGATCATAACCAACGACATATAATGGAAGAGCCGAAGATACTGCCGAACCATTCTATACTTTTAGCAACTCAGACTCAGCCCTAGTTTAAAGGAAAGATACCGAGTAAGCTCACCATATACACTTGTACTCATTATAGGGAAGTTGGACACTCCAAGGAATGGTGCTTTAAAATTATGGGATATCCGAAATGGTAGGATTTCAATAAAAAGCCTCGTAAGAAGCTTGGCCAGGCTACAATTGCTACTTCTACTAAACCAAGTGGTGATCCTGATACCACTTCAGGTATGACAAATCTTACTCGAAATAATACATGGATTGTTGATACAAGTGCTACTGATCATATGAAAAACTCCACTCATAATCTTACATCTATCCATCCATCAACCCAATAAAATATTCTAACTGCTAATGGAGGCATAGCACCAGTCACTCATGAGGGATTAGTATCTAACTCCGACTCTCTTAATTTATATACTATTCTTGTTATTCCATCTCTTTCTTATAATCTACTATCTGTTGGCCAAATCACTGAAACCTTGAATTGCACTGTTAAATTTTGGTCTAATTATTATGTATTTCAGGACATTGCAACGCACTGAATTCTTGGCTTTGGTGTTAAATGTGGAAAATTATACTATCTTAAGTTACATGATGATTCAAAATGGAAGACAAGTCAAGTTAATAGGGTTGGTAGAAGTTCCTCGAGTAAAGACCAAGTAATTTTATGGCATCGTCGTCTTGGGCATCTCTTTTTTCATTATCTCAAACAAATAAAATTGAATTTATTTTTGAATACCATAGACTCGGAATTCAAGTGTGATGTTTGTGAATTGGCAAAAGGACACTGAATTTCTTATGTACCAAGTTATAATAAAAAATCAGTTCCATTTATAACCATTCATTCTAATGTATGGGGACCTACTCGGATTCCCACTCTATTTGGTGCTTGATATTTTATAATGTTTATTGATGAATATACCCGGATGACCTGGGTATCACTACCTTCTAATAAAGGAGATATGTGCTCCAAGTTTCAGGACCTGTACAACATGGTGGCTACACAATACCAAAGTAAAATTCGAGTCTTGCAGTCTGACAATGGTAGGAGTATGTTAACTTAATCCTCATTGATTTCTACCACAAGAAAGGCATTCACCACTAAACATCTTGTGCTGACACTCCTCAACAGAATGGTATAGCCGAACGAAAGAACCGGCAGTTATTGGAAGTTGTCCGAGCATCATTGTTTGATATGAATGTTCCTCGAGAATACTAAGGAGAGGCTGTTCGATCTGCTGCATACCTCATAAATTGGACACCATCACAAGTACTCGATTTTAAAACTCCCATTCAGAAACTTTAGGAACTTGTCATATCTCCACCCTTCAATAATCTCAAACCCTGAGTTTTTGGATGCTCAGCATATGTTCATCAGACACTTAGTAAATTAGACCCTCGAGCTATTCGTTGTATCTTTATTGGCTATACGAATTTACAAAAAGGATATCAGTGTTATGATCTGAATACAAAGAAGATGTATGTTACTCGGGATGTTCAGTTTCATGAAAATAGTCCTTTCTTCTCCTACTCTGAGTGCTCTCTTCATGGGGAGAAACATCCAAACCTCTTTGAGCTGATAGCATTCAGAGTGTTCCGACAAATCTGAGTCTCTAAAATGTTCTGAGCATCTCACCCAGATAGACATCTGGACAGACACCTAGTGTTCTGAGTCCAAGCATCTCACCTGGATAGACATTTGGTGTTTCGAGTATGAGCATCTCACTCGGACAGACATCTGATGTTTCGAGTACAAGCATCTCACCCGAATAGATCATCGAAGAAAAACCAAGTAATCAAGATAGTACATTTTCCTAACCCACACCAGAAGCTAAAGAAACTTCAGATGTGGTACATAATAAGGTAAACTTATCTCCTTTAATTCTAAATACTGAGCCTCATTATCCTTTTAGGATCAATAAAGGGGTTCTGAAAAAACAATATGATCCAGACCTTCGTACCAAAGCTAAATACCCTATCAACAACTTCATATCAACCAACCATTTGTCTAAATCACATGCACTTACTATAAATCAATTATCTATTGTATCTATTCCAAGTAATGTGCAGGAAGTCTTAGATGATCCAGATTGGAAGAAAGCTATGAATAATGAAATGGAGGCATTGCAGAAGAACCGGACATGGGATCTTGTTCCTCTTCTGGAAGGAAAGAAAATGGTGGGGTGCAGGTGGATATTTACTGTCAAACTCAATCCAGATGGAAGCATTAATCGATATAAAGCTTGATTGGTAGCAAAGGGGTATACTCAGAAGTATGGAATTGACTTTGAAGATACATTTGCCCCAGTAATAAAAATGAACATCATCTGAGTCCTTATTTCCTTAGTTGCCAACCTAGACTGGTCACTGTGAAAATTTGATGTAAAGAATGTATTTTTGAATGGAACCATAGATGAAGAAGTGTATATGGATTTACCACCCGGAACTAAATGTATTGACCGAGTATGCAAACTAAAAAGAGCATTGTATAGACTCAAGCAATCACCTCGAGCATGGTTTGGACGACTCTCAGCCTTCATAAGAAAGCTCGGATATAAGCAAAGTAATGTTGATCACACACTATTCATAAAATAGAAGTTAGGTAAAGTCATCGTACTAATTGTATATGTTGATGATATGGTGGTCACCGGAAATGATCCGAGTGAGACAATAATCTTGCAAAGACAGTTAGCATCTGAGTTTGAACTTAAGGATTTAGGAAACTTGAAGTATTTTTTAGGGATTGAAGTTGCAAGATCAGCTCAAAGAATTTCTCTTTGCCAGCAAAAGTACGTAATGGACCTACTGACAGAGACTGGAGTGCTTGATTGTAAGCCAGCCGAGACTCCCATTGAAGTCAACCATGGACTTTCAGTCCTAGAAGGTCAAGTTCCAACTGATAGAGATCAGTATCAAAGGTTGGTGGGAAGGTTGATTTACCTATCTCATACTCGACCAAAGATTGTTTATGCAGTAAGTGTTATGAGACAGTTCATGCATTCTCCGAGTAAAAAACATATGAATGCAGTATACCAAATATTAAGATATCTAAAGTCTTCTCTGGGTAAAGGGTTATTCTTTGGGAGGAATAAGGATTATGAAATTACTGGCTATACTGATGCTGATTGGGCTAGAGATCGAACTGATAAAAAATCAACATCCAGGTACTTTACATTTGTTGGAAATAATTTAGTCACGTGGAGAAGTAAGAAGCAGAAAGTTATAGCAAGATCAAGTGCTGAAACTGAGTTTAGAGGAATGACTCATGGAGTATGTGAGTTGCTTTGGGTAAGGAAAATTGTTCAGGATATGGGATTAAAGCATCTAAAGCCTATGTTGTTACACTGTGATAACAAGGCAGCCGTAGCAATTGCAAACAATCTAGTTCAACATGATTGAACTAAGCATGTAGAGGTTGACAGACATTTCATAAAAGATCATCTGAACCAAGGGACGAATAATCTTCAATATGTTTCGTCTCAGACTCAACTAGCTGATGTCCTTACAAGGCTGTATCTGGAAAAATATTCTACAACTCACTTGGCAAGTTGGGAATGATTGACATACATTCACCAACTTGAGGGGGAATGTTGAGGAAGTAAATATTTTTATTGTATCTATTAGGAAGTAAATATTTGTATACAATTAGAAATAAAGTTCTATTTTATTTAGGATGTTATTCTATTCTTAATTAGGTTGTAATTAGGATTCCTGTATATATATTTAAGGGGTGTAACCTTTCTTTGAATATTAATGGAAAAATATTTCCTTTGAATTTTTTCTCTTTTTCTCTGAATTTTATTCTTCACAAATCAGAGTTTATGATTGGCGTGTCAGAATTGTCATGAAGGTAGTGCAATGCAGATGACACATCAGCTGCAATCATGAGTCTTTGAAGAAGGCTTAAATAACTTGGCTGATTGTTTCCATCTTCTTCAGGATGCAACCACAATTCCAAACTCCCATTAGCCATGAAGTCAAACACCAAAGCTTTGAAGTCGTTGCCTTTAAAATCAATGCTGGAGCAATATGTTAAGAATTTAACAAGATTTCGATGCCTGATGTTTTTCAATGCTTTGCACTCAGCAAAATGTTGATGAAGGTTTAGTACCTTCACAGCAACTAATTTTTCTCCCAGCTGCTCAAGCCTTGCTCTATACACCGAGCCAGAACTGCCTTGTCCGATTAAGTTGATTGAATTGAATCCTCCTGTTGCTAGCAGGAGTTCCTGGTATGAAATTCGTGGAAGTCTGTTTACAGTAAAAGGATTGAAAGAAAGATTCTTTCGTGATTTCTGCTCATAGAAAACATATGCTGCCACTATCATCAAGAAAAGCACAATTGAAGTTATGATTGTCGCAAGAATTATGGCAACGGGAGACCTTCTGTTTTTCTTTTGGTTGACACGGCACTCTGGCAGCTTCAATTCTGGGATACCTCCACAAAGATCGGTGTTTCCACCAAGTGAAATTGCACTCGCATTGCTAAACACTCCCTTTGTTGGTACTTCACCCTTGAAATTATTAAAAGAGAGATTCAAAAATTGCAGAAACAAAAGCTGCTCGATCTCTTGCGGGATATTTCCTGACAAGTTGTTTCTCGAAAGGTCTAAATGTTGGAGTCCTCTTAAGGAAGCAAACGATGAGGGAATGGATCCATGGAAAAAGTTACCCTGAAAGTGAAGACTTTCTAGCATCAAACAATCACCTAATGCCATAGGAATTTTCCCTAACAATTTATTCTCCGATACATCTATTTTGTTAATATTTTTCAATTTGCCAACATCAATGGCAACGCCCCGGTGAATGAATTTTTGGACAGGTTAAGGATGGTTGACAGAGAGGGAAGGCTACTGATCTGTTGCGGAAAGTCCCCAGTCAATTTATTTTGGGAAATGTCAAGAGCATGCAGATGTTGGCACTTCGGGATGGTTGATGTTATGTTTCCTTCTAATGCATTTATTGATAAATAAAGCTCATATAGATAGGTGATGTTGCCTATGAAGGTTGGGAATTCTCCTGATAGTAGGTTTGCACCTAAGTTGCAGCTGTACGAGCTTGGCAAAAGTTATAAGTATGCTTCCAGAGAAGTAGTTTTCCTCCATGCCCAACGTATACAGATTGACAAGATTTCCGACCTCTTCAGGAATTTTTCCTATTAGTCCATTGCGTCCCATGTACACATCAGTCAGTTTAGTTGACAAATTGCCTATAGAGCGAGGTAGTACACCACCAAAATTGTTTTCATCAAAAACTAGTACTTCTAGATTGCTGCAGTTTGACACAGATGTTATGAATCTCAAATCTTGAGTTTTATTTTCTCCCAGAAAATTGTGCGATAAACTAAAATATTGAAGAGCATTCAACTCTCCTAAATTTGTTGGAACTTGTCCTTCCAAGAAGTTCCAGGAGACGTCAAGGATCTCAAGATGAGAAGCTTTGAATTATGAAACTGGAATAGTTCCATGGGATTCACGCCGATTTCAAAAATTTGCAGTTTAGGAAGAGTGAGGCCTATATTTTCTGGGAGTCTATCATTCAGTTGATTCTCTGTAATAGAAAACACGGTGATGGACGAGATATTGTAAAGTGTTGAAGGAACTGTACCAGAAATATTATTGACTCCAATAACGAAGGAAGTTAAGCTTGTTAATTGTCCCAACTGACTTGGAATGCTTCCCTGCAAATTATCTGAAGTCAAATGAAAATTTTTGAGAGTGGAAATGTTTCCAAGGTACTGTGGGATCTCTCCTGTAAGATTATTAAAACTAAGCTTAAGTCCTACCAACTTCTTTAAGGTGTTCAGCTCATCAGGAATTTTCCCCACTAAGCGATTCCTACTGAAATTCATAACCGTGAGCTCTGAGCAGTTGCTAATGCTGACTGGAATTTCTCCTTCTAATGTGTTGCTCCACAGGCTGAGATCTCGAAGTCGGAAAAGGCGACCAACTTCTGCAGGAATTTCTCCATGGAATCTGTTGCTATGAAGGGTCACATTTCTTAAAAACGTGAGGTTGCCTATATAAGGAGAAATGGTTCCCAACAAGCTCAGATCATGCAGGCTCAAAGATGTAACTCTTTGATGTTTATGGCCGCATGTAACCCCTTGCCATGGAAAGAACTGCGCTGAATCATTCCATGACTTCAAGATTCCGTGTGGGTCGTCAGATATTTTGGCTTTGAACTCCAAAAGTGAAAGCCGATCCGTCTCATTTCCCGCATGACCAAGACAAAGAGCAGGTTTCAAGCATAGCATGCCAATGAAAAATACAAAAATGATATGAATACAAAGATGAAGGATCGAAAACCAGAGTATCCGGATCACCATTTATACAGGAAGTTGAAGATGAAGTATGTGTATTTTTTTAAGTTATGGAGATTTTTGTGATTATTTGTGAGAATGGCAAGTGAAAGATCTCTACTATACTTTTATGAAGTTGGGTGACAAATAGTATAGGCGTGATAAGACCGGAATTGGGTTCTAAGAAACAAAAAAATTTGATTATGTAGATGAATAGACAATCCGAATTTCCTAGGCAAATCCACTACAACAATTTAAACAATCTAAATATTGATGGACGATATGATAATATATGGAGTCCTTTTCATTTAACTAATGAAAATTAATTCTACAAATTAACAATGATAAATTCAAATTTTATATCTTTTGATGCTCACTAGACTACTTAAATACTGATATGAACGAAAAGATTTTCTAATACTGACTAATATTATTTATGCACTATTCAAAGTAAATTACAGGCATGCTAGTATGAGAATGATCTGCTGAATACATTAAATTTTTAATTTATTTGTGGGATTATGTTTTCATTTGTTATAAATAAAAATTGCAACATTAAATTTTCAGAAATGAAAATTTTGAGACAGTTTTTTTTTTTTTTTAATTATAATGATAAGCCACCCGACATGAATGCTTTCTCAGTTTTATCCCTTTATGGCTCTCAAGTTGCAATTGCCTGTCCTTGTCTGGGTCAACGTTCGAAAAATATCAAGTCATGCGACACTAAAAGTCTTGCAAATCCACTTTTTATCATTAAGTCCTGCGACACTAAAAGTCTTGCAAGTCCACTTTTAAGTATTAAGTCATGCGACCCTAAAAGTCTTGCAAGTCATGCATTTTTCACATTGCCTCACATTTTCTACATTGATATTGGCTTGATTGATCTCCATTTGTGCTTCATTGTTTTTATTAATTTATATGAGCACAAAACAATAAATCGAAAAAATTATATCTATCTTAAAATTATTATATCTATTCGCCACAATTTTAAAAATATAATACATTTGTCAAAAACAACAAAAGTCTATGGAATAACCTTAGAATTATTGATACTGAGATGATAGATTTATCCATAAAATACTGAGGAAAATGTCATTTTCCTCCAAAACCTTACACTAAAACAAGCAATGGCCTTGACATAGACTTAGTTCAATTACTGTCATGGAATTGAAAATCACTTTATATCTATTTGAACTAATAGTTTAATAGCTGAATATCTATTGCTTCGAGTAAATTTATGACATCTTATTTTAATTGAAAATTAATTTGTGAGTTTAGAGTTAGAGGGCGATTCCTGACACCAAAATCCAAATTCTAACCTTTATTATTTACTTGTTGCAAGATCATAGAATTGGCTATATGACCTGATTTCTGTTTCACAATGATCATGAAAATAATGTATCCCAGATGCCAGATCAATTGCAATATAGAGTCTCGGAAGAAGATTTAAATTTCTTAACTAAGTAACACCATTTCCTTTTTGATGTAAATCACATTTCGAAACTTGGGAATCACTTGCTTTAAAGTCAATGCTGGAGCATTATGTCAAGAACCAACCCATCTTTATATACCAAGCCTTTGAAAGCTTCTCTGTTTCTTTTGTTTGACAAGATGAGGTCAATTGCAGTTGACTTTGCTTGCTAATGGATATGTTAGTGCTGTGATGCCTGTAACTATTTCACTATTTTCTATATATATACTGACATTAATTATGGTTTCCAGATACTTAGTCTATTATTAATGGTTGATTAATTATGACAGTTAGTGGTTGACTAATTATGACAGTAGAATCACTCCATCAGTGTATTTCCTACGTGTACTGATATAATACATTCTATAATTAAACAAATAACACATAAGTAAAACATTTGGCCAATAAAAACTAAATAACTGAACTAATAGCTTAATGGTAAGATGTTTGTCACTTCGCAATGCAAGAACAACCTTACATTATATTTTTATTAATTTATCTAAAATATTGATAACTATGGAGATTTGAATTTTAGACTTCCATCATTTTTATTATTTTATTTTGGTTATAATTTTTTTTTTTTCACTCAAGTCATTCTGATTGGCCGCCCAATATTTATTAACCATTGAAAATAATATGCTTGAAATAGACAAAAACCTCCTATCTAATAGAAGGAAACAGAAGTATTATTTTTTTAATAGGATATGTACACATAAGTGTCCTATAGCTTAGGCACTTCAGCAAGAGCTTGTGGTTTTTTTTTTTAATGATAATTCAATAACGTACCATTTGATTTTTTTAAGAATGGTGCATGTGATTTCATATTTATAATATTTAGGTGATAAATTTTATTATAATTTGTGATTTCTCTTTTTTCAAATATCTCAAAAAAAAATTAAATTTTTAATATAGTTTGATAGAGTAAGAAAAAGAACAAATTACTTTTACCCTCTAAGATATACCATAATTAATATTTTTCCCTTCTTGTTTAAAAATTGAACATTTATCCCCTCAATTTTCATTCCGTCAACATTTTACCCCTTTCGACCAAATTTCTGGCAACTTTTTTATATCAAAAAATATTTAACTCTCTCTATTTTATAAAATAAACACACTGTATTTTAATAAAATTAAACATTTTAATTTTTGGTATTTTTAAATTTATTTTAATTTTTAATTTTAATTATACTTTGGTATTTCTTTCATTTTATCTTGAAATATACATTGATTCCAGAAATGAGTATTTTATTCTTGCAAATTAATTATAATAATATTCTGTAATAAACTCAGCAATTATGATTTTTTGCATTTTAAAGAGACTGCAATTAATAGCACACTTGCAAATTAACTGTAATAATATACTATAACAAACTCAGTAATTAGTCATTTACAAGTCCAACAACTTGACAATATTAATAAACAAAAAAATTAGTTTATATTTGAGCAATGTGAGATACTTTTGAAATAATCATAACAATATTTACTATTTAATGTGTTTCATTTAAATTTCTAATTTTAATAAATAAAATATTAATTATTTAATTTTGATTAAAGAGTACATTAAAATTATATTTTTACTATATTAATAATATATTGAGGAGTTGAAAGTGTTTATTTTCAAAATACATGGTTTAAAGTGTACATTTTTATAAATTAAAGGGGTTCAATGTTTTTTTGATATAAAAGAGTTGCCGGAAATTTGATCGGAAGGGATAAAATGTTAATGAAATGAAAACTAAGGGGGTAAGTGTTTGATTTTCAAACAAAAATAGGGAAAATGTGAATTATATTATATTTTAGGAAGGCAAAAGTAATTTGCTATGAGGAAAATAGGTTTGCCTATAGTAATTTTAGATGGTAATTAGAAATAAATTCTCTTATATATTATTTAACAAAAAGATCTAAACTATTGCTAAATGCATATTAAAATTATAAGAACTTGATTAAAATTAAAATCCAATTTTTTTTGAATGTTAAAATAGAGAGGAATATATAAGCTGTAATAATTTTTTTTTTTTTAATCTAAGTGCTATAAATATAAAATTACATGATATTAAAATATCATTAATAAAAATAAAATCACATAATATTGAAATATTATTAAAAAATTCACAAGCTCCAATGCTGAAACACCTAACCCACAACTGCATATTTCTACTTATTCATTTTTTATTTTTGGTAGAATCAACGATAAAATACAATGTATGACTGAATTATTCACAAATGTATTATGTTTGAGTAGGAATGTAATCGAGTCAAGTTGAGCTTAACTTTATCTAACTTATATTTGGGTCATTTATAATTAAATTGAGATCGAACCGAGTTTATTATGTCATTTGGTGTTCATAAGGCTAAAGAAATTTTAAAAAGTATAAACTATAAATTAAAATTATACATAAAAAATTAAAAATAAATTATTTATTAAATAAATTACAATATATTTGACTAAAAATATGATTTCATTCTAATAATATAGTTTTTAAAATATTTTTTACAATGAAAATTTATCTATTATATATCAAAAATTAAATTATTAAAAATTAAAATTACGAGGTAACTTATAAACTTCTATTTAAATTTGTTCGCGAGTTTTATAAGCTAAGTTTTGTACAGTTTGAGTTTGATTTATTCATTAAATGAATTTAGATATAAAAACTCAAATAAATTTTTATCGAGTTAAATATCGAACTACTTGTGACAACGCTATGCTGGAGCCAGCTTTCATAGCATCTTTAGTAGACAACACTACTAGAAGCCCATTTCAAAGCCCAGGCTCAATCAATTCACCAACGACAAAGCCACCTTTTGTTTTTGTTTTTGTTTTTTTCCATTTCTTTGTAAACCCACATTGATAACCTAAAAGTAACCACATTGAATTTGCTTTTATATGATATTAACAAAACACCACTAAATATGATTTTTTTGATATTTAATTACTTTTAAATTATAAGATTTCAAATGTGAATTTCAATCAGAATTTGAAAAGTACGAACATATGAATTTCAAGTTCTACATCCAATGACATTCATAATTGAAAAAACGGCTAGTGCCTATATTTCCTGCTAATGCTTAGCTATAAAAATGTACAACATTAGTGTATTGGTCACATTATATGCGGATTATTTGTTTTGGGTGCACGGGACCCTTTTCCATATTAAAAAATGATGTCGCATGTGTAAATCTCCTACAAGTGTTCTTATTCTGTCACGAATCACCAAGTGTATTCTTGTTCAAGTTCCTGATGGAATCAAGAGACAGCATATATACCTTAGAATTTGCATTCATCAATTCATTTCAATTTTTAGTGTCATATGCTATGAGTGTGCACACAACTACTGTCTAAACTTTACAGAACTGGGGAAGTGACTGAAAAGAAACCACGAAGCCGCAAATTCACAGCTAGATTTTACAAAACAACGTAATAAATTATTTCTGCAACACCATTTGAGTCATTTATTGAATTACACATTCCATAAAACAAAAAGAACAAAACATTTTGTTTAAAACATACTCAGAACCTGAAACAATTCATCAACATTTCAGATTTATTCGCTGAAAGGACACCTCTTCCAGAAATGAGAGCAAGATTGATGCTTGGATGCTGCAGCTTATGCCCCTGCAGACCAATCCAAATCATAATAAAAATATGAGATACTTTAGGTTACAAGACATTGATAATGTTAGGAATTTTCTTGTTTTATCCGATGTGTTAAAAAACAAACTTATAACTAATATTTTTGTTTGAAGTGGCACAAAGCTAGCATTCCTTAAATACAATCTCGAATTCGAGTTTTGTGTATAGAGAAATAATTATTGGCAGAGGTTTGTCCAGCCAACTAATCAAGTCTGAATAGTCAAAACTCTTGAAACTACTAGATATTGAGGGTCATTAAAAAAAAAATCATACCTATCTGTAGGCGTGAGCCAACAATTCGTTGGTCCCTACGAGTACTAACACGAAGGAAAGCCTTTGTGATGACATTTAATTTTCTTGTGGCATCCCTCATATTCATCCGAATTCCTGGTAGTTCTGATGAGCATGCAAAGTCCTATTTTTAGGACTAATATTAAAAAAATTTTATGCATTAACTCCTTCTAGTCTCAAATCTTCAATGTTTACATTGTCTTCTTGGATCTCTACTCTTTCATTATTGATATCCCATATACATATTCCTATTTTGCTAAGGTTTTATTTTCCTATACAGGGGTTACTTGCAGATAAAGAATGCCCAAACTAAATAGGAGAAGGATTCCCAATTAAGGAGACTTTCGGACATGAAGAAATACTCTCCAACTAGGCACAGAACTTTCATTAAAGAGGAATTCTATTCCTCTAATGTTTGAGCATCATTATCCCTATAAATAGGACCCCATATCCCTTATTCTTATTCATTTTATTCTCTCATATTCTTTGCTCTCTTTATCTCCTTAAAACTCTCTCAACATTCTCTAACTTAAGCATCAGAGAGTTTGTCGGGATCCTCCCCACCTCTCACCTTGCCCTTCTTTGATTCCTCATAGGGCTTAAGCTTAGGAGTTCCAGAAAGTGGCACCATCTGTAAGAAGCTCTTAAGATAAAATCCATTAAGCATTTACTGAATGAGATATTGGCATCATGACTTCCAGTCCATCATCAATCCCAACCCTAGATATGCACATTAACCTCATTCCTTTAATTGACTTGTCCGCACCCATTCAATTAATAATTTTGTCAGCCCCCTTTTAGCATATTGGACCCTCATCTCAGGCCCCACCCCAAGCATACACTTTAACTGGTAATACTCAAGGGTGGCCAACACTAGGCATCGATTTTCATTATTATGCTCCTTTACATCTTAACAATAGATACATACCTTTCATACCTTTTCCAAGCCTACCAGAAACCCCCGCCATAAACACACCAAACTTGAATATAGTAGCCCAGACACTCAACCTACCTCTGATGAGAAAAGAAGCAATGATTCAAAACATCTAAACCTAAATGCACTTTATGCAATAACATCTGAATGCCTTAATTTAAGTTGATAATCCCGAAACAACTCACCTAGAAAATGATGTAGCACCACCAACAGTAACTCTGAATGCGTCTGATGGAAATAGAAAGATTCATAGAGCTTTGAAAGGAGAATCTAGCTTAACAATCCTGACCCTAAATAAGTCAAAAGTAGCTCAAAAAGTTGAAGAAGTCATACATAAAGCTCATAATGGACCGAGAAAAGAAAATGAATGTGTTATAGAATGAAAGACACCCTTTGTAAGCAAAATAATCTAGTCGGATATCCCAACCAAATTCAGAATGCCTTAGTTAGATAAGTTCAATAGAACTAAAGATCCAATCAACCACATATCCTCGTTTAAGACTAGGATGTTACTTCAAAATATAAATGACGGAATCATATGCAGAGTTTTTCCTAGTACACTTACTAAGAATGCTCATAAGTGGTTCCACCGGCTTCCTGAGAATTCTATCTCGTCCTTTGAAGAATTAACCGAGAAATTTCAGACTCAGTTCATCACTAATGTCCCTCTTGCCAAAAACACCAATTATTCTTTGGATGTGCAGACATAAGGCCACAAAATGTCACGACCCAAAACAGGGGCCATGACCGGCGCTAGGGAACGGGAATTCTTTCGAATCCGAAACCCGTAGCAAGCCTAAAAATAAAATAAAATCATACAATAATAATAATAATAATAATAATAATAATAATAATAATAATAATAATAATAATAATAATAATAATAATAATAATAATAATAATAATAATAATATAATAAATAAAATATTAAGCAGCGGAATAAAATCACAAAATATTAAAATAATATTTGCATCAACTGAAATTAAATCAACATCCAGCTCCTTATATATATATAAATAAACTTTTAATATAAGTTCCAGTTCAAATTCTTAAAATACATAACTCACACAAATATAATACAACACCCTTTTTCAATTTTACAACTACTGCAGTGTCTAGATCATGAAAATAAAACTCAGGTGAGCAGTTTACATAATGAAGTCGGGGCAGAAGAAATCCGACGTATAGGTCTGCTACTGAGGTCTGAAGACGATGACTCTCTTGAAAAATAGTCAACGGAGGGGAGTCAGACCTCACTGAGTGAATTGCCATAATATATATACATGCATACTAAATGACAATGCACACAGTCAATAGTATATATATAATAAGTATATATACAAGCAAATACACACAAATGCAATAAAATCAATTTATATATTTTTACTGAAATTCCCAGTTTATGAAGGATCAAATAGAACCCTAAGATATCGCAACCTCAAAAACAATGTTAGACAACACCCTAGCCATACAGGCTCACTTATTCCAAATATATTCACTTGTTCCATTGGACAATAGATTGGCCCCAAGACACTAAGTCAACCGAGCTCCAGCAGTCTGACTGTCAGTGTGATTGGCCCCGAGACACTTGGTCAATCGAGCTCCAACAATCACACTCTCAAATCACATCACACATCACATAAATCCAATCCAAATCAATATCCACAAATAGGTTAGTAATCTAGCCTAAATGCTATCAGCGTACCGGTACGTACTCAGTCCTAGTGCTGCCCACTAAGTAGCACGTTCTATTGATATCCTTCATTTTAAATATAAACATACATTCATAAATATAAATGATGCATGAATTTCAATAAAATAGCAACATAAACCATATATATACTAGAAATATACCAAAAGTAAACTAGGTATATTTTGAGTATATATACATCAAATAAATCCAATATAATTGCAAAATAAACTAGAAATATATTCAAAAACATTTTAAACATAATTCATTAATAAAACATGCATATAGTTTAAAATATACCGAAAATAAACCAAAAATAAACTAAAAATAAACTTAAGTACTAATTAAATCATTATGCATATTTAATCAAAATAAAACATATTTTTCTAAAACATGCACCCTAGAACATATATATATATATATATATATATATATATTATATATATATATATATATATATATATATAAAATAGCAACTCACTATTTATTGTGCTCCTCGAGATGGGTCCGACGGGCCTGGTCCACTAGACCTCGGTCTCAACGCAACTAAATAAACAAATGATAATAGAAAATCAGAATAAACCTAACAAAAAATTCTAGAAACTCGATCTAGAATACTAGACACAAAATTAATTCAGAATTCAACCGGACATCACGTTTTACGAGAATTCTATCAAAAATCCGGTAGAACCTCCCCTGTAAAATGGACATCTCTCTACTCAAAGAGTAGAGCCGGCCCTGTAAAGAAACACACTTCAAAAATAGACATAGAATCACAATCATAACCCCTCGGTCGGACTCCAAACTACAGTTTACCGATCGAGGTCCACAATTCACAGAATAATACAGAAATATCAAAAATGCCCTTATACCATAAGAATACATTTTATAAGTAGAAATTACTTAATTAACCCTAAAACACAGTAAAAATCGATAAAAACTCATTTTATTAGAAAAATTGTATATTATATATATAATTGAAAATAATTTACGAAAAATAGTTTTAATTAGTTAAAAATACTAAATAATTTGTAGAAATCATTTTTATACCCTAAATAACTATCAAAACCAATTAAATTACATTTTTAGCCAATTTAGTGTAAGATTACCAAAATACCCCTATATATATAAATTTACATAAAATTACTCAAAAATTCACCAAAAATAATATAATTTTAAAAAATTAATTTTCTTAACATATATCTCAATAATACCAATAAATATACCCAATTAACCAATTTATTTCAATTTAACACATAATTAACCCTATTTTCCAAAATTACCTAAACTAAATAAATTCAAAATAAATACATAAAAATTCAAAAAAATTACAAATAAATTTATATAATTCATTTCAACACCTATAAACACAAAAAAAACAATTTCATAATTTAATTAATTAATTTTTGAAAATTAGAAAATATTAATAAAATAATCAAAAATACCCAAAAATCAAAATAAATTCCAAAAATTCTACAAAAATTCACAAATGAAGATTAAGCTACTAGGATCAACATTTGTTAAGAAATTTTTCATGAATCAAAAGGAAAAACTCAAAAAAAAATTCAAAAATAAAATATGGCTGAATTAGAAAAATCGAAACCTAAGCAATTCTAGACCAAATCAAGTGAAACAAAGCTTGGAATCACACTCACGGAGCTCAAGGAGAAGATAGAGACCGGCGGTGTCAAAAATGATGGCCATAATCGCGTCGGTCAACGGTGAAGATGAGTTTCGGCTTTTTGGTGATTTCGAGCTCCTCCGACGCTGGAAACGACTGCTGCAGGTGGCGGGGAAGGCTGAGGAAGAAGGTGGCATGCTGGGAGGCACACTGACGGCAAGAGAACGGCGTGACAGATGGTGGTTGTGGTGGTTGGGCGATCGGGGAAGAAGGAGAGGAAGTTGGGGCAAAATGGTAATTTGGCAATAGTTTTTTATTTTAACAATATAATATGTATATATATATATATATATATATATATAATCACACTATATATTATAATAATATAAACTCCCACACATATTAAATATACTCCACACACATATAATTTAATTTATTAATAATTTTATACACTCAAAAATAATTAAATAATATTAAAACTAAATAATAAATAATAAAAATTAGGGTAATTAATTAAACCCTAGTTTAATTTAAATAAATACACACATATATACACTTTATTTAGCACTTTAAAAATATATATGAGTTCATGCAAATGCATAAATCTATTTAAAATAATTAATATTAAATTATTTACGTGTCAATTTCCCCGATAGTGTAAGTCCGGGGAAAATTTTACATAAAGTACTTAAAATAACATAAAACAATTAAAATTAGCTTTAATTAAATAACAAACTCATAAAAAAATCATAATTATGTACAAAATTATTAACACTACATATTCCGATACAATATAAAAATATTTAAAAACTCAAAATATTACACAAAATCACTGAGAAGCTATTTGGATCAATTTAATAAAGTAGTGATGCAAATAAAAAACTAGATCGATTTAATAAAGTAGCAATCCGAATAAAAAATTTGATCAACAAAGTAGCCATAGAGGCTTTGAAAAATGGGACCCGACTAGGGAAGCTTAAAAACAAGATAATAACAAAAGAACCCAGCACCTTCGCTGAGATAATGGCTATGGCGATAAAAATGATAAAGATGGACGAAGATAGCAGGATGCGCAGGGACGATGAGAAAGCACCTATTGGAAAAGATGAAAGATCAGGACTAAGAAGGCCTAGTTTTTAACAAACAAACTTCAAAAACTCGGTGGAAGGATTCAAAAAAGAGGCAGAGAAGTATACACCACTAAATACTTCTAGATCCAAAATCTTAATGTGGATCAGAAAAAATGGCTTGGGCATAACCCTAGCTATAAGGTAGAGTCCAATTAAGATAGCCATGCAAGATAAGAGGTACTACTGTTAATACCATCGGAATTATGGGCGCGAAACCAAGGCAAGCTGAGAATTGAAGAATGTCATAAAAAGATTAATACATACTGGGAAACTTGATAACTTCACTAACACAACTAGAAGGAACATAGATCAAGATGATCAAGATAAGGATAAGTGGAAGCCAAAGAAAGCTTAGAGTGAAGTGGTTGAAGTTATTAACATGATTATTGGAGGAGGGATGATTGAGAGAAGGCCTAAAAGATCTCAAAAGGAAGAAGGTTTCACCCTTAAAAAGAGGCAGACTATCACATTTGGTCCAAAAGACTAGAAACATGTTCAGCATCCTCACAATGATGCCTTAGTGGTAAGTGCTTTCATCAATAATTACTTAGTAAAAAGATTATTTATTGATGATGGAAGCACTTTCAACACTCTCTTGGAATGCCTATAAAGCGATGGAAGGTTCTATTATTAATTTGAAAGCTATTCAGAATCCCATCACAAGCTTTTGTAGAAGAACCACCTAACCAATAGGACTAGTAGAACTGAATTTAGAATTTGGCAACCGAGATACTAGGTATATGAAAGATGTCAAAGCCCTATTCAATGTGGTACAATGACATTATAGGCCAACCAATCCTTTATAAGATTGATGCAGTCACAAGTATCAGGCATCTGACCATGAAGATTCCTCTTGAAGGCCGGATCCTAACAATTCCTGGGGATCAGTATATAGCTACATAATATTACCAACTACAATTAAGCCCCAAATAGAAGCATTCCCTCTAGAATCATTGGAAGTGGAGAAACAAAGAGCCAATCTCAAACTAATTAACTAGGTCCAAACCTTACAGATTGCTAAGAGAAAGACAGTCAAAGTCAGCAATGAGCTCAATAATATAATTAAGTGTGAAATAAGCAAGGTCCTCATCAAACATTCAGGCAACTTTGCCTCTAAAGCATCTAAGATCATTGGAGTAGATCCTTAGATTGCCTCGCATAGTCTGAATATCAAGCCAGGAGTTAAACTAGTTGTTCAAAAAAAGAGGAATTTCACATACGAAAGACAAAAAGTGATCGCTGATGAAATAAAAAAATTATTGAAAGCCAGATTCATTAGAGAAGTAACACACCTAAAATGGGTAGCCAACATGGTGCTAGTAAAAAAGTCTAATGGAAAGTAAAAAATGTGTATGGATTACACTGATCTTAACAAAACGTGCCCTAAAGATAGTTATCTATTACCAACAATAAATCAACTAGTAGAATCAACTGCCTATCATAGCTTATATAGCTTTATGGATGCTACTTAGGGGTACCATCAGATACAAATGAAGAAAGAAGATCAAGAAAAGATGTCATTTATCACTCACAAAAGTCTTTATTGCTACAAGGTTATACCTTTTGGACTGAAGAACACTAGAGTAACAAACCAAAGGCTAATGAATTATGTGTTTCAAAATCAAATTGGGAAAAATATAGAGGTATATGTGGATGACATCATTATTAAGAGCCAATATGCAGAGCAACATTCCGATGACCTTAATCAAATCCTTCAAATATTGGGCCAATACCAAAGCAAGTTTAATATAGAGAAATGTGTTTTTAGGGTGAAGGTAGGCAAATTCCTAGGATTAATAATATCCCATGGAGGAATTGAAGCTAATTCAAAAAAGATAGAGGCTATACTTAAGATGAAAGCTCTAACATTAATAAAAAAGCTACAAAAGCTAAATGGCTGACTAACAACCTTGAGGCATTTTATTTCTTATTCAGCCAAACGATGTCTGCCATAGTTTTGAGCCTTAAAAAACTCTAAGAAGTTTATATGGAATAAAGAATGCTAGATAGCTTTTAAAGACATCAAGACGTTCTTATCCTTGCCACCTCAACTCAACAGGCCAATCCTCAGAGAAACACTGTACGTATATCTCTCTGTTGGACAAGAGTCAATTGCATCAGTACTGGTTAGGGAAGAAGGAGGTCAGCAAAATCCAGTATACTACATCAGCAAAATACTTAAAGGATTAAAAGTCTGGTATCCCAAATTGGATAAGTTAGCTATGGTCATCGTACACACATCTCAAAAACTCCGGCATTATTTTTAAGCTCACTTGATCATTATAAGATCCAGGTTCACACTAAGGAAAATCTTATAGAGACCTAAGACATCTGACAAACTAGTTAAATGGTCGATATTGCTCAGAGAATTTGACATCAGTTATGAACCTCGACAATAGATAAAAGCCCAAACCCTAGCAGACTTTATACAAGAGATAATGATGGAAGATTTTACTCCTTCTGAATGCCTGGAGTGGAAGTTATACACTAATGGAGCCTCGTTCATTCGAGGATCCAATGATGGAGTCATTCTTAAAGGGCCATACAAAGTCATTATTAGATAAGTAATTTAGATAAAGTACAATGCCATTAATAATGTAGTCGAGTATGAAGCACTTGTCATGGGATTAAAGTAAGCTATAGAAGTAAGAGCCAAATATCTCAAGATCTACTTTGATTTATAACTAGTGGTAAACCAAGTTAGATGAACATACCAGATCAAAGATCTAAGCATCACTAAATACATTGAGAAAGTCAGACAGCTTTTAAAGAAGCTTGAGTAGGATAGAGGACAATGGGAAATCATCTAAATCCCTAGAAGTGAGAACTCATAAGCAAACTCACTAGCCAAATTAGCAGTAGAAGATAGTCAGACATTCAAATAACTTGAGCTTATTAAGGAATTAATAAAACTAAGCACCAAGGAGGTAGAGATCATGGACATCCAGGAAGTACCAGAATGGATGAAATCTATCATTTGGTACCTCAAGCATGGGGTACTTCCATAAGATAAGTTAAAAGCTTAAAAGTTAAAAATAAAAGTTGTGCACTGCTCTATAAATAACGAGGAACTCTTCAGAAGGTCTTTCTCACATCTGTGGTCTAAGTGTGTATCACCAAAGGAAGGAAATTATGTACTTAGAGAAATTAATAAAGGAATTTATGAAGCCCATGAATCTCATCATTCACTAATTAGAAAAGCATTGCTCCAAGTTATTATTGGCCCACCATGTCCCGAGATGCTTAAAAACTGGTTCAAGAATGCCATAAATGTCAATAGTTTGCTTGCCCTAGCCATAAGCCTTCTAATACTCAGTATCCAATTGGGAGTCCTTAGCCTTTTACAGAATGGGGAATGGACATCCTAGGCCAATTTCCTATTTTAAACTCCTAGAATAAGTTCTTAATCATAGCTATAGATCACTTTACTAAATCGACAGATGTAGAAGTTGTACCAACCATCACTGAGGCCCGGATTCAACAGTTTTTCTGGAAAGAAATCATCTGCAGATTCGATATACCACACACCTTGATAACAGATAATGAGAAGCAGTTTAAAAATAAAAAATTTAAAAGTTCTTCTCTGATCTTAAAATAAAGCTCTAGTTTACTTTATTAGCTCATCCACAAATAAATGGCCAGACAGAAGTCACCAACAGGATCATCATGCAAGGTCTAAAGAAGAGAGTAGACAAAAAGAATGGAAACTAAATGGAAGAACTTAATAATGTCATATGGGCTTATAGAACAATGCCCAAAACTTCTACAAGGGAAATGCCTTTCAAACTAACTTATAGGATGGATGCGGTAATCTTAGTGGAGATCGAATCAGTGAGCTACCGAGTAACTGGGAATCTGGATAAAAAAGTCAACAACATTAATGCTCAGATATTGTTAGATATACTTGAAGAAAGGAGAGAATAAGCATCTGTTATGGTAAAAGCCCAAAAATAGAAGATCATAGAATATCACAATATATATGTCCGGCCAAAATAGTTTAATGTTTGAGACTGGGTACTCAAAAGGGCTAACATTGGTAAGGGTAACTACAGCAAAGGCAAGCTCGGACTTAATTAGGAAGGTCTTTATTAAGTTATCAAGAAGATAACTAAAAGGGCATACAAGATTAATGATGAATGAGGAAAAGGATTGCCTCGATATTGGAACTCAGACAGCCTTAAGAAATACTATCAATGAAGTGTATTTAAAGTATATAAAGTTTGAGAAATAAAAAAAATAAAGAATATATATACTTCATTCACCAATTAAAAAATTATTACAAAGGATAAATATTTTAAAATATTTTACAAGAAAACCTTGGATCTACTAGTCATAATCTTGTCATTCAAATGAAGCTTAAACATCTTCCAGAGATTGAGATTCAGGAAATGAAGAGAATTTTGCACCAAAAGAAGTAGCTCTGGAAGTATACCTCTTTATAATGACTTAAGGATTTTTGGCAATAGCTAACCACATCAGATCAATAGGATTAGAGAATCTTTGGCACCAGAAGAAGTAGACTCAGTAGTAGAATCTTTGGCTATAGCCAACCACATCAGATCAATAGGAGTGATCTTATGCAGATTAGAGAAATCTAAATTTGGACGTTGAGCTGACAGTACCCTCTGACATTCAGACTTATAGGCTTTGATAAATCCCTTCACCATCCTCTAATAAGTTCTCAGGTCATCATCATCAGCCAACTTTTTCCTTATAGCTCGGCATCTTACATCTCGATCCTTGATGTGAGATGAGCTTGTGAATGCTTGAACCCTTAGACCTTCTTCAAGCTCACCTTTGTCTTTAACTTGAACTTCTTGCTATCAGTCTTGGTGAGTTCCAGGGCATGCTTTGCCATATCTAAGCTTCTTCTCATAATCAATCACGATGGTCCCAACCTCAGCTTCCTTGATGTTATATTCACTCTGAAGGATGAAGTGATTATCCTTTCCCAATAGAAGCCCTTGAGCCATCCAAAAGAAAATCATATAAAATCAAAAAACATATACATCTATGGAAAGGCTTATTGCATTAAGAAAATTAGATACCTCCAAAGTGTGAGTGATCAATGAGTTGAATAGCTCATTCCTCCCCTCCTTTTGCCACCTTTGGATATCATTAGGCAACCACAAGGACTTAGTGTAGTGATCCCTAACTTGCAGGTTGGACACGCTGGTAGGTTTTACCTTAGATAAAATCCACTTATTTGAATCGAGACATCAAGCGAGCTTGGGGTGCTTAATAAATACCTCCTCCCTGAGCTGCTCCTCATGACCCAATTCCCCACTTTGGGAGCACTTCTTAGGAAGCTCGAACGCTTCCTTCTGGATTTTTCCAAGCATAGTTTTTCCTTTATTGCTCTGGCACTCATCAGCATGAGCCTCTAATGTCCCTACATCTTATGCAAGCTGAGCAGTTATGTGTGCCACCAGCTCTTTCGGCTCCTAATCTAAAAAGATTTTGTCCATAAAAGAGAAATAGTCAACCATCTACAAATAAAAAGAAAGAAAAAAAGTCAGTATATACCTTTAGAATCTTAGGACTTACCACTGACATTTATGTGTTTAGAGCATACTCTTTGGAGATATCTTCGAGATAGATTCTCAATAGACATTACATCTTTATGAAGCCTTATAAGCATCTCAGTATCTTTATTAGATAACCTTAAAAGATGCTTCACTATATGAAAATTGTTAAACCATATCTGCCAGATGTTAATAAAATCTAAGGGATGTTCGATAAAAAAAAATGTATGCCTCCATTTTTTGTGGAGATCCAGAAGCTTAACAAAAAGACTATGGTTTTGAATGGCTAATAAGGAAAACATTAGCTCTCCCTTTTTCTTTTTCAAACTATACACATACTAGAGGACATCTAGATTCAGCTCTCTACCCTCCCCATACATTAACTTTATAAACCCAGTCAAGATCTGATAGCTGTTAGGATGAAGTTGGCCAAGAGCTATGTTGAATCTATTCCAGAAGCTCCTAATAAAAGGATCTAAGGGAAGCTTCATACCCTTTTCTACCTGATCAAAGTACACCACTAATTTTTCAAAATCTAATACAAGAGTGTGGGCCTTGAAGTTCTTATTTACAATGTGCAAAACAAAATTTGTAGGAATGCTAGGATGTCTTTTATACCATTTTAACATGTCATTAACTACCCTAGATACAAACAAATCTAAATTGACTTGCTCTCGTGGAGTCGTTCATCTTATCAAATAAGAATAAAAAAGAAGAATATAAAAAGAAGAAGAAACTTCACCTAGAAAGAAGAAAAGTAATTTTGTAAAGAAAGCGAAGGAGAATAATGGAAAAGAATACTCGAGAGGAAAATTAGCAAGAAATGAGAATAGCAAAAAAAGTAAAAATCCAACAAGCAAAAGGGACTACCCTGTGTAAGGAGTAGCATAAGGTTTTGGAATGACCATTACTACCCTCATAGTTATTTACGTCTCTCACATAGTGTCAAGGGTATTTCGAGCAAAATAAGAAGCCCACTAATCGAGCAATTATCATTATAGTAGCTAAACGTCCCATTTTCTGACACATGAACAGACATGATGTTACACAATTTAAAATTCAAAGGAAAGCCAAAATACATGGAGGTTGATTATCCCGCTCACCTTATTGCTAGCTACCCTTTTTATCGGCACTCGTGCTGCACTTCTAATGCATCGAGATTCTAAGTCCAGTGATTAAAACTGGCACCCTTAAGTCACTTTAATAGTAGTGAGGTTCAACACTCGGGCTGCACTTTTAATGCACCAAGATTATACGGCACTCGGGCAGTGCTTCTAATGCACCAAGATTCTAAGTCTAATGAATGAAGCTGGCAACCTCAGGTCACTTTGATAATACTGAGGTTTGGCATTTAGGTCATGCTTCTAATGCACTGTGATTATACGACACTTGGGCTATATTTCTAATGCACTAAGATTCTAAGTCCAATGACTGAAGCTGGCACCCTCAGGTTGCTTCGATAGCACTAAGGTTCAGCACTCAAGCCATGCTTCTAATGCATCAAGATTATATGACACTTAGGCCGCACTTCTAATGCTCTGAGATTATACGGCACTCGGGCTGAGCTTCTATTGCACTAAGATTATACAACACTTGGGCCACGCTTCTAATGCACTAAGATTCTAAGTCCAATGACTGAAGTTGGCACCCTCAGGTCACTTCAATAGTACTGAGGTTCGACACACGAGCCGTGCTTTTAATGCTTTGAGATTATATAAGACTCAGGCTGTGCTTTTAATGCTCCAAGATTATACAGCACTTAGGCCATGATTTTAATGCATCGAGCATCGAAACTTCAGCGACAACTAGGTCTGTCATATCGTTTCTATGATAATAATGGGTTAATCTCTTGATTCATTTCTATAACACCGAGCATCTTTTATTATAGGTTCTATACATCTAAGTCGAGCTGTCAATTTATGAGTATGATATTTTGATACAATGATTCCAAGACTCGATGCCAAGCATCGTCTCTTTCTTTGTGATTGAGGCTGGACAACTCAGCTCACCTTTCCACATTAGATAGAATTTACACAAACAATTTTTCTCTAGTCAGAGGAGTCAATTCTTGAAAATATTCATCAATTTCAGTTTCCCTGTTCTTTTTTTAAAAAAAACTACAAATAAATGATCTATTTATTGCTTAGGAAAATTACATCAAGTCCATTTACTTTTGACTCATCATCGTAGTTCTCAACCTTTGGAGTTGATTCATTCTGATGCCTGGGGCCCTGCCCTGATGCAATGTTTTTCTCAATATAAATATTTTGTTATTTTCATTGATGATTACTCATTGTTCACATGGTATTATCCAATAAAAAATAAAAGTGATGTTCCATCTCTTTTTCATAAGTTTCTATTTATGGTATAAAAGCAATTTGATTCTCACATAAAAACTTTTCATTTTGACTAGGGCAGTGAATATCATTTGTTAACTAAATATTTTAAACCACAAGGAATTATTCATTATGTTAGTTGCCCTTATACTCATGAACAAAGTGGAACTACCGATCATAAAATACGTAACATTATTAATAATGGTTTGGTTCTTTTAGGGCATAGTGGTGCACCTTTTAATTTTTAGGAGTTTGCTTTTGAAATAGTAATTTTTTTAGTTAATAGACTCCTATCTACATCTCTAGGCAATCGCATACCATACACTCATTGGTGTAAAAAATAACCTGGTTACTCTTTCCCACATGTTTTTGGATGTGCAATTTATCCACTTTTATTCCCTTACAATAAACATAAATTTACTTTTTGATCAACTCAGTGTGCTTTTTAGGTTATTCTCTAAAGAACCTTGGTTACAAATGTTTTGACAAAAAAATGTAAAACGTACATTGCTAGGCATGTTAAATTTAATGAAAAATTATTTCCTTTCCATACAATTCTAGGACTCTAAAAAAATTCAGATGTCACTAACATCTACTCCTTAGCTATAGCTAACACATCTAGTGGATCTTTATCTTTAACCAAAATCAGGTATGACTCATTTGTCATCTCAACCTTCTACTCCTTTATCCCATTCTAGAAATTCCACTTCATCTACACCTTCTCACTAACATCTCACCCTAATCTCATCCTTATCTAAACCATCCATTCAAACTCCCATCTATAATTTGGATGGAATCCAACTCTTTGTAGACCTCAATTCTTCATCCAATACATCTGAATCATTACCCTTATCTTCTTCACTAAAACACACACATACAATGCAACTTCGTCCTTTTACACTCCAATGAAAACCAACTACCTTCTACACTAAACCTAAAATTTATCACACATCACAAATAACCAAACCCATATATTTTACCCAAGATATTTAAATACCAAAATGGAAAAGTGCTATGAATGATGAAATGCAAGCTTTGTATCATAACCACACTTAGGATTTAGTTCCTTATCCTCTCAATGGCAATGTTATTGGAAACATGTGGATTTACAAAATCAAAAGACATGTAGATGGTAGTATTAAAAGATTCAAAGCCTGATTAATTGCTTGTGATTATACTTAAGAGTATGGTTTGGACTACAAAGAGACTCTCAATCCAGTGGTGAAATTGATGACCATTAGTATTATCAGTAGCTAAGTCAAAAGGATGGCCTTTGCATTAACTAGATGTTAATAAATGGTGATTTAGAAGAGACAGTATTCATGGTGTAACTACAAGGATTTATTGATCCTCAACATCTAACACATGTCTGTAAATTGAGAAAGTCACTCTATGGCCTTAAACAGGCTCCACGAGCATGGTATCAAAAACTCAACAGTTTTCTTCTTTCAATGGGCTTTAAAGGTTCGATAGTTGATCCTTCTATATTCATTTACAGCACTGGTAATTTTCAATTTTTCTTGCTTGTTTATGTTGATAATGTCATTCTTATCGGCAATCGTTAACAAAACTCAAGCAATTAATTTTAGATTTGTCATCCACATTCACATTGAGGGACTTGGGTGACCTAAGCTATTTCCTTAGCATTTAAGTGTTTTGCAACAGCCATGGACTTTTGCTATCTCAATAATCCTACATTCTGGACATTCTTAAAATGGTTGGTATGTCTTCTTGTAAGCCTTATTCAACACCTATAACACTAGGTTCCAAATTCTCCAAAATTTATGGTACCTTACTCTTACCATTTGATGTAAGTCTATTTCATAAAATCTATGGAAGTTTTTAATATTTTACTTTAACTAGACCTAATCTATTACTCTCGATTAATAAGATGTGCCCAATACGCGCATCATCCAACTACAATTCACTACAAGGCATTAAAGTGAATTCTTCACTATATGTAAGGGACATATCATCATGGCTTGTTTATTAAATGTTGTTCACAGCATACTATGTAAGCATTTAGGTACAATAATTGGATTGGATGCCCTGACAACCACTGTTCAACTAGCGGATATCTCATCTTCCTTGGACATAATCTAATCACATGGAACTCACACAAATAACTCATTGTCACCAGGTATTCCATCGAGTCAGAATTTAAAGCCATTACAAATGTTAATGTTAAGATTAAATGGCTCACTCATCTGCTATCTAAACTTGGTGTATGACTTTCATCTCCACCTCATGTGTTTCATGACAACCTTGATGCCATTTTCTTGTCCTCGAATCCACTCTTTCAAACACGTACATAACATATGGAAGTGGACTTCCATTTTGTTCATCACAAAGTCTAACATAAAGAAATCACCATTTTCACCAATCATATTGTAGATTCAATGACCAAGGCTATTAACAAGCATCTTTTTCATCAGTTTAAGAATAATCTTTGTTACTTGAATATAGCCCTTTAACTTATGGGGTCATATCAAGGATAAAGACTCCTAACAGCTCTAGTTAACTTATGTCTATCTAATTGTATAAGTTATTATCATTGTTATCACATATGTTGCATATATGTATACAGTTCCATTAATATGAAATCATTAATTCACTGTCAATTCTGAGTAAACTTAATAACTCTTTTTCTATTTAGTTATCGTGGTGTAGGTCTTTAGCTTAGTGTTTTTTAAAAATGGCTCAGTGTCTTTCCAAAAACTCATTATTTCCAAGTGTAAAAGCAATAAACAAATTAAGGCACACTGAAATTCTAATATGTTGATTGTAAAATTCCCACATTGGGAATTTAAGAGAAAGGAGTCTTTAGTTAATAGACTTCTCCCCCCTTTGGTTAAAATATGTCAATCACCACTTATATTTGGTGTATAATTGAAAGCTATTAGTTATATTAGAAGCAAATTTATGGAAAATTTTCTTAGGTATTCTTGAGCTTTTGGGGTGAGTGAGAGTTAAATATTTTGTAGTGTGGTTTTAATAATTTTTTACATAGTGAATATTTTGCCTTTGTTGTCTCCTGACAACACCTGTGATTTTTCTCCATTTGGGAGTTTTCCACGTTAAATTATTGTGTGTTTCTCTCTTTTATTTTTCATGTATTTTTATTCAAGTTGTGATCTAAAGGGGTAAAGGTACTTTTTGGATTGTAAGGGCCTATTTTTCCTTAACAATTGGTATCAGAGCTCTTGGTTTATTTTAGTATACTCTGTGGCTGCGGCTTAGGCTGATCTTCCACATTATAAAAAATTTTCTTAGGCTAATTGACATTTTTCATTGATAAATTTTTTAAAGAAATTGTTGTGATCCAACTGAAGGTCTTTTGCATTGTGTTTATTGAGTGTGGCATTATGTAAGTAAGTGCAGCTAAGAAAGTTTTGTCACAAAGGCTATAATCACCTAAGGAGGTTAGGACTTAAGTGGTACCATTTGTGTCCCTCTAATCTTTCTTGGAAACTTTCTTAGTGCATTTTATATACACAATTGTTCACTCATTATTCACATATGAGGTCACTGTAGCAGGAAGTACTGTTCAAATATATGGAGGTACTATGCATTATTGAGAAAAAATGAGTTTCAGATTTGATATTGAGAAATTTGATGGGAGAATTAATTTTAGGTTATGGCGAGTACAAGTCAAGGATATACTAATCTAGTTTGGATTGTATAAGGCCTTGAAGGGAAAGTCAGCTTCTTTATCCGAAGGAAAAGAGCTAATTAAATCTGATAATAGTAGTGTAGACAAGAGAAAATTCAAGATGAGTAAAAAAGAATGGGAGAAGCTAGACATGAGAGCAGCAAGTCAGATTCAAATTTGTCTAGCCCAAAATGTTCTTGCTAATGTTGCTAAATGGTGAACAATAAAGGAGCTTTGGGAAAAGCTTGAGGAAATGTACTAGTCTCAAAGTCTTTCAAATAGGTTATATTTAAAGGAGCAATTTCACAAATTACAAATGGAAGAAGCTACAAAAAATTTTGACCACCTTAGTGTACTCAATGGGATTATTTTTGAACTGGAATCTATTGGAGTGAAAATTGATGATGAAGATAAAGCATTAAGACTTATCTGGTCTCTTTCACCTTCCTATGAACATATGCAAACCATTTTAATGTACAAGAAAGAGAATGTGAATTTTTTAGAAGTGACAAGTAAGCTAATTTCTAAAGCAAGAAGTTTGAAAAATGGAGAGAACAAGTCTTCTGAAAGTACAACATTATCATTTTATGGAAATGGGAGAAAGAATAAAGGCTCCAAAAAGAAATTTATTTGTAGGGGATGTTGATAACTTAGATATCTAAAGAAGGATAGCAAAAATGGTGGAGCTAATTTGGCTAATGACTCTAAAAGTAATGCTACTAATGTAGTCATCTTTAAAGAAGGAGATGATGAACTTTCTATATAACGAAAGATATATATCCTCATGGCATGAAAGCTACCAACTGAGTTACCATGGAAAAGGATGTATGATAGGTAGCATATTCACAATTTGCACATGGGCATTGGTTAATAGTTGATGCAAGGCATGTGGTAAAATTGATGTCGATAGCTAATGAACTTCCTAAGAAAGTCAATATTAGAAACTGCACCATAACTTATTAGCATTTTTTCGACATGAACTGGTTGAGGTGAAAATTCTTGGAGTTGGTGAATTCTAAGTGTGTATACTCTTACGGTGGAGTATAATAATTTTTTTTAGAATTGTGACTGATATAGCTAATGGTGAGGTAGCTGTTGTTCTTTATTTTTAATCATGGGGAAGATTTATAAGAGAACTATTTCTAATTTTCCAAGGTAGAGATTTATTGATTGTAAAATTCCCACATTAGGAATTGGAGAAAAATAGGGATGAGTCTTTAATTATAAATAGACTTCTCCCCCTTTGGTTAAAATATGTCAATCACCATTTGTATTTGGTGTACCATTGAAAGCTATTAGCTATACTAGTAGAAAATTTATGGAAATTTTTCTTGGGTATTCTTGAGCTTTTGGGTGTAAGTGAGAGTTAAATATTTTATAATGTGGTTGTAATAATTTTTCATATAGCAAATATTTTTCTCTTGTTGTATCTTGACAACACCTGTGGTTTTTCTCTATTTGGGAGTTTTTCACATTAAATTATTGTATGTTTCTCTTTTTTATTTTTCAAGTATTTTTGTTTAAGTTGTGATCTAAAAGGGTAAAGGTACTTGTTGGATTGTAAGGTCCCATTTTTCCCTAACATAATATAGCTAAAATAGATATAAGAGATTTGATAAGAATTTAATGAAATCAAGTGGTGGAGATTCAAACAAGACCATTAAGTTTAGAAACACTGAAAATTAACACCTAAGACCCATGTTTAAATTAAAGAATCTAAGAAGGAGCCAAAACCCAAATCACTCTAAATAAGTAGATGATTTGCAAGGATCAAATTCAAAATTCAAAAAAAAGGAAAATAACATTGATTTTCACTCTCAACCAAATTGAAATAATACAAATTAGCTTACCTAACTATCAGAGATTCTGAACTTCTATTTGCTAATTGAGGTTAAGCTTTATACAAATCCTTTATAACTCTCTTAAACCTCTAGAATATATATTTTATCCTTAATAATTCTATAATTTGATAATGAGAATGGGTGAGAATAAGGAATTAATTGAATTTAGTTTAGCATAGAATTGATAAGGTGGTTTTATACAAACTCTCTATAACTCACAATCATAAACTCTAGATGAAAGAAAGGTATTGAAGAACTTGAACTTGGTAAGGAGTAGAGTGAAGGAACTTATGCCACAACCTTAAATGCTTGCTACAGATGAAAAGAAGATAATTGAGCCTTTTGTTTTTTACTTGGCACTTATCCATTTAACTCATCTCTTGTCTCTATTATTCTCTCACTTATTCACTGCATATTTACTTCTTGTTTTATTATTTTAAAGAAGCTTAATCATGTAACTAGCTAAGTCATGCTTAAGTTTTTTTTAAGAATGACACCTTTATACTTGTAGTAGAGTCTAAAAACTAGAACTAAGGTGTGATAAGATTGAAGTGAGTTATTGCTCTAATATGAAGGGGTGGTGGAGGAGGAGGGGTTGAGTTAAGTTGCATTAATTTTCATGTCTTTCACAATTGCATATTTATGGTTATAAAAATTTGACATTCATACCTAAGTTACAAAAATTATTATTATTATTTTTATGAAGAAGCTTAATCATATAGCTAGCTAAGTCATGCTTAAGTTATTTTTAAGAATGACACCTTTATACTTGTAGTAGAGTCTGAAAACTAGAACTAAGGTATGACAAGATTGAAGTGAGTTATTACTCTAATATGAAGGGGTGGTGGAGGAGGAAGGGTCGGGTTAAGTTGCATCAGTTTTCATGTCTTTCATAATTGCATATTTGTGGTTACAAAAATTTGACATCCATATCCAATGGAATTTGTCAACTAAACACTTTGACAAATAAGGAATGCCCCCCCCCCCCCACCTTAAAAAAAAAGAAAAAAACATATCCTAAACATTATCATCGACTATAGAGAACATAAAAGGTTTGTTAATATTATCTTTTCTTCTGAGAATTTTATTTTGTTTTCAATTATTCAAACAGTAACTTATCATTTTTTTTTTACAAAAGTAGGATAGTCCAAGAAGATGTTATGGTCAATAATAATTTATATTTAATTTATCAGTTATAATAACTTCTACTAATAATTTCTTTCTTTTCATCTTTAATTAAGGTGATGGAGGAGGAGGAAAAAGGAAAGTTTAAGTAGAAAAAGAGCTCAGATAACTGCTTTATCGATATTAATAAATGATTTTGCCATTAACAGTCTTGATATGCACATCTTCAGCTTCTTATCTCCAATTCCAAGTTTTTCACTCTTTTTTCATGTTCAAGATGCTTCTATCTTAGTGTGTGTATGACACCTTAATTGAATAAAAATTAGCTTATTTGATTACTTATATGACAAAGCCCTTTACAATTGAAAAAAAATTACCTTTTTTAATAGAATTCATCTTACATTATAGGTTACATTTAGTATCTCTATATTATCACAGAAATACAGATCATTTGAATTCAAATTTCCTAGAAAGAGTTGATCTTCTTGAAGCCTTTTCTAAAAGAGAATCATGTCCTTGCTAGATAGAAATCACCACCTCCAAACCTAATCGATGAAAGCTCAGATATTAAAGTATTAGATAATATGAAAAAATTTATCACTATTTGAAAGTTCAATATCCTTCATACATATGTATAATTAAAGTGCAGAGAAAAGACCTAGAAACCATCAGATATGAAATAAACATAAATTAACTTATTTTATTATAATTAGATATCATAACCTTAACAATTAGACTTGAGTTGCTCTATATAATTGGAATTTATAAAATCCCTCTTTTATGAATCTATTCTGAAATATATCTATAATAACTTTTGTAGGATGGTTTCACCACAGCTAAAGAATTTTGAATGTCTACTATCAACTGAAATCACCACTGTGAGTGGAAAATTTCATATCTTTATTGCTAAATGTAGAAGTACTAAATTATGATGTATCTTTTGGTTAGGTGAACTGATTAAAACAATGTGAGATACTTATTACCTATTAAATGAATAGTTATTAGTGATAAGTTTTATTAGTTGTATATTTATTAAAGTTGTTATGTTTGTTACAATAGTGTTTCATTATTGTACAACTCTTCTTGTATTTATACTGATTATATATGAATACAAAATACATAATTCTCCTATACAATCTCTGATATTGACTTGGTATTAGAGCCTCATCATGGCAACAAATTCCTCTACTTCTTTTTCTTCATCTACTTTTTTATCAAGCTCCACCATCCAACTCTTATCACCACTTTAAATCCCATATCAAACTCACCTTCTTATTTACAACAAACCTTCTCAATCAAGCTTAATTCCAAAAATTATTTACCTTGGAAACTCTAATTCTAACCTCTTCTTAATTTTTATAACCTTCATAATATCCTAAATGGCATTAAAATCTCCCACCTAAAAGAAATCCTTAATCCTATTTCTAATTCCTTCGAACCTAATCTTGCCTATGCTCAATGGTTCACTAAAGATCAGTTACTTTTCTCCTAGCTCCTCTCTTTAATTTTTGAAGAGGTCTACCCCCATCTTATTGGATTGAACTCCTCTTCTATTGTTTGGGAAGCACTTGAAATAGCTAATGGCATATTGAAAAACACTCAAAGAATGTAGCTATATATTTAATTATATAATCAAAAAAAGATGATAAACCAATCTCAAATTGTCTCTTTCAAGCTAAAAAACTTGTCGATTCCTTTGCCTTGGCTGGACAACCTCCCACTCCCGCCGAATTTAATGCCATAATATTTCGACAACTTGTGTCTGACTACAATGGTGCCATCAAAGCACTTTAATAAAGACTTGATCCTCCCTTATTCCATGAACTTCATGGACAACTAGTTTCATATGAGTTGCTTTTGAAATTGCAACAAGCTACCTTACCAACAATTCATCTTGTCATAGCCACTTCTTCTTTTCACCCACAACAATTCTCAAGTCATCCCAAGTAGAGGCTGTGGTGGTCGTAGAGGCTATTCCACCTCTTCTCAGCCTTCCCCTATATAATGTCGAATATGTAGGTACAATAACCATTTAGCCTTTGACTGTAGATGATATTTTGATCAGCACTTTCAACCTCATAAATTTTCTAAGTCTAGACATGATGATTTTTAGTTCTCTAATCATCATAATATGTACTGTCTATTATTCTCGCCTAAAGCTCAATTGTCAACTCTTAGTCCGCCACCATCCAATGCTAGGTTTGAGTGGTATCAGACAGTGGTGTAAGTCATTATATTACACCTAATTTAGTATCTCTCCAAAGTGCTAAAGAATATTATGGTAACAATCGGGTCATTATTGGCAATGGTAAGGGTCTCCTTATTGCTCATGTCAGTAAAGGTTCAATTTCTTCTTTAAATAATTCTTCTCATGCTCTTAACCATATGTTACATATCCCTCAAATTACAAAGCCATTACTTTCTGTTCATCATTTATGCATTAACAATAACTGTTTTCTTGAATTTCACCCATATCATTGTCTTACTGAGGATTGTAAGTTCTACTCTGAGCAATTAGTGATTTTGGGCTCTATAAATTGAACTCTACATCTTCCAAGCCTTCTTCTTCTCCTGTTGCTACTCATTTCACCACCATAGATAGATGGCATTAATGACTTGGACATCCTAACTCTACCATAGTTCGTTGTGTCTTTAATTAGTTTCAATTACCTTGTAAAAATAAATCTTCAATTTTAAATAATTGTCATGCCTGTTGTTTAGGCAAAATGCATCATTCTAGTTTACCCCTTACTCATATAAGAGTTCTAAGCCATTAGAGTTGCTTCATGGTGATGTGTGGGGACCTACTGCTATTCAATCTTTGAATGGTGATAAATATTTTTTAATTATCATTAATGACTTCTCTCTTTACACATGGTTCTTTCCTCTAAAAAAAAAAGTGACCTTTATCAAGTTTTCTTACATTTTCAAACCTTCGTTGAAAAAAATCAACTACAAAATTAAATTATTTAACTCTAATTGGGGAGGTGAATTTTGCCCTCTTTTTAAACATTTTCAATCTATAGGAATTCACCATCGAATCATATGTCCTCACACACTTGAGTAAAATGGCACAGCGGAAAGGAAAATTTGCCACTTAATGGACGTTGGACTGACATTATTGGGTCATTCTAGTGTGCCATTTAAATATTGGCATTTTGACTTTGATACTGCTATTTTTTTTTTTAATCTCATGCCTACTCAATCTTTGTCTCACAAAATTCCCTTTCAAATGTTATATAACAAAGCTCATGACTACTCTTTTTTACGTGTCTTTGGTTATCTTGTTTATCCTTTGTTATGTCCATTTAATAAAAATAAAATTTTTTTCACACAAGAGCTTGTGTATTTCTAGGTTATCCTTCACATTATCTAGGTTACAGATGCCTTGACAAATTTGTGTTTCTGGTGGTATAATTTAAAAAAAAAAGTTGGCATTTATTGTTAACTAGTCGTAAATCTGCATTTTATGTAGACTGCAAATAATATAATTATTTTAAAATAAATAATTAAATGAGTTTAATAAATTAAAAAGTACAAATTAATCAAAATTCAAGTGTAAAAGTGTGAGCACTTCTTATTTTTAATTATTGAATAAATAAAATAAAATAAATATAGAAAATATGTGAGAAATTATATATTTTTTACTTTTTAGGTTAAGAAAGAAAAGTATTTTTATTTAAATAAAAGATGATGTTTAAGTTAAAATAAAAAACATGATTTTTTATAAAAGGATAGGTAATGTTTTAAATATGATAGAATTGTAGTGTTTTGTATTAAATAAAACATGTGTATTTTAATAAAAATAGATTTTTTAAATATTTTTATAGAAAATTATTATGAATTTTAATAATCTATATATCTATATTAATAACTGAGCTCTAAAATCATTAAACTAAAAATTTGATAAATGTCTATATAAAAACTAACGTGTCAAATCATTAAAAATTATAATTTTTATTATTAATAGTACATTTATTATAGTTTCTTAGTATTATTTTTTAACTAAAAACACTAATACACATTATTTTAATGCTACTCAATTTATAAAGGTATTTATATAATATGTATTTTTTTTATCTTAAATCACTTAATCATTTTTCCTAAATTATATTTAAAAAATTCTATTTGTAAAAAATTTCTTAACTAAAATACTATTATATATACTGTAGACATTGTCAGTTTAATTGACCCGCAACAAAAGCTCGATGATGAGAAAGTTTAAGTTTTGAATGCAAGGGGTGCCCGAGACTTCTCTAAAATCGACTCGGAAATCCCAAAACACTGAGTCAAGCCTAAAATTTCCATATCCAAGCCCAAAATCGAGTTAAAGCCCAA
Organism: Mallotus nudiflorus; assembly: GCA_947683625.1. NCBI lineage: Eukaryota > Viridiplantae > Streptophyta > Magnoliopsida > Malpighiales > Euphorbiaceae > Mallotus > Mallotus nudiflorus. The sequence continues at coordinate 434,534 of CANTUR010000720.1, read as the reverse complement.
GCCCATCACCTTTTTGCACAAAGGCCTTAACCTAGCCCTGGTAAAGAGGTGATCATCTCAACGAAGAGGCGTTGCCTCTTCACCCTAGACATCGGTAAGGCGATGCCTCATCAAAGAGGCGTCGCCCTTCACACCTACCCTCTGCAACATTAAATGCCATTAATGGAAGTGGTTGGAGGCTCACCTGCAGAAAATTTGGTAATTTTTGGACATAAAAAGAAAGGGAAAAGCAAGGGAAAGAGCCTAGGGAATGAAAAAAGAGCAAGGGGAAAGGGTAAGAATGATTTTTTAGGAAATTGAAAAGGGGAGAGGGTGAGAGGCTTTAAAAAAGGATGTGGGGGCATGAGAGAAAAGGTTGGCAACTTGAGGAAAAAAGTCTGAAAAAAAAAGACAGAGAAAAGGAAAAAAAGGAAAGAAGAAAAGAAGAAGAAGACTTAGAAAGCTAAAGACTTGGATTTCTTAAGAAGGAAAGGGGTTTCTCTTGCATTCAGAGCCTCAAATCAATCAATCAAGCTCTAAGGGCTTAGTAAAGAGCATCAAGCACGTCTAAGTCAATAAGCTTCCCCCTTCTTAAGCTTTATATCCTTTGTTTTCATTAAATGTATTAATTCATTACTCTTGTGTTTGTATTCTTGAGTTTTATTACTTGTTTAAAATCATGTGTGAAGCATGATTGCATGAAATACTGAATATTGATAGTTAATCTTTGTATATTTATGTCTGTTTCTTGTTTATTTGTGTGAGTATTGAATTTCTAAGGATTTAAGAAATATAGCCTGTCTCTGTCCTTGTTGAAGAGGCGACGTCTCTTCATAGAGACATCACCCCTTCAAGATGAGGTAACAATAACATCGCCTCCTGGTCAGGAGGCGACAACTCTTTAAAGAGGCATCACTGCCTTATCAAAATCTGTGTGAATTTTGCCTTACTTTTCCATGCTTGTTTTGTACTTTCAGCATGATTTCCATGTTTAATTTGTTATATCTCCTGATTTTATGCATGATTATTATGTTGTTTGGTATTAGTTTTAATGTTATATTATTGTGTTATTTTGTGGACTATTTTGTGAATTTATTTCAATTTGTTTTGCGAATATTATTTGTTAATGATTTGTAGATGTTGTTGTTGTTTATGAGATAGAACTGACTCATATTTGTTGTAGGAATTATTTGGTGATTTTTAATCACTAGATTATTACTTTATTAATCAGTTCTTGAGAGTTTTGATTTGTATAATTAATTAGTTTATTTTTTATTTATGTACGGTTTATTTTCAGTATATTTTACATTTATTTACACCAAAAGTTGTAATCCTTAATCCCTCTCCCTTTTTATTTGGAATGAATGGTTGTAAATTATTATTATTTGTTTTATTTGTGATTGAATGTTAGGATATAAGCAAGAAATGGGACTAATGTGTAAACTTGGTATAAAATCTAAAATTGGAAACCAATCGCGATTAGCATGTTAATAAGGAAATAATTTAATAATCAAAGGAAATAAAATACAAAACACACACGGAGCCCAACCACAAGGTGGGGTGGGCATTCCAAAAGTCCATACTCAGTTTTCAAACCTGATCTTTGATGACGGCTTCTAGAAACCTTCATGGAATCCAGTTGCTGTACAATGTGTTGCTTTTATCCAAGTGGTGACTCCATTTCCATTTTAGGCCTCAAGCCCACTATGTATTTCCTAGTGAGTCCTAAGTCCCCACAGTGATGTGGTTGCCAACACTTGGGTGCGCAATTAACCTTGCCGCCTACACATATCCAATAATAATTTAATACTTCTCAACACAAATCATATTATATTTCAAAATGATGACAATAAATATTAAAAAAATAAAATTAATGTAATATATTTTATTTTTAATCTATTTAGTTACCTTTTCTCTTTAAAAAAATTCTTATTTTAAAATACATATATTTTATTTTATATTTTACACTTTAATTATACATCAAAAACACTACTTTTCTTTTTCATTGGAAATTATGTCCTTTAATTTAATTAATTAAAATATCTACTTTTTATTCAATTAAAAACACATTTTATTTTTATTTAACATAAATAAAAAATATGTAACTTATAAATTATATTATATTTTTATTTTATTTTATTTATTCAATTATTATTCTTCTTATACATATTAAATATATATATGTACTTTTAATAAATATTAAAATAAAATTATTATGATAACATTCTAAACTTTCACTTTTATATTTGATTAATTTGTAATTTGTAATTTATTAAATTACATTCAATTAATTAAATTGAGTCTCAATTGATTAAATAAATAATCAAGAGGCTTAATTTATGTTAAGAGTTAAAAGGTGATGGCTCAAGTTTAAGGAGTAAAGTGAAGGATTACAATGAATTTTTGTTTGATGAGTTGGCAAGGCATACAACTCTCATTCCTTCTCTTTGCAACAGCTGTTAATTGAAAAAAAAAAAAACATCAAACTTGAGAGGAGAGTGTTGTTGTTGGGGAAGAACAAAGGCAGAAGGGAGCTGTAATGTGGGCTAAGGTTGATCTAAGATTTCATGAAGGAACTCATCTACATGTCATCTCTAATCTTTCAGACAGCTAATTTGCAATCATAAAATCCTTATTTTATGGAAGTTTTCATAGATTTATCAATGTCATTCTAAGTTTATAATGAACCTATTAAATAATAGAAATTGTAGTTTAAATAATAAATTAAACCTAGCCCTGCGATTTGAGACTGCACCAAACACCCTTAAAATGTTGGAGGCAAAAGAGTATGAAGCATAGCGGAATAACAAAACTTAACACAAAAATATATATATTTCAAACTAATCAAATACACAAATTCTCTCCAAGGGACAGTAGGCCCTTTGCACTCTTAAAAGACTTATATTTTTCTCTTGTCCAATTCTTCTCTTTTTCATATGCTTATATACACAATACATGTCTATTTTTAGCTTTTAAAAATAATGGTTAAAAATCATTTTCTATAAAATAAACGATTTTTATTTAATTTTTTTAAACAACTTTATTTAGTGTTATATATATATATATATATATATATATATATATACACACACACACACACACACATATATATATATATATATATAACTTTACTATTTTTAGAAACACACATATTTTTAGTTTAAAAATCAAGTTTACTTTTCAACATCCTCCATTAAACTTAATTTATTACTCCGAGTAAAATCCTCAACTTGATAAATGTCTCATGTTTTAACAGTTTGGTGAAAATATCCGTAACTTGATCTTCAAATCTTGTGAATTTTACTTCAACATCGTTCTTGTGAATGCACTCTCTAATGAAATGATAATGAATATCAATATGTTTGCTTCGTTCATGAAAGACAAGATTTTTTGCCAGAGCCATAGCTGACTTATTATCTACATAAATTTATGTCGCTTCCTTTTAGGATATACCAAGCTCCTATTGGGTTCCGTGATGCAAACGCAGCGGAAAAATTAAAATTTTGTCACGTTCCCAAGCCAGGATCCATGTAATTCGACTAATTGATTAAATCTAGGGTTTTTAATAGTCTTACCAAAACGCAGAAGAGGCAAGATTCTCTGGAAGGGTGAGAGGAGGTTCACACCGGTGACACCTTACCTCGAGCTTTTTGGCTTGGCTGTTCGGATCAAGACGTCTCCAAAAGGATGCGTCCTCTATAGGTATCCACACGAACAGCCCTTCACAAAACAAATTTGAGTGTGCGTGCTAGCAACTTCTTGACTGTCTCACAAATCAAGAACAAAAGAAAAACTCTGTCTTTGTTTTCTAAGAGGAAGGAAAACGAATTTGGAGGCAAAAACAAAGTATGTGAAACCCTAGAGAATATAACATATTTATAGACTCCAAGTTAGGGTTTCACTTACCAATAACCTTTTGGTAATTTTCCATTTATTATATTCTGATTTTGTTTAAAAACAAATCAAAAATAATATCTTATTTATTTATTTAAAATAACATTTATCTTAAATAAATAAACAAATAAATAAATAAATAAAACACTTTAATTATTTATTTCCCGCAGAGTTTATTTTGGGTTTATTAAACCCATATCCGTTTTGGGCTTGTTCTAAGTGTGTGACCCTGTAGGTTCACATAACATTGGCAGTGGGCCTAAATCTCTATTTAGGCCTACAAGTCATAAGTGGCCTCTAGCAAGACATTATGACTACCCAAGTCATGTGAAGTCAATAATCCGACATAACCTAATTACAGTGAATTTTATTGTCCCTTTATCACATGATATCTTAATTGAACATAAGGCATAGAATGTCATCCTTATATAGTTCAATATTATGACTTGATTCCAAGTAGACTGAAAATGATAACTCTTTATCAATTCATTTCAGCATAGCCATGCATTTTCATTCAGTCTATCTCATCAAGGGGCCTTTAGATATCTTTCTCATATTAATGAGGGATAAATTCCTTCTAAATCACTCACATTCCTCACATAACTAATTTTATATCCAACAACATTCTTTTAATCATCCGGTTAAAGACAATGTTAGAATGTGTCAAAACATAAAATAGCTATGTAGAAATCCATGATGATTTCAAGGTCAAAGGACCGAAATAAAATTACTGTGATAAGAAATACTTATGACAATAATCTATGTAGTATTCTCATAGTGGGTCAATCCAGTACCTGATCTCTCATCATATACCTATGAGTTGACTTAATATCTCATATTTATGATTAGTAAAACATAACCATCAGTCAACATCATACTAGCCTTAATACTTTAATATTCATATAATGAATAAATGGCTAGGGATAATTAGAATAGAACTCTTATTTTAATCTAAGGGTTTTACTATCAAGTCACATACTTGATGGCCTTAGTAAGAATTAACCTTTCATGTAATTATCATAAAATCAAATGATAATATAATACCTCTTTATTAATAAAATAAGAAAGTCAATACATAATCACAAATGATTGACCTACTGCATATCACTAACAGCTCCCTTAATAAACTCCTTAACCACAATGCATGACATACATAAGCAGTCATAGCCATATATTCAGCTTCATAAGTAGATAGAGTAATAATAGGTTACTTCTTTGAATTCCAAGTGAAAGCTATATCTCTTATATAAAATAAAAATCTTATAGTTATTGTTCTATCATTGATATCACCAGCCTAATCACTATCACTGAATCCTATAAGATTGAAATTTTGAGAGTGAGTATAGAGAAGTCCATAGTCAAGTGTGCCTTTAATGTAACGAAAAATTCTTTTAGTAATTTATAAATGTGATGTTGTTAGAGTCTCCATGTAATGACTTATTAAGCCCACTCCAAAAAGAATATCTGGTCTTGTGCATGTAAGATACCATAAGCTTCCAACTAAACTCTTGAAATAAGTTAGATTTACATTTTCTCCTTAATTTTGCTTAGATAGCTTGATTCCACATTCTACATATGTGTTAACTGGTTTGCAGTCTTCCATTTTAAATTTCTTGAGTGTTTCTTTGCATAATTCTCCTGCAATATGAAGATGCCATCTTGTTGTTGCTTTACTTCTATTCCAAGATAGTAAGTCATTAAACCAATGTCAATAATCTCAAATTCGTTTGCCATAGCCTTTTTAAAGTCTTTAAATAATTTTGGATTATTGCTAGTAAAGATTAAATTATCTATGTACGGGCATAAAATCAACATATCTCCATTAAAATTTTTTATATAGAGAGCATGTTCATGTGGAAATTTTGAAAAATTATTTTGTTGAAAGTATTAGTCAATTCTACTATACCATGCTCTTGGAGCTTATTTTAATCCATATAGAGCCTTCTTCAATTTTAGAACTTAATCTTTATATTCTGTTTTAATATAACCTAGTGGTTGTTCTATATAGACATCTTCTTCCAAATAACCATTCAAGAATGCAGACTTGACATCCATTTAAAAGATATTCCATTTATTTTGAGTTGCAAGAGATATAATGAATCTTATAGTCTCTAAGTGAGCAACAAGAGCAAATACCTCATCATAGTCAATTCCAGCTTTTTGACTATAGCCTTTCGCAACTAGTCTGGCCTTGTACCTTTCCAATTCTCCATTTGAATTTTTCTTGATTTTATTAACCCATTTGACACTAATTGGTTTGTGACCTCTTGGCAATGTTGTGAGTTTCTAAGTATTATTTTTCTTGATCGCCTTAATTTCTTCATCCATTGCACTTCTTTATTTTTTTTAATTTTGAGCAGCTTCTTCAAAGCTAACTGGTTCACAATTAGCAAGTAGACAAAATAAAGTCACCTCACCATCCAGATTTTGTGTAACTACATAAATTTTATCTAAAGTCCTTATTTTGGGAGTTCTTTCATTTAAGTTTGCTATAGGAGAATCTTCTATTTGTATGGCTATTGAATTTTGACTTGGTTGATCTTCATTTTCTTCAAAAATTGGAAGAAAATTATGCTTCTCTTCCTTATCGATGCTCTAGTCCCAGGAAGCCTCTTCATCAAATTTTACATCTCTGCTAATGACAGTCTTTCCTATTGTTGGATTGTAAAGTCTATAGCCTTTAGAGTTTTTGTCATAGCCAATCAAGACATATTTTTCACTTTTATCATCAAGCTTAGTGTGAATTTGATCTCAAACATGTACATAGGCAGTGCTTCCAAAAACTTTAAGGTGCTTGACATTCGACTTTCTTCCATTCCATGTTTCTAAAGGAGTTTTATTTGCCACACTTTTATAAGACTTTGATTAGTAAGTTATATTGCATAATCAACAACTTGAGCCCAAAATTCTTTTAGCATATTTTTAAACTTGAAGATACTTTCTGTGGTTTCAAGAATGGTTCTATTTTTTTTCTGTAACTCCATTTTGTTAAGGTGACCTTAGCACTATTAAAGGACATCAGATTCCATTATCTTTATAAAATTCATTGGACTCTTTTGATGTAAACTTGCCTCCCTTGTCTATTCTCATGGCTTAATTTAATAGCCACTTTCCTTTTCTACTCATGCTTTGAACTTTTTAAATGCACCAAATGCTTTTGATTTTTCTTTTAAGAAAAAAACCTAAGTTTTATGGCTAAAATCATCAATAAAAAGAAGAAAATATTTATTTTTACCATAAGAACTTGGATTTATTAGCCCATATATGTCTGCATGGATGAGCTCAAGAGGTTTGGTGGCTTGTGAAGTAGCTTCTTGTGGAAAACTTTTCTGAGCATGTTTTCCAATGAGACAACCTTCACATAATTGATGGGGATTGTTGAAAGAAGGCAATCCTTTCACCATTTCTTCATTTGTGAGCTTTTTTAAATTATTAAAATTAATATGTCCATACCTCAAATGCTATAACCATGAAACATTTTTTATGGATGCTTTCAAGCAACTTTCATTGTTACTTTGAATGTTCAATAAAAATAATCTATTTCTTGTCATGGGCACTTTTTCTATTAAGTTATTTTTAGCATCCCTGATAGCACATGTCTTATTCTTCAATGTAATTTCATAATTCTTTTCAAGAAATTATCCTAAACTTAATATGTTTCTTTTTAATTTAGGCACATAATAAACTTCATTAATGAAATGATGATTGCATCCTTGAGGCGAATAAGAATTTTACCTTTGCCTTCCATTAAAACTTTTGTTCCATCTCCAAAAGTTAATATTCCTTTTATTGATTCATTGATCTTTGAGAATAAATACTTATTATGAGTCATGAGATTGCTGGCTCTAGTATCTAAATGCCATATTCTTGGTTTTGGTTCATGATCATCATGATAAGTTATCAGTAATAAAACTTATTCTTTATTAATATCCTCTATAATATGGACTATCTCCTACACTTAATAGGTTTTATTTCTGCATTTAGAAGCATAATGACCGAACTTACTACAATTATAACATTGAATTTGAGATTTGTCATAAGATGATCTCATGTAATTTTACTCTTCCATGTCCTCTTGTGGGGTGAGAACTTTGATTTCTTTCTGCATGTTATTATTGCATATAACTTCCTATTCAACCTCATCCTTTACTTCAACATCTGTCTCTACCAGATCCTCTTTAGTTTCTCTGATTACTAAAATTTTATCTTTCTTTATAATAATCTTATTCTACAACACTTGTTTAGCAACTTCTTTATTTCTTTTGATATGTCTTTCTTCATAGGCTTGTAATGAGCCCACAAGTTCATCAACCTTCATAGACTCTAAATATTTGGATTCCTTAATGGCCACTATAATATAATCATATTTTGGATGCAAGGAATGAAGTATTTTTTTCTATTATATGAGTATCATTTAACTCCTTCTCTCCATATCTTTTTACTTGATTGGTGATTGATAATAAACGAGTGATATATTCTAAAATTGAATCTTTGTCACTCATTTAGAGAGATTCAAATTCTCCTCATAGAGTTTGAAGATGAAGTTTCTTGACTCATTCTACACCTTTCTAAGAATTTTATAAAATCTCTCAAGCTTCCTTGGCAGTGGTCATATAAGAAACCTTTTCAAACAAGCTTTCATCCAAACATGAGTGAATAATAGAAAGAGCTTATTGATCTTTCTTGCATATTTCTTGCAAAAGTCTTTTTTGATTTTGATTTAATGAAGATTCATTAGTTGGTGCCTCATATCCTATTTCCACAACATCCTAAGCATCTTGCAAACCTAAAACAGCTTTGATCATAATGGACCAACTGTTATAGTAATCTTTGGTGAGATGTGGAAGTTGCAATGGAACTATCCTACTAGCCATCTTTTGTCACTGTTAAAATGTAAAGCTTTAATACCACTTTGTTGGAGGCAAAAGAGTATTGAACACAATGGAATATATATATATATATATATATATATATATATATATTGTAACTTCACTATTTTTAGAAACACATATTTTTTTAGTTTAAAAATTAAGTTTACTTTTCAATATAAACAAGACAGAGTGATGTAAAGTTTTAGTCCAAAACTATGGTTGAAAATTAGTTATAGATAACACTACAGAACTCTGTTCTAACATAGAGGCAATGCCTCTTCCATTTGGGACAATGCTTGAGTGATCAGGTGGGGAATGAGTCTAGTAAGGTGAAGCTTGAGTGGAAGAGATGCCACCTCATCGATTAAGTTGTCACCTTAATGCACATAACTAGCACTTTACTGCCCAAAACCAGCAAATAAAGTGGAACAGAATGAGACTTAAATGTGGAACAAAACTTGTGATATAAACCTATATGTATGGTAGTGTTTTGTTGCTCATAAACCAACCCAAATCTAAGTTTGTTATATTAATGTACATATATTAGTATGAATACAAAGAGACAAATAGATATATATAAATACATATGGTGTGTGTTAATATCAAAAATTAAAATTTAATTTTTTATTTTAACATCAATGCTAATTTAATGAAATTCACATCAATGCTAATTTACATTTTAAAATCTGACTTAATAATAAATTAGTATTATATAGTATTTATTTGAGACTAATACTTGGTATAAATCTATTTGACAAATACATGATGTAATATATATATATATATAATGTTTTTGTTATTTAAATAAATTGTAATTTGGTATTTTATTGATATTTATGGAATTTAATTATTTTTATTATATTTATTATTTAATATTGATTTATGTTGAATTATGAACTTCGGTTGGAAATTTGTGTAGTTTGAGGTCTTAACCCGAGGTGTTGAGTTTTGTAAATTTAGAAGTATGTTTTCTTACAGGATCGACTCTACTTTTTAGTAGACAGATGTCCATTTTATAGAGAAAACTCTGCCAATTTTTCAATAGAATTCTCATAAAATGTGACATCGAGTCGATTATGAGTTTTTATGTTTAACTGAGTTTTGATTCCTAGATCGAGTCTTCCTTTAGAATTCTTAAAAGTATAAGTTAGAAATTTATTCTAATTTTATTATTATTTATTTTTCTAGCTGCATCGAGACTGAGGTCTATCGAACCAGGCTCGTTAAGTCAGTCTCAAGGAGCACAAACTTATAAGTTATTATTTTATATATGCATTGCATATATAATGCATGAAAGTGAGCTTGCATATTTTCATTATATGTTTAAACATGAATTATTTCATTAAATGATTTAGTATATTTTGGGTATATTTTGGTATATTTCGATATATATGCAATATATATGCATGTTGTATTTTCAATATATACCTAGTATATTTCTAGTATATTCATGGTTTATTTGGGTATATGTGTGGCACATATCTGGTATATGTTTAGGATACTTTTAGTATATTTTCAGTATACATTTGGTATACTTTCAGTATATAATTGGTATATCCCTATTTAAATGGATGTTATTACATTTACATCATGCATTTTATTAATTTTAATAATTATAAGAATGATTTGAAGGATAGCAGTAGAACGTGCTACCTAGTGGGCTACGCTAAGACTGTTGCACGACAGTACGATAGAATTAGGTTGAAATTTAACAATTGTTATTGAGATGCTGGTTATTGAAAAGGTTGACTGTGGATCCTCAGTTGACCTAGTGTACTCACGGTCAGTTATGCTGGTAGTAAGGTTGCGGATCCTCGGTTGACTTATTGTACTTAGGGCTAGTCTACTACCTTGAGTTGGATAAGTGAATACTTGGAGTTTTGGATAAGTTAGTCGGTCGTTGATATTTTGATTAAGGTTGTGAATATTTAGGGTTCTATTTGATTTTTCATTTAAATAAACATTTTTCTATATTTATTATATATATAGCGAATTTTAGCATCTGTGTGAAATGTCTACATATATTTATATATATACTAATGTTTGACTGCATATGACTTTAGGTTGTATTTATATATATTATAATAATTCACTCAGTGAGATCTGACTCCCCTTAATATTTTTTTCAGGAGATTCTTTTTCAGACCTTAGTAGTAGTACTTTACGTTGATCTTCTTTAGCCCCGGATAAACTATGTATATTTTATATCTGAACTTTTATTGTACTCTAGAAAACTACAATAATAATGTTATTGTATTAGTAGAGTGCGGTTTTGGTTTATAGACCTATATCTGAATATTGTATGAATATTTTTATTTTATGAAATGACATTTGAGTATTTATTTTATATCGATTAAAAATTTTAATTCTAGCATATTTTTATTTATTTATTACTTGTGTTTTTATTTTTAAGGCTTGCTACAGGTTCCAGATTCGAAAGAATTCTCGTTTCCTAACACCAATCATAACTCCCGGTTCGGGTCGTGTATATATATTTTACATCAAGTATTTGTCAAATAGATTTATATCAAGTATTAGTCTCAAATAAATACTATATAATACTAATTTATTATTAAGTCAGATTTTAAAATGTAAATTAGCATTGATGTGGATTTCATTAAATTAGCATTGATGTTAAGATAAAAAAAATTAAATTTTAAAATTAGTTTTAAGTTTTGATATTAATCTAATGTGATATTGACCTAATTTGGTTTTAAGTTTTGATATAATATTAATCTAATGTGATATTAATATAAATATAATATTAGCGTAGTTTTATCAAAATTAATATAAATATGATATAAAGTTATTATCCTGAACTTGCTTCCATGGCTCATGATATTCTAACAATTCCAGTGTCAACTATTGGATCAGAGTCTACTTTCAGTGCAACCGGACGAGTTCTTGATCAATATATAGAAGCTCACTCAAACCATAAACTGTCCGAGCACTCATTTGCACAAGAGATTGGCTATTTGGAGATATTGGTACTATATTGTACTTTTATTTTTTAAATTGTTGCTTTTTTTCTCAAATTTAACTATTTATTAATTGTATTTGCTACTTATATGTGGTATAAATGATATAGCCTTAGATGAACTTACAGAAGACAATATGTCATTAGATGTTAGTAAGGATTTAAGTGTTTCTATTCAAGGCTCTAACTCTAAAAGTGTGAGTATTTTTATATCTTTTTACTTAATATTTGGTAATATTGAGATGGTTTTAAATTGTTGTTGTTATGATTTAAATGTTGGTTTCTTTACTTGATGATATGAATATATCGTAGTTGTATTTACTTGAAAATAATTTACAAATTAACACATTTATATATATATAGGTAGGTAGAAGGATCAAGATCTCGAAGAAAATAGAAATTATGAGCTTGAAGTAAAATTATCATTTTAATTTTATATGTTGTTGAATAATTTAACATTTATATGAAATTTAAAATATTGTAATGATATTTAGAATTGGTATGTATGTTTAAACTCAAATTATTATTTAGGATTCGTATGTTTAATTAGTTTTTATTTATTTATTTTGTAATTTGATATTAAATATGTTAAAACGTCTCCGTATATACTAAAATGTATTCGTGTCAAATATATCTGAACACATTTAGACTTGTATAGGTTAAACGAATTATATAAATCATATATATATATTAATTTATAAATTTGACACAATTAATTAAATAGCTTTATTCGAGTTGGCCATATCTTTGATGTTATCGTGTTTCAATAAGATCCGGTTATAAACCGTTAAGACAACTGCCAACCCTAGCTTCTACAGTTACACGTGCGTCACCGACTTTAACACAACCACTCGTCAACTTCCACATCTGCTAATTTCTGCAAAACACCGCATGTTTTCTTTTTTTTTTTTAATTGATCTAAATATATTTTCTCTGGTAAATCAGGAGCTGGGGGTATCTTTCCTGAACCTTTTTAGTATTGGAGAAACCAAAACTTATTTATATATATATACTGAAAAACCTAAATCTTTTGCCTCTACAAAATCGAAGAGAGCTTAGCAACAGACTCATATGGCTGAGCAGGTAATAATTGTTTTTCTGTACTTTTCCGAAATCTGTTGTTTTTAAAGTTCCCATCATCTGGAAAAGATTTGGTGCATCATCTGTTGTTATTTTCCAATCAAACCAACAGAATTGTTTTCCTTGAAAGAAAACCCATTTTGCATCTTGGAGCTACTCTGTTGGTTTAGTGATCTTTGATATGTACCTGTGCACTGGTTTCTTTCGTCTTTGTTTTTGCTCTTTTGTTTGATAATTGATGTTAGCAGACATGCCTTTGATTGGTTATAACCTTTTGTAGTTTGAGCTATTCCAATTCACAGCGTGTTATTCTTTCTTTGTTTTGTGATTTATGAACAGGGGCACGGTGAGAGAGTTGATGATGAATATATTAATGAATTGGCAGACGACATTTTATCATTTATTCTATCAGAACTAGGTCGTTGTCTCGTAGATGGAGGTTTCTATGCTCATGCTCATCAAACCTATGCTTCGATCTTAACTCTGTTCTTGGAATTAACTACAGCAAGTACAGCCCTCGCATGACAAACTTTGCTCGGGACATAAGTCTAAATTCATAATGGGGGTTGATCATTTCCTCCGTTTTTGTTCTGTTCCTAAATTAGAAGCCTTCAAGGTTAAGTTTTGCCTAGGGAATGAGGCCAAATTGCACATTGATAGATGGGTGGATTTGGCTTTAGGGATGGAGACCGAAACAATTTCTCTTAGCCTTTACTTTCTACCTGATGTTGACCAGTTCAACTTTCCCTGTCATCTTTTACCTCCTCATGGGACAGCATCTCACTTGAAGCATCTGCGCTTAAAGTCTTGTACATTGACACCTTCTCCTGACTATGCCAGACGATCAAGTTCGTTGGTCACTCTTCGTCTTAGTTTCGTACCTTTAAGCCAGTTTCATTTAGACACCATACTTTCTGGACGCTCGAACCTCGAGTGGTCGAAACTTGTGAGGTGCTTTCTTCCTAAATACTTACGTGTTTCTGGTCCATCTCTTCCTTTGAAGTCATTGATTATCGATGACCGTAATGATGAGGGCTTTGTGATATTGGAGCTAAATTCTCTTCATGAGCTGCACACCTTTGAGTACAGTGGCCGGGTGAGGAAGTTTACATTCGTTGATGTTCCTCGAGTACGATTTCTTGATTTTTTTTTTTTTTTCCAAGATTTAGAGTGTCTGATGTCTAATAAATTCTATCTCAAATGGTAATGTAGGCTTTTTGAGGCGGACTGCAAATGCTGTTGCTCACAGTATTGCCAAAGAAGCAATTCACTTAGATGGGTCGATATTTTGGACTCAGGAACCTCCCACGTGTATTAAGAAACTGTTAGTTTTTTTCTTTCTTTTTTTTTTTTGTTGCGCAAAATTCATTTTTAAGCCCTTAAACTTTTACGTTTCATTGTATCAAGTCCGTAAATTTCAATTATGTTATATTAAATCCTCCTACATTTATTTTTCATATATTAAAGACTTGCTTTAAATATTTGGTCTCTAAACTTATTGCAAAAGATCACACTATCAAAAGTTAAAAGTTTCTTATCATTTTAATACAATTAGTTAATAGCTTATAAATATATTGTATGCTTTAATAATTTTTAATTATTGAATAAATAAAATAAATATAGAAAATGAGAGAAATTATTTATTTTTTTACCTTTTAGGTGAAAAAAAAAAAAAAGAAAAGTGCTTGTAGTTGAATAAAAGTAGATATTTAACAGTTTTTTACGAGTAAGGATAAGCAATGTTTTTAAACATGATTGAATTGGAGTGTTTTATATCAAATAAAATATGTGTATTTTAATAAAAATATATTTTTTTAATTTTTTATAGAAAAATATTGTGAATGTTAATAATTTAACACATAAATCTTTATGAGTGAATGTTCAATTATAAAGAGAGATACTTATCAAATTTTTAACTTAATAATTTTAGAGTTCAGCGTGCACACACACACACACACACATATATATATATATATATATATATATATTCTTTCACTCAAAAACATGAGTACCTCAATTTTATATGTCTGTCTTCATTAAAAGATTTTATAAATTGATTACAAAATGAATATTATAATAGTCTTTATAGTTTAATTTTATTTGTAAATATATGATTTTTTGGTTAATTTTAAGTAAAATTAATGGAAAATTGTTTAAATTGTGTATGATTAAAGATGTTATCATATTATTTAAGTTTGAATTATAAAAGAGTTTTTGTATTTATAAAATATGATTACCATATTTTTTATGTGTTTTATAATTATTTTTAGGTCAACCCAAAAATAGGTTTGAGTGGAAGCAAAATGTTTATATATTTATATAGTTAAAAGCATTGAACGGGAGCTTTGAAATTTGGTAAAACCATTTTGAGACCTCTAAACATTATGAGATATAAGTTTTAGACCCCTCAAATTTTATTTTATATATTTAGATTTTTGCACTTTACGAATTTAAAATATAAACCATTATGTCAACTTTTTAACATAAATTATTTTTTTTATCTCTAAAATTTTATATTTCTAACCTTTATATTATTTTTTTACTTTTTTAAAAAAAATTTCGTTGATAGAAAATGAATTTATTTATTTTAATTTTTTATATTTTAAATTAAATATATATATATATATATATATATATATATATATATATATATATATATATATATATATATATATATATATATAAAATTTTAAATTTTGAAAATAAATAGACAATTTAATGTTAAGATATAAAAAAATTATAATAGTACTGATGGTTTTCACGTTATTTAAATTAAAAAGTTTAATTTTCAATAAAATTTACATTTTTTAGAATAGAATATTATGTTAAAGGAAAATATTATAATTAAGAGGGTGTTTTGCTAAACTATTGGGATGCAGCTAACAACTATTCAGCTCTCAACAATTGCTAAAATATGTTTGGTAAGTTTATTTTTAATAGTAGCTGGTGGCTGATAGTATTCCTAACAACTACATTTCCTATCAAGTCCAACTTGTATATTTTCATGAACCGTTCTATTCTATTAAAAGATAATTATAAAATTATTCTCACATCTTTTGAGTCTATTTTAATTGAACTAAAGAAAAACTTTATCAAGACCAAAGTTTTTTTTGCTGCTAGCAAGGTGAATTGTAATATGTATAGTGGTGAGTTCTGTAGCAAAATTAGAATTTTTATCTTGTAATATTAATTCTTTTAGGAAAAATAGTACTTGTTCCAAATATTCACATACTAATTATTATTATCATAATAACCTTTATAATGCTATTAAGTTAATGTATAATGTTATTTTTGTTAATTTATATTATTTGTCAAATGTCATACCACGCATAAATGAATATATACTTTTAGAATGCTGTTAATATAATTCTGTGAATGTTTATATTGATCATTCAATATATAAACAATAACTGCAGTAAGTAATATAGATTAAAAAAAATAATTATAAATAATTATTTAAACATATAACATTAATCAGCTAGCAGTCACTAACTAATAAAATCAATTGTTAACTATAAATTATTAACAATTAATAATAATTCAACTAAACATATTGTGGGCGGTGGGTTTTTAGCGTACGCCCAAGTGTTTGGCGATCACGGCACTGTGTGAGCTCGAGACCCACTAGGAAATACGATATAGATCTTGGGCCTATTCAGAGATGAAGTCACCACCCAGATAAAAGTCGGGACACTATACAGCAACTGGATCCCACGGAGGTTCCCAGAAGCCATCATCAGAGATCGGGTTCGAAAACTGGGTATGAGGATTTGAATGTTCACCCAACCTTACGGTTGGCCTCCGTTTATGTTTGGCATTTTATTACCTTTCAATTATTTAATTATTTCCTCATTTACATTCAAAGTTGCATTTGTCTTCATTTATTTTTCAAGTTTTATAGTTATGTCCAAGTTTGCACATTAATCCAATTTCATGTTTTTGAGTCCCAACATTCAACAAAAATAAAGTAAATAATAATTTACAACCATACATTCAAAATCAAATGGGAGAAAGGGATTAAGGATTACAACGCTTTTAGGCTAAATAAAGCAATAATATACAAAAAAATAAACTAAATGTATACCAAAAATAAAACGATAAAATAACATAAATGCGGTAAAGTAAAAGAGATAACTAACAAAGGCGACTACTCAATCAAGTAATTCCTATAAATAACAAACAGTTAGTCCTTCCTTTCAAAAAAATGAAATCACATATAACGATACTTACAAAAAGTCTTTGTAAAAAGGGTCCTCACATTATGAATTAAAGAAACCATCAAACAATCAGGATTGAACATCATCATGCAATGATACAGACATGTTTCAGGTCAAAAAGGGACATACCAAAGCGGATGTCACGACAAACGTTAATAAAAAAGAAACTTAAAAGCAGGCCAACCTGTTAATGTGGCGATCGCCTTATTGATGAGGCGATGCCTCATCAAAAGGGACCCCTAAACATATTGCACACGTAAACAAAAGGAAGATTTCCTAAAGGCCTGTCAAAGGGGCGATCGCCTTATTGATAAAAGGCGATGCCTCTTCATTAATAGGTCGATTCCAACTCTCAAACATTTATACTTCTATTTTAAGTAACAATACATGCATATACACACTCTACAATCATCAAACTACAAGTACATGCAAAAATATTCAAAGATCGCATCAATAAAACGAGGACTTAAACAAGAGAAACTAAAAATATACCTAAAATATACTAATAACCTAACTACACACAAGCAAGAATACACATAATGAAGAACATGTCAAGTTTGAGTGTAAGTTTTCTACCAAAATGAGAGACCCTCAGAGATATTTTTTGGTTGTGATCTTTGCTAGGACGTGATCTCCACTTTCGACACAAGCTTCTCCTTTCTTCTCTTAGGAAAGTGTGGACTCCTTTGCTTCCATCTTTCCCTCTTCCTTGAGGACGTTTTTTCTTTGCTTTTTTTTTTGTTTTCTCAAAGCTCTCCTCTCTTTTTTCTCTTTTCTTTTTTTTTCAATAATGGCCAACCTCTCTCTTTTTCTTTTCTTTTTTTCCTTTTATTCCCTAGCTTCCCCATGCCCCTAAGTCCTCTAGCTCATCATGAGCCTCCATAGCCTTTTTCCCTTCCCTAAACATCTCTTTCTCACGTAAGAATCAGATCTGGAGGCTAGGGCCCACACCACTTGGCCACCATAGTTGCAACTGCAAGTGGGCTGCCATAGAGGCGGCGCCTATGTGATAAGGTGATCGCCTCATTGGTAGCTGCCAAAGAGGCGATCACCTTATTACACTAAGGCGATGCCCCTTTGGACCTGGCCTATGCTGGGCCAGGTGGGCTTAGGTCAATTTTGGATATTGGGCTAGGTTTTGGGCTTTTCAGGCTTTGGGTTTTCAAGTCCACTTTCCATTAGAGATTCAGGTTTCATGCTCATGTCCAAGTTTTATATTCTCATCATCGGGCTTGACAACGGGCCGATCAAACTGAGCATCCCTAATTCGTCCCTTAACATGGGCCGACCGAATTGGGTGTCTACAGTTTGCCCTCTGATTTTTCAAAAAATCAAATGCATGCAATGACCATTTTTCAAAAAATCACATGCACAACAATAATCAAACAATAAGATAAAATAAATATACCTAACTCTCGGGTCTCACCTGAGAGATGAATCCTTTAATTATGAAACGTGACCGTAATCCTCAGGTTTTTCAGAACCAATCAGCCACTCGTTAATATTTGATAAAGATATTTGAAAATTATTGACCTCGAGTTTTCCTGGCCTGATTACTGTCTTGTTGGGGACATAGACTTATGAGTTTTCCTAGCCCAACCATCAATCACCTGGAACATGATTCTCGGATTTTCCTGGCCCGATCATCACTACACATAAACATAATTCTTGGATTTTCTTGGCCCGATCATCATAACACTGAAACTTGATTCTTGAGTTTTCTTGGCTCGATCATCATTTAATATTAACTTTGGTTCTCAAGTTTTCTTGGCTCGATCACCATTGGGGATGTGATTTTCAAATTTTTCTAGTCCAATTATCACTCCTCCGGGGACATAGACTTCCAGGTTTTCCTAGCCCAATTATCCTTTACTCTTGACTTCGGGGATACTACCTGAGCAGTTATCTCGATCTTTGAGCTTCGGGGATTCAAACCTGAACAGCCCTATCCTTGAGCTTCGAGGATTCAAACCCAAATAACCCTATCCTTGAGCTTCGGGAATTCAAACCCAAACAGCCCTGTCTTTGAGCTTCGAAGATTCAAACCCGAACAACCCTGTCTTTGAGTTTTGGGGATTCAAACCCGAACAGCCTGCCTTTTAACGGCGTGGGTTTTCCTGGCCCATTCTTCTCGAAACTTTTCTCAAAAATCTCTACCTCTGAACTCCGCCTTCTTAGTATGTGATAATAACCATCATTTTCCATTCATCATTTTTCATTTATTCATTTTTTCCTCATTTCATTTTTTTTTGAAACCCTACACCTTTGCCTACTATAAAAGTAACTTTTTCCTTATCTCCATTCCCTTTTACCTCCTGCACTCTCTACACCTTTTCTCTTTTTACTATCAATGGAGAACGAGAGAACACCCCCTGTGCCTGAGTGGGATCATATCCCACCTTCTATTAGTGCTTCTAGGAATCTGGGATTGACCCGAGAAGACTCAATTCCCCTTCTAGCAGACTTAGGGCCCCACACCTGCTCATCTGCATCTGAGAGGTTAATACCCAAAATTTCCTGCAAAATCATATTGGGTCAATGATTAATCCTATATAATTATCATTCTAGGGCATTACTTAATTAAACAAATGTGAAATTTATGTTTTAATTGCTAAAAATTAAAAATCATCCTCATCTACACTCTAAAGAGGCGATCGCCTCTTCGATGAGGCGACCGTCTTATTGATAAGGAAATTGCCTCATCGATGAGATGATCAGCATCGGTGAAGAGGCGATTATCTATCGCCCTTTCAAAGAGTCGATCGCCTCTTCAATAAGGCGATCACTTCTATGATGAGGCGATCGCTTCATTAACAAGGTAAACTGCGCTATTTACATGTTTGTTTATTTTGAATTTCTTTCTGAAACCATAAAATGCATAAATTTCACTTTCTTATCTCTTTATTTACAGTATAATGCTCAGACATTCAAGGGTACCGGGAATTTCCATGGAGCCCGGGTTTTCTACAGCGAATTGACCGATGAGCAAAGGGATCAGATTCAGTAGATGGGGTTCAAGGACTTAATTCTCTCACTTCCTTCTGAGCAAGGGTGCACAGACTATCAGCCACTCCATACTCTGATGGAGAGGTGGTTTGATATGACTCACACTTTCCACCTCCCATTCGGTGAGCTTACCCTGGACCCTGTGTCATTTGTCGCCATTATGGGGATTACTTGCGTCGGGGACCCCATCCCTTTTGATGCGAGTCTCCATCAGCTGTCTCTGGATAAGGCTATATACATCAAGCGACTTTTGGGGATGACTCCTAAAATGAAGAGGACTCATACCCTTAAGTTGGACTCGATCAGGAGTTTCTACACCCGAGAGGGGGCTACGGCAAAGATTACTCCCCGTGAGATTGACCGGGTAGTGAGGGCCTTCTTGCTCTGTTTACTCGGTACCACCTTCTTCGCTGACACTGCTAGCTCTATCGACCTGATGTTCCTATCGGCTCTTTAGGATCTTGACCAGGTTCCTACATTCGATTGGGGTTGCTACGCTCTGGCATACTTGTACCGGAGTATGGACGAGGTGGTCCGAGGGGCTAGGAGATTCTGCGATTTCTGGCATACTATTTTAGTACGTCATGATCCTCTCTTTCTTTATCTTATTCTGACCCCCATTATTTACATCTGTTTTCTCAACTTTGCCTATTTTATTTTTTCAAGTCTAGGCTCTGGAGGTAGAGCTGCTTGTGGGTGTTACACGAGTTGGGGACCACTTCCCAACCCTAGATAGGTAGGGCGCCAGCCACGTCGTGAAGAGGCACCTCACGCAAGTTCACATCCACAGACAGCACCTGAACTCTCTAACACAGGATGCGGTACCTACAAAGCACAACCTTTCTTATTAATAAATTATGCATTATTCAACTCACTTGCCTATTGACATCTCCCCTTGTTGTAAATCCAGAATGATTTATGGGGACCTGAAGATAGCTGGACTATTGAGATGACTCGCTCCAGGCCCTTAGCCTAAAAGAGGGTACTCCTTTGCGGCCTTGGGTATCGATCCTGGTATTTGGGCGAGCAGGTCTTGAATTAGGGGAGAGGTGCTAGGGCGAGACGGGTTCTGAGGTCTCCTCTTAACAGCATGCTTTGGGCTCACGAGCTGGAGGGCAATGTCCTTACCCAAGCTATTGTAGGCTCACCAACTGTACAGTTCGTGTGAAGAGCCGATATGCAGAGTTTGTTCGCACCTACCTCCGGCTAACAGTCCCCTTCCATGCTGCTTCTACCTCTCAAGTATGTCCCTTCGGCTTTCCTCACCTTGAGAATTGATTACGTTCTCACGTGTTTCTCCTATATTATCTTTAGGCTGCACCTGCTAAACCTATGGCCCCAGTTAGGTCCTGAGTGTGAGAGAGAGAGCCCTTGAGGTGTCGACTGGATCCGAGCAGGGAGGAGACTTCTGCGACTGGCGAGCAGGTCCGACCGACTACTGCCCCCAGTTTTGAGTTCGTCCCAGGCAGTTTTATTCATGTCCCTAACCCTTTAGCCTAATGTTGGGTTCCTCCTAGGGAGGTGTCTCGTCAGTTCTTGACCTTGGATGAGGACCTAACCCCTACATGCACCCCTAGTGGTGCTACTCACGTAAGCTCTTTTTTTTGACATGCTTTTATTATGATTCTCAAATCGACCGTTAGTTTTAACATTTATTTTAATAATGCAGATTCCTCTAGAGTAAGGCCTATATATATATCACATGATAGAGGCCTATAGAGACTATATGCTAGAGATCACCCAGCAATGAAGGGTAAGAATCTCTTTATTTTCTACATGTATGCATGCTTGCATGGTTTACTGATATGTGATTTATTTGAACAGGATCAGGACATGGCCAGCAAGGTAAGGATCGCCACCCTCGAGCGTCAAATTAACGTATTCCAGATTAATAAGGATGATGAGGACGAAGATAGGAGTGGCAGCGGCGCTGGAGGAGAGGCTGATCCTGAGGGTACTGGATCAAATGCCTGATGTATCGGGTTTAAAGCTCGTGTAGTCTTTGAACAATGAGCATATGCTTTCCTTTATTATTGATTTATAGACAGAATGTTTGCAGAATTCATCATTTTCCTTAATTAATTTCATTTGTTTTATTTTTTCATTTTTCACATGTGAGCTAATTTCAATGCTTACATATGTATATGCCCCAGTATATTCTAACTTGCACTTGTTGAGACTGCCCAATCCGAAGAAGTGTAACGGCCCATACCGCTAATGAGGCAATCACCTCATTGAGCTCTGGTGAAGTGGCAATCACCTCTTGCTGCTAAGGCAGCGGCTCATTAATGAGGCGATCGGCTCATTGATGAGGTGATTGCCTCAACAACAAGTAGTCTTGCCCTTTTAAAAAACCCACACTCTTATATTCATCCCACTTCTTGAGTTCCCTTCATCTCTAACCCTCTTTTTCTCTCTATAAGCACCCCTGAAAGTTACAACCATGACTGAACGGAGTCTGAGGCTGCTACAACTGATCTTGAAGGGTTTAGACAACAAGTCTTGGACTAGGTTAGAACCTTTTCACCTTTTGTTCTTCAAATCACTTCATGCTAGGAGAATCAACTTCCCTTTTCTCCATTCCATGGTTCAATTTTGGGATCCCTATAAACATGTCTTTTAATTCAATACAATAGAAATATATCCCTGCAGGAGGAATTCAAGGCAATTCTTAGCCATCATACAAATTCTACTTGCCGACTCGCAATTCCTGTCATTGAAAACCCAAATTCTCACTCCATTTAACACTAAATGGTGCGCATGTTCAACCTTCCTCCCCAATCTTCTCTTTACTGTATCTCTAATTCAGAAATCAAACTAGAGTTTTTTCTCAAGGTCACCATAAATGTGGATAAAGAAGAAACTTATTGGCCCCGCATGATAGCCCTCTGTTTATATGCTCAATTTTAGCTAGTTTCTTCATCAGGACACTGCGATTCGAAGATCCTTCTCATCCTCTATCAAGTAGAGTCAGGGTTTAATCCTTTCCCTCTCATCTTAGCAGAAACTATCATCGGATTGGATGACTTCACGGAGACACAACAATTTTTAGGAAGTCTATTCCTATTAGAGGTAAGTTCCCTGTTGTCCCTTCTTAACTTCCAACTGTCGTACTATATGCATCTAATCATTTGCAAACCCGCAGATGTGCTTTTATGAAAAGTTAGGCCTGATCGAACCTCCTCAAGACATCAGACGCTACAAAGCGAAGCATTACCAAACAAGAAAGCCACATCCTATTCCCGTAGATATTCATGGTTGGCTATCAATATTCCTTGATACACTGATCCACTGGATGTGCCCCTGGTGGGGATTGTAGCATGTGACCATTCGGTCTTACACATATTATGTCCCGGTTGTCGATCTCTATTTTGCCACTTTCTATAATCCAACCCGCCTCTGCTGCCAATACGATCATAAATAACTAATTGTGGAGCTTGTTCATGAGTTCGAGCCAAGGCCCCTTTCCTAAAATTTCCTGGACCACCTGGTAGCAACTTGGCCTCAAAGAGTCATCGAAAGAAATTTAAGCTACGACAGAGATCAGACTACTGATGATCATTATAAAGTATGGTTTTATTTAAAATAGACAGAAAGAGATGAATTTATTAAATACAAAAGGATAAGAGAGTTACAAATGTTAAGTTCGCAGGGTAGGCAATAAAAGAAGAGAAAATAAAATTAGCTTATGAAATAAAATCGTCATTTCTTCTTTTGTTAGATGTAATTTTCCTTTCGTACTAGTTAAATGGCTTGTAATGGACACATTATGCGATGTTTGACAATAATTAAAGTAGTCTATTTCATTTCATTTAAGCACAAAACGTGTATACATTTCGCTTCTGGTACATCTCATGTAATTAGTTGGCTTGCCCTTGTAAGTTTTCCAACTAATCATTTTGTGTCTCTCTTTCCTTTTACATGTCCTTAATTTTTGTCTGGACCACCTCTTTTAAGGTTTTCGATCCAACAGGACCCTTTTCTTTTTTTCTTTTTAGTCTTTAACTTTTGCCTAGATAGCCTCTTTTTGAGGTTTTCTCCCTAGCGAGACTTTTTACAAAAAGTATTTCTTAAGCTTATCTAGGTTGATAGGTTCTTTAAAATCGTTTCCCTTCATGTCGGACAAAATAGCGGCGCCTTTCAAAAATAACTTCTTCACCATATATGGTCCCTCTTAGTTAGGCTTAAACTTTTCTCGAGGATCGGCCATGACTAATCTTGTAAGTTTCAACACCAAATCCCCTTCTCGAATCTTGCCTGGCTTGATCTTCTTATTGTAGGCATGGGCTATTCTTTTCTGATACAGCTAAGAATGATACATAGCCTTCATCCTCTTTTCATCCAGCAATGTTAATTGAGCCAACCATTTGACCCACTGATACTCGAGGAGTTTAGATTCCAGAAGGACTCTCAATAACCTTATCTTAACCTCTACTAGTAAAACAGCCCCCACACCCATAAACCAAAGAGTACAGAGTGACTCCTATCGAAGTTCTAGCAGTGGTCCAATACCCCCATAATGTGAATTATAAGTAATCAGCCCAATCTCGATAATTTTTCAGCATCTTGGCCAGGATCTTTTTTACATTCTTATTTGCTGCCTCCACCACTCCATTTGCCTGCGGCCTATATGGAGATGACCTGTAGTGCTCAATCTTATAGTCTTTCAGCAATGTAGCTATTTCTGCTCGAAATTGAACACCATTGTCTGTAACTATGTGGTGTGGTAGATCATATCTGTAGATTATGTTCTTTTTTATGAACCTCAACATCTGCTTCGACCCCACAATAGTATAAGATTTAGCCTCAACCTATTTGGAGAAGTAGTCCATAGCTACAATGATATACTGATGGCCATTAGTTGCTTTTGGCCTTACCTCTCCAATGATGTCAATCGCCCATACAGCAAACGGCCAAGGAGAAGTTATTCCCTGAAGCTCCATAGACGGTAGGTGGCTAACATCACCATAAGTTTGGAAATTACGACATTTCTTCATAAATCTAATAAAATCTGCCTCCATAGTGAGCCAAAAGTACCCCTGACGAGCTATTTTCTTCCCTAGGACAGTTCCATTCATGTGCGGCCCGTACATGCGCTTATGAATCGCTTCCATAAGCTTTCGAGCTTCATCTTTATCAATACACCTGAGGTGAACCCTAGCTGGCATTCTTTTGTATAACATCCCGTTGTGACTTATAAACTGTCAAGATAACATTTGCAGGGATATTCTTTCTTTTTTATCAGCATCATTTGAAAATTACCCAGTTTCTAAATACCTTTGTAAATCATAGAACCAAGGTTTCTCAATAGCATCAACTAACATCACTCTCACCTCTTCATAACAAGGAACTCAGGACTTTATGAGAATCAAGGGCCTGGCTTTTGGTTGTTTCCCACTTTCCCATATGGAGGCTAGTATGGCTAAGGCATCAGCTACGTAGTTTCCTTCTCTTAGCAAGTGGACAAATTTACACTAAGTAAAGGAGTATAGGATAGTGGCCAAGTATTCCTAGTACAACCGTAATCTGTCTTCTTTTATCTCCCATTCTTTGGTGGCTTGTTTTATAACTAGCATGGAATCCCCATAGATAGTAACATTTTCTGCCCCCACATTGCATAATGCCTCTAAACTAAAAATGCAGGCTTCGTATTCTACTTGGTTATTAGTTGCTTTAAACTTAAGTCTTTTTACCATTAGGATCATTTCTCCTTCTAGAGTAACCAAAATTACCCCTATTCTAGCCCTTTTATTGTTGACAGCTCCATCAAAGTACATTTCCCAACCTTGTATCTTTATTACCCCTAGATGCTCATCAGGAAACTCCAACTTCCATTCTCAGTCATCATCTACTGGGCTCTGTGCTAAGAAGTCTGCTACTGCTCTTCCTTTTACTGTCTTTTTGACTATATACTCTATGTCAAACTCCGAGAGTAAAATGAGCCACCTAGCCAATTTTCCTGTAAGAGACAGGGTCTGTTGGAGGTATCAGAGGGGATCAAGTTTAGAAACCGCTTGCACTTTATAAAACTAAAAATAGTGTCAGAGTTTTTTTATCGCCCAAATTACTGCTAGGCACTTTTTCTCCACCAGGCTATAAGTAGTTTCGTAGGGTAGGAGCTTCTTACTCAAGTAATACACAACATGCTCTACCTTCTTTTCACCTTCCTATGCCAACATTGCCCCTATTGCATTTTCCTCAATTTCCAGATACAGAGTTAAGGGTTTACCCAGTCTCAATGGCTGTAAAACGGGAGGATTCACTAAATAATCCTTGATAGCTTCAAAGGCTTGTTGACACCTTTCATCCCACACAACAGGTTGGTCTTTCTTTAGAAGCTTAAAGATAGGATTGCAGATGGCTATCAATTTGGCTATAAATCTACTGATATACTGTAAACGCCCTAAAAAACCTCAGACCTCCTTTTCATTCTTTGGTGCAGGCATATCCCTGATTGCTTTGATCTTATATGGATCCACTTCTATCCCTTTCTAGCTGACAATGTGTCCCAACAGTTTCCTAGATATAACCCTAAAAATATACTTCTTTGGGTTCAGTTTAAGATTATACTTCACTATCATATCATCTATATACACTTCTACCTCTTTATGGATCATGCCATGCAGCAAGGCGGTCTAACCATCCTCTAATAAGTGGCTCCTGCATTCTTTAACCCAAAAGGCATCACTCGATAATAGTACACGCCTCATTCCGTAGTGAAGGATGTTTTTAACTTATCCATCACTGCCATCATGATCTGATTGTACCCTGAGAATCCATCCATAAAAGAATACATTGCATTGGAAGCTGCACTATCAATCAATGTATTGATATGTGGTAGCAGAAACTCATCCTTAGGGTAGGCTTTATTCAAATCTCGGTAGTCCACACACACTCTAACCCTTCCATCCTTTTTAGGAATAGGAACTATATTCGCCAACCACTGAGTGTCCTCTACCACTTCTACAAAGTTTGCCTTTAACTGCTTTTCAACCTCTTCTTTGACCAAAATAGCCCATGCTAGCCTTAACCTTCTTTGCTTTTGCTTTATTGGCGCTATATGAGGATATGTGGTGATTATGTGTTTAGAAATCTCCCTGTCAATTTCGGGCATGTCTTAATAACCCCAAGCAAATACTTTCTATTTCTTTTTTAAGATTTCTTTTATTTTTTCTCTCTCACCATGAGTTAAAATAGAAGCAAGCAATATATTTTTAGGATTATCATTTGTGCCTAAATTAAATGACTCAGTTTGCATGGAATTAATGTCAAACATATGCATGAAATGATCATCACAAACAGAATAACCATTAGGAAACTCATCACACAAATAAGCAAACTCAGACTTCATTGCATTCAATTTTAAAAAGAAAAGATCATCAGTTTCAAACAGAGAAGTAATAGAAACATCAAAGTCATTATAAGAGGTATCTATGATAAAACTGAGGACGTAGGATTCAAAGTTAAGGTCTTTGCTCTGATTATCAATGCCTTTCTGCTCTGTGGTAGCTTTATCCTCCTTAAACTCCTTTTCAGCCAGTACGAGCTCCTCAGTAGGGGTTCATTCAATAGTGACTCCTTCGGCTTTGTTCATAAATTCAGCAAAAATTTTGAATCCCGGGATAACTCCCCCAGCCATTAGGAGAGGTTCTAGGGTCCCATTGTACGGGTACCCGGTGCCTTCCTTTACAAAGAATTTCCACAGAGTTTTCTTTCCAGCCACAGTCTCCTTTTCCTTTTCTTCAGACTGGCCCCATACGATTATCTCTTCCCTAGCTCCATCCGCCTCTTTGAATCCTAACCTATGCTTCAAAATAGGTACTTTATTTCCCAAAACTCTGATTCTTCTCCAATCCCATGCCGAGAAAAAATTTCATATTGTGCATCATTCTTAAAACCTTCTCATCCATCTTATCCTCATAGATTACACAGATCTCAAAACTAGGGCTAAGGGAAATCTCCTTGGGGATCAACTTCAGTGTAGCTATGGTGACTTTAATTTCAGCTGAGATGGTGACAACCCTTCCTTCATCAGGGAATTTGATCTTTTGATGAACAATGGATGGGACGTCATCGAGAGGGTGGAACTATGGCCTCCCCAATAAAATGGCAAATGTCACCGGGATATCGATCACATGCAAGTCAACCTAGACTTCTATAGTTCCCATTTTAACCAATGCCCTGAATGTTCCTTCCACAGACCTTTTGGTATCATTGTAGGCCTTGATAACTACCTCATAAGGCTTTAAATCGGCCACTGTCAATGCTAGCTTCAGTATAATCTTCAACAGATGCACATTGATGGCAGAACCATTGTCGACCATCACATAGCAGGTCATTTTCCCTTTTACCTCAGCCTTGATAAACAGAGCTTTATGGTGATCCCTCCCTTTTAGAGGCAGATCATCATTGGAAAATGTTATTATCCCTTGAGGGGTTTCCATTAGTAACTGGACTATCTACTCTAGAGTAGAGTTAATGGAAATCCTTTTCTAATCTAGCGCTAGAACCAAGGCTTCCTTGTGATCCCTAGAATGCATAAGTAGTTCCCAAACATTGTTAATGGTCTCTTTGATTTGCTCTATCTCCTTTCCCTTCTCTGTAACTTTTGCCTTTTTGGGGCCCAAATTTGGCAGCCTTAGGTTCCTTTTTCTTTTCCTTAACCTTTCCCATAGACTGACTTGGCTCACTCCCCTTGTTGTCCCATAGGTCAACTCATTCTTTGCCTTCATCATCAGAACTCCATATGTCCAAGACGTGCACTTATAGCTCCATGGGTTATTTATTTGGTTTCAAGCTTTCAGGTTTGGTTTTTAAGGAATTATGGGAGACATCAATGAAGGAGTTTAGGACTTGCTCTTCCATTAGGCCAGAGTTGACCATCAAAATGGGTGCATTTGGTGGTAGTACATTTCAGTAATTGAGTAATGGGTTGGTTTGGGTGTTTGGTTTTCTATTTTCTGGATCGGTAATTTTTCCTGAGTCTATTAAGTATTGGATTTCATGCTTCAATCAGGCACAACTATCTGTGTCATGTCTGATGGTCTGATGAAATTTACAGAAAAGTTTTGGGTTGGCTCCAGGCAAAGGTTGTTATGAAGGTAAAGGTCGTAGCAAGTTTTTCTCAATAAGCTTATTAAAGACCTTGGACATAGGACGTACCAGATTTGAAAATCTTCAAGGTTGTCTAACTGTATTGACTTGTACATTATTGCTTGGTGGTTGAATGGCATGAATCTGAACATTATTACTTGAGCTGGCCCCCTCTTTGTTCTTAGATCCTCTTCTAAATAATTTCTTTTCTTGAGCCAAATCTAACTCCTTCTCAACCCCAAACCTATATATCTCTTCAAAGCTTCTGATTCCCAGATCTCTCAATTTCCTAGATAATGCTGGAACACACCCTTTTATTATCAAGACTAACTGGTCGGATTCAGCAGGCCTATGCCTTATTAAGGAAAACTTTCCCCTCCAACGAGTCAGGTAGTCAGCAAAAGGCTCGTTAAAGTTCTATTTAGTATTTTGCAGATCTCTCAAGGACACCTCTAGTTAAACATTAAGACCGTATTCCTTGATAAAAGCGGCACACAATTCCTTCCAATCTGACTAAACATGTGGTTCTAAGGTGTAATACCAAAGGATTGGTGCCCCCTCCAATAAAGTAGGGAACTGCTTAATAATTTGGCTCTTAGTTAGCTTGGTAGCCTTCATGTAAGTTACATATTGCTTCAAATGCAAATGGGGATCCTCGGCATCGGTGTACTTCTTTATGTCAGGGAATTTAAACTTACGAGGCAACGACCGTACCTTTCTCCTTCATCATCACCTACATCTAGTTCATCACCTTAGTCATATTCTTAGCCCACTCAGTTTGACCCACATCTTCGATAGGGATAACATTTCTTCGATTCACTGGATTGGCCAACATTGTCACATCATCCTCTTCTCTGCCTCTAATTGGGATTTCCTCATCGAGATCTACTGGATTGGTAGTACATCAGGTGGCTGTGCTGGCTGACTCTCTCTGATGAGCTTAGTAATCTCCCCCATCATTTCTCTTATCATAGCCTGAGTTTTTGTCATTACTTCCTCTTTCAACTGTGTCCCAAATGCTTCTAGATTGAACCCTCTTGCCATTCCTATTTCTGAATTCCTGACCAGGCGACCTGAACTAGCTCGGACCCACCCTTTTGAGCTTGAAGGATCTATAGTGCTGCAAAACAGTTGGTTAGAATGATGCATGACGTGTATGCATGATATGCAAGTTCGTTCTATTTAAAAATTTAAGAAATAAAAAGTTACACACAAAAAGATATACAAGATCAAAATATGAAGCTTAAACGTGCAAACTTCTGCCCTTATTTCTCCCATACACGTATTCAATGACGAGTATTTTGTCTTAGGATTTTTGGCTTGGGTTTTAATTATCAACGGGGGATAATAAAAGTAACGTATGCAAGAAAAATTTCAAAATGATTTAGACAAGTAAGGGTTCCTTTAAATAAAGCCCGAGTCCACTTCCTATAAGCCGAAATCCTTAGTACTATAAACTTACTTGTCAAGTCCCATTTGAAATGGGTTATGAGTAGGCATGAGAGGCCTTTATTGACTAGCTTATTTATAATGGGCTTCAGTTGGATACGAGGGTCCATTTTATTTTAGACTGCTTATTGATGGGCTCGAGATTTATTTTAAGGGTCCATTATATGACATAATACACATGCATATGGGAAAATTCCTAAGGATAGTTGCTAGGTCATTACATGGTCTTGATTCTTAGGTAAAAAGGCTTCGACTCCCACAATAATATACATCCATATACGTCTCCCCACTCAAGGGTCAAACAACGTGGATTAGTACGTGTCATGAGTGACAATAATCAAATATTCCACCACCAAGTTTGAGTGAAATGTAGGTAGCAAAGTACTAACTATTGTCGGGTTAATTCGGGACTGAAGTGCTCATTGTGTGTAAAATACGTAATGAATGCATAAATGCAAGAAGAAATAAGAAAATAATTAAAGATGATAAAATGCAAAACACTAGAATCAGTTTCTCTATCCCTAGTGGAGTCGCCACTGTAGGTGATAGGGTTTAGCACGCGCCCAAGTGTTTAGTGACCATGGCACTGTGTGGGCTCGAGGCCTACTAGAAAATATGATATAGGTCTTAGGCCTATTCGGAGATGGAGTCGCCACTCGGATAAAAGTCAGGACATACTGTATAGCAACTGGATCCCACGAAGGTTCCCAGAAGTCGTCATCAGAGATCGGGTTTGGAAACTGGGTATGAGCATTTGAATGCTCACCCAACCTTGCGGTTGGCCTCCGTTAGTTTTTTGCGTTTTATTACCATTCAATTATTTAATTATTTCCTCATTTACATTCAAAGTTGCATTTGCCTTCATTTATTTTCCAAGTTTTATAGTTATGTCCAAGTTTGCACATTAATCCAATTTCATATTTTTGAGTCCCAACATTTAGTAAAAATAAAGTAAATAATAATTTACAATCATACATTCAAAATCAAATAGGGGAAAGGGATTAAGAATTACAACGCTTTTAGGCTAAATAAAAGAATAATATACATAACATAAACTAAATGTATACCGAAAATAAACAAATAAAATAACATAAATGTGGTAATGTAAAAGAGATAACTAACAAAGGCGACTACTCAATGATGGAAATCATCAAGTAATTCCTATAAATAACACACAGTTAGTCCTTCCTTTCAAAAAAAATGAAATCACATATAATGATACTTACAAAAAGTCTCTATAAAAAGGGGTTCCTCACATTATGAGTTAAAGAAACCATCAAACAATCAGGATTGAACATCATCATGTAATGATATAGACATGTTTCAGGTCAAAAAGGGACATACCAAAGCGGATGTCACGACAAACATTAATAAAAAAGAAACTTGAAAGCAGGCCAACCTGTTAATGTGGTAATCGCCTCATTGATGAGGCAACGCATCATCAATAGGGACCCCTAAACATATTGCACATGTAAATAAAAGAAAGATTTCCTAGAGGCCTGTCAAAGGAGTGATCGCCTCATTGATGAGGCGATCGGCCTCATTGACAAGAGGCGATGCCTCTATGAAGAGGCATCGCCTGATCAATAGGCCGATTCCAATTCTCAAACGTTTACACTTCTACTTTAAGTAACAATACATGCATATACACATTCTACAATCATCAAACTACAACTACATGCAAAAATATTCAAAGATCACATCAATAAAATGAGGACTTAAGCAAGAGAAACTAGAAATATACCTAAAATATACTAATAACCTAACTACACACAAGTAAGAATACACATAATGAAGAACATGTCAAGTTTGAGTGCAATTTTTCTACCAAAATGAGAGACCCTCAGAGATGTTTTTTAATTATGATCTTTGCTAGGACGTGATCTCCACTTTCGACACAAGCTTCTCCTTTCTTCTCTTAAGAAAGTGTGGACTCCTTTGCTTCAATCTTTCCCTCTTCCTTGAGGATATTTTTTCTTTGTTTTTTTTTCTTGTTTTCTCAGAGCTCTCCTCTCTTTTTTCTCTTTTCTCTTTTTTTTTCAATAATGGCCAACCTCTCTCTTTTCCTTTTTTTTTTTTTCCTTTTATTCCCTAGCTTCCCCATGCCCCTAAGCCCTCTAGCTCATCATGAGCCTCCATAGCCTTTTTCTCTTCCTTAAAAACCTTTTTCTCATGCAAGAATCAGGTCTGGAGGCTGGGGCCCATACCACTTGGCCACCATGGTTGCAACTGCATTTAATGCAGTTGCAAGTGGGCTACCATAAAAGCGTCACCTCTTCGATGAGGCGATCACCTCATTGGTAGTTGCCAAAGAGGCGATTACCTCATTGCACTGAGGTGATGCCCCTTTGGCTCGGGCCCTGCGCTGGGCCAAGCGGGCTTGGGCCAATTTTGAATAATTGGGCTAGATTTTGGGCTTTTCAGGCTTTGGGTTTTCAAGTCCACTTTCCATTAGGGATTCAGGTTCATCCTTATGTCCAAGTTTCACATTCTCATCATTGGACTTGATAACAGGCCGATCAAACTAAGCATTTCTAATTCATCCTCTAACATGGACCGATCGAATCGAGTGTCTACACATATCTCTCAAAATAGGAGTGTGCAGAAATTGGTTAAAGCCGATTAACCAGTTCAATTTAGTTATGATACATATTCGGTTCAGTTTTGATTTGAAATTTTCCTATCTCAAAGTCATAACAGATCAAAAGTTAAATGGCTTGGTAAAAATTTTTGGAATCGAATTAGTTGGTAATAGAAGTAAAGGTTATTTTAGTTTTGTAGAAAATAAGGTAAAGGAAGTGTTTGGAAAGAGGAATATGTCTAAATTAGGATGAAGCTGTTGAATGTTGCGTTACCAAACCGAAGTGCACTTCTACACTTGCACGTGCGCCACCGACTTCAACACAACTACTCATCAACTTCCACATCTGCTAATTTCTGCAAAACACCGCATTTTTTTTTTTTTTGATCTAGATATATTTTCTTTGGTAAATTAGGAGTTTGGGGTGTCTTTCCTTTACCTTTTTTGTTTTGGAGAAAGCAATACTTATTTATATATACTGAAATACCTAAATCTTTTGCCTCTGCAAAATCGAAGAGAGTTTAGCAATATGGCCGAGCAGGTAATAATTGTTTTTCTTTACTTTTCCGAAATCTGTTGTATCTAAAGTTCCCTTTTTTTTTTTTGGCTGCCTATTTCGTGCATCATCTGGAAAAGATTTGGTGCATCATCTGTTGTTATTCACTAATCAAACCAACAGAATTGCTTTCCTTGAAAGGATTAAAGAAAACCCATTTTACATCTTAGCGCTACTCTGTTGGTTTAGTGATCTTTGATATGTACCTGTGCACTGGTTTCTTTCGTCTTTGTTTTTTGCTCTTCCTTTTGATTTTTGATGATGGTAGGCATCCTTTGATTAGTCTTGATATGTTTATGACCTTGTAGTTTGAGCTATTCCGATTCAGTGTTTTTTTTTGTGTTTATGAACAGGGACATGGTGAGAGAGTTGATGATGACTATATTAGTGAATTGCCAGACGACATTTTATCATTGATTCTTTCATTGTTGAGCATGCAAGATGCTGTCAGAACTAGGTTGTTGTCGCGTAGATGGAGGTTTCTATGCTCATGCTCATCAAACCTATGCTTCGATCTTAGCTCTGTTCTTGGAATTAAGTACAGCAGGTACGACCGTGGCATTTACCAACTTTGCTCGGAACATAAGTCTAAATTCATATTGGGGGTTGATCAATTCCTCCGTTTTTGTTCTGTTCCTAAATTAGAAGCCTTCAAGGTTAAGTTTTACCTTGGGAATGAGGCTAAATTGCACATTGATAGATGGGTGGATTTGGCTTTAGGGATGGAGACTGATACTATTTCTCTTAGCCTTTACTTTTTACCTGATGTTGACCGGTACAACTTTCCCTGTCATCTTTTACCTCCTCATGGGAGAGCATCTCACTTGAAGCATCTGCGCTTAAAGTCTTGTACGCTTACACCTTCTCCTGACTATGCCAAACGATTAGGTTCGTTGGTTACTCTTCGTCTTAGTTTTGTACCTTTAAGCCAGTTTCATTTAGACACCATACTTTCTGGATGCTCGAACCTCGAGTGGTTGAAA
Source organism: Mallotus nudiflorus (assembly GCA_947683625.1). NCBI lineage: Eukaryota > Viridiplantae > Streptophyta > Magnoliopsida > Malpighiales > Euphorbiaceae > Mallotus > Mallotus nudiflorus. The sequence continues at coordinate 399,848 of CANTUR010000720.1, read as the reverse complement.
GTTGTGAGGTGCTTTCTTCCTAAATACTTATGTGTTTCTGGTCCATCTCTTCCTTTGAAATCATTGATTATTGATGACCGTAATGATAAGGGCTTTGTGATATTGGAGCTAAATTCTCTTCATGAGCTGCACACCTTTGAGTACAGTGGTCGGGTGAGACAGTTCACATTCGTTGATGTTCCTGCACTTAAAATCATGTTTTTCCAATTCTCAAATGAGGGAGGGGTGGGAACGAGATACGTGTTCAATGAACTTGCAAAAGATGTACATGACCTTGAACTTCTATCATTGAAGTTCATTCCTTTTGAGGTATGTTGATAAAACTTGAAATTACTTGATCTATGCATTGTAAGGAAAATTTACGTGGTTATTTTTGCTAAATATAAAAAATGTTCCAGGTTCCTCTCATACCTGAGAGCACGACTGCATTCAGGCATCTCAAGCAACTGGAGCTCGATATTTGCATATCACGAGAATATGACCTCCTCAATATTGTACACATTCTTAACGCTTCTCCTGCTTTGCAGAAACTCCACCTTTCAGTAAGTATTCTATATGTTGATCTTATTTCACCAACATTACTAAAATTGGTGATATTTCTTCAGCAATTGTGTATCATTTTGTCCCAATGGGTGAGGGAGAATTATAAACTGTACAAATTCAAATGAATAAAAATTGATTTTGTGAGGCTTCTTTACTAAGAGGATGGATAATGGAAGTAAATGAATACGATGATAGGATATTGTAAGGTATGCCATAATCAGAAGGAAATATTTGTTGTTATTACTTTTGTTTGAAAAGATATTGTAAGTGCTAGTGAGTGGAAACAATCTTGGATGACTTTTTGTGTGAAGTTCCCTAATCAAATGAACAATTTAATGATAGAATTGAATTTGACAGGTTCATGAAAGATTAAAAATTCAATTAGTAAAGGGAAGGTGTATATACAATATTTTATTAAACAAATTTAGTTTCTTGATCTTCAAACTTTACTAGCAGCTGCTCAACTGCTCCATTCAGGAACGGCATGATGATGTTGAGGTCACATGTGGAGTTTAACAAATACTGTGGTCTTCCAAGTTTGTGGTGATTGGTTGAGGTTTCTCTTGAACCTGTTAAGCGTTCACTCCTGCTGTCAATTGGCAGGGATAAAATCATTAAATTTAAGAGTTCAAGTGTATCTTATGACATTCTTAGATGGTTTAGACTTATTCGATCATTACAATAGGTCCTCGACTGAATTTTAATTTATGCTGAATTTTAATTTGATTTCTGGTGTCAAATATGTAAGTCATTTGAGGATACATTGGACTCACACAATGTTTTTTTTTTTTTAAATAAAAATCTTCATTTCTACATCTGCAAATTTATTTGATATACAATAGTTTGTATGCATTCCATCTGAGTTCAACTTGATACTAAGTAGTCACTATCAAAATTATAATGAAGTTGAAATCATATATTAACAAACTTTTAACTTTTTTGCTTATTTGAATGGCAGTTGCGTTACAGTGTGGATTGGAATGTTGTACCTGGTGGGAGGTTGGAGAATGAACAACCTCATTTACAACTTAAGGAAGTTGAGATATTTAAATTTGATGGAAGATCAAGTGAGATAGATTTTGTTTCATATTTGCTCAATAATTGCATTGCGCTGGAGTTGTTGGTTTTTTCTTCAGTTCGAAAACCGAATTTTGGTCCTTCCAAGGGGTTGCAGCAGAAAGCATATTGCAGTCGCCTTAACAGTGAGGCAATCCATAATTTGTTTTCAGGAAAAAAATTTAATTCCAAAGTAGAAATAATTGTTTGTTGATTTGCATTTGGTGTTCAAGCTTTTAGGAAGATCTTGCTGGTCATGTAAATTTGACAGTAAATTTCTCATTGATCTCAATAAGTGGCATCTTGTTACCTTCACACGTTGTTCATTGTCCTGATGTATAGTATAGTCTGGAGGGAAGGAGGGATGACAATTTCTTTGTGTGGGTGGAGATGGTTTTGCGGTGTAATTCTATGGAAATTGCAGAGAGGGCAGCTATGATATGCTGGAGGTTATGGCAGCAAAGGAACGAATTATTATTATTATTATTATTTTTGAACATAGGAATGAAATATTATGGAATCAAAGAAACAGATCCAGTAATGAGGTTATCAAGGGAGCTATGAGCTTTTTTATTTTTTTTATTTTTTATTTTTTTTGAAGCAGCTGGAGGAGGCTCAAGGTGCTTTGAAAGTTAATCAAATTGCCCAACAGCCTGTTTGTTCAGTACAAGGGTAAATGGTGCCCTTCTCCTGAAGGCTGGTTGAAGGCAAACATAGATGCAGCAGTTTTCTCAGCTTCTAGACAGATTGGCATTGGCTGGGCCATTAGAGATCATAAAGGCACTTTTATTGCAGAGAAAGCTAACCTGCTGAGTGGTAGAAATGATCCTTACGAAGCTGGAGTAATTGGGATGAGAGAGATCCTGAGCTGGCTCAAAGATGAGGGGATAAGCAAATGTTATTATGGGGAGATAGATTCCTTGTTTTAGTGCAAGGAGCCTCAGAGGAGTTCAGTGGGTTAAGTTATCCAAAGATTGTCATGTCTAATAAATTCTAGGGAAAAGGTGAATGCACTTTTGATGTTTTGATCTACTTGTAGGTGAATCATTAGTGTTTTTATGAATTTAAATATATTTTTAATGTTATAAAATTAGATGATATAAATACTTTCGTGTAACGGTTTCCATTTCTATTTTATGAACACGATAACACCGATCTAGGTGGTAAGGGGCTTAGAAGTAACTTGCCAAATGGCAAGTGGGACCCAATAATTTATATAAAAATAAAAAAATTCATTAAACAATTTTAATAATAATACTATTATTTAAGAATTAATTGTTTTTATTTATATTATTTTTATTCAAGTCGTTTTAAAAAAACTAAAAAAACCATTTTACCATCAATCATAGAAAATTGCCTCCAATCCGTCTCCTTTACCCCAATTTAGGGCCGGTGCTGCACAAATTATATTATAGACTATTATTCATATTGTATTATGAACTAAGAATTTATTATACGTATGAGTGTTTTATTTTAATATTTTCCCTCCCCTTTTTTAACACTTATTTTTTTTTTTTTACGCTTTGCTTTATTCTCTTCTCTTTTCTGGTTATTACTGTTTTGCTCTCTTTCTTTCTCCAGTCATGAGACGTTTCTCATTTTCTCTTTCTTACTTTTCCTCTTCTTCGGTCACGATTGCTATCTTTTCTTTTCTACACTTTATTATTATTTTTTTTAGATCAATGGCTCTCAATATGCTTCAAAATATGGAAGAATGGTGTCTCTCAAATGCTTCAAAACTAAGGAAGATTTGCGAAAGTTACACATTTATTCTTTTGAAATTCAACAGCTGCTCATTCTTTTTTTTTTCTTCTTCTTTTTTGTATTTTTTTAGATTGAATTTTGACTACAAATTATTTTGTTATATTTATTTAGTTTGTACATATAAATTCATTAGTTGTAATGAAAGGATTCATATGTTATTGATCCAAAGTTTATGTATTATTAAATAGAGATTCAATTAAATGTGAATCTGTAGTGAAAGTCTGTGAACTTATAGGTGAATGTCTGTGAATCTGCTATAAAATTTATTGATCTTGACCTGCATGTTCATTTAAATCTATAGACAAAGGTCAATGAACTTGTAGTAAACTTATTGATTTTGACCTGAAAATTCATTAATTTTTATGAACATACAAGTGAATATCAATGAACTTCATTATTTTAGTCAAGTAACCTTCTAATCATTACAACTATAAAGAGAAATTAACTAATTAAAACAAAATTTAGCACAAAGTTTAACCTCTAGTCTAATGCACTCTCTTTACATTTTTATCTCTTTCACATAATTAAAATCACCATATTTCTTCTTTTGATAGAAGATTATAGTGATGGGTAGATAAGGTCATGAACTAGATTTTTGTTTTCCTTTCTCTTTCATTATAATTGTATAATCAAGTTGATTTGAACAATATTTTTAACTTTTGTATGCCTATTATTGTCTCTGTAAATAAATAGTGACGATGAAATGAGTTAGAGATGGTGTAATTAATTTTTTATTTTTAATGTTTTAAATTTTACCTTTGTAAATAGATATGAATTTGTAGAAGAAGATCAATTATTTTTCAGATAAAGATAAATTAACATGTAAATAAAAGTAAATAAACATATTATAAACTCATTAATTTTTATTTATAAATTTATTAAACCTAAAGTAAAAATCAATGAACCTGCATAAAAAAAATATCGACGAAAAAAAAAGCACACATTTTTTTATTTCACACGTCAAAGGAGTATTGGTTCGTATTTGAACGTGAACAGGGTGAAGATATAACAATCCCTCCTATCTCTCCATCATCAACGGCCACCACCTCTCCATCAACATCCACAACCCACAGCTCTTCATCACCATCCACTACCACTCCTTCATCACCATCCGCCAAGGTCACTGCTTTTACCTTTTCTCTTTCAACCATAATTATAAAATCCCAAACTCTAACAACACCCATAAAATCTCAAATTCATTTTGTTGTTTTACTTTTCTTTTTTCAAAATTTTCATTGTTAATGATTCTTTGGCCATGTAGCCGATCCTCCACTGAATCTGCATCATTAGAACCAGACCTTTATGTTTCTACCGAATCCCTCATGTGCAGGGGAGAAGAAGACGAAGACGAAGGAGTGTCAGAATTAGATGTGCCCCTTCAAGAGTTCCAACCACAAAAATGTAATCAAATAGGTCATCAGTACTCGTAGAATCTCGGTCGCTCTCAGTGTTGCATGAACCCTCATTGGAGTTGCTGCTCACTTGATGAGTCCTCTTCCAAAATGTTTTGAAGCCGGTTAAACCTCAAGTAGAAAGATTCAACACTGGTTGTACTCTCTGGAGGAACGGAATTGGGGTTAAATTGTTGCTGCAAGTCACAATTTTGGAGGTTGAATGTGATTCAGTGGTGGCTACCCAATTAGTAAAAGTTCTAGCCATTCCTTCATCCGCTATTGGTGCTGCGATTGTAGATATTCACTCTATTATATCTTTTTTATTTCTATTTTTTTTCACTTTTACTGCTAGATTGTGCAATAAAACTGCGATATTTTTTTGCTAACCTTTGTTTTTACCATTGATGGGTTGAATAACTGATGCTGAAACTATAGGAACTCCTGGGTTGTCTACCTTAACGCGTAGCGCGATTAAAGCATCCATTTGCCTGGTCAAATCATCAGCTTCTGCCATAACTTACTGAACCTTTTTCTTGTAAAATTTAACAACTTTATTAAACTCTTCGTCCAGCCTTCTAAAGAAATGAAGCTCATACACTTCTCCCTCATCTGTTGCGTTAAGAAACATGGTCTCATAATGGCTTTCTCCACCTTCTTGATCTCTTACTGAATTAATGAGCATCACTTCATCTTCACCCCTATTATTCTTTCTTGGAGAACCTCTATATCGATTAGTTAAGCCGCTGAAAGCTCTACAAAGAGACACCTTTCTCTTCAAGGAAACTGAGGCTGAGCCTGCAGGTGCTGCCATGGGAGATGGTACACTGTTTCTTTGCCTAGAACACAATACATCTTTTAAGATTGTCTTGAGATAGTTGCAATCCATGTATGCTTCCTGCCATTCTTGTACCATTTGCGCTGCAAATTCTTTGCCAAACTTCATCTTCTAATTCTTCTTGAATCAAGAAACAAACTCTCCTGTTTCTTTAGAACAAATGTTTATGTACAAATCTTGATTAACATAAAGATTAAAACAAGAAATGAGGTCGTTGAAGATATTTGTTAGTGATAATTCGGCCTTTGGCCTTGTGTTCTCTGATTATAATCTTTATTCAAAGACATAGGCAATGCACACTTTATGTTTGTCAAAAGGTCTGAGCCAGCCTGCCCATTTGTATTTTATTTTCGTTTGATTAATTTTTTTTATATAGGTTTGTGGGTCCCGCTTATCACGTAAGAATTTCAATAAATTGCTTCTAGACCCCTCTTGCCACATAAATGAGTTTTAACATGTTCATATAACATAAACGGAAGCCGGAAACCCTTCCAAAGGGTACTTATATATGATCCAATGTACAGGAATTATTTGCACATTTTCCCTAAATTCTATCTCAAATGCTAATGTAGGCTTTGTTAAGCCTACTGCAAATGATGTTGCTTACAGTATTGCTGAAGGAGCAATTTACTTAGAAGGGTCGACGTTTTGGAGTTAGGAACCTCCCATGTGTATTAAGGAACTGTTAATTGTTGATATTTCTATGTAGTTTTATTTATTTTGTATATAGACACTAATAGTTAATTATGTAATTCGCATATGAACAAAAAATTTTTTAAACTCTTAGCTGTAAATAAATTATTAAACATGTATTTTGATATTATTATTATTATTAAGTAAAAGTTAAAAAATTTTATAAGTGTTATTTATTTATATAACAATTTAATGTTAACTTAATAGAGTTTTTTTTATGAATCATTTATTTAAATAATTATATGATACTCATTTAATTTTTTTTGATAATAGAACTAATTTTATATAAAAAAATATTATGGTCATGATACATCCATAAGATAATAAAAAATTATTTTTTATTTTTAATAAAAAATTTTAAAATAATAACATTTATATTTTCTTTATATAATAATTTAATATTATAATCTCATTAAATTTATAATTTATTATAACTTTAGTAAATTTTTATTTAGACAATGATATTTTATTTCTTCAATATCTTTAATATTGATACCTTTAATCATTTAATGTAATTTTTTTTTTTAATTTCAACTAATAAATAAATGATAAAGATTAATTAATGAGATCATATCACTAATGGGCATATTCTGACACTCCTTTTCTTTTTTGGCCTACTTATCTTTTGTCTTTCAAAATAGTTTTGTGTGTTTTTTTTGAAAAGAAAATAATTTCATTGATTAAACTAACACTACATCGAAAGAAATACAAATACAAATTTGCTAAAAATCATAGAGGATGAAATATCATCTAAGTTAATAGCATAATAAATTGGCTCAAAACTTATAAAATCAATGATACTATAGTTACTAGAATATCTATAACTCTAGTTCTACAACATATTGACAACCATAATCTGTCTAATCAAATATGTTTTCCCTGTCTTAATTGCCCACACACAAATTAAAGTCGCAACAAAATGGTTGAAAACAAAACGTCGTAAGAAGACGATGAAAAACCAAATGATGAAAAACCAAACGCTGTAAAAATAAAATAAAACCTAGATATATGTGGAATAATCAAAATAACTTGATAAAAGGATGTGTAAAAAATCACCCCTCCTTCCTGAAGGAATATAAGGGCTAGAAAAGGAAGAAGGAAAAATTGAGAGAAAAAGAGACTAGAGTACTTTAGGAGTGCTTTTTTTCATTTTGGTTTTGCAAGTTTTTATCACAACCCAAATCGAGAGTCATGATTGGCACTAGCGAATGAAAATTTTTTCTAATCCAGAACCCGTAGCAAGCCTTAAAAATAAAAATGCATGCAATAATAATATAAAAATATGTCAGAATTAAAACTTTAATCAATATAAAAATAAATCCTTAAATGTCATATTATAAAAAAAAATATTCGTACAATATTCTGAATACAGAAATCTCAAGTCAAACAACACACCATTGATACAATAGTACTACTACTGCAGTCTCTAGAGTAGAATAAGAGTTCAGTTATAAAGTTTACATGATCTAGCCCGGGCTGAAGAAGACCGACAAAGAGGTCTATTATTGAGGTCTGAAGAAGAAGAATCTCTTGTAAAAAAAAATATTGAGGGGATCAGACTTTACTGAGTAAATTATTATATTATATGTACATGCAACCTAAGTCATATACAATCAAGGATTAGTATAATATATATATATATATATATACACATGAAATTGATACATATGCTGAAATCCACTTTTGATAATAATAACAAATGCATAAAAAAAATATTTTTAGTTGAAGGATCAAAGTAAAACCCTAAATAGTCTGCAACCTTAATCATAAAATCAATAGCCAACTAGCTTATCCAAAAACTTCAAGTATTCATTTACTCAACTCAAGGTAGTAGACTAGCCTCGGGTACACTAGGTCAACCGAGGATCCGCAATCTCACTATCGGTATGACTGGCCCTGAGTACACTAGGTCAATTGAGGATCCACAGCCATTCTTTCCAATAACTAACATCTCGATAAATAAATATCAAATTTTCAACCTAATTCTACCGTACTGTGGCACAATAGTTCTAGTGTAGCCCACTAGATAGCACGTTCTACTGCTATCCTTTAAATCAATCTTATAATTATTAAAATAATGAAAATGCATAATGTAAATGTGATAGCATCCATTTATAGAGAAATATACCAATTATATACAAAAATATACTAAATGTATACCAAATATATGTTAGGTTTATATATCATAAATATACAAAATATATACTGAAAATAAACCAACTATATACCAAAGATATATTAAAATATATTTCACATTTAAGGAAGTAAATCATTCTTAAATACATTATAAAAATTATGGATGCTCATTATTATGCATTCTATATGCAATGCATATATAAAATAATAACTCACAGGTTTGCTCTCCTCGAGATAGACTTGACGGGCCTGGTCCGATAGGCCTTAGCGCAACTATAGAAAAATATAATAATAACAAAATCAGAATAAATTCCTAGCTTATACTTTTAGGAATTCTAAAGAAAGACTCGAACTAGGAAGAAAAACTTAGGATCGACCTGATGTCACGTTTTACGAGAATTCTATCAAAAAATCGATAAAGTCTCCTCTGTAAAACAGACATCTCTATATTAAAAATAGAGCCGATCCTGCAAGAAAACACATTTCTAAATAACACAAATGCTCAACGCCTCGAGTTGGGACCACCAAATCATATAATTCTCAACCGAGGTTCATAATTCACAACAAAAGCAATATTTAATAATAAAATAATTAAAAATCCAAATAAATAACCTGAATATAATATATTTAAATATCAAAAACATTAAATATAATTATTTTAAATTAGTTAATAAAATCTCAAATATTTATAGAATATTAAGAAAATTCAACTTTTCAAAATTTCAAAATTAACTAGTAAAATTCACAATTAATTATTTAAATAGTTTAATATATAATAAAAATAGCTAAAAACTCATTTAATCACAAAATAATAAATAAAACTATCATTTGAATATAATTCCAAAAATTAGTATTAATTATTTTAAAATAATTAATTCATAAAAATTATTTTAATACCAATTATTATTCTAAAATTACTTAAAACATACAAATTAACTATAATTTGAATTGAAACACAAAATTCACTAATTTATATTAATTTTTCCAAAAATCAATTTTTCACATAAACCTTCAAAAATTCACAATAAATAATCGGGATAAAATTTCAATATAATTCCTTCACAAATTATATTCTAAATAATTCAAACAGTTTATTAAAAATAAAAGGATTTTTCGACGAGGGTCACCGGAGTAGTGACTCACCAGAAAATTCAAACATAAAAATCAAATAATTCAAAAAAATCAACAAAAAATAATGATTACAAAGATTAAGCTACCCTAAACAATATTTCTAAAGACATTTAACCTAAAACACAAGAAATCAAGCTTAAAAAAATAAAAACCAAAATTAACCTAACTGAAAACTTAAATAAAACTCATAAATGAAGAGATTTGAGCTTAAACCAAGCTTGGAAATGGCTTTCCTAGAGTTCAAGGATTCCAAAGAATCCAGAAGCATGAGCTAAGGTGGCCGGAGTTAACTTCGGTGACCATTAACCATCGCTGTTGTTGCTTCAGTTTCTACTGCTCCTCCCAGCGATAAAGGCACACCAACGGTGACAGGAAGAAGAAGAGAAGGTAGGGAGGTGATGGGTGGTTATTAGTGGTGGCTTCGACAATTGTGGGGTGGCGCTGTAAGCATACAGGAATCAGGGGAAAGAAAAAGAATGGGAAGAAGAAAATAGAAAAGAAGGAGAAGAAAGAAATAGTTGACCCCTGATGTACTGAATGTAGACGGCGGGATTTAGCATGTACCCAAAATTTTAGCAACCGCGACACTATTTGGGCTCAGGGCCTTAGGGAACACACTACTATGTTACAAAGACATAGTGTGGAGATGATGAGTTGCCACCCAAAATAATAACTGGGACAAATCAAAAGGTGGTACTCGATTCTCTAAAAGAAAGCTAACACCATAACCAGGAGATTCTGGGAATGGAATACTAATTTCCTTCAGTCTTGTGTTCATTTAGATTTATTTTATGAATTACTATTTTATTCTCTAATTTCATGCAATTTTATTTAAAAAACCCTAATTAAACATCCATCTAACCCAAAAAAGGCAACAGGTCATAAAATCACATGTAAAAAATGTATATAAAGGTAGCATCCCTATGTCTAAACTAGGTTAATTTTTAAAAGTTAGCTAATTTTACATGTTTTATTTACAAGTGAAGTGGACTAGAAAAAAGACTTACACTTTTTAATTAATTTTAGTAAATTTAAGTCTATTTATTTTAATTTAATTGAAAGAATAGTCCTAAGTCTACCAAATTTTAAGGAAGAAATTAATAAGTAGGCCTAAGTCTAACTTGGTCTTAAATTAAGTGATGTGGCCCTAAATCTATTTATTTTTTAAAAATAAAATTACTGGGCTGAGCTATGTTTAAATTAATTTTATTTAACCTAAAAATGGGACTAAATCTAAATTAACCTAATAGGCCTAAATTGATTTTAGTTAATTAACCTAAACCATTTTTAAACCTATTTTTATTTAGTGGGTTTGGACCTAACGTGGGCTTGAGGCCCAAAGAATTAAAAGATCCAAAAACATAAATCAAACAAAAATCATAATAAAATCAAATAAAAAAATCATAATAAAATCATATCAAATACAGGATTTATGTGATTTTCTAAAAAAAACCCTAAATCAATTTACATGCAACCCTAAATTAATCTACTGCCATCATTAATTTTAATTGAATTTTACCTAATTGAACCTAAATTACTAATCAATTTTAGTGTAGAGAATATAAAATTCCACTATTTCCCACTATTGGAGCTATTACAAACTACTGTACAGAAATTAAAATCAAATTAATTACAATCCAAAATAAAAGTAAATTAAAAGAATGTAGAAATCATAAATCCTAAATCCTGTAGGGTTTTACAAATCTTAATTTATGGCATTCCATGGATTCTTCCAAGGGTCACTGCCAAAATATCATATCACCACTTTCATCTCCAGAGTGTCACAGAACATCAATAAAAAAAACTAATCAGTAATGAATCAAATAACAAATACAACAAAGAAATCAAATCAAAATAAAAGAGGAAAAAGAAGGGTAGAAGATGCTGTACAAATGATGTTTGAATGCCCCTTAGATTTGTATTGTCACCGTTTTAATATTGACTTTGTTGTTGTTTTTTTTTTTCGATTCTCTAGACTTTAAAAGCAAAGAACATATCTTTTTGCAGTAGCTAATTAGGGCTTTTTATCACTATTTTTTTCACAGCTATTTTCTCTGGGGTTTTCTCGTAGCTCTTTTGTCTTCTTTTTTCACAGACTCTCTAGCCAGTCCCTCTTCATAGCCTCCCCTTCTGGCTTTTAAAGCCAGACCCAACCACCTCAGCTTCTGTGATCATATAGGAAAGTTGCATGATAGTTAGGAGTGAGATCAGGAGTCTCTCAGTTTATATTTTATTTTTTGAATTTTCAAAATCGAGATAATGAGATGATGAGCAATAAGGTTTTGAAAAAAATCAAATACATAGTGTCTTGGGCTAATGAAAAAATTAAAAATGATAAAATTAGAGTAAAAAAATTGCATAAAAATCACTTTTTTGGCAAAAATCGGTATTCCAGAATGCCGATTTTCACCCGTAATGCCGATTGGCATTGCCTAATACTGATCAACATTACACAATGCTAGTTGGCATTATGTAATACCAATTAGCATTATACAATGTCGGTCAACATTAAATAATGGTTGACCAAAAATAATATTTTTTTATTTTTTTAAATTAAATTAAATTACAAAAAAGGTCCTCATAAATTTCTAATTTCTATAATTAAATCCCTAAAAAAACTAAGTTTGCAATTAAATCCATAAAATGTTGCAATTTAGTCCTTTAAATCGTGAAACTTGACACCATAGATCAATTCTTGATTAGATTTTCATCATAGGGGCTTTCGTCGCACATGTGCACAATTGCATCCCAAAATTGGGTGCTTGCAATTGTCCCTTTTTGTCGCTATTTGCTTGACAAATTGTAGTAAAGCAATAGTAGCACACAATTTCAAAAGAAAGAATTAGGGTACTTAATTGTATCCTAATTGACCTGTTGATGCTTAAATTGCAGAGCAATTTAAAGTAAGATGTTATGTTTAATATGTTTCACTATATTTCCTATGGAATGTCTAGTGAAACTTATGCATTTTGCTATATTCCCCTTGGGACATTTAACGACTCGTGATTATAGTTCATGTGGAACATATAGCAATAATACCATAACTACTGTATAGTGTCTAGTGGACTACACTATATTCCCTTTAGGATGTCTAGTGACAATGAATTCATTATATTCCCTGAGGGACATTGTAATATCCCGAATTTTTAAATATTTTTATACTGCATCGGGATATACAGTGTTAATAATTTTTGTATATATATTTATGATATTTTATGAGTTTGTTGTTTGTTTAAAGCTAATTTTAATTATTTTATATTATTTTAAGTATTTTACGTAAAAAATTTTCGGAAATTATATTTTCGGAAAAATTGACACGTAAGTAAATTAATACTATTTATTTTGACTAGTTTTATGAATTTGCATGAACTCATATATAATTTTAAAGTGCTAAAATAAAATGTATATATGTGTATTTATTTAAATTAATTAGAGCTTAATTAATTTCCTTAATTTTATTATTTAATTTTTGTATTAATTAATTTTAAGTTTATAAATTATTAAACATATTAAAATATGTGTGTGGTGTATATTTAATGTGTGTGAAATTTTATATTATTATAATATAGTGTAAATATATATATATATATATATATATATACATATATACATAATTTTTTTATCAAAAAACCAAAACTTTCCTTTATTTACACTTTTGCCCCTCCTTCATCTTTTTCCTCCCAAAACGTTTTCTTCCATTTCCAGCCACTTTCAAGCTGGTTTTCTTCCTGTTACTATGCCTCTCAGCCTTCCTCTTCCACCTCCAACCATTTCCACCACCTAAAACACTCTTTTCCGATGAGTTTTGGCCGGATTTTCTTCAAAGAGCCAAAAATCAACTTAACTCCGACCAAGCACTTTCCGGCCACCAAATTTGATGCTTTCGGTCTCTATCTTCTCCTTGAGCTCTGGTGAGTGTGATTCCAAGCTTTGTTTCACTTGATTTGGTCTAGAATTGCTTAGGTTTCAATTTCTTCAAATCTACCATTTTGGGTTTCGAATTTTTTTAGCTTCAATTTGATTGATTCATGAAAACTTCCTTCACAAACTTTGTTCCTGGAAGCTTAATCTACATGCTGTAATTTTTTTATAATTTTTGGAATTTATTTTAATTTTTGTGAATTTTTGATTATTTTATTATTATTTTCTAATTTTCGAAAATTAATTAATTAAATTATGAAATTGTGTTTTATGGTGATTATAGGAGTTGAAATTAATTATAGAAATTTATTTGTAATTTTTGTGAATTTTTATGTATTTATTTGGAATTTATTAAGTTTAGGTGATTTTGAAAAATAGGGTTAATTATGTGTTTAATTGAAATAAATTGGTAAATTGAGTATATTTATTGATATTATTGAATTATATGTTGAGAAATTAATTTTTGAGTAATTATATAATTTTTGGTGAATTTTTGAACATTTATAGTGAATATATATATATATATAGGGGTATTTTGGTAATTTTACACTAAATTGGTTAAAAATGTAATTAAATTGGTTTTAATAGCTATTTAGGGCATAAAAATGATTTCTGCAAATTTTTAGTATTTTTAACTAATTAAAACTATTTTTCGTAAATTATTTTCAAATTATATATAATATACTATTTTTCTAAATAAATGGGTTTTTATTGATTTTTAGTATGTTTTAGGGTTAATTAAGTAATTTGGATTTATAAAATGTATTTTTATTATATAAGGGCATTTTCGGTATTTTATAAATATTCTGTGAATTGTGAACCTCGGTCGGTGAATTGTAGTTTGGAGTCCGACCGAGAGATTTTGATTGTAATCCTGTGTTTATTCCGAAGTGTATTTCTTTACAGGACCGGCTCTACTCTTTGAGTAGAGAGATGTCCGTTTTACAGGGGAGGTTCTGCCGGATTTTCGGTAGAATTCTCGTAAAACGTGATGTCCGGTCAAATTCCTATTCTAAAGCTGTGTCTAAAATTCTAGATCGAGTCTTTAGAATTTTTGTTAAATTTATTCTGATTTCATATTGTCATTTGTTTGTCTAGCTGCGCCGAGATCGAGGCCTAACGGATCAGGCCCGCCGAGTTTGTCTCGTGGAGCGCTAACATGTGAGTTATTATACTGTATATATATGCACTGCATATAGGGTGCATTATTTAGAATTTTTCATTTTCATTGTATGTTTTAAAAAATGATTTAAATTATAATATTTTTGATATATCTAGGGTTGCATTCTTATATATATGCATATTAAATAATTATGCATGTTAGTTTGATATATGCATTAAACAATTAGGTTTAGGTTTAATACATTTGAGTAATATACACATGTTTTAAAATGTACACTTAGACATAATTATTTTATTAAATGATTAGTATACTTTAGGTATAGTTTCAGTAGATTTTAGGTTTATTCTTAAATAATTGCATGTTAAATTATAAACCTACACTTAAATTATTTTTAAGTTTATTTTTGGTATATATTTTTTATTTATTTCCGAATAAATAAATGTTTTATTATTAAATTAAACCTAACACATTAGTGGTATATTTAGGGTTTATTTTTGATATATGCATGCTAGATAATTAGGTTTATTTTTAGTATATTTGTGAATATATGTTAAACACAAACACGTATTTAAATGAATATTTATACATAAATGGTTTATTAAATGATTTGAGTACTTAGGGTATATCTTTTGCATATTTAAGTATATTTTTAAGATAATGCATGTTATATTATTGTTACTCATTTAAATTGTTTTTAACTATATTAATGATTTATCTTTAGTTTATTTCATATTTTATTTGACTATATATATATATATATACCTGAAATATACTTGGTATATTTTAGGTATATTTTTGGTATATATATATGGTTGGTTTTACTATTATGAATATGGTTCTACATTAATTATTTTTCGAATGAATGATTTATTCGAAGTGAAGGATATCAATAGAACGTGCTTCCTAGTGGGCAGCACTAGGACCGTGTACGTACCGGTACGGTAGATAAGGATTGAGTGAGAGTTAAAATTGGGTGATTATAATTGATTTAATTGATTTGACTAAGATTAATGGTATGTTAGATAGTGTGATTGCTGGAGCTCGGTTGACTAAGTGTCTCGGGGCCAATCACACTGACAGTCAGACTGTTGGAGCTCGGTTGACTTAGTGTCTCGGGGCCAGTCTACTGTCCATAAGTGAATTGAATGATCTATTGGGTTGATTGAGATGTGAGGTGATGGATAGTGTGATTGCTGGAGCTCGGTTGACCAAGTGTCTCGGGGCCAATCACACTGATAGCCAGACTGCTGGAGCTCGGTCGACTTAGTGTCTCGGGGCCAGTCTGCTGTCCAAATTGGAATAAGTGTTCTATTTGGAATCAAGTGAGCCTGTATGGCTAGAGTGATGATGGGATTGTTTGAGGTTGTTATTATTTAAGGTTCTATGGATCCTTCATGAATTAAAACAAACGTTTTCTACATTTAGTATATTTATAAAAGCAAAGTTTGGCATTCGTGTGAAATGTGTGTATATACATATATATATAAGAATGCCTGATTGTTATGGTTTAGTTTGCATGTATATATAGTATAATAATTCACTCAGTGAGGTCTGACCCCCCTCAATTATTTTTTTCAGGAGATTCCATGTCGTCAGACCTTAGTTGTAGAGTTCCTTGCCGGTGTTCTTCAGTCCCGGCTATTTTATGCAAATGTATATTCTGAACTTTGAATTGTATTCTAGAAACTGCAGTAGTAGTGTCATTATATTGGAAGTGTATTATTTTGTTTGGATATTAAATACTCTGAGAATTTGTATTTGAACATTGTACAAATATGTATTCATTTATAAAAGGATTTGGAGTATTTATTTTATATATTGATTCAGAAAAATTTTAATTTGGTCGTACTTTTATATAATTATTGTATGATTTTATTTTCTAAGGCTTGCTACGGGTTCCGGATTCGAAAGAATTCCCGTTCCCTAGCGCCGGTCATGACTCCTAGTTTGGGTCGTGACAGACATTTAATGAAATGAATATGATGACCCTCACTATAATCCCTATGGGACATTTAGTGATTTATGAAAAATATGTTATAGTTCCTGTGGAATGTCTAACAATCTGTGATTTAAAATTTTGCTATATTCCTTACGGGATGTTTAACTATTCGTGATTTAAGAAATGTGCTATAGTTCCTATGGAACATCTAGCAATGATAATATAACTATTGTGTAGTATCTAGTAAACTGCACTATATTCCCTTTGGGATGTCTAGTGATAATGAATTTTGTTGTATTCCCTATAAGACATTCAATGAAATGAATGCGATGATCCTCGCTATATTCCTTATGGGATAATTAGTGACATCACCATAACTACTGTCTAGTGTCTAGTGGCAAAAAGTCTAAAAAAGCTCATATTATAACCACTGTTGGAGCATATAACATGTGGAATTTGAAATTCATGTTATGACTATTGTGCAACATATAACATGATAATTTTGAAAATATGTGTTTAAGCTACTATGTAACATGAAATGAATTTTGAAATCTTTTGATTTAAAATGATGCATGTAAAAAAAATGCAAAATTACATTCCGTAATTATATTATGCATTTTGGACTTAATAGAGAAAATTCAAAATTTAAATACAGGCACAATTAATAATGATTCATTTATTGATGACATGAGTTGAATGAATTAATTTAGGAATCAAATCCTAATCAAGATGTAATTCTGGATAAAATTGTAAAAAAAAACTTAATTTTGAATGCATGCATAATCAAGGGACCAAAATGGATATTTTCTATTTATAAAAAGCTTCCCTCCTTATTTTCAATGAAATTCTTTCATTTGCCTCTCCATTTCTTTCCTTTTTTTCTTTGATTTTCTTCTTTTGATTTATTGCTCATCCAAAGACCCATTCACGATCTATCGGATCCTATGGCTAATCCACCACACAGGCTACACAAAGGAGCAGAGATTCCAGTTGATCCAGTCATTATGCCTCTCCATTTTTCTTGAACAACCTTAGACTTCGAGAAGGTTATACTGTACTTCCTTTGATTCGCCTTCATTTTCATAGGTGCCAGATATGGGCAATGAGGTAATACTTCCTCATTTATGTTTATTTCTGCAAAAATTTATTCATACAATTAGTAATCATAATTAATTTCAAAATGTAAATTAGTGCGTATATTATTGAAATTGAATTAAAAATATTAAAAAATGCATGAAAATTTAAAAATTAAACCCGATGGTATTGAGTTTTAAGTGAATAGTTGATCGGGTGTCGTGTCAGGAGTTTGAATTATTGACTGAACTGAGGAATGAGACCAACATTGATCGATTACCAATCGACATTGCTGGAATGCCAATCGGCTTTGTGGAATGTTGATTAGCATTCTAAAATGTCGATCGGTCTAGTTCCAAACTAAGCAGGTAGTTCGATTCAAAACTAAACCTGCTAGTTTGATTCGGTTCAATTTTATTTTATTTTTTAAAGAATATTTATTTATTATTATGCTCATTTATTCTCGAAATAGTCCCAGCGGTCGATGAAGTTCCCGGGCTATTTTTTTATAGCTCATAAATTATTCATGGGGATGTTGCACAGCTACTCTAGGCCTTTAGGTTCAGATGATTTGTCACTAGGCTTTTGACTAATCGAGGGAGGTCTGATCACCATTCTTTATTCATACTGATTGAGCGATGGATGGACACCACCCATATGTTCCATACTCGTGTAGGTAAGTTGACTATTTTGCCTATAAGTTTTTCTGCGATCATTGGGATTGCCTTCGGAGGGACTCCCATTTCTTTCTATATCAGTTACTGTAGTTTTCCTAAACGTGCATGGAGTCAGTATGCGAGAGATTTGATTGGATTTGTCCCGACATAAAAGAACTGGAAGAACATTTTTCTTTTATCATTGGTCGAGGGATTTAAACGTCTTCCTACCACCACACCTCATCAGATTACTCATAACGCGAGGTGCTTCCTCTTGATCTTGCTTGGCATGACCCTCATTTCCGAGATTGGTCATGAGGTCAACATTGCCCTTCTCGGCCCTCTTTAAGACTTAAACTGAGTTATCACCCTTAACTAAGGATCTGCAGCATTGGCTTATCTGTATTATAGATTGGACACTGTCTATAGAGGCGTTGTCACCATATACAGCTTCTGGCATGTCCTGTATATGAGTTTGTCTCCTTTTTGTTTCTCTTTTTCTCTTTTTGTTTTCTTTCTTTTATTATATTATTCTCTCTTTCATATCTGAAGCATAAAGATTGGGTTGATTCATGGCTTCAAGGCTATAAGCTTTGATAGGAGTCTCCCTTTAATGCAGAGATGGGGCTCTTCCCATCTAACAAGTGTCAAGAATACTCTACAGACCTACTGTGATCAGTTGAACACCATTAAGTGGGACTTGGTAAGAAAACAAAATCATTAGTACTTCATGACTTAATATAAGTTAAACTTAATTAATCCTAATTTTACAGATCCATTCTGATTGGCTAAAGGGAGCTGATGACATCCAGTGATATGATTTCATAGATGCCACAGTATGACTTAAGGAGATGAGGGTTCTGCTCCCTAGTTATAGCTATTGGATGTGGTATTTGGGAGAGTAGGTATACCGGTGGCTCTCTAGACCTTCCCGACACCATATTCCTATTGTTGTCCCTTACTCGATGCTTTATAGCTCCTTGCTAATAGGTTTAAAGTTGAGGGAGGCATTATAAGGTTATGATGCCACTATTTTTCTTGAGCGATCCCGCCATTATTAGTAGTTCATCCATGAGACCCTCTTGGAGCAGGTTCCTAAAGATCAGGCTCCTTTGATCATTCTTTCCTGGAACTCTCCAATCATTTATTCTTTTCTCACAGTTTGCTTTTCATAGATTGAGGAGGTTCGCTCCCCTACTGATGAAGCGATGGAGGAGGCGGCTAGGGTTGATTAGGGGTTTGAGACTGTGCAGAAGAGTGAGCCTGCCCCTGAGCTTGAGATTGCACTTGAGGTCTACAGGCCCAGACCTGGCTATGCATAACACACTCAGCATGTTGGGACCAGCCATGAGGGAGTTTTTGCTGTTGCTATTATTGGCGATGTTCACCTTCCTAACAAATCCATGCTCTATTGGGCTCCTACTGTTGAGGCTCCGATTGAGCAATAGATACATTTCAGTGATGTTCAGCTCCCCACTTTTTCTCCAGCAGATACTTCTCATATGAGTTTGTCTAACTTATTTCTTATATTACCTGTAAACTTGGTATTGATGTTAGTACAACTTTACAAAATAGGTTCCCTAGACACAGGCAGAGTATTTGCACAGACTCGCTTCGTCTTAAACATTATTTACCATGCAGGTCACAGATAGTTGGCGGGTAAGTATATACACTTATTATGAAAATTTATGCATGATGTGCATATGATATAATGCTTCATATATGTGTAGAGTTATTCACAGGATTTGGAGCGAGAGATTGAGACACTTTGCCAACGGCTTGCTAACTCAGGCCTTAATCCCTACAGTGCTGGTACTTCATATGCTAGACCTCCAGATACCTATCATCATGATGACCCTAGTAGAGAATGGAGCCCATGGCTTGATTTTGGAGCTCGAGATGACTGATTCTAGGCTATTTTCTATTTTTTAGTTAAGACAAGCTATCTTTTGTACTGCTCAACTTCAAACTTCCCTTTCTTGAATTTAGACTTTGATGAACAGATGATCCTAAGTGAATTATTATTATTATTATTATTATTATTATTATTATTATTATTATTATTATTATTATTATTATTATTATTATTATTATTATTATGCCATAACTTTTGCCTAGGCTGCCCTTTTGGGTTTTCAACTTAGTAGGCATGCCCTAATTTTTGCCTAAGTTGCCCTTTTGGGTTTTTAACTTAGTAGGCTTCTTATTTTTAGTTTTCAAATATAGTTTATGATATAGGCTATAGAGCCACTTTAATTTTCTAGATAAAAGAGGATTCAAGCTTTACAAGATGAGTCTCAGAAAAAGAAATATAGGCGCACTAGAACAAAATGGTCTCAAAGAGCTAGTCTTAATCTTTTATGTTCTGTTTTCCTTTTTAGTGCTTATGTATTATAAATAAGATATAACATGCAATGTCATAACAAAATTTCAATTTCAATAAGATTCATTAATTAAGGCAAAAATGAGTACATTTGCTATATTACATAATATAACTTATGTTATCAACTAGTCCCTTTAGATTTTCTAACTGAATATTTTTCCCTCATATTTTATTTCCCTAATTTTTTCCTGAATAGCCCTTTATGAGTTTTTCTAATTATTGGGACCTCTTTTTATTTTTATTTTATTCCCTAATTTTTGCCTACTAGCTCTTTGCGAGTTTTATAAATAGTGGGAATGTCCTAATTTTTGCCTGACTAGCCTTTTTAGGTTTTTTAGTCAATAGAATTTTATTTTCTTTATACTATTTTTATTTATTTTTATAGAGATTATTTCTTGAGGCGTTCCAGGTTAACAAGCTCCATGAACTCATTCCCTTTAAGAATTAGATATCTTGGCGACTTCCTTTGAGAGAACTGACTTAACTAAGTATAGTTCTTCCCAGATTGGTCTGAACTTTCCTTTTGGATTGAATGCCACTACTTTGGATTGTTTTAGTACCATATCAACAACTTTTATCTTCCTCAGCTTTACCTTATTATTAAATGCTCTTGTTATCCTCTTCTGGTATATCTGGGTATGAAACAAAGCATTCATCCTCTTCTCGTCTAGAGACACCAAATGATTATATCTTTTTCGTGCCCATTCACTCTTGGGTGTTTTGGCCTCCATAACTACTCTTATAGACTTGATCTCAGTTTCTATTGGCAAAATTGCTCCATAGCCATATACCAGAGACAACGCAGTTTAGCATGTGACAGTTCCAGCTATAGTTTTGTATCCCCATAAGGAAAAAGGAAGAACTTAGACCAATCCTTGTAATTTTTGACCATCTTAGAGAGGATTTTCTTGAAATTTTTATTTGCTGCTTCCACTGTTGCATTAGCCTAAGTTCGATATGGCGAAGACTTATGATGCTCGATCCCATTCTTCTGTAATAACTCTGCATTTTTGCTTGAAATTGAACCTCATTGTCTATTACTATATGATGTGGAACCCCATATCTGTAAATAAGATTCTTCTTGATGAATTAGGCCATCTATTTTTCCTTTAAAGCATCGAGAGACTCAACCTCTACCCATTTAGAGAAGTGATCAGTTGCCACAACTATGTACTTATGCTCATTCGATGCTGTTGGCCTTATTTCTCCTATGATATTAATCCCCCATGCTATAAAAGGCCAAAGAGATGATAAACTATTCAACACTATTAGAGGAAGATGGTTGAGATTCCTTTAGATCTGAAATTGATGGCATTGCCTCACGGTTCTAATACAATCCTTTTCCATGCTTATCCAGTAGTACCCCTGTCTGATTATCTTTTTTGCTAGGATTATTCCATTCATGTGAGAACCACATGCTCCTGCATGAACCTTTTTCATCACCTCTTCTACTTGAACTTTCTTGAGACATCTAAGCTGCATTCCATTTGGCATTCTCTTATACAATACCCCATTGTGACTTGTAAAATTACATGCAAGAACATGCAAGGCATATCTTTCTTTTAAAGTGGCCTCATTTGGATATTTTTTTCCTTCCTTAATAAACCTCTGAACATCATAAAACCATGGCTTCTCTTGAGGCCCTATCTGAATTCCCATAATCTACTCACCCCATAACATGGAGCCTTTGATTTTAGGATCACTAACGGCCTCATAGTCAACCCAGTCACATTATCCTACATTAAAGAGAGTGTTGCTAGTACATTTGCCATCCAATTATCATCTTTTGATAGATGGATAAAGAGACACTTTATGAAATTCTTTATTAAAGCTTTCAAATAGCGGACGTAGGTTTCAGCTTTTCCTCTTTCACTTCCCATTCCTCATTAGCCTAGTTGATAACCAACATAGACTACCCGTATACTAACAACTCCTTTACTCCAGCTTGCATTATTGCTTCTACTTCATGAATGCACGCTTCATACTCAACCATATTATTAGTTACTTTGAAATCTAGCTTCTTGCCATTGGTATGGTTTCTCCCTCTAGTATGACGAGGATCACTCCTAACCCGGCTCCTTTATTATTTACTGTACCATCAATATAAAGCTTCCATTCCTGATGCTCTACAAATGCTAAATTCTCATTTGGGAATTCTAGGCCCTACTGTTCATCACCTGCTACTGCATTTTGAGCTAGGAATTCCACTATTGCCCTTCCCTTAATAACCTTCATTGTAATGTACTATATATTAAATTCAATTAGGAGAACGAGCCATCGAAACATCCTTTCGGTCAGAGCAGGTGCCTACAGTAAGTATCTTAAGGGGTCTATTTTCGAAATGGCCTGAACCTTATAAGAATGAAAGTAATTTCCTTGTTGCCCAGATCATTATCAAACATTTCTTCTCCACTAAATTATACTTTATATGGTAGGAAATTCTTCCTGAGGTAATACACTACATTCTCTATCCCATCTAGCCCTTTTTGCACTAACATTGCCCCCATTGCCTTTTCTTTTAGAGCTAAATATAGGATTAAGGGTTTACCTAGCCTCGGTAGTTTAAGTACAGGTGGATTAGTGAGATACTCTTTTATCTTATCAAAGGCCCTTTGACAGTCATTATTCCACTCTACAGGTTTATCTTTTCTCAAAAGCTTAAAGATTGGGTCATAAATATTAGTAAGCCTTGCAATGAACCTATTAATGTATTGTAACCTGCCTATGAACCTCTCACATCTTTCTATGTCCTTGGTGCTGGCATTTCCTGAATGGCTTTCACTTTATCTAGATCCACTTCAATTCTTCTACTACTGACTATATGCCCCAGCAACTTCCCTGAAGTAACTCTAAAAATGCATTTCTTCAGCTTGAGTCTTATATTATACCTCTCAATGTGTGCCAAGAATCTGTCTAATGCTTCAAAATGCCCTTATCTTATTTTTTACTTGACCATCATATCATCTACATATACTTCCGCTTCCTTATGCATCATGTTATGGAAAAGAGTAGTGGCTGCCCTTTGATATATTGCACCTACATTCTTTAAACCAAAAGGCATAACCTTGTAGCAATATGTCCCCCATTATGTGATGAAAGTTGTCTTGATCTTATCCATAACTGCCATTATTATCTAATTATACCCAGAGAACCCATCCATAAAGGAGTACATCGCACTTAATGTCGTACTATCCACTATTACATCGATATGAGGTAAAGGGAAGTCATCCTTCAGACATACTTTGTTTAAATCCTTGAAATCAACACAAATTCACACCTTACCATCTTTCTTGGGTACTGAGACTATGTTTGCTAGCCATTAAGGATAATTTACTACCTCTGAAAAGTTGGCATGAATTTGTTTAGCAATTTCTTCTCGTATTTTTTCAGTCCATTCTAGTCTTAGCCTATACAATTTTTGTTTAACTAGTTTTATTTCTGGATGAGTTATGAAATGTGATGCTCTACAATGTTACTATCTAAACCTAGCATGTCTTCATAGGTCCAAGCAAATCCTACATTTCTTTTTCTTAATATTCTCTCAAAATTTTCCCTCTCTTTAGGAGTTACATCATGTGATATAAAAATGTTCTTTGGATGATCATTTGTGCCTATGTTAAATGAGTCAAATTGAATTGAATTAATGTCAAACATGCATGAATGATCAAAATTATAACGCATAGAACTATTAGGAGGCACATCGCACAAGTAAGCAAAACCAACATTCATATCATTGACTATGGAAAAAACACAGTTTTCATCCTCATAGAGACTAAACATTATTACATTAGTTTTTTTATAAAAAAATTAGTAAAGCTATCAATAATAAGAGTAGCTAAATCTTGGGGTGGTTCTTCTTCAGGTGGCAAACACAGTAGCTCCTCGACAACAGGATCCCCTATTCTTCCAGTTACTTGCTTTATCACTTCTTCTTTGTTGCTCTCAGCTAAGTTTTCCATAATCTGGTCCTTGAAAATCTTAAGCCCATGAACATTTTTTCCAGCAACATTAACAGACTCCTTGGCACCCAGATAGTACTTGCCCTCTCCTGGCTTGATGAAATTCTCATTTATCAACCCAATTCTCCCTAAGGGCTTATTTATCTTAGCCTTCTCCTTCTTTCTTGCCCTTCTACTGGTAGATCCTATCTCAGCACACCCTAATCCTTTAGTGTCATTTTGAACCTTGAATTTCGATAGCTCAAGACTTCCTTGCCCATTCTTGCCTACCCCTCGTCTAGGTTGGTAATTCATACTTTCTATAATTTTTGCAATTCTTGGGTCCATCTCAATCCTATCAAATATCTTAACAATTTAAAAACTGGGAGGAACACACAGTTGTTTCTATTTTTCCAATATAGCGGCCACAACTGCATTGGTTTCTGCTTTGATTGTTACTACTTCTCCTTCATGGGGGAATTTTATCTTCTGGTGCACAGTCAAGGGTACCCCTCCTAGAGCATGGAACTATGGCCTTCCTAATAACAAGGCTTAAGTAACTAGTATATATAGCACGGTGAACTCAATGGTTAATTCCATAGGTCCTATTTTAACTAAAGCTTAGAATATCCCCTCCATATTCTTAGTGCTGTCATCATAGGCTTTGATTATGAGGTTTGAATTTGTCAAGTCTTCAGCTTTCAAGCCTAGGTTAGAAAAGATCTTTAATGGGCATACATTAATGGCAGAACCATCATCCACCATTACAAAGTTGGTTCTTTTCCTTTTTACTTCAGCTGGGATAAACAATGCCTTGTTATGATTTCTTCCTTCCAAAGGTAGGTCTTCATTTGAGAAGGTTATTAGTCGTGTTCCTTTTCTATAACCTTTGCTACTATAGCCTCAGGTGTGGCTACTATTTCAATGTTCATGTTTGATAGAGCTTTCACCATATCTCTTCTATGGCTGCCTGAATGCATCAGTAGTTCCTAGCTACTAGCATTTGCCTTAGCCTTCTTCAATTGTTCTAGAATCAGGTCTTTATTTTTCTTTTCTTCTGTTTCTACATCATTTATCTCTTCTCTTTCTGTAAATCTCTCAATGTTCTTTTCTGCTACCTTGTAATTCCTCCTACTTCTAGTGACATGATTCACTTTAGGATCATCACTCCACACATCCAGACCAGTGGACTCTCTTCATCAGAGTCATATTAGATGTCTATAACTCTGATGATTCTGACCCTATTTTCATCCTTCCATACTTCTACTGTGCACATTTCCTTTCCTTCTAAGCTAAGCTTTCCTAAATGTGCTCTCAGTAATTCCTTAGTCCCCTATTTGGGAGTTAGAGACTCCTTCTCTTCTTTCGTTGGCCCGTTACCAAATTCATCACCCCATCCTGAGGGCACAATCTCCTTAAGAGGTATATCACTGGAAGCAGGCTTTGAATAGAACACCTATAATCAAATTTCCCTAAGGGCTGACCTAATAAATCCT
This sequence comes from Mallotus nudiflorus, assembly GCA_947683625.1. NCBI lineage: Eukaryota > Viridiplantae > Streptophyta > Magnoliopsida > Malpighiales > Euphorbiaceae > Mallotus > Mallotus nudiflorus. The sequence goes on along the minus strand of CANTUR010000720.1, from coordinate 373,766 downwards.
CAACTCTTGGTTGTTTTGGGATTTTGGATTCTTTCTCATCATTAAACTCATCATCCCATCCTGAGGGCATAATTGATTCAACTATGATATCTGCAAAGGGTGGTTTAGAATAGAACACCTTATAGTCAAATTTCCCTGAAGGCTGCCCTTGTAAATCCCCAACTCCTCTAAAGGCATCAGGAGATTCTCCATTAGCTGCAGGGTTTAGATTTTTAAAGGAGTTTAACACTTCTTCTTTGCTCACTCCTAAGTTAATCATCATGGTGGCCGGTGGTGGGACATTTTAGTAATCAGGGAAAGGATTATTTATAATGTTTAGGTTGGAGTTGGATTTTTAAGGGTCTATGATTCTTTTGGAGTCTATTAGGTTTTGGATATTATGTTTAAAGTGAATACAAGTGTCTGTGGAGTGGCTAGCTACTTGGTAAAACTTACAGTAGTTATTGGGGTTGTAGCCTGGGACATTTGGGTTAGGTGGTTTGGAGAAGGTTAAAGGTCAGAGTAAGCCTTTCTGGATCAATCGTTCTAAGACTTTAGAGAGTGTTTGGTTAAAGTTAGAGAATCTCTAGGGTTGTTGAACTGTGTGTACCTCCACAACTCGGCTAGTACTTCCCTGTTGTGTGCCCCCGATTGGGTAGTTTTAGGTTCTAGTGCCTTTAGAGCTTCTTTTCTTATCATTCTCAATCTTTTCTGCTTGCAGACCATCATTATACAAGTTTATGAAAGTTTTAGGATTCATCATCCGTAACCTCTCAACTATATTAGGTGACACATTTCAAACTATCATCCTAATTTGATCCTTCTTAGCCAACTTATTCTTTATTAGCCTTGCTTTCTTCATGAATCTAGTAAGGAAATCAGTGAAAGTTTCATTAGGTTTCTGCTTTGTTAGTTCTAGATCTCTGATGGACACTTCTAATCTAGTATTATAATCATACTATTTTAAAAAGGCAGTACATAGTTCTTTCCAGTTAGTTCTCATAGATTTTTCTAGCCCATGAACTACGCGTACCCCCATAGCTCGGCTAGTACTTTCCTGTTGTGTGCCCTTGGTTGGGTAGTTTTGGGTTCTAGTGCCTCTAGAGCTTCTTTTCTTATTATTCTCAATCTCTTCTACCAGTAAACCATCATCATACAGGTCTATGAAAGTTTTGGGATTCATCATCTGTAACCTCTCAACCATATTAGGTGACAAATTTCAAACTATCATCCGAACCTGATCCTTCTTGGCCAACTTATTCTTTATCAGCCCTACTTTATTCATGAATCTAGTAAGGAAATCAGTAAAAGATTCATTGGGTTTCTGCTTTGTCAGTTCTAGATCTCTAATGGACACTTCCAATCTAGTATTATAATCATACTATCTATGGTCAGCTTCTCCTTCAATAACTGGAAACTATTCTCATAAGTATCTGACCACTCAAACTTCACATTCTTCTAAGTCAAGCGAGTCATAGGAGCTACAATTCTAGAAAAATCCTGCACAAATCTCCTATAATACCCAGTTAAACCCAGAAAACTATGAATCTCTGTGACTGTAGTCGATCTAGGCCACTCATACACTGCCTCAATCTTCTATAGATCAACCTGGATACCATCTTTAGATACCACATGTCCAAGGAATGCTACACTCTCTAACCAGAAATTACACTTTGAGAATTTAGCATAAAGCTGATGTTCTCTCAATGTCTGCAATACAGTCCTCAAGTGATATACATGCTCTTCCATACTCTTCGAATACACCAGTATATCATCAATGAAGATTACTATAAACTGATCCACAAATGGTCTAAATACCCTGTTCATCAGATCCATGAAAGCAGCTGGTGCATTAGTCAACCCAAATGACATTACCAAAAACTCATAGTGGCCATAACGAGTGCAGAATGTCATTTTAGGAACATCAGCTTCACTGATCCGCAACTGATGATAACCCGACCTCAAGTCAATCTTAGAAAAGAATTGTGCACCCTGAAGCTAATCAAACAAATCATCTATCCTCGGGAGAGGATACTTATTCTTCACTGTCACCTTATTCAGCTCTCTGTAGTCTATGCACAGTCTCAGGATACCATCGTTCTTCCTCACAAACAGGACTAGTGCACCCCAAGAAGAAACACTAGGTCTGATAAAACCCTTATCTAGCAAATCCTGCAACTGCTCCTTTAACTCTTTAAACTCTGCAGGAGCCATTCTATAGGGTGGCATCGAAATAGGAGTAGTGCCTGGAACCACATCTATATAGAACTCAATCTCTCTATGAGGTGGTAAACCTGGCAACTCTTCAAGAAAATCATCTGGATACTCACAAACAACAGGAACATCTGTGAGTGACAACTTCTCCACTAAAGTATCCCTGACTAATGCCAAATATCCTTGACAACCCTTCCTCAACATCTTCCTAGTCGTGATAGCGGAGATGAGATTTTGAGGTGCAGAACTCTTATCACCAACAAACTTAAACTCTTTTTCATCTGGAATTTTCAAAATCACCTCTTTACTCTGACAATCCACAACGTTATAGTGCTGAGACAATCAATCCATACCCAAAATAAAATTGAATTCCATTACATCCAACAACACCAAATCTGTTGGCAATTCTTTACCTTCGATGAAAATTGGACAACCAGAAAGAACAATGTCAGTGTCCAATGAATCACTTAAAAGAGTGGCGATAAACAAAGGAAATGTCATCCTCAAAGCTTGCAAACAAGATTTTAAAGCAAAAATAGGAGATGCAAAGAAATGTGTGGCACCTAGATTAAACAAAATCCAAGCACGGCCATGTCTACTACTCCTGTGCACTCTCTGCTACTGCCTCTGGCTCTACTGTACTGGGCCTCTCTGCTGACTACTCGAACCAATCTAAAAAGTTAAATACAGAGTAGTCTGGAATCCTCCTGACTGAGTGCCCAACTAGTAATAATCAAGCATAGCTCCTTGCCTGACTAGGCTCAACTCAATCTCCTTGGCTAACTCTATCAACAACTCCAGAGTAAGGCCCGCTATAGGCATCCCAGCAAAAGTAGAACCCATACCAATGACGTATGTAGTGACCGTAAAGTACTGATCTTATATAAGGTCCTTTGTATATCTGCCGAGTCGGAGAAATTCTCTGGTGTAGTCCTCGACAGATCTGTCACCTTTGGTGATTCTTATCAATCTGAGTCTGTAGCTCATACGAAGTGGCTCTGGATAGAATCTCCTCATGAATCACTCTCTGAACTGAGCCCAAGTCATCATCATCATATACGGCTGAATCATCTTAATAAACCAATCTAAGGCTAGTCCCTCTATAGATAACTCAACAATCATGATCCACTAGTACTCGGCGTGAGCAATCTGAGTCCTCATCTCAATCACATGCAGAAAGTCCAACGGGTCTAATCTCTCATTGAAGGCTATCTGACCAACTCTGGCGTAGAACAATGTTGCCTCAGGGTCAGACATACCCTGCTGATATATAGGCTAAATCGGCAGTGCAACTGGAGGTATCGAAGCATCCTCATACTCATGCTCTACAGGTTCCTCATCCTATAACTCTCGCTATCTACGACGACCCGCTGCTCCTCGAGGTATACCTCTACCTCAACCTCTGTGCCTCACTGCGGCTCAGGGGGTAAAACCTTAGCCTGAAAGGACTCATCATCCTCAACCTTAATGATAGATGGAGCGACACATGCTCGCCTCCTCATTCTAAAAAGATAAAACTAAAGATTCAAACAAAACAGACAATCTAATGGTTACGTGGAATACTAACTCAAGGAAAACTTATCGAAGACATACTCGAACCTAATTAACTGCAGTAGTTACAAAGAAAACATAACTCTGAAAACCTGGATCCACAACACTAATAACCTAGGCTCTGATACCAACTTTGTCATGACCCAAACCAGGAGTCATGACCGACGCTAAGGAACGGGAATTCTTTCGAATCTAAAACCCGTAGCAAGCCTTAAAAGAATAAAAGCAGACAATAAATAAATAAAATACACCAAAATTAAAATATTAAATTGATATATAAAAATAAAATACTCACATCATATCATATAATCATAAAAATATTTCATACAATATTCAGAGGAAGGCCTCTAATATTAAAAGCCATTCTACAGATACAATAACAACTACTACTGATACTACTGTAGTTTTCTAGAGTACAAAAGAAATTAAGTAATTTACATAGACTAGCCAGGCTAAAGAAGTCCGATGAATGGGCCTACTACTGAGGTCTGAGGAAGAAGAATCTCCTATAAAATCAACAACTGAAGGAAGTCAGACCTCAGTGAGTGAATTATTATATTATATATACATGCATCTCCTAATGTCATATGCAATCAATCATTAGTATATATATAATAAATATATACAGACATTTCACACAGATGCTTAAATCACTTTATATAATAAATGCTAGAAAATATTTTTTTTATAAAGGATTAAATAGAACCCTATTTAAATCGCCACCTCAAACAACAATACCTCTAGCCATACAAGCTCATTTAATTCCAAATTAATTCACTTATTCCATTTTTTACAGTAGACTAGCCCTGAGACACTAAGTCAACCGAGCTCCAGCAGTCTGACTGTCAGTATGATTGGCTCTAAGACACTAGCTCAACCGAGCACCAGCAACCATACTATTCAATCATATCAATCTCAAATCAATCAATTAAATCAAAGTCACCTCAAGTGATTCATAACTCAACCCTAAATCTATCGCACCGGTACGTACACGGTCCTAGTGCTGCCCACTAGATAGCACATTCTATTAATATCCTTCAATTAAAATTAAACATATATATGGAAAATAAATAATGCATAATTAAATCACCAATGGCATTCATAATAATGAAATAAACCATATATATACTAGAAATATACCTAAAATATACTAAGTATATTTCAAGTATATATATGTTAAATAAATTCAAATCAACCATAAAAATATACCAAATAAAAACCAATAATATAATAAAAACATTCTACGTATATATTGAAAATATAACATGCATTTATATTGAAATTTACCAAAAATATACTAAAAATATACCTAACATATACTAAACATTTAATAGAACAAATCATGAATAAATACATATTAAAACATGAATATTCCTAATCATGCATCCTATATGCAATGTATATATAAGATAATAATTCACAATGTTGCGCTTTGTGAGACTGGCTTGACCGGCCCGATCTAATATGTCTCAGTCTCGGTGCAACTAGAAAATAAAATAATAATAATAACAATTAGAATAAATCTAACTTATACTTCTAAAAAGACTTGATCTAGGAATATGGAACTCGGACAAAACACAAAAATTTAGAATCAACGCGATGTCACGTTTTATGAGAATTCTACCAAAAATTCGGCAGAACCTCCTCTGTAAAACAGACATCTCTCTACTAAAAAGTAAAGTCAATCCTGCAAAAAAAAATGCACTTCTAATACAAAACACTCAACACCTCCGGTTGGGACCTCGAACTGCACAATTTCCAACCGAGGTTCACAAATTCACCAAAAATACATTTAATATAATGAATATATTAGAAATCAATAAATTCCATAAATATCATCAAAATACCAAAATATAATATATTTAAACAATAAAACACCAAATACAATTATTTTCACAATAATTAAATAAAAAAATCCCAAATAATAATATAATATTAATAAAAATCCAATTTTTCAATAATTCAACTAAAAATAGTAAAAATTCACTTTATATATTCAAATAGCTGAAATAGCCTAAATATGTATTAAAAATAATTAAAAACTCATTTAATCACCAAATTAGTAAATAATATATTATTTGAAAATGATTTTCAAAAATTAGTATTAATTAGAGAAAAATAGTAAATAATTTATAAAAATCATTTTAATACCCTATATAATCATAAAAGCACATAAAATATATCATTTAACTATAATTTCCACAAAAACCCACAATTAACCTATATTTTCAAAAATCACATAATACTACATAATTTTCTCAAAAATTGTATAAAATCTCTAAAATTATTTTCTCACCATAGATTATACCAAAATTATCTAAAACATATAATTAAACAATATTTTCAACAAAAATGCATATTTAACACAAAATTCCAAAATTCCCATAATACAAAAATATTCCTAAAAACTATATAATATATCTAAAAATTATTTTCTCTTCACTAAAATTAATAACATAATATACTAACACAAAATTAACCAAATTTAAATTCAAAATAATTAATTAACCTAATTAACAAAAATTCAATATTTAATATTAAAATAATCAAAATACCCATAAATTCAAACTAACTCAAAAAATTAACAAAAAATGTTTTTAGCAAGATTAAACTACCAAGAACAACAATTCAAAAACAAAAATCCACAATTCAATCAATAACTAACTAAAAATAAATAAAAACCCTAAATATACATAAACAAAAACTTGAAAACTCACAAACTAGGAGGATTGAGCTTGAACCAAGCTTGGAATTGTGATCACCAGAGCTCAAAGAGTTTAAAGAGACCGGCGGTGCAAGTTGAGGTGACCGAATTCGTCTTTTGGCTTGCAACGGCTTCTGGCAGTGCTCCGGCGAGTTCCAAACGATCTAACAGCGTCGAGAGGGAGAGGAGAGAAGGGGGAAGGAGATGGTGGCTAGAGGCGGTAGTCAGGTGGTGCTCCAACGTGCTGATGGGTGAGGCACAGTGAAGGGAAGAAAACGACGTGAAGGAGAAAGAAGTAGGGGAGGAAGAAATGGCTTAGTTGACCCTTTTTTTGACTTTTTATATATATATTTTTAAATTATATGTGGAATTACTGAATTACCCTCCATAATATTTAATAATAAAATAATAATAACAATAGAATAATGTAACAATAATAATAATGAAATAACAACAATAATAAATACAATAATATTAACAATAATAATAATGATAATAATAATCTCACGTAAATTAATTTATTGTTACATAAATAACTCTCTTAAAATAAAATACGTAATTAGTATTAGTAACTAACAATAATAATACACAATTAAAATTTAAGATTATTAATACTGTATATCTCGAAATATCTTTCCACTCTTAGTATTCCCCATTGTTCCTATACTATTAAGAGTGGATACTGTTGAGTAGGTCTTTTGGATAATCTTACTCCTTTTTAAAGAGATTTGAAGTGATTTTGGAGCATATAAAGATTTAAATTTAAGTTTAGCTCCTCATTTAGAGAGATTTTCTTTTTACACGAAGCTACCATCTCATATACTAAACTTGAGAACCCACTAGAGATCAAAATTTAAGTACCACTTACAATTGTCTTTCTTAAATATCAACTCATAAAATTTGATTACTCAAAAGCAAAGTAAGCATTAGATTTTTTAAAATTTCAAAACTCATTAACTACAAATATCCATCTAGCTTAAAAATCACAAATTAAGCATTAACTAGAGATTATAACAAGAACATCACATCCAATGTATCTAACTCATTATAAAGTTAGGCAACAAAAATTCAAGTGTTTAAATTCTACATACAAACAATTCTAGTACCTAAAAATCTTAGCAAAGAAATTAAAAATAAAATAAAACATCAAATTCAAAATTCAAAAACATGCAAATGCAAAAACTATCCCCCCCGCCACACACACACCCATAATCTTCATGTTGACCATGATATAAAAAAATGAAGAAAACAACACATAACAAACAAAATAAAGAAAATACAGAAAAACTAATAAAATTAAACAAAGCTAACAAGAAGGAATACTACCCTCACGGAGGTGATCCCAAAGATGAAGGAGAAGGCACTTGGTATCCCAACAACTCAATAAGATTGCGTAGCTTGTAGGTGTGATAATATAAGTCCCTTTGCAGGCCTTCAACAAGGTGTTCAAGTTTATTTAATCTTTCATTAGATTTTTCTCTTAAAAGCATCAACTCAAAAGAAGACTTCTTGTCATCCTTGTGCTTTACTTGCCTAGGTTAGTTAAGACTTGTCAAATTTCCCAATGACGGTTGGATTTTTTTGTGAGGTAGTTATAAAACAGGTTAAGTAGTTTCAACGATTTAAGCTTCCCAATAGATTTATGAATCTCCTTTGTGAATTTATTAAGTGATAAATCAATGGTTGAAAGTATCGTTTGGATTTTCACTAATTTGATCTCCAAACCTTTGAAAGTTAGATCCACAAAATAATTATATGCAGACATTTCTGCACTCGTGTATTTGAAATCTTGGGTGAAATGCATCATTGCTTGGAACTCATTGAAATATTCCATCGCAAAGTTCCATAAAATGCGTTGTTGGAGAGGCCAAATATCCGCGACTAAGGAAAAGAAGATTTTGCAATAGGAGGTCTCAAGGAACTATGGAGATTATTAGATTATAGCACAAGAATTTGTAGATTCAAAAGACCTAAAAAAATGGAAAACGCATCACCTATCTCATTATTATCGAGGTCTAATATTTCAAGATATTTATAGTTGATAAAAGTTTGTGGAATTTTTCCTTGTAATTGATTGCCATTGAAGTTTAAGAATCTCAAACCGGTGTCTTTTGAGAAGATAGCAGATATAGTTCCTTGAAAATTGTTGATGCCAAGGTGCAACACTAATAGGCTATCACCGAAGCTCTCTAAGCATTGAGGAATAAAGCCAATTAAGCAATTATTGGACAAGTTAAGAATTTTTAAGGACTTCAGCTTACAAATTGAAGAAGACAATTCTCCACTCAATCTATGATTTGATGAAAGAATAAAAACTTTCAATTTCATCAGATTGAATATTCAAGTAAGAATTGAGCCGTGTAATTTTTAATAGCTTAGATCAATGTAAAACAAAGACTTGCTTTAAGATTAAGCAATTAGACCATTGAGTTTACTGTTTTTAAGGATTAAAATTTGCAATTATGCAAGAGTAAATAGTGAAGATGGTATAGTTGCTTTAAAAAAAATTATTGGATAAATTAAGTTATATTAAATTTGAAAGTCTACCTATTTGAGAAGCAGTGGGGCCTATCAGTCGATTGTTGGATAACAAAAGGGAAGAAATTTAATTAAAATTTAAAAAATAAGTAAGAAATGGACCATTGAGACTATTGTTCCTAAGATCTAAAGAAGTGAGTTGTTTAAGGTTTATGATTGAGGACGGAATATCGCCACTCGAACAATTTAAAGATAAGTCTAACTCAGTGGGCTGTTGAAGATTTTCAAATGAGGATGGAATTTGACCATTCAATAAGTTAGATGAGAGATATAAATGTGCAAGTTGTGTGAGTCTACTCAAGAATGCCAGATTTGATCCAATGAAATTGCAGGACCTAAGAGACAATTATTTTAGAGACCTGAGATTATTATTAAAATCAGGTTCTAAATTTATTGAAATTTTTATCCAAGAAACATCCAACTATTGGAGGTAACTACTCCAATTGGACCTTAGGAAAAAGCCAGTGAGGTTATAATTTTCCCTTACATCAAGCACTTGGAGATTTGCTCGTTGAAGTAAGTTACCTAGAAATTCCCCTCACAATCCACAATATGCAAGTTAGAGAGATGACAAAGAAGAAGACAAATTCATCAATGAACTAGGTGCCATCCGAGACAAATGTACATATCTCAGGTTAACTTCTCTAAGATTGTTGAACACCAATTTATCTATTGTTTAGTTGTAATTCCAAGACAGATCAAGTGAAACTAATTCGGGTAAATGAATGTAATTTAGGAATTTTCCTTGCAATCTGTAACCAAAGATTCAGAGAAAAGTCAAAGAAGAGGACAAATTTATGAAAGTAGGTGCAATTAAAGACAAGTTTACATAGCTCATGTCAAAATACAGCATGTGTGTCTCTATTAAATTTTCCTAATACTTATCAATCACTCCCTCAAACAGCAAATGCTACGAATAATCAATGAGAAAAGAAATGATCAAAGAACCATGGCGCGCGCCTAGTTCATAAGATCGTCCACATTGGAGATCAAATACTCTGCCGTCTTAAAAAGGCTGGCTGGGGAAGAAGGAGGTGGCTGGCCACAAGGAGAAGGTGGTGTTACCTCAGCCAAGAAGGAAGGGAGAGTTGTGTGGAGAGAGAGGGCAATGCTACGATAGTGGTGGGAGAAGAGGGTATGAAGGCAAAAGACAATTTCAACTGAGGGAGATTGGGCGTATCGTGTTGGGGTTTTTGTGTAAATATTTTTTATTTTAAGTCTCTGAATTATAGTGGTTTTCTCTATTCAGTTATTATCATTTTATTGTATTACATTAAGTTCCTATGCTATTATTTATGTATATATTGAACTCATATACTATTATTTATATAATATATTGAGCTCTTATATTGCGAAGAATAACTCTATAGAGTTTGTCAAATTGAGATTCACTAGCTATATAAATAATAGTATAAGGATTCAATGCGATACAATAAAACAATAAAGACTCGATAAAAAAACTGTTATAGTTTAAAGGCCAAAATATAGGAGCTCAAAATTGCAATGCAGCATGAAATCTAAAAGGTATAAAATTCATTTAAGCCCTCCAAGTTTACCCCAAAGCTCATATAAGCCTTCCAATTTCTTTCAGGCTCAAATAAATTAGGATTTAATGAAAAACACGTTTGTGAGCCCCTCTGAACAGACGGAATTCATCTTCGTTAACTCAAGTGTTTAAAACCTCACATCGTGACGTCCTACCTATCGCCTCCCACCATCTCCATCGTTGCTGCCCACTCCATTTATCACCGACGAGGATGCTTCCATGATCATCATCGTCTCCATCATCATATTCATCTTCTTCTTATTTTACTACTGTCTTGGGTTTCTTATCACTGCAATTTTTTGCAATCACAATTCCTTTATTTGTTGTAATCACAATTCTTTTTGTTTAATTGCCTTTTTCCAGTTATTTTTGTCCACCTAGACTCCCTCTTAAACGACCTGTGCACACGCCAAAGCTACTATTTTGGCAGAGACAGTATTTGTTGTAGTTAGCTCGGAGACAGATAGATCTTGTTCTTTATATATACCTATATTTTTCATATGTTTACCTTTTTGAAGTAAATGATTCTCTGGAGAGATAATTGGAGGGTTTTTAATGCTTGGAGTTGAAGTTTTAACAAAATTGAGTAGGTAATTATCTGGGTCTTTGTTTTTTAATTGAATTTTTCTCCTTTTTCACTTTGTTGGAATTAGGCTCGTTTGTTTGTTTGTAGATTTCTGGGCTGTTGGGATCTGTTTGTTGCTAAAAGATGTGATTTTTGGTTTGCAGTTATAGCTGATTGTTTGTTTTCTTGATTGATGATAATAGTGGGATTCCTTTTTGAGGTTTTCGAGTGTTATATCAGTATTAATGGAGAAAAAATGGGATGAAAATAAATCAGTTGCTGGCAGTTTTGATCAAGTTAATGAAGGAACAAGTAGGAGAGATTCAAGCAATTCAGATAATCAGGTTGTTTCAGAGGATTCAGTTGTTATAAGATCAGAAGATACTGTGAGTGCTGAGGGAGAAATTAGGGATTTGGATGCAAATGTAAATGGATTGGGGGTCAGTTAAGACAGCAGCGGATCATGAGTCAAGTGGTGGGATGAGAATTTGCAGGCAATTGAATGAAGGAACTAGTGGGGATTCAAGTGATTATTCAATGAGGTTATTCTTGAGAGAATGATTGTGGTGAATTCAGGAGAGATTGTGAGTATTAGTGGAGAAAACAAGAATTTAGGAACAAAAGTTGATCAATTGGGGTTGACTAATATGCTATCATCACAGAAACCATATGTTAAGCAAGGAAATGATGAGGCAATGGATAGAGTTAGGCAAGAAAGTCAGCAGGATCCCAGTAATTCAACTAATGGTACTGTTTCTCGAAACAGTGATTTTGATGAATTCAGAAAATAATCCATCAATTAGTGGTGGAAATGAGCAATCAGAAATCAAGGGCAATGAATTGGAGCCAAGTAAGGTAATGGTGTATTAGTCGAAGACAAAGGTGTTCAAAGGAGAGAAGCAATCATGTGTGATTGATGTGAAATGTGGTGGTGGAAAAGGAGGTGGTTTTAAGGATTGTGATGGAGAAACATTTTCTAGGATTTGTCACTTGAATTCTATGCCACCACCTCTTCTATGGAGCTATTTCAGCTTGGCTTCAGGTGTAAATATGAGCTTGGCGTTGCACATGCTTTTTTGGTCAGTAATTGTGTGAATCTATTTGAGACTTGCTCACTTTCTGAATCTGTTTGAGATTTGCTCACTTTTCACTTTGTGTTATCTTTCTTGAAAATTCAATTTCTTGACGAGGATTTTGAGATTTGCTTGTAACACTTCAACAAAGCATTTGGACTCAAATTTTTCTAACAGTTCTATAGCCTCAAAAAATAATGTCTAATAATTTTTTTTTTTCCAATGGTTTTAGGCCTGTATGCCCCGTGCAACATCATTAGTGATAAGAAGCTGGCATTGATCGTTTCAGGAATATGGAGAACTGTTGAAGGAAGAGCGTTCACCGCCTCATAATTGACAAAGGAAGAACCTTGAAAACCCAACTCAAAATGAGGGGCTTTCTAATTGATCACCATTTCTCTGTATCTGAACCAGCTCCATTATCATCCATGTCTTTTTCTGAATGCCAATCTTGTACTCTGTTCATGATGTTGACCTCTTTTCTTTTCTCTTTTTTTTTTTTTTTATCTCGTTCATGGATATATCTAGGCTAAGAATGCCGCCAAATTGCTTCCTGTGAAAAGTGGAATGAAGTTTTCAGCAGAAGCTTCACCATGACAGTTTTGTTTCGTCTGTTATTGTTCTGTTCTTTTTTTGATCTGGTATTAGATGTCCGCAAGTGTTTCTCTTATGGCTCTAACAGGAATGTTAAAAATAAAAATTATTTTTGTCCTCTACGGCTCTACCCATAATTTAAGATTCTCTGAGTTTTGTCAAAGATTCTAGATCCAATTACTTTTGTCAGAATGGGATCCACGTCAACAAAAAGAAAACGGTCGTTTATATTCAAATTTTGTCTCCGTTTATAAGGGGCCAAGAAAGTTGTTTTTCATTAAACCTTAATGTATTTGAGCCTAAAAAAAATGAGGGCTTATCTGAGCTTTGGGGTAAACATGGGGGCTTAATGAACCTTGACCCTATCTCTAGAATGTAACTTGCAATTGTTCTTTCTTTTTTTATTTACCAAAAATTAAAAAGGAACAAGCCTTGCAAAAAATTGCGTTCACTAATAGCAAAATCATGTGCTGTAATTGTGATTCAAACACAACCTAAAACCCGACAAATACCTAACAAAAGCAGGATTTGACTGTGAACAAAAATCCAACAAACCAGCCTGCATCTTCATCTCTACCAGACAAGACTGAACTAAACCAGGAAGCTTCAACAAAATGAAAACAACTGCAGTCCTCTAACCTGTTGAAACGTGAACAAGAAGAGCAAATAACCATGATCAAGAATAGCACACACATCAATAGCTCCAAGAGAAGCTCTTCTACAGCAATATGAGTAAAGAATACCAGAGCTGATACACGTAACAACAGCACCTGATATGCCAAACATAGAGTTCAATCTCATCCATCTTTGTTACTTCATTTTTAGAAAACATTAGAGTTCTTACTGACATGTTAAGGATCATCGTCACTATCAGTTAATAATTTGATGTCTTATGAAAATTCGTTGAACTAATTCTACCATTCCATACAAAATAAAGCAAAAAAAAATAACAGAAATCGAAATTAAATAAAAATCGTGTAAAAAGACAATTAAATTAGGGTTTGTAAAATTAGGAAACAATTACATAATCTCTGAAAGCCATGCCAATCTCCGTGCCCTGTAGAATATATTCAATGAGTTCTAACGACACTTTCTCTTCTCTTTTTGTAATCTGGGGGGTGGACAGAGTGAGGGGGCACAACACGTTAGTATTACTTAGCTTTTGGGTGCAGGTTTAGATTATGAAAATAGGGGTATTTTTGTTTGTGAGGTAAGTTTTTTAGAGTATTTTTGTAAAGATCTCAATAGCTTTTATAAATTCATTTATCAATCATCTCAATAAGGTGGATCCATACACGTGTATAAAATTTCATTTATAGCTGAAAAATGTATTACCTGATTCACTTCTTCAAATAGGGATGATTGAGAGCTTTTTTGGCAGAAATCCCCTTCGATGGGTTAAACGTAAGAAAACTCTAAACAAGGAATATAAAAAACTAGTTAGAAATGATAATTAATGTAAGAAAACTCTAAACAAGGAACAAATATATATAATTCGGTAGCTTTTAATTTGAGGATCACACAAACATGTAAAATATATACAAGGGTAAATTGCTGTTTGACCAAATTAACTAGTTTATCCATTCATTTTCAAAAGTAAATTAAGTACCCCTGAAATTTGATTCCGTTAATTATTTCTCCCCTCCGTTAAAATATTTAAGAATGTTCTGTCAAAAGTATAAATAATGATCAAAATGGCAATAATTATATAAAATCCCAAAATTACCATTAACTGATTAAGAATTTGGACTAATGAGCATATATATGATAATTCAGTAATTAAATTGTAAATTTTTAAGAGAAAAATTATCATTTAAGTCCTTAAAACTTCATCTCCTTCTCATCCATGCCCTCTCCTCCACACAATCATCCACCATCCCATCACCACCATAAAGCCAACACACCAACCACAGTCACCGCCACACCCACAACAAATCCAGCACCAACACCACCACACCCACAACAAATCCAGCACCACCACCACCACCACCACTGCCACCAGTCCCAAAAAGCAACAACAAATCCACCATATACACTCTAACCAACACAAATCAAATATGTAATGACTTCAAAATTTCAAGTTTCATAAATTGTTCACATATATTACTTGTACAGTTGCAAGTACAAGCTACAATCAACATCACCACCATCAATCCTATGAAAATCGTCAACAACAAAAGCAACAAGAAGTAATTTTTTTTAATTAATCAAAATTTAAGAATAATCAGTTAGGTTTTTATTCTTAAATTTAAGAATCAAAATGCTGTCATCAATTGTCGACAATCTCTTGTGAAGCCGCCATCCATCTCTTGCAAAGCCATCATCAACCACCGCTACTCCATAGCGCTGCAGCTCATCTTCTCTGTCGAGCAAGCAACCTTTGCATGATGCTTATCCTCTCCGTCGCGTGATGCTCATCTTCTCCATCGAGCAAGTAGCCATCACCCAGCCGTCATCCCCCCTCATCTACTTGTTCCTCTTCTCTTGTATAGTTCAGGAAGAAGAATGTTGATGATGGTGGAAAAGGTTGGTGCCATGGTGAATGCCGATGGCGATGGTGAAGGCATGAAGCAAATGGTTAACTTTTGTTTTTTTAATTTCTAGTATTTTTAATTTATGATTTTGATTTCTGTTAATTTTGCTAAGGTAAGTAAAGTTGGTAGATTTTGACTTCAAATTGGTAATTAATTTTATTAATCATTCAAAATTTAAATAAACAAATAATTTTTATTGATAATATAAATAAAATATAAACACAAATAATTGTAAAAAATAGATAAAGTTTGGTGCAACCTTGATAAATTTAGCAACATAATGAGGGTAAATAAGTCTTTTATGTTAATTAACAGCCTTTTTTAACAGTAAGGGGAATATAGTATATAATGTGAAAACTGAAGGGGTATTTAATTTACTTTTAAAAATGAATGGACGGACTAGTTACTTTGGCCAAACCTGAGGGGGGTGATAGTAATTTACCCTATAGACAAATAACTTTTTTTAGTTTAGAGCCACATGTTTAATTTTTATTTTTGTTCAGTCCAAATAATATATTTAAACATTTAAAAAACTGATAGAAATATATTTTATACAGATATATTACTTTTAATTGATATTATGAATGTGAATTGAATTTTAAGATTCAATTCAATTTCTGATTCTCAATTCATAACACAGGGATTATGATTCTCAAGTGGAGTCTCAATCTGACAACTATGGTTGAGATGAATATTGTTTTATAGAAAGGAATCTACTGCACAAACAGAGGTACCTGCTAGAAAAGCTGGAAATAACAGAGGAGCATCACCAAAAAGAGGTGCAAAAGGAGACATTTTAATGCTCGAGTGGAAAGAAAAACTCTAGCACCATTGAGCAAAGGAAAGCCATTTATTTCAGTAACCAAGTTTAGCAAAAGCTAGTCATAGCAGACAGGTTTCAGTTTGTCCATCCATTTAAGGATGGTAAGCTGAACTTAAGTGAATATCAATACCTAGGAGCTTGAGGAGTTTTTACCAAAAAATGGCTCATTAAGATTTTGTTTGTATTATACGAAGACTTAAGGATGGCCAAGAAAAGTCTAGCAATTTTTAAAGCATTAAAAGGATGAGAAAGAGTGTGTGAATGTACTTGGTAAATCGATCCACTACCACTATCTTTATGCTTAGATTTAGGTAATTGTTGCCCAAAATCCATGGAAATATGGTGCCAAGCTCGATGAGAAATTGGCAGAGGCTATAAAAGACCAAGACAAGCAATAGATTCTATCTTGCATTGTTGACAAAATTTGCAAGATTGAACAAATAACATCATTTTTATTCCATACCAGTATAAATAATGTTTTAGCTTGGTATAAGTAGAAGAAATATCAGAATGGAAGTGAAGCGTAGAAAGCAATTTATGCTAAAGAGCATCTGCATCAACATAGATTCAGGATTTAAATTTCAGAATGCCATTGAATAGCTGAAATGGAGGCTTAGAAGAAGGATTCACCATGACCTGAGGAAGAAGCTCTTGAATAAAAAAAATCACTAGGATAACTGTGAAGCATATTTTGCATCCAAAGAGAAACCACAACAGAAGTTGCAGAAAAGAAAGAATGGCCAAGTTGGCAATCTCTTTGAGATAAGGCACCAACAATTTTATTCTCCACTTCTCTACAATATAAGACCTTCTTGTTGAATATATGTATAAATTTTCTGCTGTAAGAAGTACATTATGTTGTCATGATCAGTCTTAATCACAAAGTGGGTGTGCTCCAAAGAGTGCATCCATGTAGATATAATCATATCATTGCCCAAATTTCTTTTTATTATATAAGACCAAGAGCATGACTGAGAGAAGCTATGGCTTCCCTTGGTGCATTGAGACAGCAACAATACTAGTCTTACATGCATCTGTTTCTAAAAGAAGTCTTAAGTGAAATCGGGTAAAACCAAGACAGGAGCTGTTGTCATTGCATGCCTTAATCATTAAATGCTTGAATAGCGTGCTTACTCCATATAAAAATATTCAATAGATCAATAAGTGGTCTACCAGTAAGGCCATAATTCTTAATTAACTTTCAGCAATAACCAGACAACCCCAAAAAATCTCTTAATACTTTCAAGGACTTCAGAACAAGCTAATATAATATGGCCAAACTCTTTTTAGGATCATTAAACTCTCCTGTATCTGAAATAATGTCCCAGGTACCCAATTTGAGCTTGAGCAAACACATCTAAAATAGCATATATAATATTTTCTTGCAACTCAAATGCAGCTTCTAATAAATGAAGTTCCCAAGTAGGATTGTAACTGAGAGTGTCATCAAGAAAATAAGGATGAATTATTTAAGGTGTGATTTAAAAATAGAGTTCATGAATGATTGAAAGGCCACTGGTGCGTTAGTTTGTTCAAAGGGCATAACTTTGAGCATTATAGGCCCAAGAGGCTATAAGAGAATGGTAGGATTTGGCGATATCCAGTTCGAAGATATAATTTGGAAAGATATTTGGGATCATGTAGCTCATCAAGTAAATCATCAATTAAAAGAATAGTAAACTTGTCTTTTGGAAGTGAACTGGATGCTTAATGATTCACCCAATTCGATTACTCTCACTATAGTGAAAAAAAAAAAAAAGCTTTGCATAAACCGAGTAAAGCTTTTGCACTTGGCTTTACTAATTAACTGCTAGCCATTATTAGCAACTATGAGTTAAATAGGAGAGGATTTCAGAAGTTTACAACCTAGCTCTTTAGCCAAAGATGAAGAAAAATTTTGATTGCTCCCACCATCAATGAGAAATAGTATCTCCTTAAAATTCACTTTGCCCATTAACTTGAGAGTATTAGGAGGAAACTAGAATATAATGCATGATAGGTGCCTTAATTGATTGTTCATTCATCCTCATCTTCTACAGAACTATCAAAATCAGCACTATAATAATGCTCTGCATCAGTATCTATGAAATGTAGTAGTTTAACTGAACATCTATGACCCTAAAAATATAATTTTTGTAAGCACACTTATAGCACTTAGGAAATGGTTCATGTCCACAAGATGGGTGGTAAAGATTTCGTCTAGTTTAAGGTTGGGCTTAGAAAAGAACAATGAGGGAATGATTTTAGAATTTGAAGTAGAAGTTTGACAATTAGGAATCTTATGAGGAGGAAAACATCTTGGTTTATGTTTAGGAAAAAAAATAAAACAAAAGTTCAGAAGGACCTCTTGTAACTAAACAAGTTGAAAGGCATAGTTTAATGAAGTTGGTTTAAGCAGTTGGACACATCATTGGAGCTCATTATTCAAGCCACTGATGAAACTGCCAGTAGAATATTTTTTCGTCAGTGGTGGTATACAATAAAGCATATAACATTGCAGTTCCTCAAATTGTTCTTTATAAGCCAACACAAAATCAGTTTGTTTGGGCTTATTGAATTCCCAAATCAAGGTAAAATTATCAGAGGAGAATAATAACAAAGTTGGGGTAATCATAACTCTTCTCTAGTAACACAATGCTGCCACCAATAGTAGTCGCATACTATTAACACATGAATTACGCCTGTCTTCTCAGATAATTGTATATTCAAAAATGAACAATATAAATATATGCAAGGATAACAATTAACAGTAGAAGAAAGAAACATACCATCAAAAAATTGAAAAGGTTCGGTTCAAAAGCTGCAAATCGATCTACAAACTCCTGTTTGAAAAAAATAATAAAACCAAGAATGGTCAACATGTATCTAATATATAATGCAAATGATAAAGGAAAAGAATATCAAAACTACATATTACCTTCTTAGGATATTCAGATGAATCCAAATCCACCCCATTTTTCTCAAGGAATGAAGACCAGCCAGGTAGTTCAGACAACCCTGGCCAATTCTCCTCAGTCGGAGCACCAAGTACTCTTTATCCAATTGGAAAAAACAATAAGTAAATTGAAAAAAATAAGTTATTCAGCCAATTATTGTTTTAAAACATATATGATTAATGAAAACATACCTGCACACACTCTTCATAACTGTTCGCTCAGTGCCTGCCTCAAAAAGCTCAACACCCCCAAGCACCATCGTGGCAAACAAGCAACCAATAGACCACATGTCTACGGCCTGATCATAGTCATCAGAACCCAAAAGGATCTCAGGGGCCATATAAGCAGGCGTACCCACCTGAATGACTTACAATTAATAAAAAATGTTTAAAATTTGCTAAAATGTAAAACTTACGAATAAAATAATAGCACGTTCAATAATTCTATGGAAGTTGCACATAATATAAGTATCAAGTAACAAGTAATTCTTAAAACTCCTGCAATATTGATTACAGGACACTCCCTACACTTATACAAAGGTCAAAACAATTCAAGCACAACCATCTACAAGCTCTTCATATAGAAGATTGCAATAACCTTCAGCTTGGTGAAGAATCATGTATTGAATTGAAGGAAAGCCCAAAAAATTATTATAAGTGTAGCAGTTGGCTTGGGATTTACAAGCATATCAAAATGAAGGATAGTTTTCAGAGATAGATCAACTTGAGGATGAACTTGATGAAGAGGATGATACTAATTGTCCAATCCTACTGCTGGGGCATTTATAAGAAAATATCAAACTTTATAGGCCAATGTCATCACCATGAAGCTCTTAGAGGAGGTCATATGATATAAATATCTGGTGACATATCAAATTTAGAACATCTAACCCTTGAAGTTGCTGATCCAACTAAAAATTAATTTGTCTCAACAAAGTTCAATGACAGTAATGAGTCACATCATGTGTTGCTTTGAGGACTTCAGATAGTGCCAAATGTCTGATAGGTTAGCAAAATGCTTCAGAAGTTGCCATTGAGTATTGTGAAAAATAAGCTGATATTAGGTAACTGAATTTGTAGACTTGTGCTCATAGATTAATCCGAGACAGAAACATCTAAAAGGGAAAATTTACTAACCACTACATGTGATAGATCCTATGCTCTTCAAATAAAAGCTGAGAAAGAAAATGAGACACCAAAAGTACAATGGCATCCCTGTCATATGCTTTAAAAGCAAGAAATATATGCATAGGATAGAAAACTATGATCCAACAGAGGAGGTGATGAGGTTAATAGAGATGGTAAGAAACAAAAGCAGGATGATGGCATGCAGATAAATCACACTAAAGATTTTTTTTTTTTTTTCTTTTTTAAATTTAGACTCTGGATTAACTTTAGCTATTGAGTGATAGCATATAAGACCAATCATAAGAATAAATTTATGAGAATCACATACGCGGAGAACAGAATCACATGCAAATAAACTCAAAAAAGCAATTACAAGGTTCAGTTAAATATTTGAGATACAATTTTGGGCATGAAGATGTTGATGCACAAGGGAATTTAAGGGCTTCCAGACATGCTGGGATTACAAAGAAGGGACTATTTTACTGTAGCCATAAATGCATGATATCCACTCTATATCATGCAAGGTAAGCATCATGAATCAGGTAAGAAACAAATGCAACACTTAATAGTTTGCTGAACAAAACTAGCTTGCACTCCTTGCAGGTATACAAATGAAAGACCCTAATTTGGGAGGTGATGTTACCATCATAGAGCTGAGATATGAGGTGAATTTCTCGACAAACAGTTGATGATAGCTCCTAAAGTGCTATGGAGGTTAGTATGAACATGCACAAACAATAGCTTCCACCTTTATCTTTTCCACTTATGTTGACTTTAACATGGAACTATTAGCAATAAGAGGCTTCATTTAGTGATGAAAAAAATTTTCTTCAGACCAATGATCGCTGTCTTCAAGGAGGCACAGGTGGGAGATTGGTAGTCAAACAATGACATCATGAAAAGACAAGGGTTCTCTCAAACATGCAGACAAGAGGCTTGGGATTTCTCAATGGGCATTTATAACTAAAAGAGTTTGAGGAACCTGAAAGATGATTCACTTCAATAATAAAGAGGAATGTGTTTTTAAATGCTTGAGAATTTTCAAAATTACATTCCAAGTTACGATATGTTCCAAGGTTAAATATACTGTAAACTTACCTTTGGACTAAGTTGTTCCTTAACGCCGATGAATCCCCTAGCCAGTCCAAAATCAGAAAGTTTTAACACTATACCACTCCTTCTACTATTATCTATCAGAATATTATTCGGTTTCACATCTCTATGGATGATATTCCTGGCGTGGAGATATTCTACCGCAGATAGAAGCTGTTGCATCAAATCCTGAGACAATACAAATTAAAATGTTATTTCATTCAATTTAAATAGGGAGAGACAAATTGGGAGTTCAAACTTTTTAAAGTCAGCAACTGGGTTTTTCAACTTTTTAAAATTACTATTGAGTGTTGCGACATGTATAAATATCACTAAACAGTGTTTAGCAGGTAAATGATGAAATGTAATGCCATAGCCCTATAATTTCAAATGCGTTGAACAATAAATAGGTGCAAAAGAAAGGCAAAGTGCCTTAAGCTTGTGAAATTACAAAAAGCCTTCTAAAATCATACAAAAATTCATTGTTAACAAAGTTCATGAACTATGCATACTGATCAATGCCACTGACAAAAAGTTCATATGGATTTAAGAAGTTGTTATTTTGAGAGGTTGTCTATGAAGAGTGAAAGCTGCAAACATGAAACAGTACATAATTAACCAATTTTTTTGCTTATTTAGGTTTTATTAGGGTTTTATGTGCAAACACTTTCATTGATAATGGTGAAACTGATTTTAGAATCATGGTTGGGACTGGCAGAAACTTTCATATAAATGGTTTCTGTTACACTTGATAGAAACCAAATTTTATTCCTCTTTTATTTAGGATTAAGGTTTGAAGGTTATTTGAGGAGGATTTGAGGGCTTGTTGGTTCAACATTTGGTAGGATTATGGTTGGGTTTGTTCAAAATTTTAAAAGTTTAGTTCTTTATTATTGAGTAAATCTCTAAAATCAATTTTGTTAGCTTTACCGATTCAGTTCTCCCACTGATTTAGACATTTGATTTCAAAAACTCCAATCCTTCAATAATTCAAAGCCTGGCTTCAATTTTGCTCAATTAATAAAGGAAAAATAGTTCATGGCTCTATTATGAGGATCATGATGATGAAACACAAATATTTCTACTACAAAAGTGGGAAAAGAGGCTCTCTGAGCAATGAAGAAGAGACTTTCTCAGATACTAAACAAAACCCAAATGCAAATTCAAGGAATCACCAAGTGTATGTGAGGAGATTTTCTTGCCTTTACAAGAAAAAGCAGATAGTCGCTCTTAGAAGCCAAAAAAAAAGTGACTGAACAAGAATGATAATAGTAATAAACATGGGCCTTATGATTCTTCTTTGCTTTCAGTATTAAAATCAATATCTGAGTCTTTTGGTTTTCCTTTTGGATTATCAAAATCATCCATGGATTTGCCTCCATGAAAAGTTGGTTGCTTTTATTGTTCTCTGGAGAAGGTTTTGAAGAAAAATAACAAGTTTGGATATGGATTGGGTAATTTCAAGGATGAATATGATGAGGCGAGTTCTTATTGGTCTTGAACACTTTTTCATATCAAGAATGAGAAAAAATTCTATAGGCAATGGACGAAGAAAAGATAAGCAAGGAGCCAAAGAATATTGTGAAGTGGGCAAAATAGGCATCGAACGGGATGAGTTTTCATGGCCTAAGTGATGATGATGAGCACAATAACACTTAATGTTTGTTAACTGTTTTTAACTCAAAAATGGCACTTTAGCTTGCTATCTCTTCTAATTACTTATAGGCTAGTATTGACATTTCTCAATTGAATGTCACATGACTATCATGTGGAATTTTAGGTCAACTCCAACCCTCAGTCAGCAGCAATCTACGGGCAACTTGATTATTAATAGGTTGCAACACTCAATTGTAATTTAAATGTGAAGGATATCATTGTCCTCTTTCCCTAGAAACATCTTGAGTCCACAACCATCTTGCAAGAGTCTAGCTTATAGTAGTGTTGTTGTTATCTAATTGACATAAACAACTATAAGTGATCTTGGTCATTGTAATAAGTGTGTGGGTAAGACCATCTATGCATAAAAAGTGAGAAAAAGAGAGTGGCAAAGGTCTAGATAATGAGAGAAACATGAGACAGTGTTCAATGAGAGAAAAGGAAAGTATACAAGGAGTGGACAAAATGATACACTACAATTAGTAACTGATGAGAAGAAGAATACACAAAGTGAAGATTATTATAACCAAAACGGACGTGGAGTTCCAAAAGTTAAAGGTATAGAGAATCAACGCTAAGGGGGAGTGTGAAGGATATCATTAGCGCCTCTTTTTTTCCTAGAAGCTTCTCCAATAAACTACAAACATCTTGAGTCCACTGCCATATCAGATTAGTCTAGCTTATAGTAATGTTGTTGTTAAGTAACCGACATAAACAACTATAGATAGGTGACCTTGGTCATTGTAACAAGTGTGCGGGTAAGACAATGTTTGCATAACAAGAAAGAAAATTTGCATCTTGGTGGAATGATATCTACTATATGTTTATGTCTGAAGACTGTCTGGATAGGCTAAATTTGGTTGCTGGGGGTTTGTTGGCAAATATGGAAAGCAAGGAACTTATCAATCTTCAAAGGGCAAATAGAAGATCCCCAGCAAACAACTCTGAAAATAAATCATTGGGGGTAAGACATAAAGCTCTTGGAGAGAAATAGTTTAAATAATAGAGATATGCCAACCAACCAAGCCCAAGTAGATAGCTGGTCTGCCCCACAACAAGGAATTTGGAAATTGAATTGTGATGCATGCTTTAATCAAGCAGCATTATCAGGACAGTGGGCTTATATTTGCAGAGATTATAGAGGTGGAATAAAGCATTTGTCTACAAGTAAAATAAGCTGTCACTCAGAGAAACACTGAAGTTTGCTGTCAAATATCCATCTCAGAGAATGGTTCTTGAATCTGACTGTCTAGAAGCTGTCCACATCATAACACACACAGATATCTAAACAATCTGGGATGCTAGTGCTATATTTGAGGATATTTGGAACCTGTTACTTCACAAAAGTGATCTTCAAATCTCCAACATTCCTAAACAGGACTCATGCCTTGTTTTTTTCTGAACACAACTTTAATATTCATCCAGAGTTCCTTTCAATTGTAAACTCTGATGTTCAATGTAATTTTCCTGTCTAAGTAATATTGTTGGTTGTTCAAAAAAAAAAAAATGTGGACAATGAGAGGAACATGAGACAGTGTATGATGAGAGAAATAAAGTGTATAAGGAGTAGACGAAATGAGTGCGTATAAGTGAGTTAGTGTGCATGGAAGAGAAATAAGGAGAGAGTAGTGTGCGAACGTGTGCATGTGAGGCAATAAAGCAAGGTGGGTATACGTGTGAAGGTCTCGTGTAACACAAAAGTTGTGTGGTATAATAAAAATTGAGTTGTTACAATTAAATCCACCATGTTATCTTGTGAAATCAAATTCAACATTAAAAAGTTCAAATAACAACCAATTTTGTCATTTTCCCAATTTAAGTATTATTATTACAACCATAATTAAAATGTACCTTAGCCATATCTGGATAAAGCGTATTGAAGTCCTCCATATGCTTCGCCAAAGTCATGGGCATAAGCTCGAAAATGAAGCACATGCAGTCATCATCAACAAATACTTCCTCCATCCTATTAATCAATTTTTCATATAAATTAAAAAATGTTCATTCAAAACTAAATTAATTGCAAAAGTAAAGTTGAATTAGTACCTCATGATATTCGGATGCTGCAAATCATGCATCATATAGCTCTCTCTGGACATGTAGCTGGAAATAACTCCAACAGTGTCAGCATCATTATTCTCAGCAAGTAATTCCACTCGTTTCATTGCCCACTCGGTGCCATCAGCTTGACGAACGACCTTCAATACTTTTGAAAAACAGCCCAAACCAAGAACAACATCATCTCCATTTGCATCTTTAACAATGTCATACTGCAAATCAATAGCAATTATAGTATTTATATTAAAGAATATAGAGAAAAAGAATACAAAATTGCACAAAATTGGACAATAATACCTGATCAATCCTCCTACCCATCTCTTTCAATTTCTTTTTTCTGTGTAAAAAGAAAAATGGCAGAGTGGTAACCTGAAAAAAAAATAACAAATAAAATTGTAAAAATTATTAAAACACCGCAGAAAAACACTATTATATATATATATATATATATATATATATAATTTAAAGAATATTTCATAAATATAAACAATTTGCAGGGCCAGTCTGAAAATTACATAAGCATGTGTTCGACTCTTATATAGCGGAATGCAACTACGAATGGGCTCAATTCAGCAAATAATTTCTCCCTGACATGACTTAGCAACTCCATATTGTAACGATCTTCCCAAAATTGTAATAGCATGCATATAATCAATGTTCCTATATATTTATCCTTTCAACAAGTAGGGTTGGTATATATCTACCTAAGTGGTTCAGTTGGGTCTTTCAACAAACACCTCTAAGGCTTTCCAAACCAAATTAAAGAATTTCTTTCTTTTTAGTTTTCGCAGGCAACTCTCAGAGTCTAACCTCATTGGTTGTTCAATAGAAAATCTAAAAGAAAAAAAACAAAAAAGAACGCATTTGGGTATCAAAAGAATTAGATCAACCAATAACACAAACTCACCCAACAAAGAAAACAAAAATCATAAATCCAAAGAAACACATGCAACACTTCTTGAACCAAAAATCAAGAACAGGACAAGAACAATAAAAAGCAAGTTCCGCGAAATGATTCAATTGACAAGCATTAACCCTGATATGATTAATGAATCATAGAAAAAAGAAAACAAGAAGCAAAGATCAGTGTTTCATGGGCATGCTTTGAGATACAATTAGCAGTAAAACAAAAAACAAAACAGAAGAAGCATGCATATAATTGCAATATGACAACTAAGTGCTCTATATAAATATAACAATTAACTTCTTCATCTCAATGTAAGTGGAAGGCAAATGTAGGGGAAGATGGATGTTGTACTTGGTGAAACTAACAGCAAATATTAGGTCTTAACTATAGGAGCAAAACATTCTAATCTCAATTAGGTTTTTATCTAAAAGCATGAAACAGGACCTAGACATGAAGAATTTCAATTCATGCAATCACTTCTACCTAGCTGTTACAAAGACAAAACATGCCAAAGCTTCTCTCTACTTTTTGTTTTGTGTGGTATGTTCAAAGTGAACTGTGATCACATGCAACTTCTAAGACTCCTAACTTCCTAGTTCCAGTTGGTTAAAGGATGAAAATTTCAGATTTTGACTCAAAGAGATTTGAGATTCAAAACCCAATTAAAATACAAATCAATGGACATTTTCAGTGCACTGAGATACCCTTTATTGTGAACATAGATTTTATGCAGAATGATTTGGATTCTTCAGCTGCGGCTTGTATAGTTGAATTCAAATATCTATTGCAGCTTTACTATTCCCAGAGATGAACCAGAGGTTCATCTTGGGAAAGCATGTGCACCTTTTGGACAAACTGGGTTATGTTTTGATGCTTAGCAGGTACATGAGAATATACAGTCTTGTCTTTATTGATGGTTACCATTTAGTGCTGGTTTCAGCAGTGCAATAACTCAGCAGCAACATATTGTTTTGCAGGGATTGTCCTTTTGGTTGTGCTTTGAAGAGAACTGAAGTAGCACAGCTATATTTATTTTCAAAAGAATTAATTCAAAGTATGATATGAAAACAACAGTTTCATGATAAACCACTAACTAGCAAACTGTTTCCAACCTGTCTCAAATGAAGAAGGTCCTTGACACTCTAAGCTTACTTAGCAAAGTTCCATAAAATTAATGAATAAGCCCAACAAATGGTTCAAATAACATCTAAGTGGTTCAGTTGGGTCTTTCAACAAACACCTCTAAGGTTTTCCAAACCAAATTAAAGAATTTCTCTTTTGTTTAATTTTCTCAAGCAACCCTCAGAGTCTAAACTCATTGGTTGTTCAATGGAAATCTAAAAGAAAAAAATAAAAAATAAAAAAAACGCATTTGGGTATCAAAAGAATTAGTTAAAACCAATAACACAAAACTCACCCAACAAAGAAAGCGAAAATCATATATCCAACACTTCTTGAAGCAAAAATCAATAACAGGAACAAGAACAAGAAAAAGCAAGTTCCACGAAATGATTCAATTGACAAGCATTAACCTTAATATGATTAAAGAATCACAGAAAAAGGAAAAAAAGAAACAAAGATCAGTGTTTCATGGGCATGCATTGAGATACAAATAGCAGTAAAACAAAAAACAACAAAGAAGAAGCATGAAGAGATGGGAACCTGAAATGGAAACTGAAAACAATGGCAGATGATTCAGAATGTTGCAGTGAAGATGGAGAAGAACTATCTTTTCTTTAGGAGTAAATGGCGTTTCACTTTCTGCTCTGTTTGGTTAAGATATTTTTTTTCTGAAATTTTTGTTGTGACCAGCCTCATTATGTTCCCGCGTGCCTGCACCGTTTTTTCTTTCTTTTTGCTTACAATAAAAAATAAAAATGTTTATTAATTTTTATAAATATTAAATTGTATGCAAATGAATTTTTATACATCTCATATTAATTATATTTTATAAAAAATAAATAATTTCAGCACATAAATAACTTATTTTTAAAATAATTATTTTCGTTTAAAATTACAAGCATTCAATATAAATAATAAATGAATAAGTCAAAAGTTTATTTGTTAAAAATTTAGATATAAATAATAATTATCATGTTGATTAATATGAATTAACTGTCACATTTATCCATGACCATATAAATATAGTATATTTTGAAATACTTTTTAGAAGAAAAAAAATTATATTTATTTTACACTAAACTTTATAAAGAATATATACTGAGTTACTGACACACAAAGCGAATTGAATAAAAAATTATAAAATTATAAAATTATAAAAAAATTAATTTATATGCATAAACTAAATTATAAATTTAAGAAAATAATCTTGAGCACAGAAACTAAATTCCACATATAATATTATAGAATTATATGAAAAATATTATTTTATGTGAAATTAAAATAATTTAAGAAATAAATGCATATTAGAATTTTTTGTGTGACATAATAAAAATCTTTGCTCTAAAAATTTTTCTAAATGATGTTAATATGTAATTTGATATTTTTTTTGATGCTTATGAACTCAATATTAACTTTCAAATACCATCACTATCAAAATAAAATAGCCAATATTAGTGTATTAAACTTATATTTTACAGTTATAGTTTTATTATATATATATATATATATATATATATATGTAAAATAAAAGGTATTGTTCTAATCAATTTTATTTATTTATTTTTTCAGGATCTTACACAACACTTCAGTTCATGGTAAATAAAAGCTTCATGAGTTAAAAATAAAAACAAAAATTTAATTTTCCAAAATAAGATATTCAGATAATAATTAACTTATAATTTTTATATATTTATTAATATTTTTTTTTTAAATGTAATATATATAACAATTTCAAATACAATATATGTAGGTCCACAGGTAGCCCCGTGATCCAGGGGCCCCAGCCCTCACACTTCTAAAGAGGTGGGAATTGGGAAGTCCATGAAACTATGGTACATAGAAGACATAGAAAACATCATTGGCCTGGCCCGTCTAAAACGGAATGCTATGTATCAATTGTGTTCAATTTATAATATGAAATTTAAAATATTAAAATTTTTTAATGAGAAGTGAATTTTAAATTAGTAATTGAACTTAAAATATTTATCAGTTGTTAAAAATTTAAATTTCTCAAACATTCTTGATTTTTTCTTTTTGAAATTAATGAGGATAGTTTAGTAAAAATAAAAAAATTATATTAGATTTATTATCAAATTTAAATGAATACATAAACTATTAAATTAGTATATGATTCATATATAAATATGTTATTAAAAAAAAATTTATTTATAATGTACTACATTTCACATATAAATTATGATTAATATTTAAAATTAATATTCGTATTATTAGTTTAATTTTACATTATTAACTAAGACATATATACACTATATATAAGAGTATAATAGACGAAATATATTATTGGAAATGTATTGATAAAAATAGTTATTATTTGGTTTCCAAAAGTTTTTAAAATTGATTAAGATAGTTTTAGTTTATATTTTAATATTAAAATTTTTATATTTAAAAAATTGATAGATTTAAATAAAAATAGAATAATTGTATTATATTCATTATCAAATTTGAATGAATACATAAATTCTTAAATTTGTATAACATTCATATTCATTTTAATTATATTATAGATAAAATTACCCTTCCAAATACATTCTGTAATTATATTATATTTCTATTTTTCACACATAATGTTTAACACAACAACTACTGTAATATGTGAAAAATTTTTAAAAATTATTTTTATATTAGTATTCGTTTTTATAGTAACTCTTAAAATGTAAAATGCATTTTATATGAATCATTATTAATTATATATATTATTAAGTATTAACAATTTATTCTATTCATATTGTAATAATTTATACTTTTATAATAAAAAATTAAAATAAATTATACATGCATCATTGATCTTGGTAAAGGAGAAAAACAACATCAAAGCAAGAACACAAGTAATTAAAGTACAAAACTAGAAGCCACAAAACACAATAAAAAGAAGTCCATAATAAGATATGCTAAAATAGCTTAAAAGAAAGGATAATTCAATAAGATTTTTTTTTTTTTTTTTTTTTTTTTTTTTGCTGCTTGTTGAATGTTCCAGTCCAATATGAAAGGATTATTGTCAAATTTTTTTCTTTTTTCTAATGTTTATCCAATTTGTTTTAAGGGCCTTGTGAATCTTTCATCTTAATCAATTATATTGTTTAAATAAAGTTCAATAATATTTATACCATTTGACTGCAGATTACACTCATTTCTTAGGCAACCTGGCACCCTCTTGACGTTTGACAAGATAAAAACCAAGGAAAATTTCATTGATTTGTATACTCAAGAATTTGAATGGCTTGCAAAGGAACAGCATTCCTTTTTTTTTTTTCTCTCTCTCTCTTGTGTGTGCTGAAATGCAAGGAACAGCAGTTACAAGACACAGAACAACCATTTATTCGTCCAAGCAAGCATGAATTATGGCCTTCTAGTTTACTTGATTTTGTCCTTTAATCCAGTAATCTACATTGATTTAGTCAACCTTTATATGCTGTAATTTAAGATATATTGATTTAAAACTATCAAAACTTCTGCTTTAGATATTCATGATACTATGTTTGGTTTAAAGCATGCAGGCCTAGGATTATGTACAAAGAATATCTTTGTTTTTGGATTGAATTGATAGCAATACATGCACCAACCAATAGATCCATTTGGAAAATTTATCACGCACAGATATAGCTTTATTGTAGCCCAGCCACCATATTTTATTTCTGAATTTTCCCCTTTGACAACAAAGTCTAAAAATGAGCATATCAGATTTTCATCTATACTTACCAGCATTATCATATTCAGTTGAGTGCTGAAAAATATTGTTACAAGATGCCTGTAAGCGAAGAACTTGCATCATCCTCCACATCCTGCACCAGGAAAAATTTACTTCAGCATACAAAAAGAAAATCACCACATAATGAAACAAGAACATCAGTAGCTCGTTAAGGAAGGTACAACCTGATCAGCCCAACTGATAAGATCAAGTTCATGCCTTAACAGGAATTCTGACACCTCATCAGGGCCACAGAGGACTCCATATATTTCATTCCTCATCATTTTTAACATCTTTGGCAGGATTGGACCACTGCAAATTGCATAATAAACCAGTGTCTGGAGCAGCAGCAGAGAACAGTAAATTTCTAAGTTGATCCAGATTTTATCATCTGCAAGAGCAGGTTACATTCAGCGAGATACCACAATGCATGCACAATATCTTATCATCTATGAAAGCAACTTACATTCTTCATATAAAAATTTCATTTAGCCGAATCATTGAAGCACATTCTTGATATTCTCTCAAGCAAAAGGTTTTGCAAGTATCTAATCTTGTAGGCAAGTAAAAGACAAACAGTTTCCAAACTCTGGTCACCATAGTTAACATAGTCCCTCCATGCCCAAAATGCCTTAATAAACCAGTATAGTGTCCTTGAATGTCATCTGAAATGTAAAATAAAAAGATTTGTCAGAGTTTCACAGAGAACAAATATAAGCAAAATGAATTCACTAACTTGAAATACATGACACTAACTTAGCTGCAATTAGAACTAGTCAATTAATGGTTCTTGTTGTTTGAATATCTCTAACAGGCCTTGCAAGTGAAAGCTCATTGAAGTTTGGACAAGCACAAGCTCATTGTCCTTTATGCTGAAATTAAATTAATAAGGGGGTTGTCAAGATTTGACCTTTGGATCTCTTGACTAGAAAGTAGAAAGCACCTAACATGATATAAAAGCATTAATAAACAACTTTTCTAGCTCAGTTTACCAACAGTCTTATACCTTCTAACATTTCTAGGTGAGCTTTTGATTATTCAAAATGTCAACTTGAGAAACACAAACTTGCCAAAATGGCCCAAAAAAGAAACAATTGTTTCCACCACAGAATTAATGCTTTGTTCAACAAGCAGCTTGCAAACCAAATCACAGTTTAGCCGTGTAGGAGGATGTCGTCTACGGTCTGACCACCTGCCAGGTCCATAATTATATTTTGGCTTTGAATGAACAATCAACCGCCCAAGTGTAAAGCAATTAGTAAGCACATATAAAGCAAGATGCATCCAATTCGATTCATCAAGAAATCCATA
Organism: Mallotus nudiflorus; assembly: GCA_947683625.1. NCBI lineage: Eukaryota > Viridiplantae > Streptophyta > Magnoliopsida > Malpighiales > Euphorbiaceae > Mallotus > Mallotus nudiflorus. The sequence goes on along the minus strand of CANTUR010000720.1, from coordinate 341,730 downwards.
CTTCTCAACTTCTTTCAGTTTTGGATGTGGATGTTTATTCTCCAATTCTTTTGCAGTTGTAACCTTACATTCGCCGATATTTAGATACTGCAATTCAAAACAGCACATTGTTAATTTCTTAACAAATTATATACAAATTTGTGAAGACTATGATAATGCATATTTGCTGCCCAAATGGGAATTGACGCCTGCTAGATAACTTAGATGGCCATGGTATAAAACCTTTCTAAATTGTCCAAATAAATAAAAATGAAGATGGGAATGGTAATGGTAATGAGAAATGTTTAAAAAATGTTTAAGTCCAAAGAAACATTAGTCCAAAAAATTGATTTCGAGATAACCAATAAAATTCAGTTATATTAGAAGAAATTGTACATAAAAACAGATAATATTTTCATTAAAATTCAAACATTTCAAATGACCATGAAAACTTTGCAATCCTTGTCTACCAAACAAAAACTTGGAATCCCATTCCAAGAATAAGATTACATTCTCAATATACCATGCTTAGAAGCCAACCAAGAAGAATCTTCAATTATTATTAATTCAAGTTAGTTTCAGTTGAGCTATATCAGCATTTCTCAAATTCAATTCCTAGTCTCGAACACTATGATTGTTAACAGGAATTAGCAGAACTTCAAATTTATTAAAATGCAGAGATAATGATTCCAAAACAATTTCATATATCTTGATCTATTCTTTAAACATATTCCTTATACCTTACAACTAGCCCTAGGAAATGGCAGCAAAGAAAACAATTAGCCAGGTTTGATCCATCTTCGATCCTCCCCATCTGGAGTATAGATGATCATATTTGCCACGATGCCTAAACATGATATTTCATCATCACCAAGTGGCTCTAGCATCAACTAGCCATTGTAAGGTTGCAAGTCCAAGATACACTATTTCATAAATTATACAGCTTTACCTTTCCTAATCACTTCCCCTCATACCTCAATAATCAACAATCTGTCTAATTTAACACTCCCATTGAGTTATTCACTAATGAGGCAGTTTCAAGGATTCTGAGAGTTCGATCCACCCACTTCTCCATTTATGCACTAAGAGAAGGATTTATTTACATTTGGTGTGTCTCTCCAGGAACCTCAAGCCCTTGTTCAGATACTAGAAATGGGAGACCAAAAATGAAAATTTGGTTCCTTATTACAATCCTCAAGCCCTTGTTTACATACTACAAATGGGAATATGATTATTTGATTCCTGGCCTGTAGTAACAGGCAACCCACAACAACAAAATAAAGACCTGTTGTTCATTCACAACAGGAGGCAACATATGAAAAACCACAAAGGAAGCAAACAAACCCTCTATCAAAATGGCCTTTGGGTGCCTTCTGATTAGCCAGAGCATTTTAAACAGCAATTTTCTTGATTTCATTGTATAAATAGAAGAAATTACTTCCTAAATTGATTCTATTAACTCATTTTTGTTAATTTCTTTATTAGAGAAAGAAAAGCAGTGACTATGGATTTTTCATCCTAACTGAGACATAATTTACCTTATTCTTGTGATTGCCCTCATTACCAATTGTATAGTTATCTGAATCAAAATATAACACACCCATTCGCATACTAACAAAAAATGATTATTACTATGCTAACATTTAACTTCTAACCTTTAAAACAAAGACACCATTAGTGTTAGCCACATTCCTAAACTTAGCATGAACATATTGAATACTTACAGCAAACTGGGATTTCTGCAAAGCAGGAGAAGCATTTAGAATGTGCACAATATTTAGGAGGTCACATAGTGGGGATGTCCAAATACAGAGCTCCAGTTGCTTGACATGCCTGAATGTTCTCATTGATTCAGGTATGAGTGGAACCTAGACCACAAATTTTTTTATTAAGCAGAAAATAATATCAAGATGCATAAATATCTTATTCTGCAAAACAGATCCCTGTTTCATTTTTAAATTTTTCCACATACCTGAAAATGAATCAAGACTGCTGATAGAAGTTCAAGCTTTTCGACATGTTTTGCAAGTCTATTAAACATGTATCTTGTTCCCATCCCTTCTCTGTTCAAGAAGTTGAAATAAGCTGTTTTCAATGTAGGAACACCAACAATTTGATATATTCTGCATGTCCTCTGCACTCAAAAATATTTAGCTTTTTGAGAGAACTAATCTCCATTCCATTTCCATTGCAATCATCAACAATCAATAATTTCAAAGAATGGAACGGACTGCATACACGAAACATTTCTGGCAGAGAACAATTTGCATGTTTCAACCGCTCAAGGCTCAAGCAACCAGAAAGTAAATTGTCTAAATGAAATTGAGTTAAAGATACAAAGCTCATACGCAGAGTCACCAAAGAACTTAATCATCTGGCATAATCAGGAGAAGGTGTTAGCGTACATTAACGTAGGTGTAGATGCTTCAGCTGAGATACTTTACCATCAGGAGGGTGAAAATAACAAGGAAATTGTATTTGTCAAGACCCTCCAAAATAAGGCAAATTGATATTCTTTCAGCCCCCATACCCATAGCAAAATTAATCCATCCATCAATATATGATGCAGACTTTTTCCCGAGGGCAAAAGCAACCTAAAATACATCTATTTTGCAACCAGTATAAAACTGAAGGAACTGATTAACCCCTGTTATAAATTTAGACTTATTCTCCGATAAAATTCTCATGCATGCTCTGTTGTATTTATCACTGTAAATTCCAGTTACAAAGAAAATACTAAAGTGAAGGTTGGACGAAGATGAGAATAGGTGCCTCCATCTACGCGACAACAGCCTGGTCTTAACAGCATCTCTCATTGTCAAAAATGAAAGAACGAAAGACAGAAAGTCATCTGGCAGTTCACTGATTACCACATAATCAACTGTTTCAGCATCTCCCTAGTCATCAATTATAAAACAAAGAGCAAAAGACCATCAAATTATAATAGCTCCAGGTACATAAACCAAACCAAATCAAAACATAACACTCCAACAATTCAATCTCAGGCGTCAATAAAACATCTTACTAGTACCAAGTTACAAACTTTACATCAAGAACACAAACACAGAGCAAAAGACCATCAAATTATAATAGCTCCAGGCTCATAAACCAAACCAAATCAAAACATAACACTCCAACAATTCAATCTCAGGCGTCAATAAAACATCTTAATAGTACCAAGTTACGAACTTTACATCAAGAACACGAACACAAAGAGCAAAAGACCATCAAATTATAATAGCTCCAGGTACATAAACCAAACCAAATCAAAACATAACACTCCAACAATTCAATCTCAGGCGTCAATAAAACATCTTGATAGTACTAAGATACGAACTTTACATCAAGAACATGAACAGTTCACGCTCAGGCATCAATAAAGGACTAGGAATTGTCCAAGTGACAAACTTTTTCAAGAAATTTACGAAAAAGATTTAACTCAGGGGTGACCTCAAGTTTTTTTTTTTTTTTTTAATTGAAAATTTTGATGGTTTCGGACTGATAGTAGCATATAACAATCTAAGAAAAACCGAAACTTTAACAACAGATTTAAATTGAGAAAAGCAAAAAAAAAAACCAAAACAAAACAAAACAATTGGGTACCTGCTCAGTCATTCTGTTGCAGCCTGCAATTGGATTTGCTAGGAGAGAGACGACGAGGGAATTGGAGAAAATTTTTTTTTTTTTTCCACGTTATGGCTCAATCCAAAACTCCCAAGAACATCCACTCCTTGCAAAATTTAAGGATAAACAAATTTGAAGAAAACCCTTCATTTTTAAAAATAGTTCAATCAAACCCCTAAGGTTTAGTACCAAACTCCATTAAACCCTTTAAAAATAAGGGAAAATAATATATTTTATCATTTATCAATTAATTCTTATTTTGAAAGTCATTTAAATTTACTCCTTTAACTTTATAAATTATGTCAATTTTATCTAATTTTATTTGAATAGTCTAATTATATTTTTTAAAATTACTTTTAGATCCCTATAAAATAAATTTGACACTTATTCAATTTTTTCTTCTTTTTTAAGAAAATAAAATTTAAAAAATATTTTCAAGTTTTATTTTACTATTTTTGAAATAAATTTAAAAATTAATTTTTACATTTTTACATAAAATTTTAACTTTTATATATCAATTAAAAATAATAAGAAACAAGTGATAACTTGTGAATCAATTTATTATATAGAGTAATATTCATAGAAAAATAAATAAAATAACCACTTTCAACTATCACTATAAATAATAATAAAATTCTAATTTTTTAACATTTTTCAAAAAAAGTAAATAATTTTTTATATTCTTGACTAATATTTTTAGCATCTCAAGATTTTTTTTTTTATCTTATACTTTTTTGGTTTGATTTTTGTTAGAAAAATTTCTAAATGATGCGGTTGAGAGTTAAAAAGTAAATTTTAAAAATAGTTAAAATTTAAGAACTTTTAGTGAAAAATAAAAAATTATGAAAAATATTTATAAATTAATTTTTAAATTTATATCAAAAGTGACAAAATTAGAATTTAAAAATACTGTCTTCCGTTTTATTTTTTCTTATAGGAAAAAAAGATAAAAAATTTAATAAGTGGCAAATTTATTTTATAGGGATCTAAAAGTAATTTTTAAGAATATAATTAGGTTTTTCAAATAAAATTGAATAGAATTAATATAATTTATAAAGTTGAAATAGCAAATTGAAATAACTATTAAAGGATGATTAAGTTTATAATTAGCTCAAAGTTTTCGATAGAATTGATAAATTTTCCTAAAATAAACTTAAACATTACTATGTGGGCTCACTAGCCACTTGTAATTTTTTAGAAAAAGTATCTAATATTATTTTTTATCAAAATAAATAAAATATAAATATTGAATTTGAAATATAAAGTTTTCCTTAATTTCTTATTAATAATATACTTTTTAATAAAAATTATTTTACTTAAATTATTAAGTTGTCTAAATGAAATTATATATATGTGCTACTTATTAAGTTGTCTAAATGAAATTATATATATGTGCTATAAAATCTAAAAAATATATTGACATTAAAAAATTTAAATGTTTATAATTTTGGAAATTTTATCCCATTTTTTAGATTTTAAAAATATCTTAATTTAAATTTATTTGATCAAAATTAAATAAAAAGTGTTGACATGATAATTAAAAAATTTAAACTTTTAAATCTAGGATAAACTAAAGTTACATATTTTTAACTACTTTCAAATAAATTATTATGAAATGCATAAAAAAATTAAATTATTAACAGCTATAATTTTTATACTTTTTAAATTATTATAAAGATAATAATTTAATAATATCTAACAGTAAATTTAGTTTTGTATTACTGCATTTATGTTTTTTATTTAATTTTAAATAATTAATTATTTTATATAAAAATTAAATAAATTAACGAGATTAAAATATTTTACCAAAATTTAAAATTAGAATAAAGTTGCAAAAAATTTCAAATGTCTGAACTTTTTATACTAAAAAAATTATTATGAATTTAGCAAATTAAGAAGGGTAAATTATCCATCATAAGTATTTTAAGTGATAAAAAATATAAAAATTTAATTATGAAGAGCAGAGTTTGATTCTCCATCTCCCTCGTTCTCCCCCTTAGAATGTTGAAAATTAATTACTTTATCTAATAACTAAAAATATAAAAAAAAAAACCTTAGAAGGGTAAATTTGATATGTTACACGATGTCACATCATCATTTTATTTTACTTTGGCCAAGTAATGATTTGTGTTAAAATTACCAAATATTTGATAAATCAAAACATTTTTATTAAAATTAAAAAGTTATAATAAAATTTTTAAAATAGGACAAATATTTAAAGTTTTCCCACCAATAAAACCTTTATATATATATATATATATATATATATATATATATCCTCATTCCTTAATAAAAACTCTTTTAAGTTGGGTTTAAATCCTTAATTATAAGGAATATTTGAGAAAATGAATATTTATTTTGACAAAATATAGAAGACCTAAAAGTTATTTATTCAACACTAGTCCGCGAATGAGTAAACTGTCAGGGTCATAACAATTTTTGATAAATGTTTGTTTTTTTGACAATTTGCTTACTTGATTAATTAGTTGGTTATTTTAGTTTCTTTTAGTATCAAATTTGGTAAAGAAATATACATATAAATAACATTATTCTTTTTTTTTTTTCTGCTCATTCTTACATCATTTGTTTAATTTCGTTTAGAACCAATTTAGTTTAATTTTAAGTTTCCTAAACAATTTAGAAATCACCTACTGAGGGTCAAAAATATCTACAATTTTGAATTGAATCGAACTAAAAATTATGGTTAACCAAATTATTAGTTTAAGTTTTAATTTTTAATTTTTTGATTTTTAGTTTTAGTTATGATTTTTTAAAAAAAAAAAACTTATGCATAGTTTTTTAAGTAGGACAAATGACTTATTTCTAAATTTTTATTATTTTTCCTATTAATTTAACATTTTCAAACTGCAAAGAAATTATTTATGAAAACTTTGAGATGTGATTTTTGCAACATTTTTTTTTATTTTATAGGTATGAAAGAACTATTTATATTTACAAAATAAAGATTAAAACCAAACAGTAGAACCAACACACAGACAACATTCATTAAGAGTATGTTTAGTATAAATGAATTCCACAAAATTGTATGGAATTTATTTGCAAATCTAAATAATATATATTTGGTTTAAATGAATTTTGTATGAAATTTATTTGCAATTCCAAATTTTTAAACTTGTGGAATTGATTAAAATTAAACCAAATTCTATCAAAATGATTGGAATTTCTAAATAAATTCCATAAATTTTAATTCTATATTTTTGAAAGAGTCTTAGAGAGAGGTGAATAGGACTATTGAACAATAATAAGAAATTAAAGAAATTTGAACAAAAATTAAAAGGAATGTTGAGAAGGAATAATGATAAATATAGGCATTTAAGAAATTTGGATTTTTAATAATCTTACGTCTCCACCTAATTTATCACTAAGTTATGATTTTGAATTACCACAATCTATTTCCCTACATTGATTTTTACAACTTGAATTTTAGGCTCAACTCAAATCTTCCAACTTGAATTTTCAAGGCTCACTTAAAAAATCAATTATAAATGTTTTCAAGACTTACACTAAAACTGAATTCCCAAGATAACCTTATCCTTGATCTCTTGAGCAGACCATCAACCTCTTACAACAAACCCTTTCAATTAAAAGTTTTGCCTTTAATCTATATGTTTCAACCTGATGCCAATTTCTTTAATGGCTAAACACTTAAACAAATTTTCTTAAAATAAAATCTCACTTCCTATTTTCTTAATCCCAGAAAATATAATAATAAGAATTTCTATTCTAACACTCACCAACTCTTACAAGAATATACAACAATAAAATGAATTTTAAAAGATTTTTAAAGAGTTTAATTGAATGCTTGAAACTATAGAATGAATAAAAAAGTTTATTAAGCACAAAATAATATTTAGAGGTTATATTTATATATGAGCAATTCAATTATAGTTGTTGGAAGCAATAATTTCATTTCCAATAAAAATAAAGTCCATTTGAATGAAATTTGGACTTTTGAGCTATAATTTGTCAAGTTCCGAACGGGATAATCATTGAATAGTTGTTACAAGCCATTGTATTTAAATTTTTACTCTAATCTTGGTTGAAATATCAATGTCCAGTCGGGACTACCATGACCCAAGCAGTGTTCCAATCGGGACATTGGATCGGATCAATACTACCAAAAATTAAGTTTTATGTAAAAATTAGTCTTCCTTGGTCCCGGTCGGGACTATGACAAGATTTGCACTTTTTTATTCAATTTAGTCCCTATGATGATGAGTGTAAGCACTTAATTTCGGGATGATAAAATATGGATACGACAGAGGACTCCAATGAGGAAAATATCATAAATAGGTCTTTGTAATAACCGTAATTTTTAAATTATTTTATTATATAATGAGATATGCAATGTTAATAAAATTTAAAAGTTAAATTTAATTATTTTACTATGTTGTGATTAATTATTATTTTTTATGTTTAATTGAATTTTCTACACAAATATATTATTTTGGAACTTATTATTTTTGGACGTTTAAATTTCATTGTGTAAATTTATTATTTTCGAATACTATTATTTTAATAACGTTAATTTAGTGCATGATTATTTTAATATTATTTTTAAGTACTAACATTATTTTATTAATTAACGTGATTTGAGTATTATTAATATTTTTAAAGTATTCCACTACCATTATTAATTTTATTATTTTTCATTGTTATTTTATGTGAGTTATTATTATAATTATCGTGTGATATTATTATCACAGTATTATTTAATATTAATATTTTGAGTACATCATTATTATTTTATTTTTATTGATTTACATTATTGCATAATTAAATTATTTCATAATTATTATTTATTTAATAACAATTGTATTATGTTATTATTATGATGGTTATTATTTTTATTTTGATCATTAGTATTATTTTAATACCACTAGTTTATGTGCATTACTATTTCTATTAATTTTATTTTATTAAATATACATTATTTGTATTATTAATTATTTAATAATTATGGTTTTTATTATTGTTACTTTTAAAGGATATTTTATGTGTTTATTTTTATGTGTGTGTGATTATATTGTGAGTGTGTGAATATATATATATATACAAAATGGATGAAAGAAAGATGAAATGTGCAAGATTATCATTGTTTTTTCCTCCTACACTATCTGACTTTCTTCCTGTCAGAGTGCGTCTTCAATCCTCATGTAGGAGCTGCCATAGCTTCACCATCATCCGCTCATTTTCTTCTTCCTGTCATCACTGCCATGGGAGAAGCTGTAAAAGCCACCGGGAAGTGACAGCAGGTAGCAACCTCCTCCTCCCACGAAGACCAGCAATAGCAGCAGCCTTCCGCCGCAACGCCAACTCCGCCACCACCACCACCTAATGTCGTCGGAGACAATAGTCTTGCAGTAGCAACCTCTCTCTGCCCTTGATCCCTTTGCTAGGTAAGTTGGTGTAGTTAGTGTTAGTTGTTAGGTGGTTGTTTTTTATAGTTTTTAGGTTGATTTTTGGGTTTTAGTTAACTTAAATATTATTTTTTTTAATTATTCAGAATTTATTTTAATTATTTGATTAATTTGGGTTGAATCTATATATGTACTAGTTGATCTAAATTATTTTGGTTAATTTTTTACTATTTTATATTTAATTATTGAATTTTTGTTAATTAATTATTTTAATTATGAATTGGGTTAATTTAGTGTTAGTATATTATGTTAGTAATTTTAATATTGAGAAAATATATTTTTTTTGAAAATATTATATAATTTTAGAAATAATTTTGTATTATGGGAATTTTGGAATTTTGAGTTAAATAAGCATTTTTGTTGAAATATTGTTTAATTATATGTTTTAGACAATTTTGGTATAATATATGTTGAAAAAATTATTTTTGTGAATTTATATAAATTTTTGAGGAAATTATTTGTATTATGTGATTTTTGATTAATTAGGTTATATTTGAATTTTTGTTGAAATTATTGTTTAATAATGTGTTTTAGTTGATATAAGTAATATATGTATTGAGAAAATAATTTTTATTATTTATAGAATTTTGATATAGAATTTTTGAGTAATATTAATATATTATGTGTATTTTTGTATTATAGGAGTAAATGTGTAATTGTGTGTCAATTATAGTTAAATATTATGTTTTAGTTGATTTTATAATTATTTAAGGTATAAAATGATTTTTACCAATTATTTTACTATTTTTAACTAATTAATACTAATTTTTGAAAATTATTTTCAAATAATATATTATATATTATTTTGGAAATAAAATGGGTTTTAAACTAATTTTATTATATAATTAAACTATTTAAGCAATTAAATGTGAATTTTATTATGTTATGTTAAATAATTGTAAAAAAAATTGAATTTTTATTAATATTATATAATATTTGAGATTTTATTAGTTAATTGTGATAATTTTAGAATATTATGTAAATAATAAGTGTATTTATTATTTTGAGGCTAAATGTGTATTTTATTATTTTAAATAATGTTAAATTGTGAATTTAAATATTATTTACATTCTATGTTAATTTAATTGTAAAAACGGAAATTTTATTTCATTTATGAATTTTTATTATCAAATATTATTTAAATTAGACTTTTATGTTTTAGTTGGAAAATAAAGGTTTTTAAATATTTTCAAGGGTTTTTTATGATTTTTACTATTTTACTGTTTAATATTGTTGTTTTGTAAATTGTGAACCTCACTTGGAAATTTATAGAGTTTGAGGTCCTAATCCGAAGTGTTGGGCTTTGAGATTTTAGAAGTGTGATTTCTGTGTAGAACTGGCCCTACTTTTGTAGGGAGATGTCTGTTTTACAAATAAGACTTTGCCGAAATTTCGTTAGATTTTTCGTAAAACGTAACAATCGGTCCGAGTCTAATTTTGAATTTTTGATTGAGTCTTTTTATAGTAATCCTAGAAGTGTAAAAATTAGAAGTTATTCCGATTGTTGTTGTTATTTTATTTTTTTAGTTGCGTCGAAACTGAGGCCTAATAGACTAGGCCCGCCGAGTCTGTCTCGTGGAGCACAAATTAGTGAGTTATTATACTGTATATATACACATTGCATATAGGGTGCATGACTTAGAATTTTTCATTTTCATTATATGTTTTTAAACAGAAATTTAATTTACAATATGATTTTGTATATTTTCAGTTTATTTTTAGTATATCTTGATATATATGTTTGCATATTTTCGGTATATATTTACTATATCATTGGTATATTAGGGTTTATTTTTTATATATGCATGTTAGGTAATTAGGTTTATTTTTAGTATATTTTTGGATATATGTCAAATTAAATACATGTTTTAAATGTATATTTATTCATAATTGTTTTATTAAACAATTAGTATACTTTACGTATATTTTTAATATATTTTAGGTATATTTCTAAGTAAATGCATGTTATATTATTAATTTATACTTAAATTGTTTTAAGTATATTCATGGTTTATTTTTGGTATATTTCATGTTTCATTTGACATATATATACCCAAAATATATATGGTTTATTTCTGGTATATATATGGTTTATTTTACTAATTATGAATGTCATTCTACACTATTTACTATTCGAATGGATGATTTATCTCAAATGAAGGATATCAATAGAACGTGCTACCTAGTGGACAACACTAGGACCGTGTACGTACCGGTGCGATAGATTTAGGTTTGAGTGAGGAATTACTTGTGGTAATTATAATATGATTGAGATGATTTGATTGAATTGATTGAGATGTTATGTGATAGATAGTGTGATTGTTGGAGCTCGGTTGACCAAATGTCTCGGGGCCAATCACACTGACAGTCAGACTACTGGAGCTTGGTTAACTTAGTGTCTCAGGGTCAGTCTACTGTCCAAAATGGAATAAGTGACCTATTTGAATTTAAGTGAGCCTGTATAGCTAGAGTGATGATATGATTTATTAAGGTTACGATTAATAGGGTTATATTTGATCTTTCATATTTTAAAATAAATGTTTTCTGCATTTATTATAATTATAAAAGTAGAGTTTGACATTTGTGTGAAATGCGTGTGTATGCATATATATATAAGAATGTCTGACTGGATATGGTTTAGATTGCATGTATATATAGTATAATAATTCACTCAGTAAGGTCTGACCCCCCTCAATTATTTTTTTTCAGGAGATCTTATATCGTCAGACCTTAGTAGTAGAGTTCTTCGTCGGTGTTCTTTCGTCTCGGCTATTTTATGTAAATGTATATTTTAAACTCTGATTTGTATTCTATAAACTACAGTAGCAGTATTATTGTATCAGAAGAGTATGGTTTTGTTTTGATACTTTGTACTTTGAAAGTTGTATTTGAATATTGTATGAATATATTTATTTATAAAATGATTTGGAGTATCCATTTTATATATCAATCATGAAAATTTTATTTTAGTTGTGCATTTATTTATTTATTGCATGTTTTTATTTTCTAAGGCTTGCTACGGGTTTCGAATTTGAAAGAATTCCCATTCCCTAGCTCCGGTTATGACTCCTAGTTTTGGGTCGTAACAGTCTTCAATATTTAAAGTTTGAAACCTCAACAGTCTAAATGCATTCTTCAAAGAAAGGGTTTAATGTTTTCAATGACTAAATTATAATACTTTTTAAGGACTTAATTGAAAAATCTAAATTCTTTCAGGGGTCTTTTTTGTAATTAAATGTTAAAATTTTTTTATTACGAATCGGAAGTCTACAATTCTGATTGAGTCCCGCACTATTTTTTTCAAATTTTTTAATTTTTGAAAATATTTTTCCTAAATTTTGATTGGTTAAAAACTTTCTAAAATTTTTTTTTAAAATTTTCAGAAAATAAAATCATTTTAAAATTGGAACTCTTAAGTACGCAAGATTAAGATTCTTTTTTTGCTCTTTTCCTATATAAGAATAATTTAGGCTCTTGAGAGAAGGGGCTCTCTTTAGACTATCTCTCTTTTTTTGCTTAAAAAAGTTCTCTCCATATTTTTCTTTGAAGCAGTATGTAAAATATTTTTCTTTAAATTTTCTTTGTTTGTGGGGCAAAAGCAATAGACTTTTGAAGAGAAGGACATCAAGTTTTGAAGATCCATTGAAAGTAACGGTGATTGATAATACTCTTAGGAGCTAATCAATACTGTATCCATTCAATCATCCCTTTTTCTACCCTTTTCTTTTATTTTTATTTGATTATTTAGTTTGATTTTAATTTTATTTAATTTTTATTTAAGCTCTAATCATTATTTATTTTGCTTTTGTGTTCATAATTATAGCGAGAGTAACCTAAGCTGTGGAGTAGCATGTGATTAAATAAGAACAAAACTCATGAAGATCCATGAAATGCCATGGATTAAATTTTGTATTTGAATGTAGTTTTTTTAAGGTTTTATTTATTTATTTGTTATTATTTTGTTGGTTATTTTATTTTGTGTTTTTTGGGTTGTATTAGTTTTTATTCATATTTGCAGTAGATCATTATAATAACCCTAATAGTAGGAATAATGAAATTTGATGTGTGTGTTTGTCTTTTTTTTTGTTTTAATTTAATTGATTAGTAAAATTAGGGTTTTCATTGAATAATTAATTAAAATTAATGGTTATACAAATCCTTAGGTTTTTAATTAAATTAGAGTTAAGTTGGTTTTGCTTGGTTGATTATTTTATTTAATTGTTTATGGTCACTTTAATTAAATTAGGGTTTTAGCATAAGCTAAATTAATTATTTGATCTTTTTATTTGTTTAGCTTGATATTTATTATTGTTTTGGGCTTTTTTATTTGTGTTTATGTGTTTTGATCCTTAGGCCTACATTAGGTTTTAACCCATTTAAATTTAAGTTTTTTCAGGTTTAATTAATTAAAATGCATTTTAGACCCATAATTAATTAGATTTAAAGTAGAGATAACTTAAGCTCATTTATTAAATTAGACATAGGCCCACCTAATTTTATTTAATTAATTTAGACTTAGCCCATTTAATTTAAGCCTTTTTCATAATTTGTAGATTTAATATCACCTTAGAATTAAAACATATAGAATTAGACCCATTAATTTAAATACTCCATGATTTGTAGATTTAGGCCTATTTTTTAGAATTAAAATAAATAGACTTAGGTTCATTTAATTAAAATTAAAAGGAATTAAGCCCTCTAGGCTCACTTATTAAAAACATGTAGATTTAGCCCATTTAATTAAAATCAATGTAGATTAGACTAACTTAAGGATTGTATTGAATGCATTATTTACTTGTATTTTTCATGATTAGTTTGCCTTGGAGTTAATTGCTAAGGGTTTATATGCTATTGCATGTAAATAAAGGATAATATAGTAATTCATAAAATAATTCTAAAAGAACACGAGACTAAAAGAAATTAATATTCCGTATCCAAAATCTCCTAATTGTGGTGCTAGCTTTCTTTTAGAGAATCGAGTACCACCTTTTTGTCCCAATTATTACCCTGGGTGGCGACTCCTCATCTCCACATTATGTCTTTGTGACAGTGATTAGTGTGTTCTTTAGAGTCCTGAGCTCAAACAATATTGCAATTACTAAAATCTTGGACGCGCGCTAAACTCCACCGTCTACAATGAGTTCGATCGAGATAGTGCTTGTGATATATTTTTGGGATTATTTTTCTTTGATAATTCATCATTATTTTAACTTTCAAATTTTTCATAACTTATACACACTTGCTAAGGTCAATAATTTTTATCTGACTAAAATACACCTTCTTATTTTTATTTTCAAAAATACCTTTATATTTAAAAGGATATTTTTGATAAAAACTTAAATTTAAGATTTATACCAAACACAATATAACTAATATGAAATTTATTTCAAATGAATTTTATATACTGTTCATTTAAACTAAATAGATTTCATTTATAAAAATTCATTTCCAAACGAATTCCATTTGGAATTCATTTCCAAATGAAATGAAATGATTTCCTCGGTGGAATTGAACCAAACAAGAGCTAAGAGTGTGTTTGTTATAAATGAATTCCACAAAATTTCATGAAATTCATTTACAAATCCAAATGATGTATGTTTAGTTTAAATGAATTTTGTATGGAATTAATTTGCAATTCTAAATTTTAAATTTGTGGAATTGATTATAACTAAACTAAATTCTATTAAAATGGTTGGAATTTCCAAATAAATTCCACAAACTTTAAGTCTATATTTTTATTTTCAAAAATATTTTTATATTTAAAATGGTATTTTTGACAAAAATTTGAATTCAAAATTTATATCAAATACAATATAACAAAATATAAAATTATTTCAAATAAATTTTATAAACTATTAATTTAAACCAAACACATTTATAAATAAAAATTCATTTGGAAATGAATTTTATCTTTTAGAATTCATTTTTAAATGAAATGAATTCCTTGTTAAATTTAAACCAACCAAGGGGTAAATGTGATCAAATTAACCAAATCAGAAAAGAAATCCCGCCAACAGTGAGTATGGAAACATTTTTGTTTGGGACAATTAAAATATTAATTGGTTAGGAAAAATGTAGGAAAATAAAAAAAATACAATTTTGATCGCCTTGTAATAAAATTAATTTTATAACTTTTATGGACACTTAGATACTTTATATTTTATAGTCTTCACACTTTAATACCATACATGATACACTACATTAAAAAAATACGATTTAAGTTTATATTATAGTAAAATTGTTTATTCAACAAATAACAATCAACTTATAGTAAATAATAGTTTAGATATATTTTAATTTTATTGTGAATGAAAAGAAATAATTTAAAATATTTTTAAAATATCACTAAACTATATATTAAATAATTTTATCATTAAAATATAGTGTTATATAATATTTGACTGTAAAACAATATAAATAATATTAATTGAAGGAAGATTAAAACGTGAAAAAAATTACAGGATTGGATTTATCATAACTCAAAACTATAGTGATTAGAATCATACAGTTTCATAAATGATAAATTACTATTTGCTCCCTGTAATTTGTATAATATATTATTTGGTCCCTGCAATTGAAAATTTATTCTATCTCCTCCATCTATTTTACATAATTATCCTATTTACCCTTTCCATCAAATTTTCCATCACAATTACCTTTAGCTACAATGACATTATCCAGTAAATACTATTTGTCCCCTCTATTTATATATATTATGCTATTTTTCCCCTCTATTGGAATATATTATATCTTTTGCCCTTAAAATGTATAAAATATATTCTTATTTAAATATTAAATCAAATATTTATATTGCATAAAATAAACTAACCAAGTAAATTCTCTTTTTTAACTTTAAATTTTTATTTTTATTTAAATTGTTAATTTAGATTATTGAGTACATAAATTATATTTATGAATAAAAATAATTATTTCAAATAATTTAGTTTGTATATCCAACAATTAAGCTAATAATTTAAATAAATAATTAGATTTTAAAATAAAAAAAGATAATTGATTTGATTACATATTTTAATGCAACATAAATATTTTAAGCTAATATTTAAGTAGAGATATTTTAAAACTAATACTAATTAGTTGGTATTTAATTAAAGTTTTAATTATATAAAATTAATATTTATATTTATATTTTTCATAGTTAAAATCTAAGAAAATTAGTTTAATAATAAAAAAATAATTTTTTAAATATTAAGGGCATATAGTGTAATATGGTAATATAGAGGGGGCAAATAATATTTACTTGGTCATTTTGACAGAAAACTTCTATTAAGTGTAAATAGCACAATTGTGCAAAACAGATGGGACAACTAATATAAATTTGAAATTTTAAGAATCAAGTAGCATAATATAGTAAATCATAGGGCTAAATAGTAATTCATCCTTTTATAAAAAGATAGTGCAAAACCCGTATATGTTGTCATGTAAATACAAAACACCAAACCAAAGTCACTTAAACGACATTGTCCCCTTTTTAAAATCTATATAAAAAAGTGGCAATCTTTATTTTCATTGCGATCTTTTGATTGAAATTGTTTTTATTGATGTTTTGTTGTTGATCTCCTGGTGAATTGGTTCAATTGAATTTGATGAGATGTTAATAAGGATGTCATTTTATTAAATTGATTCAATTATGTTTTTGTGGTTTAATTTTTTTTTTTTTTTTACAATACACAGTTATAAAGAAGCAAGATGAAGCAGGTGTAGATACTGAAGAAGACTTACAATTGGGACTTTGTGCTACCAAAGTTGTTAAAGTAATTCAAATCAATGATGGTTTGACTTGGACTCTTAAGAAAATTGAGCTAGAGGATGGGTTGAATATTAGCCAACATATGTTGAGGGAGGGCTGCATTATAGGTGAAATCTTTCACCCAAACATTGTTCGATATTTTCTTAATTTTTTTCATCTGATTGTGTCTTGAATTGTTCTTTTTTTTTTTTATAATAGAATGTTTTTTTTCTTTTTTTTCATTTTTATAAATGAAGATGCTGTTAATTTTGTTAAAGTTAAAGATTACTTAGACTTAATTCAAAACAACCCAATTTTCATTGCACTAAACAATAACTTTTCCATAATAGACTTAACACTGACCCACACACATTACTCTCTCATGTACAACAATGGCCAATAGGTATACTTATAGCTTGTATGTGTCAGTTCCTATCATTCTAGATAGTCATGTGAATGACATAGAAATATTTAGATAAAGAAAATTTTTAAATGATGGAAAGAGTGAGAGAGAGTAGGTCGGTGTACATATTTTTATCAACATAGAAATATTTTTATCATTGTTAATTATTTAAATTTAATGATTGTTTTTCCTCATAACAATCTTGAGGAGACCTTCATTCATAAATGTTATCTTTATTTTGTGTTGGAGTTTATGGATGACTTTAGGCAAGCATATGAAAAGATATGACTATGAGTATTCATGAGTTATCAATGTAAGTTGTATACACTTTCTCTCACCCTGCATAAAATTTGTTTGGTAGCTTGTTATAATTTTTCATAGAAAAATTCAAATTAATAGATTAATATTGCAGTTTTAATTGCAACCTTTTATAGGAAAATGTTTTGTGCTAAAGATTGTGGATTTTGGACTTGCTAGAGGTGTTGTAGGTCACAAAAAACTCACTCCAGAGGTGTGAATTATGTTTACCTTTAAGTTGGGAATTTTTTTTCCATATAACAATGCAACTAATGTCATCTACATTATAGCTTGGTTTATTAAAACTATATCATTTTTCAAGCAAGGTTATATAAGATTAGAAACATTTATTCATGAGCATCAATTATGTTTGATCTTGGAATTTATAGAGTTGGGTGTTGAAGAGTATAGGATATACTATCATTATTAATATCCGTGAGTGATTAAGGTGAGTTTAAAAAGTTAATTGTTACTCTCACTTAAATCACAAATGATATTATAAGAAAATAATATTATCATTTGTTTTCAATGTTTCTATTACTCATTTTCACTCTTTTGAGATTATCCATCGAGATATGAAACTAAGCAATTTATTAGTGGACATAAGCGATAGGAAGAAGCATGTGATCAAGCTGATTGATTTTGGACATGCAAGAGGATTTGTTGCCCTAGACCTTCGTCTTAATCTAAAGGTATCAATTATTTCCTCTTTAAACTTGTGTTCAATTATATAATAAAAAATCCTAAACTTTATAATCTTTATACCTAACACTTTTTTTTTCTCAATTTAGTTGTGTATTACTATAGTTTTTCAATTTTAATGCTGGTTGAATTTTTTATCAAATCATCATGTCCATTTTTTATTACTCAATTGAAAGATGAAAAAAGCTCCATCTACTAATCCTTCTTTATCTCTCCATATTTCTCAGGTCTTAAATTTGTCCATCCAATCAACATCCTTTGTTTCACTTCACAATTGAATTATAATTTTTTCATAGAATATAGTGTTGAAGATTTCTGATTTTGGATTAATGAGCTAATTCATTGGTTTTAGGAAAAAGCTTAAGGAATTCATTGGCTTTAGAGAAAAGTTTAGTCCAAATGTAAGTTTAAGGTATAAATATGCTTGGAATGTAAACATTTCAGTCATAACTTGGAATGTAATTCTAAAATTATCTTACTTTACTTTGCATTATAATGTGTTTAGCCTTCTTTGATTAGTAATGACTAATTTTGACCTAACTAATTTTCTTTTTATGTATTTGACCTAAAATAGTCAATTTGGATGTGTATATAAAAATAAATTTTTAGTATTGCCCATTAATAACAATATCAATGAAACAAAAGAAATTTGATACATAAATTATACTTTAATTACAAATAAATCAATTAATATTTATATTATTTGGTTTTATTTTAACAATTATTTTCCTATATTACTAAAATAATAAAAAAATATAGAAAAATTTGACAACTAGAATCAATAGTCAATATTATAACAATTATATTTTTCTTTTTCAAGACAATAATGGAAGATATAAAAAATTTAAATTATAAAAAATTTAAATCAACTAATTAGTTTCAATCATATTTTAATTTATGTTTAGACATAAAAATAAGAATTTTCATTAAAAATAAGAATTTTCATTAAAATTAAAATAATTAAAATTTAAAACTCCTCAAATAGTTATTTATGACACTTAAAAATACAAATAAACTATTGTATACATAAATACTAGTTTTAATATTTTCAAAATAAAAAAATAAGTTTGAGAATTTATATATTTTTAGAACCTAGAAAACTAAAATATATATTTTTTTTTTTGCATAAATGTGGTTTAATATCTGATAAGTAAAACAATTAATTTATAAGATTTTATTAACCAAAAGTAACTATTTAAATTAAAAACATTCATGCATGTCGTTTTAATTTTTAAAAGCATTTATAGAGAAGTGTGACAAAAAATTAATTATAAAAAATGAATATTAAACTTGAATATATTAGTATCATTTACATTTTAAAAACATTAATGATCAAATACCTAGACCACAAGGCATGCCTAGGCTACCTGTGAACGTCGGTCTAGCATACAATTGGCTTGAAGATGTCCAACCCCCCTTGCCTGGTTAGTTTAACATTTTCTAAATGAATAAGGTTCAATTTGACCTTGAACTTTTGTAAAAGTTTAATTTGACCTAAAATAACCTTTTTTGGCATTTCAGTCTAAAACTTGCAATTATGTATTAGTTAACCCATTCTTGAAGAGTGAATAACACATATTCATTAAAAGTGCATGAATTTATCACAAATATTGAACTAGCTCAATTAAGCCAAAAATTTAATCACTGGTTCTTGTAGTGTACTAAAACTTTTATCCCTCTTATTCCCAAACCAAAAATTGAACCCTCCTTTCTTCTTAATTAAATAAAAAATTGAACCCTCCCTTGTTCCCAAACACAGCAGTAGCAGCAGGAATGGAGATTTTACAAACCGCCCTTTAAGTTGCAGTTTAGCTATCTCTAATGATGAAAAAAAAAGGATGTGCTCTAGTCACCAGCAAAGATTTCTATTTAGGTCAGGTCAGGTTTGGTCAAGTCTTAATAATGGTGTCAAATGCAGTGATGTCATTTTGGAGAGCAGCAGGGATAACGTACATAACCTATTCATACCTGGCCTTTGAATCACTAACCACAAATGTTCTACCATCTCCACTATCAAATCATCACCTGCTAAGCTGAATCCAAAGGCATATCTATGTAAGAAAATAAACAAAGAAATGTGGGAACAAAGAATTAGATGAGATGATTACTTGCTTGCAATTTTTATTGTTTATTATATATGGAGAATTAAGAAAGATTTTAAAATTTTCGATGTTGGCTATTTTTAAGAGTAAAACAGTGGATGGTCTTAATATGCTTAACCATCCAACGATTATCGTTGTCCTTTCAAAGTTTAGCAATAAACTCACCACTCATGTTGTGCAAAATTAGTTGTTCAAGATGTTGGAGATGATGGATGCCTAATGGAATCATCTCCAAATTCTCGCAATTATAAATGATTAGCTTTCAAGCATAGACATTGCTTCTCTTCCGATTAGATCATGTTTAGCTAATCAAACTAATCAAGATGCAAAACCTTTAATTTTTTGAACATTTTTTATTCAAATTCAAGCTTGTCATTAATATAACAATCAACCAGTTTAAGCTACATCACACTGGATAAAGCTTGAAGGGAATTCAGAGGATTTTTGCTAGCATTTAATCTTAACCACTTCAAGCCTATTTTAAAAACACTATAAAGCATGGAAATCTAGCTTAGTAACTTCTATAGGCAACCTTTTGAAGTATAAATGCTATAAACAGGTAAGAGGATGCTACATATAGCCTAAATCAAGGATGCTATATATAGCCTAAATCAAGGCACTCTTCTTTAATTTCATTAGGAAGCTCCGCTCCTTGCATACTTTTAAAAGTTATATAATTCTTTACATCATACCTATATGCTAATAGATGGCATAGCTTGAGAAGTTTCATGATCTCTCGGGGTATAACAGTAATGAAAGTACACTTATATCTAAGGTTCATTTCTTTGTCTCTAAGTGGGATGATGGCAAGCCCTAAAAAACCACCATTTATTCAGATACACCTGAAAATTAAGGTATGAAGCTTGGTCTTCTGAATGCTTTAATAAAGGGATGGTCATTTGCAACAATACCCAGATTAAGAAATAAATCGACAATCAAGAAATGTGAAATATTATAGGCCAAGTTCTTGATTTTGGATTTTTTTTTGAGGTCATTTTTAAGCTTATTTTGTTGTTTATTGAATTCTTGATTTTGGTGGTGGCAGATTAATGAATATGTTGGAAGCCACTGTCTCCAAATGACTAAGTAGCCATTGCTCTTCAGAGGTTCGGCTTTGGTGAATCATTATCAATTATTGGTGATTCATTTAGGGTTAACCAATTAACTTTTCTCACATAACCTAGCAGTTTGTGGAAGTAATGGAAGAAAAAGGTCAGCACTATCTTCACTAGCTTCCACTGAAGTAGAATTGGCAATGATAAAGTCCAAGTTTGAGAAATTATGTGGCCTTCCTAATTGTTATAGTGTGATTAACATCATGCAGTTAACTGCGCTTCTTCCTGTTCTTCTTGAATTGGGTTGTCTTCGACCACCGTGGTAATAAATGGGTTGGTTTTGCATTTGGGCAGCTTTTTGTGAAGAAGATGGAAAGCAAGTTGCTTAGAGACTACAATTAGGGTTTTGGGAATTTATATATAGAAATGCTATGTAATTTCATTTTCCCATTTCTGCCTGCTTGGGTCATTGAATCGACAAGGCTAGCGCTTTTAGTTAGTTAGGTTTTTTTTTGTAGAATAATTAGTTAGACTTAATTACACTATAATTCAATTTTTTAATTTTGGGCACATAATTAAATGGACATGTATTACATGCTCCATCAATTGTTAAAAAATGGGTTTAAATGATCCATTAAATGCAAGTTTTGGACTGAAATGTCAAAAAAGGTCATTTTGGGCCAAATTGAACTTTTGCAAAAAGTTTGAGAGCCAAATCAAACTTTATTCCTTTTCTTAATGAAAATAAATTCTTTATGAAAATTTTGAGATACAATTTTTGCAACTTTTTTTTTATTTTATAGGCATGAAAGAACTATTTATATTCATAAAACTAGCAAATCAACCTGCATTTCGTTGTAGGCTAATAAAAATATTTATTTATTTATAATATTAGCCTATTTCACAATTAAAAGTGGTAGGGTCAAAATTTTTTATTGAATTAATTTGTTTACATGAAGAAAATTTGATTTCCTAAACTTTTGGTCTATATATTTCACAACCTAATATATATATATATACACACACAAAATTATTATATATATATATATATATATATGGTATCAATAATTAATGTACATAAATATACAAAATTATTTTCAATATAAAAATTATATATACATATACATATATGTATGTGTGTGTGTGTGTGTGTATACACATATATATATATATACACACACATACATATATGTATATGTATATATAATTTTTATATTGAAAATAATTTTGTATATATATATATATATACGTTAATTATCAATATCCCGTATTCATATTCCTATTCTAATAAAGATCATTATCTTCCAAATAAAGGACAAGAGGAAGATTAATTTATTACGAAGGTTATTCTATAAAGGAAGTCTATCCTATCCTAAACAAGGCAATCCTACAAGTATAAAGAATCATATTTCTAAGAGCTTTACATATATTTTTCCCTATAAATACATCTCATGTCATTCATTTACTCATCTCCTCATTCTCATCATTCAATAACATAATTCTACATTAAGCCATGGCTCCATCATCTCATAAACACTTATCCTTTATTCTCCATTCTAATATACTTATTCACTTTATTATATTTTTCTTTATACGAATATTGACTTAAGCTTCGAAGTGTCTCAGAGGGAAACCTCGACCATTTACCCGTTCTACTCATCGATACAGGTTCCGCAAGTAAGGATATGATTCGGAGTTATTAAGTGGCGCTGTCTGTGGGAAACCTAGCTCATTTTATTTTGCTTCAAAATAATATAGCCAAGAGTTAGGCATAACAAAATTAAATTCAGGATTATTATTGCTTGAATTTAGCTCCAAGACTTAATCATTTAGCTAAACCCGAGTTTAAAATAAGACAAGCTCACTTGTTTTAAAAGTATATATATGTCCTCTGGTACCGCCATTAAAAAATCAAAGTATCCTATTCAAATTGTCAACATCACATACATACGTCTAAGAAGTCCTAGAATAAATAGTCCACCAAGAGCACTAGAAGTCACGCATATGACAAGTATAACATTAGAAGAAAAAAGGCACATGGCTACTGCTCGATACACTAGAAAAAAGCAGTATATTTACAATTGAACAATAAGTGGGCTGCTAGGAGTTGATATTTATTCTTTTAAACAACAAAAAAA
This sequence comes from Mallotus nudiflorus, assembly GCA_947683625.1. Lineage (NCBI taxonomy): Eukaryota > Viridiplantae > Streptophyta > Magnoliopsida > Malpighiales > Euphorbiaceae > Mallotus > Mallotus nudiflorus. Next base: position 318,242 of record CANTUR010000720.1, on the reverse strand, counting down.
AGGAAAAAATCAAATACAAATTTGAACAATGAGAAGCAACAGTGAAGATGTTGCTTATCATTAAGTGGTAATGGATTATCAAGGAAAATTATTCCAACATAGAGAGTTAGAGTTCAATTTATAAAGGAGAACTTGAGAACTTCAAAGAAAAAGTTTAAGAATGATTTGAAATTGCTATGGAGTTTTGATTAGTTTATTAAAGAATATCTTTGTTTTCTTAAATTTCCTATATGGTTGGGGAAGCTCTCTTCATATATAAAGACTTTGAAGTTGATATGTCCAAGCTAAGGCACTGTACTGAATCTAGGTTCATGAAGAATAACCAAAAGTCTAAAAATTCAATAACTTCTTACTTGGTCAAATTCTATAGGCATTGAATGCTTAAGCATGATTTCTTACTTCACCATCGTTATAGGCCATCATGATGATTTAAAGTTGAATAACCATGCTTTATTTTCTCTTTGCATGCACACAAACTAAAGAAAATTATAATTAAGATGAGAGTTTGAATGGAAAGGTCATAAGAAGCTCAAAACAGCAAAGTCTAGAAGCTCAGACTAGGGTATAAGTTTATAAAAATCCAACATCAACCAATTGAGATGCCATCACTATTTATTTCTAAATCCACCAAAGTGCTATAACCAGTTGTTATTATTAAATAAATATTTTATTGCTACTTTATTAATTGAACCATCTATGTTACACAAACACTTGTGGCTACATCAACGATTTCTTCCATAACCATCCATGCTATATAATAAGCTTTTCTCCAGTTCAAATCAAGAACACCATAAAAAGACAGTCTAGTAAAGGTAAAAATTATAACATTGGCCATGATTCGAGACTTGCTCTGATTTCTTCAGAGCATTATAGTGAAAAAGATGCAGTCTTCTAAAACCAAAAAGAAAGATAGTTATGGCAGAATCATGGTTATAAATTCAAAGAAGCAAAGAAGAAAGGAAAATAGGAAAGCATGAGGAAGCACAGGTAATGCCAAGCTTAAATGAGATCCTAAGATTTAAACGATCATGGCCACCAATTGCTAACATGATCGCTTACAATGGAAAACTTCATAAAAAAAACTTTGATGAAGATAGAAGAAGACATATCTTAAGTAACAGATTGAGCTACAAGCATCGAATATCGGACATCCACTTTTATGAACATCCATCAAGCTCTAAGTGATGAGCTCCAAAGCATAATAGTATAGAGATAATAGGATACCGAGCATCAAAGTCTAGGCATCAAAAACTTTAGGCATCTGAGTCTGAGCATCGTAGAGCATGGACAATTCTACTACCTTATTGAAGAGGCCAGCACATCTTTTAACAGTCGAACATCTTAGTTCAATTCTTAGACATTAAAATGAACATCGAAAACTAAGTCAAATAACTAAAAACGAATCTCACTATTCTTGAATTAGTGAAGATGCACTCATCTAAAAGCAAACTTTACCATTACCACAGTCGCTCCTAAATCCAAAATTCTAGATAAATGCAAGAAAATTATACTAAAACTAGCAAACTGAGAAAAGATAGAAACTTAGAATAAGACAATCACGAAACTCAGATAAGAAACATCATTAAACTTAGACTAAAATACAGGTTTATGAGAAGCTGATGTTTTAGAAACTAAGTGCAAAAATGAGAATATTCACAAGTTGTATATTTGTCTAATGAGATATAGTCTTTGAATTATTTCGAAAAAGAAACAAATTAAGAAGGTGGATTGAGAACATTAATGAACACATCAAGAATGGTTCTTTGGTTAGAAGATGAGCTTCAAGCTCCGAGCATTAAAGCACCAATGCCTAAAAACAGTCAAACCATCAGAGTATAATTCCCATTCCCCTTTTTATTTGAAGAACTCATTGAGCTTAATTTCTAAAGTTCATATTCCATGTTATTAAAGATTGGCTATATTGATCGACAAAAATTTTAAAGGCAAACTTTAAAGTCACGCCGAGTTAAATAGGGGTGCAAAGAACTTCCAATGTTACTTCAGTGGAAAAGCTGTATTAGAAGACTCAGATACGGAGATGCATGCTCATTACTTTATATTTTCTTTCTTCATTTCATTTTCTTTATTTTTGTGAATTAAAGTTGTTAAGCATACTTAAAATCTAAATTTTTTTTATGCTTTGGAATTTTATAGGTATAGTGGTGAATTGAAGTGCAAATTTGGTAAGGTCAACTTTGTCATGCTTGAAGTGCTTATACAACAACCCACCTTCCTCCTCATTTCCACTTCCATGTTACACCTAATGGATTAATTACTGATCACCAGTATTTGATCATTCACAAATTCATGTATTATATGATTTTTAGGAAAACTGAGGTGAATAAAGTGTCAATTCAAGAATTATTCCTTCCATGGTGTATGCTTACCAAAACCAAAGTCTCTACTACATATTTTATAACTTATGGAATATTGTGAATTCATTTGGTGCTATTATTTATATAGGTCACATTATGACCGGTTTTGCTTTGCATGTTGGTGTTTTTAATCCATCTACCATTAACATGTTTCTTATGGAGGAGGACAAATTGCAACATTATCTTTTGACTCGTGTTGAAGTTATTACAAGTTGAGATGAGTTAAGGGCACTAGATACTCATAAGTGCTACCATTTATGATGTATAACAGAAGATCATGTACCGATTCCTATCCTTGAGATTGAAACCATTGGAGATGGAGGTAACTTTGCTATAATTGACAATAGTGGTTAGCAAAAATTCTTGGAAAAGTTAGAAACCATGAAAAAGAAAATGGATGAAAATTTAGAGCCATGAAAAAAAAAATAGTCAACCAAAATGATGAAATAGATTATCAGTCTTTTTATTTAAGGAAAGAAATTTATTACCATAATTTCAAGCTCACCAAGTACATTGAATTGTCAGGTTTTAAACTATCTTCACCTCCATCTTCCCTAAAATCACCATCTTAGGGGAGTTTTCTTCTCTTTATATTACTTTTATTTTCTTTCATTTAGTTGTTTATATTGTGTGTATTGTTTGTCCAACCCACTTATGTTTCATATAGGGGGCAATGTGAAATTTAAGTATGGGGGGGGGGTGCATATTGCATATTGGAAATTCAAGTGTTTTATTTTGCATTTGATATGTTTTACTTTAATTTATCTTAATTTTTTTATTGTGTTTTATTGCATTATATTCATGTATAGGGTAGAAATATAATCAATTCTCCCCAGAACTTTGATGCTTGCAATTTATCAATCTTGTGAGCTTGGCATATTGGTATAGTTTTCTTGATTAATTTATTAAATTTCTATTTAATGTTTGATTTGAGTTTTCAAAGCATTATGAGCAATATGTGGTTAAGGATATATTTTTACACTTTAATGAATCTAATGCTTACTCTCTTTTTTAATATGTAAATGTACATAATTTAAAAGGAATTAGATAAGTTACAGGTTGGATGGCTTGAGTCATTAGAATTGCTTGAAATTGATACTGGATGTCTATATATATATATATATATATATATATATATATATATATATAAATAAAAATTGCTATGGAAGGGAGTTGAAATTTCTTATTCAAATTTATAGATGCTTATTTACTTCATTGCTCTTTAAAGAGTACAAATATCCTAAAAGGACCTTTCAGAGGATTCACGCTGAGTAGTGTGGGAAAGTCAGGGGAATTCTAAAAATAGGAATGTCTGCAAGCAAATTAAAAAAAAAAACTTTGTGTCTTGTAAAGGTAATTCCAGTAAAAGAATTGTCTTACTCGTTTACTTTTTTGTGAATCTTAATTTATGCACATTTTTATATTCAATAAGAGAGTTTATTTTCTACTCAATTTTTTTAATATATGTTCTTGATCATGAGTTGCTTGTTCTATTTTTATAATTTAAATCTTATATTAAGTGGAAATTTTGTTAATTGGTTAATTCAAATTTTATTAATGTGCTAAGTTCGTGTTATTGATACGTATTATTCTCATTTTCTTACTTGAGGATAAGTAGGAAGCTAAGTTTAGGGATATTTGATTATGTGTTAAGTGTAATACTTTTCTTATTGGTTTGGTGCATGTTTATGTTATTTATTGTTTTATTTCTATTAGAATTCTTATTTTATTTTATTTTTATCATTTATTTTATTTGTGTAATTTATTTTTAATTGTGCTTTGATATATATATATATATATATATATATATATATATATGTGGGGGGGGGGGGGAGGCATGCACACTTCAACATTTAATTGGTCTGGACGTAAAGATAGAATAAGATATGTAGAGATAAGAGACATGTAATTATGAAAAAGACATGCAATGATTGGAGACATGAAGACATGCAATGATGGAAGAAAACATAATTATGACAGGAATGGATAAATAAATAAATAAATAAATAATGAGAGGAATGGATATATAAAAGAGAAGAAGAAGGCATTACTTGGAGAGAAAGTCATTATTGGAAGAAAAATTTTATTAAAGCAAGACGGGAGAGAGAGGCAGAAGAACATTACTGGGAGAAAGACTGCACTAAAAGAGTTTTGTCTTCCTTATTAATTTTCCTTAGTTCTTGAATATATTTCTTATTTGCATTTTCAGAATATTATTAGTTTGATGTCTAGTTAATATGTTTATGTTGGGGATTGTTAAACTTATTTTAATTGAAGTTGATTCATATATTAGTTTTTCTTTTATATTGCATTAAGCATTCATTGAGCTTAATTGTTTATGATTTGGCCATTCATAATTGATTTTTTTTAAAGTTAATTATTGAGAAATATTAATCTTAATAGAAATATGACTGTTTGATTAATTGATTTAAGTCTAGAGATACTTCGTGATTTATTTACTAAATTTGATTAGGTTTTAATTTAATGAGAATTAGTTAAAGCCTTTTCAATTAATAGGAATGAATTAAGTAATTTTTACTTAAGAAAGATTAATTATTACCTTTGAAATCCCAAGAATTGCAATAGAAAGAAGACTAATTTCTTGTGATCGGCTTAATTTAAATATAGTGATACAATCCCTAACATTATTCTATCATTTGCTTATTAAAATTTAAGTTAATTGATTTTATTATTTAGTTTCATTTTGGCTATTAAAATTTGGCAATTATAATTCAATTAATTTTTTATTCTTAAACAAGTTAAAAATAAAATTAATAGTTGGATAAATATTCAATCCTCATGGGATCGACTTGTTCTTATTCTATATTACTTGATGAACTTGTATGCTTGTGAGAATCAATCGTTCTTTGATACATGAGTTATTCTTGGGTTTTTTTGAATTTGTGCTTCTAGTGGTGGGTTAGTGAGCATGAATTTTTTTTAAAAAATAGCTGGGCGTTTATTGTTAATTTGGTGATATGAGTGTTAATGCATTTGGTTATTGTCTAGTTGTTATTATAAATAAAATTATCAATTTTTTTATTAGTCTAAATAAGTTTTCGTTAGTTAAGTATTAAATTAAAAATTTATTTGATTTATTCGACCTAATTGTAAAAAAATTTTAAGATAAGATCCAATATGATCTAATTTTTTAAAAAAAGTTCTTATTAAGATCAAAATAATATTAAAGTCTAATGTTGACTTAAGGTTATAGTTAAGAGTTCTTATTAAGATCAATCACTAGCATTAAGAGCTAAAAAAATTTGTATAGAAAAAGAATAATGCCACTGTAGGCAACAGTAATAAACAATTGTAGATAGAACTACTGGTTCAAATGGTAAGAAAATTAAATACTCTTCTTAATTAAGGTCTTGAATTTAAACTTTATGTATTAAAAAAATAAATATTGAAAGAGTTTTGTATCTTCGAACTAGTAGGATAGGGTGTACTAAGAATGTATGACTATGTTAAAATTGTATTGGAACAATCCTTATAACTGAACGTGCACGCTGAGCACAACTACATTACTTTTTTTTTGCCTAAATGATTTTGTCATTTTCAACATTTAAAATGTCTTGGAAAGTTTTATGGTCTGAAAAATTATATTGGACCACAAGACTTTTAGTGTCGCATGACTTCTATAAAAGTAGGACAGGCAACCTGGAAGCCATAAATGAATAAACTGAGAAACCATTCATCTTTGGTATTTCCTCTATTGAAAGTTTTCGTCCATGTATTTCCAACCATTTATTGTTGCAACATTCAAAGGATTTGAAAAATTGCCATTCATTTTTCCAGACCTTATAGACTTTGTGTTAGAGGTTGCAATGTCAAGTATTCATAATATGGACTGATGGAAATCTTTCTTCTAGAGTTTGCCCATAACTCGGGTCATACCAGAACGAAAAAATTTAACCATTTCCTAACTTGAAAAAAATCCTTTATAATACCCATTTTTCACACAAAGACTCCTTTTTTTAGTTACTAAACCCACACATAACGTACAAACAAATAAAAGGAATTTCATCCATAACCCTTTTAACCAATTTAATTTCGTTAGCGACCTACCCCATATTTTTTTTCAATTTTTTCTTTTCACGTTTCATTTTTAGTGTTCTTTCTTTCTTCTTTTCAGTTTTAGCCTACTAGCCACTTTTAGTCTTTTCACGCAAAAGAAAGAGATAAAATGCAAGGAAATAAAAGAGAAGAAGAAGCAAAAGGAGGAAAAGGCAATGGTGTTCCTACAGAAAATGAATGGATTCGATTAACGAAGAATGAAGTGTATGATCATTGTGTAGTTTCTTTTTTTTTTACTTTGATTGTAAAACGAATTAGAGCCATTTTTATCTCCTTAGTTGCATTACTCTATTTGTGAGTGGTGATGGGTTTTGAATTTTTATGAAATGATCAAAATCATTTTGTTTTTCTCTGTTTATGAGTCCTTGTTGTTGTTGCTTCTCTTGCTCTTGATAAGTTTGAATCTCATAAATCATTAGATTGATGTTTAACCTTTGACCGTGCAACACAACCAAACTTTTCATGGGTTTCTCATATTTTAGTTTCTAAGCTAACCAACTTGTCTTTCATGACTAGGACTTATGTTCATGTACCTAACACTAGCTTAGTTCCAATTCAATTCATAAAATTTTCCCAATTTATTGGCCTCTTCATCTCCTTCTTCTCCTTTCCTTAATTCATATCGGTTCGTAGAGTTGGCAAAAGGGCCTCCTAACGCAACTGGTAAAATTTGTTATTAACATATTATTTATTTAGAATATAAAAGTTAAGTTAATTAAACTAAAAATTACCTATACTCTTCAATAATTATTTTTTATTTTTAGTATTAATTATAAAAATAATAAAATATCAAATAGCAAAACAATAACTGCAAAATTTTGTTGATTTTTATTATTAATAATTGATACCATCTAGAATGTTCCCACCTAATTAGGGGTCCTCTACCCCCCTAAATAGGAACACATGGACAAAGGAGAAGACAGATCCGTCTAAGGAACTACCTCAAAGAGGAGTCCTAACTGAAAAAGGAACACTCTCCCACAAGGATTCCTATTCCTCCTAGGTTTGAGTATCACTATATATAGCACCATATACCCCTCATAAGGGGACATCTCATTCACACGCATTCAAGTTATCTTTCCTCCGCCCGATTTCTATTCCCTAACTTAGGCATCGGAGTGTTTGTAGGGATTCCCCCCACCTCTCACCCTGTCCTATGTTCAGTGCTTTGCAGGACGTTCAGCCCAAGAGTTTCAGAAATTAGTTATCAAGTGGCGCCGTCTGTGGGAAGTCCTTGAGAAAGCCATTCATTCATTTGCTAAGCTAAAGACACCTTCACTATGACTTCTAGTCCACCTCCGGCCCAAATTTCTGAGGGTGACACCAATCCTTCTGCACCTATCCTCTCGACTGACCTTTCAAACCCTTTCCCAGCAATAATACCATCGCCCACCTTGCCGCTTGTTGGGGCCACATCCGATCATGCACCTTTACTTTCGAAAAACACCTCGAGATACCCATCCTTGGGCACAGATCTCCCATATTACGCTCCACTACAGCACCATCGATCAATACCCTTAATACATTTTCCAAGCCTACTAGAAACACCAGTAATAACCACTCCAAACCTAAACACAGTAACCCAAACGCTCGGCCTTGACTAAGCAAGCAAAGAGGCCATGATAAAAAATATTCAGGCACAAATAACCTTGATGCAACAACAGTTAAGCGCTATAATACAGAGCGAGCATACTGAACCGACTCTAAATAATGATAATACAGCGCCCCGACAAGCCCCAGGGACGAGCACAAGGAAGGGTAAAGCACCAAAAGGGGAGTGTAGTTCATCCATCCCAGCTCTCGATGATTCAAAATTAGCACAGAAGGTTGAGGAAGCAATGAACAAAGCCTAGACTAAACCCAGAAAGGAAGAAGAATGGGTGATGGATAACAGAACTCCGTTTGTCAGCAAAATAATTCAAACGGAGATTCTTAGTAAGTTCAGAATCCCACAGCTTGATCAGTACGATGGGATAGGAGACCCTATTAGTCATATATCTGCTTTCCGGACAAAGATGCTGCTCCAGAATGTGAACGATGGAATCATGTGCAGAGTCTTCCCAAGTACACTCACAAAGAGCGCCCAAAAATGGTTTCATCGGCTCCCGGAGAATTCTGTCACTTCTTTTGAGGATCTAGCCTAGCAGTTCCATATCAGATTCATCACCAATATCCCTCCTGCAAAAAACATCAATGACCTCTGGATGTGCCAGCAGGAGGTTGACGAACCTCTATGAAGTTACTTTGATCGTTTCAATAAAATAGCTATGCAGATTGGGCACCTCGTTGATGAAGTTGCCATAGAAGCTTTGAAAAATGGCACAAGACTCGAAAAGCTAAAAGATAAATTGATGACTAAAGAACCGAGTACCTTTGCAAAGGCAATGGCGATAGCGGTTCGGATGATAAAGATGGACGAAGACAGGAGGATGCGTCGGGAAGAAGACAGGCCATTGACTAAGGATGAACGGCCAAAGCAGAGATGAGTAAGCTTCCCAAAGACGAATTTCAGAGCTTCGACAGATAGATTTGATAGGGAAGCGAATAGATATACACCCCTGAACACTTCTCGATCTAGAATCCTCATGTGGGTCAGGTAGAATGGAGTGGAAATTACACCGGCCAAAAGAATTAGCCCAAGCCAGAGATTTACTCGTGATAGAAGCCAGTACTGTGAGTACCACAGAGAGTGCCATAACATAGAAGGCTGCAGAGAACTGAAGAGTGCCATAGAAAAACTAGTGCAGCGAGGAAAGCTTGATAATTTCACTGACGCACCGAGGAGACGCGGAAACATGAAAAACCATGACCGTGACAAAGCTAAGGCAAAGAAAACTAGGAAAGAACCGATCAGAACAATCAACATGATTGTTGGAGGAGAAAACACTGGGAAATGATTAAAACGCAGTAGAGGAGGAAAAACGATACCCAGTAAAAGCAACAACATTTTTAACTCAGAGGACAATTTGTATATACATCACCCTCACAGTGATGCCCTGGTGATAACCACATGCATAAATAAGTATTGGGTCAAAAGGCTATTGGTCGATAATGGGAGTGCTATCAATGTTTTATCTTGGAATGCGTACAAAGCTATGGGCGACTCCATCACCAACTTAACGGCCATCAAGAACCCCATCACTAGTTTTTGTGGGGGAACGGTGCAACCAATGGGGATTGTCAATCTGGATCTAGAATTCAGAAACCAAGAGGATGAGGAAACAAAAATCATCCGGACTCCATTCAACGTGGTAGACATACCCCTAGCCTATAATGGGATAATAGGGCGACCGGTACTTTATGAAGCAGATGCAGTCACCAGCATCCGGCAATTAACCATGCAAATCCCGGTCAAAACGGGGACCCTCACTATCAGGGGAGATGAGCAAATGGCTAGACAATGCTATTAGATGACCATGAAATTTCTAGTAAAAGCTTTTCATTTGGAAGCATGGGAAGTTGAGAAGCAAGGCACTAATCCACAACCGGTGGAAGACACGGAGGCATTGCAAATCAGGGGAGAAAAATCTGTGAAAATTGGTAATGCCCTTAATCAAGACATCAAAGACACATTAAGGGACGTCCTTATTAAACACTCAGAAGATTTTGCTTCTCAAGCCTCCGAGATCATCGGCGTGGACCCGCGGGTTGCCTGTCACTGCCTAAACATCAAACCAGGGGCCAAGCCAGTAGCACAGAAGAAAAGAACCTTCGCCTACGAAAGATAAAAGATTATTGCCGAGGAGACAGTGAAGCTATTAATAGCCGGATTCATTAAAGAGGTTACTCACCTGGACTGGGTAGCCAACATAGTACTCATCAAAAAAGCAAATGGAAAGTACAAAATGTGTGTAGACTACACCGACCTCAACCGAGCATGCCCTAAAGACAACTATCCATTACCAACGATTGATCAGCTCATCAATTCCACCGCTGGCCATGGCTTATACAGCTTCGTAGATGCAGCCCAAGGTTATCACCAGATCCTCATGAAGAAAGAAGACCAGGAGAAAACGTCCTTCGTCATACATGAAGGGTTGTACTGCTATAAGGTGATGCCTTTCGGACTGAAAGATGTCAGAGCCACATACCAAAGAATGATGAACCAAGTCCTTCAGAGCTAGATTGGAACCAGCATGGAGGTATATGTGGATGACATCATCATCAAAAGCAAGCACCCTGAGCACCACCCAGCAGACGTGGATCAAGTCCTTCAGTTACTAAGCCAGTCCAGGATCAAGTTGAATCCTGATAAATGCTTCTTCAGAGTCCAGGCTGGTAAGTTCCTAGGGTTCATGATTTCTCATCGAGGCATTGAAGCCAACCCAGAAAAAATGGAAGCCATACTCAACATGGAAGCACCGAAGAGCATCTGTGATATACAAAAGCTAAATGGAAGAATAACCGCACTGGGGCATTTTATTTCTTGCTCAGCTAGGCGATGTCTACCATTATTTCGAGCTCTCAAAACCTCCGGCAAGTTCCAGTGGTCCGCTGATTGCCAACTAGCATTTGAAGAAGTTAAAAGATTCTTATCTTCCCCACCATTAATCAGCCGTCCAATACCGAATGAGACCTTATACTTATACCTCTCTGTTGGCCGAGAATGCATCGCTTCAGTACTGGTAAGGGAAGAGGGAAGCCAGCAAAGCCCTGTCTACTATGTCAGCAAGATGCTCTGAGGACCTGAAGTCCGATACCCCATGCTGGACAAATTAGCCTTAGCTGTGGTTCATGCTTCTCGAAAGCTTTGGCATTATTTCCAAGCTCACCATATCATAGTCCAGTCCCGTTTTCCACTGTGCAAGATATTACAAAGACTAGAGACTTCAGGCAATCTAGTGTAATGGTCGGTCTTACTCGACAAGTTTGATATTGATTACGAGCCTGGACAGCAGATGAAAGCCCAGGCCTTAGCAGATTTTGTATAAGAAATGGCTCCAGAAGATGTAACCTTGACCAAGATACCAGAATGGAAGCTCTATGTTGATGGAGCATCCTCAGCTCACGGTTCCAGCACGGGAATAATCCTCAGGGGACCGTAAAAAGTTAATATCCAGTACGCAGTCCGCATAGAGTATAATGCCACCAACAATGCAGTTGAATACGAAGCACTCATTACAGGGTTGAAACTAGCTGTGGAAGTCAAGGCTGAACACCTCATTATACACTCGGATTCCCAACTAGTGGTCAACCAAGTCAGTGGAGCATTTCAAGTCAAAGATGCCTGCATCGCCAAGTACGTAGACAAAGCCAGGCGATTTTTGCAACACATCGAGCAAGACGGAGGCCAATGGAATATCGTCCAGATTCCCAGAGAAGACAACAATGAGGCCGATTACCTTGCAAAATCTGTAGCCGAGAACAATCAAGCATTTAGGGATATGAATCTCACCAAATCACTCACCAATCCCAGCACAGAGGATAATGAAGTTTTCAGAACACAAGTAGTATCGAAATGGATGCAGCCCATCATCCAATATCTTGAGCATGGCACACTTCCGGAAGACAAGCTACAAGCTTGGAAGCTCAAAGCCAAAGTAGCCCACTATTCCGTTCACCGAGGGGAACTCTACCGAAAATCCCTCTCGCACCCTTGGTCAAAGTGCGTTTCCCCAGAGGAGGGAAATTACATACTACGAGAAATCCATGAAGGAATCTGTGGTGCACATGAGTCCCACTATTCGCTCACTAGAAAGGCCTTGCTCCAGGGGTACTACTGGCCCACCATGTCCAAGGATGCCCAGCAGCTAATACAATCATGTCACCAGTGCCAGCACTATGCCCGACTTAGCCACAAATCTTCTTAGCCTCTGCATCCCATCGGCAGCCCATGGCCTTTCGCCATGTGGGGGATGGACATCCTGGGTCCTTTTCCTCTATCTACCTCACAGAAAAAGTTCTTAATCATGGCCATTGAACATTTCACGAAATGGGTAAAAGCAGAAGCAGTCCCAACCATCACAGAAGCCCGAATACAACACTTTTTCTGGAAGGAGATCATTTGTAGATTTGGCATCCCCCACACTTTAATTACAGACAACAGTAAACAATTTGACAACCACAAATTCAGAAGTTTCTACTCAGACCTTGGCATAAAACTGCGCTTCACCTCAGTAGCTCACCCGCAGACGAACGGACAAACTGAGGTCACCAACAAAATCCTCACGCAAGGGTTGAAGAAAAGACTCGACGATAAGAAAGGGAACTAGGTCGAAGAGCTAAACAATGTAATCTGGGCCTACAGAACCACACCCTGATCATCCACTGGCGAAATGCCGTTCAGACTAACTTACGGCATGGACGCAGTAATTCTAGTAGAGGTTGGGTCCCTAAGTTACCGGGTAAGCCAATACCTTGACCACGCCGTCAATAATGTCAACGCACGAATATGCCTTGACATACTAGAGGAATGAGGAGAACAAGCGATAGCAATGGCAGAGGCACATCGGTAAAGGATAACCTGGTACCACCATCTATGTAAACCAACAGAGAATTTCAGGACGGGTGATTGGGTACTCAGAAGAGCAAATATTGGCAAATGCACCTCGGGTATTGGCAAGTTAGGCCCTAATTGGGAAGGCCCGTATCAGATCGTAAAATGCACAATAAAGGGGGCATATAAACTAAGAGAAAGAGGAGGCAGAGAACTACTGAGGTTCTGGAACTCAGACTCCCTCAGAAAATATTATCAATGATCTTGTACTCAAGCACATAATTCGATTTAATAAAAAATATCTTTATTGATAAAGAATGTCTTTACACATGATTGGTTAAAAAAAAAAAGAGAGATGCACATAAATGTATACATATCTACTATAGTATCTCCACACCCGGACTCCCTGTCCCTGAAACTGAGGGGGAAGCATCATTGGTAGCCTCTGGATGCTCACCAGACCCAGCTGTAGCAGTGGCCTCTTCATACCCCCTCACAGAAAAGGAACTGGCCTTTCGATGGGTGTCATCCTCTACAGCAAGCCTTGCCAGATCGACTGGGGTTATCTGATCTAAGGCCCCAAATCCAATCCTGAGTCTTGAGAGAGCAAGATCCTTTTGCATTCATCCTGGTACACCTTGAGAAACCCCCCTACCATGCTTTGATATGTCTTCTTATCATTGGCACGAGATTTCTCAAGCTTCGTCGGCCTCTCCTGAAGTCCAGCAATCTGAAGATCCTGCTCCTCGATCCTCCTTGTTAGTTGGGCCTGGCTATGTTCCAGTTCAGAAACCTTTTTCTGATTCGCCTCTGCGTATCTTGTCTGGTAGTGCTCCAGAGCTGCTTTGGCACTATCCAGTTTTTTCTCAAAATCCATAGCGATCGTCCCCACCTCAATTTCCTTTAAGTTGTACTGGCTCTTCAAGTAGAAGTACTGATCCTTCGCCATCAGCAAGGCCTGAGTCATCTGCCAAAAACAACCAAACAACTTAGCCAAAATCCCACTACAACAGTTATATCAAGTTCCAGAAACTCCTTTACCTCCAATGACTAGCCGATCATGGAATTGAGCAATCCGTCCGGTCCCTCATCCGACCAATGCTGCATTTCTCCAGGTAACCGCAGTGACTCGGCGTACTGGTCCCGTACTTGACTGTTGGAGATGCTCGGGGGCTTCATCTTTTTCAATATCCAGCTCCGCATATCTGGACAACTAGACAACCGGGGACATTGGATGTAGATCTCTTTGTCTAGCCCCTCTGCATCTGACTCTGCTTCGATCAGCCACCTTTTTATTGTCCGACCCGCTCACTTTTTGCTATTGCTTTGCCCTTAGGATCGACAGGAACGGCCTGCGAAGCAGCGGGAGCCTTCGCTTCAGGGGAAGGATAGTTCCGGCACTCTACTGCAGCTGGCTCATCTACTAGGGAAATCCCGCCCGTAAAATCAAAAAAGTCAGCCATATAGAGATGGAAAGATAAGACTAGTTAGACAAAACAAAACTCAACCAAAAATTATACCAGGGAAATGGTCGCGACCTGGACAGACTCTCCACAGATACCTCTGGATGCATCCTCTGTGGATCGAGCTTCAGCAAGTCCATCTAGATATAGCCGCAAAACTAATTCTGTATCCAGATCAAAAAGTTTTATTGGACGGGTCACTTTATGACACTCGTCCGACCACATCCTCCGGACATCTAAGAAGTCCGATTGATGCTCCACAATAAAAAAATGGTATCTCCACTTCTTGTGAAGATCCGAAAGTTTAACAAAAAGTGAATGGTTGGGTATGGACAAAAGGGAGAACATCAGCTCTCCCTTCTTCCTAGTCAGCCTATACAAATACCGAAGGACGTCTAGATCGGGAACCCTACCCTCCTCATGCATCAGCTGGATGAACCCAGTCAGTATCTTATAACTATTCGGATGAAGCTGACCGGGTGCAATGTTATTTCTATTAAGGAAGTCCTTGACAAAGGGATCTAAGGGAAATTTTAGACCCCCCTCTAACTGGTCGAAGTACACCACTAATCTACTTAGCCCTAATAAAGGGGTATGGGCCCTAAACCTTCTATCTATAGTGTGGAGGGCATAATCGGCGAGGATACAGAACCTCCGCCGATACCACCCTAGGAATTCACTGTCTAAGTTGGACACAAAGAGGTCAGAGCTAATCTCTTCCCGGGGAGCCATAGCAAAGAAGGGAACGAAAACTAAATGACAAAAAAGGGGCAAAAAGGAGGAAGAAGAAATGATGAAAGAATCACCTAACAACCTCAAGCAAGAGTTATGGCAGGCAGGAATAAAAATGGTGGATTCAATAGAAACGCAGTAAAAACAAAATGAGAGAGTGAAGAAAGAAATATGTGCCAGTTAGCAAACGCATCAGTATTTATAGAGACACAGAAGGACCTGGAAGCACGCCATTAACTGCCCTCATTATTACTGCACTCCTCCCTAGACCACCAAGGACCTATTGGGAATAAAATAACCCATTAGGCAAAGAGTCACGATGACGGCTGTACAAGCGTTTCGCTCACTGACACAAAAAATGATGCGTCAATCATATGATCTCAAGAGTTGAAACAAAATCACCCCATGTTGGCCTACTCACATCTTCGAGTGGGCCGCTCCATCAAGTGAATTGAGAGACGTTTCAAGCATCACTCCCAGCCCATTTCATACATAAAGTCTAGTGATTAAAGCTAGCACCCTCAGGTCGCTTCCATAGTACTGAGGTTCCGAGCATGTAAGCCTCGTGCCCCTATGCCGAGCATTTAAGTCTCGTCCACATAAAGTCCAGTGACTGAAGCTGGCACCCTCAGGTCGCTTCCGTAGTACTGAGGTTCCGAGCACGTAAGCCTCGCGCCCCTGTGCCAAGCATCTAAGTCTCGTCCGCATAAAGTCCAGTGACTGAAGCTGGCACCCTCAGGTCGCTTCCGTAGTACTGAGGTTCTAAGTATGTAAGCCTCGCGCCCCTGTTCCGAGCATCTACAAATCTAGTAACAACTAGTTCTATCTTGTTTCAAAACGAACGGGTTAATCTATCCGGTTGATCATACTCACTCATCAGGTACCCTAGTTCCACAGATTATGATTCGATGACAATTAACCAACATACCAAGCACTAAGCTCTGCTTATTGTGACTGAGGCTGGCCACCTCAGCTCACTTGCATCTTATCACCTATATAAAGGCACCACTGCATCTTACTCGGATGCAATGGACATAAATATTCGCATACTCCAGGGGGGACTCTTGATACCATCTAGAATGTTCCCACCTAATTAGGGGTCCTTTACCCTCCTAAATAGGAACACATGGACAAAGGAGAAGACAGATCCGTCCAAGGAACTACCTCAAAAAGGAGTCCTAACTGAAGAAGGAACACTCTCCCACAAGGATTCCTATTCCTCCCAGGTTTGAGTATCACTATATATAGCACCATATACCCCTCATAAGGGGACATCTCATTCACACACATTCAAGCTATCTTTCCTCCGCTCGATTTCTATTCCCTAACTTAGGCATCAGAGTGTTTATGGGGATTCCCCCCACCTCTCACCTTGTCCTCTGTTCAGTGCTTTGCAAGAGTTCAGCCCAGGAGTTTCAGAAATTAGTTATCAATAATAAAAGCAAAAATTTTATTTATGGCCTTAATTTTATTATTAATAATGAAAAAACAAATGAACAACTACAAAATTATGAAATATATTAATTAAATTATTATTTTTATTATTGATACTAATAAAAATAAAAATTATATTTATGGTTTTAATTTAATTATAAATGATGAAAAAATAACAAATAGTAACAAAAATAAAATAAATCAATAAAAATCAACAACTGTAATTTTTTATTGCTTTTGTTGATTTTTCTTGATTTTGTTATTTCAATTGTAGCTTTCAATTATTTTTGTTATTTCTTTTTGTTTATATTTTTTGATTTTTGTTAAAAATAAAAAATAACAATAAAAAATAATAAAAATTATGAGATAAATAAAAAATTATTATTTTTATCATTAATACTAATAAAAGTAAAAATTTTATTTATAGCCTTAATTTTGTCATTAATAATGAAAAAATAAAAAATCAATAAAAATCAACAACAATTAACAACTGACAATTAATAAAAATCAACAACATAATATTTTGTTGATTTTTGTTGTTTTGTTGTTTCAGTTATTGATTTTTTGTTAAAAACAAAAACTAACAATAAAAACACAAAAAATTATTAAATCTATTAAAAATATATTATTTTTATTATTACTACTGATAAAAGTAAAAAATTTCATCTATGTAATTAATTTTAATATTAATAATAAAAACTGAAAAAAAAACAAAAATCAACAACTGAAAAGTTTGTTAATTTTTGTTGTTTCAGTTGTTGTTTTCAATTTTTTTTGTTATTAATTTTTTTTATTTTTATTAAAAACAAAAAGTAACAACAAAAAAATTATGAAATATTTTCAAAATAATATTGTTTTTATTATTAATAGTGTGGACACCATGTTTGATCGACCGATAATAAGGGACGAACTGTGCATGCTCGGTTTGGTCGACCTGCGATAAAGCCCGATAATGACAAATGTAAAACTTGAATGCAATAAAGAAACCCTGAATCTTCTCGAAAATGAGCCCGAGGGTTAGAAACCCTGTAAACAAGCCTAAAACCCTTATAAAACTAGTCCAAACCACCTAGGCCCATTAGGCCTAATGCAAGGCAGGCTAAAGAGGCGAATGCCTCCATAAAGAGACTATTGTCTCATCATCGAGGCGTCACCTCTATAGCAACCACTTGCCTCCATATTCGATGTAGAAGTGACCATGGTAGCCAACTTGGTGGGCCCAACTCCTCTGCAACCCAGCCTCTAGTCTAAAAAAGAAATCCTTGGGTGAAGAAAGGGGCTAGAAAATGCAATGATGGAGGGTAGTAGTAGGAGTATAGGCTAAGGGTGTGAATAAAAGGAGGAAAAAAGAGAGAGAAGGGGACCTTTTGGCATTTTTAGAAAAAAAGGACTTAACAAAAAAGGATGGCATAGAAAAGTGAGCTTTGGGGAAAAAGGAGCAAGAATGTCTAGAGAGGAAAAAAGGCATAGAGGTTGATTTGCTTAAGGAAAAGAAGGGAAGAAGCTTTCATTCAAGGAGAAGATCACCATTTTCATTCATTTCTGAGGGCCAACATTTTGAAAGCTCATTCTTCAGTAATTATCTTAATTCTTTTCAAGTTTAACTTATAGATTTGCATGATCCCCTTACTTGACTGCACAATCTCTAATTTATTTATTTACTAATTCATGTATTCATTTCCTTATGTTATTTGTAATGTGTCTTGCCGTTAGCATGATCCCTTGAGTTTTAGGTGTAATTGTGTATTTAGCTTGCTTTTAATAGTAGATCCTTACTTGAAATGAAAGGTTTGCCAGTTTGACGTCTGAGACTGTTCATAAGAGGTGATCACTGCCATGAGGTGATCGCTTCTCCACAGAGATGATCGCCTTTCTGTCAGAGTCTCATACAACTTTGTCTCATTTTTTATATATATTGTAACGTTCCATGCATGAATAGGCCTTAACTACTCAAACCTTTTTTATATGATCCCTACAATATCATTCAAATTAAAGTCTTAACATTTACCTTTTGTGGCCTTGTGTCCTTATTTATTTAACAGTTTCTGAAGTTGATTTTTATGTAAGATCTTTATGTATTTCGAGGAACTAACCTTTTATCCCTAAAGGTATTATTGGTGATTTATAATCATTAAGTATTTATCTTATTAATTAGTTATTAAGGGGTTTTGACTTAAATCAAGTTGTTTATTTTCAATTTATCTTTGGTTTATTTTTTGTTTATTATACTTTTACTTTTGCATAAGCATTGTAATCCTTAATCCTTTCCTCACTTGATTTGGAATGTATGGTTGTAAATAATTTTTATTTTATTTATGCTGAATGGTGGCACCAGTCGCATGGATTTAACTAATATGCAAATCCGGGCCTAATTATTAAATGCAATAATTATTTGAAGGAATTTGCAATCCGTGTAATTGCAAATAAATCATTGAATAATTAAGGGTAATAAATTACAAAACGTAAACGGAGGCTAACCACAAGGTTGGGTGGGTATTCAAACACCCACACCCAGTTTCTGAACACGATCCCTGATGATAGCTTCTGGGAACCTCTGTGGGATTCAATTGCTATACAATGTGTCCTGGCTTTTATCTAGGTGGTGACTCTATCTTCGAGTAGGCTTTATAACCTATTCATATTTCCTAGTAGGCCTCGAGCCCACACCGTGCTGTGATCGCTAAACACTTGGGTGCAAGCTAAACCCCACTGTTATAGTGGCAACTCCACTAGGGATAAAGAAACTGATTCCAAGTATTTTGTAATTTATCATCTTTAATTATTCTTTGATTTCTTTTACATTTATATTGCATTCACTACACTCTTCGCACACAATGAGCACTTCAATCTTGTTTTAACCCGACGATAGTTAGTATTTTGCTACTTACATTTCATTCAAACCTGGTGGTGGAATATTTGATTATTGTCACTCACAACACCTACTATCCACGTCGCATGGACCCTTAGGTGGGGAGACATACATGGATGTATATCATTGTGGGAGCCTAAGCTTACTAGCCAAGACTCAAGTTCATGTAGTGGCCTAGCAATTTTCCATAGGAATTTCTCAATTGCTTATGTTTCATGCCCTTTAATGGACCCTTAAAATCAAACCTGAGTTCATTGCAAATGGACCTTGTCAAGATGAGCCTTTTGTGCCTATTCTCAACCTATTTAAAATGAGCATTGTCAAAATGGGCCTATCATGCCCACGTTGGCCCATTGGAATAGATCTTGATAAGGTAAAGCCTTGATGTCATTCTCGGCCCGTTAAAGGCAGACTTTGGATTTATTTAGAGGATATGTTACTTGTTTGCTCTATTCTAAGAGTTATCTTGCATACATCGATTTTATAATCCCCTGTTGATAATTAAAACCCAAGTCAAAAATCCTAGGACAAGATACTTATCATTGAACATATGTGTGGGAGAAATAAGGGCAGAGGTCATCATTTTTTGAAGCTTTACATTTTTGCATTATGTATATATTAAATGTGCTTACTTGTTTTCTTGTTTTCTATGAATAATAAAATGAACCTGCATATCATGCATACACATCATGCATAATTCTGACGTGTGGTCTTACAACAGTATAGATCCATCAAGCACATCTAAGTGGGTCCAATCTAGTTCTAGTCATTTATTCAAAAGTTTAGAAACAGAAATGGTAGGAGATTTTGATCCTGAGGCTTTTAAGGTACAACTGAAAGAGGAAGTGTTCGCTGAAACCTGGTCTATAATGAGGGAGATGATAAGAGAGATAACTAAGTTAATCAGAGAAAATCAGCTAG
This sequence comes from Mallotus nudiflorus, assembly GCA_947683625.1. Classification (NCBI taxonomy): domain Eukaryota; kingdom Viridiplantae; phylum Streptophyta; class Magnoliopsida; order Malpighiales; family Euphorbiaceae; genus Mallotus; species Mallotus nudiflorus. Next base: position 297,935 of record CANTUR010000720.1, on the reverse strand, counting down.
CACAACTAACCAATCCGATTGATCTTAATAATAAAATTTAAGTGAGAGAAAGGGAAGGGGATAATGTAACAGTATTAGCTGATCCACTAAACCAAAGGAATGCAAATCTGGCTGAGGGCATAGAACAATCTGAGTGGGCCAAGAATATAACTAAGGTTGTGAGTCAAATGTAGATGATGATGAAGGAGAAGGGCATGGATGCTCTATTGACTACACCGATTTGAATCTAGATAGGGAAGATGATCCGCTGCCTCAAAAATTCAAATTCCCTAACATGAAAAAGTATTTAGGAACTGAGGACCCCCATTTGCATCTAAAGAAATATGTGACTTACATGAAAGCCACTGAACTGACTAAGGCTTAGACAATTAGGCAGTTTCCTATGTCATTAGAGGGTGCACCAATCTGTTAGTACTATGCTTTAGAACCCCACATTTAGTTTGATTGGAAAGAACTATATACAACATTTATGAAACAATGACCTCAATGTTCAATTGAAAGTGTCTTTAAGAGCTTTTCAAAATATTGAGTAGAGTTTTAATGAGTCCTTCACTAATTATGTAACTCATTGGAGAGGAAAACTATCTCAAATGAGGTGTTGAGTCAGACCAACTACTGTTGGCAATAGAAGGGTGTGTTTTGACATTTTCTAAAAAGTTAAGGGATTTGGGAATCCAAAATTTCAAATATTTATACAGATTTGAGTTAAAAAAGAATCAAATTTGGCCCAGAAAAAAGATTCTTTGGAGGGAGATCTAGGGGCAAAGATGATACCAGTTCAAGTTATAATGTCCAGATCAATACCATCAGATAACCAAGTAGTAGTCTATAAATTAACATTATTAGAAAACCCTAAAGTAATTTAGGGTAGCCTTTATCCAAAGTCCTCGAGAAGTTGATTAAGAAAAACCTATTACGACCCCTACCTTTGCAGTAACCCTTACCAAGTGCCAATCCGAAACTTTTCTATAAATTCCACTAGACTGTTGGATATGACACCAATAGTTGTGCCTAATTGAAGAACAAAATCCAAGACTTAATCAATGCAGGTATAATTATGAACCCCAAGACAAGAAACCTAAAATAACCCTCTGCTCAACACCAAAACATGCCACCACTTAACTCACCCATTTTAATAGTTAACATCAGCCTAACAGAAGAGCAAGTCTTGAGCTCTTTTGTTGACACTATTCCTAATCCACTAAAGCTTGCACTCAAACCAAAAGACCTAAACCAAAATAAATAATCCATCGAGTTTGTTGTGCATGTATTGGATATTTAGAGCTCTGATGATGAAGATGAAGTGAAGGGTGATTTATGGGATAATAGGCAACGTAAACCAAGCCAATTTGTGAAAAAGGTCAAGGAGAGAAGGCAAGAATTTAAGACTATTGAGCCTGAATTAGAAGAGATAAAGAAGACAGAAAAAGGGAAAGAAGTGATGAAAGACCAAGGAACCACCACTAGTGTTTAGGAGTTACTCATGCATTCCAGGGACCATCAGGAAGCACTAGTTCTAGCACTAGATTAGAAAAGGATCTCCACAAGTTATACTCCCAAGCAAATGATTAATTCCTTGATAAAAACCCCAAGGCACCATAATATTTTCTAATGATGATTTACCTTTGGAAAGGAGAGATCACCACAAAGCCTTATTCATCAAGGTTAAAGTTAAGGGGAAGATTACTTATTGTATTATGGTAGACAATGGTTCTGCCATTAATGTGTGTACATTGAAGATTCTATCAAAATAAAGTTGACTATAGAAAATTTAAAACCTTTTGAGGTAGTCATTAAGGCCTATGATGATACGAAGGGGCCCATCGAGGGGACGTTTAGAGCATTAGTCAGGATAGGACCTATCAAGACTTGGGTCAACTTGCATGTGATTGATATTCCTGTGACCTTTGCTATTCTATTAGGAAAAACATGGTTTCATCCCTTGGGTGGCATACCCTCTACTGTCCATCAAAAAATCAAGTTTCTGTATAAGGGCAAGGTTGTCACCATCTCCACGAACACCCAAAGAGATCCCTATGAGCCTAAGTTTTAAGGTTTGTGTAATTTACAAAGATGAAATAGATGAGAGGGTTCTTAACATAATGCATAATATGAAATTTATGCCCAGCATGGGATTGGGAAAGGACCAAAGTAGACCTTCGAGATTTATTGAGCACAAGGTACCCATTCTGAAATATAGAGTAGGGTTTGAAGGGATTGATGGTTCTGAAGAAGAAATTGACATCTGGAATCAGCCTGAGAAAGAAGAGACAGAGATTATGGCTGAGAGAAAGGGCTTGTAGGAAACCTTTATGAGAGAAGGCATCAGGCACCTATCTAATCAGACTCCAGAACCTCTTTTAATGGTTGGGGAAGTCATTCCAGGATTTGAAATCTTTATCGAGTCCATGAATGGAATAAAGAAAGCTAATGTTGAGGAAGTCCCTATGGAAGAGTTGGTACTAACTAAGGAAGAATCTGAGGAGAACACATCCGCTCTGGAGATGAAGGATATTGATGATCAGAACAAGGAGCTGGATTTCAAAGCCTATGTCCTTAATTCCATCATGGATGTCTTTTATGATGATTTTGATGTTTCTCTTACTTCTTTGTTTGAAACTGATGATTTTTTCTTTTTGAAAGTGAATGTAATGAAGTTTAAGTTTGCTTACTTATGTGATGTGTTTCCTAATGGTTATTCTGTTTATGATGATCATTTCATGCATATATTTGACATTAATTCCATGTAAATTGAATCATTTAATTTAGGCACAAATGACAACCTTAAAAATATATTGCTTACTTCTGATCTAATTCATAATGAGAGAGAAAAAAAGAAAGAAACATTAATAAAAAGACAAAAAGTATTTGCTTGGGGCTATGAAGACATGCCTAGGATCGACATGAAAATCTCCAAATACAAAATCCCTACAAATCACTGGTTAAGTAGAAGAAGAGGATATTAAGGCCAGAATGGGCACTTCTAGTCAAAAAGGAGGTTAAAAAGTAGCTAAAGGCAAAGTTCCTAAAGGTGGTAGAGGACATACAATGGTTAGCAAATATAGTTCCCATCCCTAAAAAGGATATGAGGGTTAGAATGTGTGTGGACCACAAAGATCTGAATAAGGCTTACTCGAAGGATAATTTCCCACTGCCACATATTAACACATTGGTTAATAGCGCAACTTTTAGTGCAATGTACTCTTTCATGGATAGGTTCTCGGGGTATAACCAAATTATGATGGTAGTAATAGACAAGCTGAAGACATTATTCATCACTGAGTAGGGCATATACTGCTATCGGATAATTCCATTCGAATTAAAAAATGCAGGAGCTACTTATCAGAGGATGAAAACTGTTCTGTTGCCCATTATGATCCATAAGGAGATAAAAGTGTATGTGGATGATATAATGGTAAAGTTTACAACCAGAGAAAGGCATTTTAAGGCTTTAGATAAGTTCCTAGCAAGGGCAAAAAGGTACAATCTCATACTAAATATGAAGAAGTGTATTTTTAGGGTAATGTTTGGTAAGCTATTAGGATACATTATCAGTTAGAAGGGAATAGAAGTAGACCAGACAAGGTTAAAGCGATTAGAGAAATGCCTATATCAAAGAATGAAAAAGAAGTCAGAGGTTTCATCGGACGTTTACAATATATTAGCAAGTTTATAGCTAAGTTAACTACTATTTATAAGCCAATCTTTAAAATTTTAAAGAAAAATCAACTTGTGATATGGGACGACAAATATCAACAAGCTTTCAAAGCCATTAAGACTTATTTAATAAATCCTCTAGTTCTACAGCCATCAAAACTGGGTAAGCCTTTAATCCTATATTTGTAAATTAAAAAGGATGCAATAGGAGCAACATTAGCCTAAGAAAATGAAGAGAGAATTGAACATGTGGTGTATTACTTAAGTAAGAAGCTCCTCCTGTATGAAGCCAACTACAATCTTATGAAGAAAATGTATTTGGCTATAATTTGGGCGACAAAGAAGCTCTGACATTACTTTCAATCTTATAAAGTACAAGCAGTTTCTAGATATAATCCCCTCAAGTACCTTCAATAAACTCCTTCACTCATAAAAAAGCTAGCCAGATGGTTAATGTTGGTCACTAAATTTAACATTAATTATATGGCAAAGAAAGTAGTAAAAGGAAGGGCAGTAGTATACTTTTTGGCTTAAAATCTAATGGCCAATTAGCAAGAATAAGAATTGGAATTTCCTGATGAGCACTTAGGGGCCATAGAGGTACAAGGGGGAAAATGTACTTTGACAGGGTCATTAACAATAAAGGGGCAGGTATTGGTATAATCCTGATCACGCCAGAAGAGGAAATGATCCCGATGGCCAAAAGGCTTGAATTCAAAGTAACAAAAAATCAAGCAGAGTACGAGGCTTACATCTTTAGTTTAGAAGTATTGCATAGTATGGGGGTAGAGGATGTTACCGTGTACAGAGATTCAATGCTGGTAGTAAATCGTGCTTCTAATAAGTAAGAAGTAAAGGAAGACAAACTGCGTTCATATTGGGATTATTTGGCTGCTATTTTACTGTCTTTTACTCAGTGTAAATTTATTCATCTACCAAGAGACAAGAACTAGATAGTTAATGCTCTAACTACTCCAGCTTCTATGTGGGAAAGTGGAAAATAAATAGGGGTCAGGCCCCTAATATTAATAAAGTCTCGAATTCCTTACTATGAGGAAATAAGGATGATGCCGGTGGATACCGCTAAGAAACCTTGATTTTATGATTTGCAGTGATACTTGGAGATGGGACAGTTCCCTGAAGATGCCGATAAGAAAGAAAGGATGTCTCTGCGAATGCTATCCAGACAATTCATTAACCACAATGGAATGTTGTACAAAAGAATGCCTATTAGTGTCCACTTAAGATATGTTGATAAAGAGGAAGCCTATAAACTTATGGAAGCAATTAATGAAGGGGTGTGTAGGCCACATATGAATGGGATCATCCTCATAAAGAAGATAGCTCACCAAGGTTATTTTTGGATTACCATGGAAATAGATTATGTCAAGTTTATAAATAAATGCCACAACTATCAAGCTTATGGGGATGTGAGCCATTTGTCATCCATGGAGCTTCAAGGCATGACTTCTCCTTCAAGGCATGTCATTGATACATTATTATGGTAATTGACTATTTCTCAAAATGGGTGGAGGCTAAGTCATATACTATGCTCAATTTGAAGCAAATGTCAAAGTTTATTGAGAAGAATATAATTTATAGATATGGACTGTCGCATCACCTTATTACTAATAATGGTGTCCAATTTTGGGCAGAGATGGTTGCACTATTAAGAGTCTATAAAATCAAACACCATATATCATCTTTATATAGGCCATAAGCAAATGGGGCTGTGGAAGCTGCAAATAAAAATGTAAAGAGGATCCTGTCTAAGACGATAGAGAATTATCAGGATTGGGCAGATTACTAATAATTTGCATTATGGGGCTACCGAACTACTACTAGAACTTCATTAAGGGCCACTCCATATTCCTTGGTGTATGGGTGTGAAGCCATATTATCAATAGAAGTTGAGGTTCGATCACTAAGGGTTCTCTTAAAATCTAAGATCCCCGAATATCAATGGGTGGAAAGTCAATTGGCACAGCTGACACTATTGGATGAAAAGAGGATGAAAGCTATCTATCATTCCAAACTATATTAGAAGAGGATAGCCTAGGCCTAGAATAAGAAGATAAAGTCAGGAAAGATCAAAGAAGGAGACTTAGTGATGAAGCTTATGAAGTTGATTATGACTGGTCCATACGGGAAATTCAAGCTAAATTGGGAAGGTCTGTATGGGGTGAAAAAGTTATTCTCCAAAGGTGTAGCTATACTATCTGGCATTAAAGGGAATCAATTTTAAGAGCCAATCAACCTAGACAAGCTCAAGAAGTACTTTCTATAAAAGTCAGAGAAAACCTCGAAAAGAGGCTGTCTAGGCAAAAGTTAAAAATAAAAATGAAAAATAAAAAGAATCTTACCGAACTGAAAACCTCAAAAGAGGTTGTCCAGGAAAAAGTTAAAGACATGCAAAAAGGAGACAAAGATGAAAATGGTTAGTTAGGAACTTGCAAAGGCCAGCCAACTAACAATATGGATGTCAAAATCATCAATCAACACCATACTAGACTTAATACATTGTTATGACTAGGGATAATTTGAATAGAACTCATATTTAATCTAAGGGTTTTACTATCAAGTCATATACTTGATGACCTTAGTAAGAATTGACTAACACAAAATGATAATGAAAAATGCCTCTTTATTAATAAAATGATAAAGTCAAAACATGGTCATACATAATTGACCTAGTACATATCACTAATATAATGATCATCGGTGGTCGGATCCTTGTTATAGTTTATGTTCCTCTGAATGATTCTACAAGGCCAAGTAGCCACTAGGTTATCCAGGAAGTTCTGGGTGAGGGGTCCTAGCTCAAACTCATGCACTAACTCTAATATTAGTTGCTTTTATCCATATTGGAAGCAGAGATAGGCCGGATTATAGAAGGTGGAAAAATTTAGGCCAATAACTTGAATGTAGCGAGTGTAAGAGCAAATAGTCATATGTTGCAATATCCACCATAGGCACATCCATTGGATCAAAGTATCAAGGAATGTGGATAACCAGCTCTGAATGTTCTCTAGTATGGGATATAGTTTTTTTGTTTGGTAATGTTTAGCTTTATGCCGTGTTATGTCTCGAGGAGGTTTAAGCAGTCATAGTTTCTCAAGGAGCCACATCTATGAAAGTGATAGGTATAAAAATGCTAGCAAATCAGAAAATAAGAGTCAAAAAATAAAAAGCTTACCTCTAACAAGAACGGACTCCTAGAAAATTGCTTGGTCTCCATAAAGTTATCCAGTCTAATTATGGTTTTTGCTAGAATGAGGGGGAACATATTGAATCCCATTTCCACTTGCTCCAAAATATGTAAAAGTTTTGAATCATGGTTTCTAGATGGTGAGATAAGTAGGAATTGGGCGTACAAGCAAAGGGCTGTCATCCGGGGACAATAGACTTCTCCCTTATCTACATCTGAGGTAGCTTTAAAGAAGGATTCTAATACAATGTCTGAGCCAAAGAGGTAGTGAGATGAAGACGAGGGTGGGAGATTGAACAACTGGGCCATCTGATATTGAACAGAATGTGAGTCTGGAATTCCAAGCATAGGGATTCCGAGTTGGCATGAAGAATCCATTTGATAACCTAGGAGGGCTTCAAACTCCTCTGGTAAGGGACATAACTTAACTGTATTAAACCAAAAAATATGTTTTTGAGGATCCTAGAACTGAGCTACCGCATGAAGAAATGGAAAGTTGATTCTTAGTAATTTGAAGATGGACAAGTGGAACGGCTCTAATTTAGCCCATGATGTGTTGTATAAGCTCTTTAGTATAGATTGTAGTAGTTTAAGGCTTCTTTCAGTCATAATTTAAGCTCTTAGGGGTATCCAGAGAGAGAATGGAGGTTTAGGGTAAAGATGTCTGAAATTTGGGCTAGAGGTGAAGGATTTGGAGCTAAAAAAGGAGAAACTGACCTAGCGATAAGGCAATCGCCTCATCAAAGATTCGTCACCTCAGTATGTAGAGGTGATCGCCTCTACAGCAGCAGGCTATAAGGCAATCACCTCTTCACCTCAGTATGCAGAAAGCCATCGCCTGTCCAATAGGATAGTTAACAAGCCTCTATTAGATTATAAACGTTTCAGCCTTGCAAATTGAAATGCAGTAGTAAAAGAATGGAGGAACATCTCTATAATTATCGATGCTAAAATTGTATGCAAAAATAAAAATTCATTGAAGTGACTTTTGCAAGCATCTGATTAATAAAAATAAAATGTGCAAATGTTAGAAGTAAATAGATGAACAATAATAGTAGTCAAAAGGGGAATAATTCATAGATCCTAGTCTATCAAAAATCTAACTCAATGCCTTTAGGGTTATCCTTTCCTTGCTTGAGGGTGGCAATCCTCATATGGCTGGCCTTATCATAATCTTATTCCAACATATCACAGGTTAGTAGATCATACAAGAATGCATACATATAGGTGTAGGAAAGATTGTTACCCTTCATTGTTTGGTGATGTCTAGCATATAATCCCTTTAAGCCTTGATCATCTGATACATGTATAGGCCTTACTCTAGAGGAATTTGTGTTATTAAGAGAATGTTAGAACTGACAAATGCATTGAGAATAATTCAGGAAATAGGTTAAAAGTAAACTTAAGTGAGTGGCATCCCCATGAGTATATGCAGGTGTGAGCTCCTCATTTAAGGTAAGGAATTAATGAGACAACTGCCCAAGAGGAACCCAGTAATGTGCCAAAGAATCAGGGGTGTAAATGAAACTACCAACGATAAATTAGGAGATAGAGGTCCTGGGGGGTCTCATCTCCTCAGCCACAATTGAAGTCCCCTCTTTGCTCAGATCCAAATGGCATCTTAGAGGCTCTCTCTCTCATGCTTAAGTTATAGCCAAGGATGCAAGTCTGGTCATTACAACCTGAAAATAGGAGAAAATCGTGTCAAGACATGATAATTTTGGATGAAAAAGGAGTGTCAAATGATTACCTAAGAGGTAGAGGCAGTAACTAAGGGAATCATCTACAAGAGGTGGGTTCGAAAAAACTCAATGTACTAGCTCTTAATCTAGACAGTATGGTCCATGGCTGGCTGTCTAGCAATAGCCTGATCCAGTTCAACCGTTCTAGCTCGTGAGTCCACAACATATTCCTTCGAGGGGATTTAGGCACATGCCTCACACCAACTCCATGGTGCCAGTTTAAGATTTGCTCACCAAGGTACTAGACTCGATAGCCTTAACCATAAAGGAGGACCCTCCTCTAAGCTAATAGTATGGAACGAGTCATCTCCATATTCCATCCACCATCAGGACCTCATAAATCATTCTGAATCTATAATGGAAGTATCAATAGGTAAGTATGTAAAATTTTTAAAATTACTAACATGTAATATGAGCATTATAGGTACCGCATCCTATGTCAAAGAGTTTAGATGTTGTCAGTGAATGTGTACTCTAGCCAGATGTCTTTTCAGAACATGGCTGCTACCCCACCTACTGATGGTGGAGAAATATCCCCTACTCATAGTACACCGATGAGCAACTCTAGCTCTAACGCCTAAACCTGTAAAATAAAAAGGGATAAAAACTGTTAGTGAGCAGATTTTAAAATAAATCAAAAAGAGAAGGAGGTGGAACTCACCAGTACAGTATGCCAGAAGTCATAAAATCTTTTGGCCCTATGAACCACCTCATCTATACTTCGGTACAAGAAGGCTAAGGCACAGCTGCCCCAATCAAATAAAGATACCTAATCCAAGTCCTGGAGAGCCAGTAGGAATATCAAATCTATCGAGCTAGCAATTTCAGCAAAAGAAGTTAGTGTCGAGAAGGTAAATAAGGAAAACTCGTACCTCCTGGTCTATCTCACGGGAAGTGACTATTGTCGTAGCTCTATCCCATGTATAAAAGCTCCAGATTAAGTCAAGCTTAAGGGTATGGGTCCCCTTTATATCCAGGTCTATACCTTTAAGGCACTCAATGTAGGCAACCTTGTCTATGGTCAGTTGATAAAGGCTCACATCAAAGGGAAGATCTCTAGCACACGGGACCCCAGTGATGGCAGTGACAGATGGGATCCAGAGTGAGCCCCCTGAATGGAAGGTGGATGGTGTGTGTCATGACAAACCATCTCTCCATCAGTGCATAGAGCAGTTGATAGTCTGTCTGACCTTGCTCTGAAAGGAGTGACAGTATAAAGTCCTTGAATACGATGTCCTAGATCCAGTCCTTTTGGTCATCTGTCGAGTCATCATAGAAAACCCGGGCCCCGTGGAAGTTTTCGATGCCCTTGAATATCTATGCATTATGCTACAAAAGAGAAGGAACAATTGCTCAATTTTATTATTTTTCAAAGTAAAATGACTAAGTGGTCACATACAAGTTCGTTCGCCTTGTTATAGAGGCGTAACACCTCATAGAAGAGGGCGATCGCCCTTTTGCATGAGGCAATCATCCTTAGGCATAAAACGATCCCCTGCATGCTGGCATAAAGGTGATTGTCCCCTTACCATGAAGCGATCGCCTCATCAGTGAGGTGATCGCCCTAACAAAGAGGCGATTGCCTCTATGCATCAAAGGACAGCGAATGGTTTCTCTATTTTTTCACCCAAAATCATAAATGCATGATTAATCAATTTAGTTTTCAATCATAAATGATAAATGGATATAAATGCAGTCTAACCTGATGTAGTTTACATGAAAATGAGAAGTATTCAGAAACTAACATCTTCAGATGCTGAAGAATAAATATGGCTCCTCAAATCTGCAAGAGGGGAATGGAATCTCCTTTTGAGAATCTGAGGCTATGTAGGGTCTTCATAAAAAAGGGAATCCGATCCCATTCAGACACTGGTGGTGTCCTTTCATCATCCATTTTTTGAAAGAGTAGGTGTGCGGTAAGGAAGGAGGAAAAGAAAAAAAGAGAAAAGAAAGAAGAAAGGGAAGGAAAAAAAAATGAAAAAGAAATGAAAAGTGTATTTTTATAGTGGAAAAGAGGGTTTAGGTTAGGTCTTTTCAAAAAAATAAAAAATAGTAAAAAATGAACAATGTATGGGGTCAGGAGAAGCCAAGGATTAAGAAGGGCTATTCAAGTTATATACCTGAAGCTCATAGTTGAGAAGGGTTGTTCAGGTTGTATACTAGGAGCTCGTAGTTAAGAAGGGCTATTCGAGTAGTATCCCTGAAGCTTATGATGAGAGAAGGGTTATTTGTCTAGTTGAGAAGGGTTGTTCGGGTTTTATACTTGGAGCTTATAGTTGAGAAGGGTTGTATCCCTAAAGTTCATAATAATAGAAGGGATATTTGGGTTGTATCCCCGAAGTCCTATTTTAGTTGAGTGACGATCGAGCTAGGAAAACTTAAGAGTCGTGGTATCAGTTAAGTGGCAATTGGGCCAGGAAAACCTAAGAGTCTTTGTTTCAGTCAAATGACAATCGAGCCAAAAAACTTGAGAGTTTTTATGTCAGTTAAGTGACAATTGGGTTAGGAAAACCCAAGAGTCTTTGCTTTAGTGAAGTGACAATTGGGCCAAGAAACCCGAGAGTCTATGTCTCAGTTAAGTGTTGTATCGGGCTAGGAAAACCTGAGGGTTATCATTTTTAGACAAATTACCAAATATTAATGAGTGGCTAATTAGGCTAGGAAAACCCGAGGATCATATCACGTTTAGAGATTGAAGAATTCATCTCTCGAGTGAAACTTGGGAGTCAGGTATGTTGTTTATTATTTCTTTTATTTTGAATGTGATTTTTTTAAAAAAAATTTCATGGCGTGCATTTGGTTTTATGAAAAATCGGGGGGCAAATTATAGACACCCAGTTCGATCGACCTATAATATAGGGTGAACTATGGATGCTCAGTTTGTTTAGCCCACGATAGGCCCCCATGATGAGAAATGTAAAACTTGAATTTAAGAAAAAAACCCTAAATCTTCTAAAAAATGAGCCCGAGGGCTAAAAATCCTATAAATAAGTCTAAAACCCTTACAAAACTAGTCTAAATTGCCTAGGCCCATCAGGCCTAGTGCAGGGCAGGCTAGAGAGGCAAATGCCTCTGTGAAGAGGTGATTGCCTCTATGGAAGTTATTGAAGAGGTGATTGCCTCATCGTAGAGGCGCCACCTCTACAGCAGCCACTTGCCTCTATATTAAATGTAGAAATGATCAAGGCAGCCAATTTAGTGGGCCACCTCCTCTGTAACCCAGCCTCTGGTCTAAAAAATAAATCCTTAAGAGAAGAAAGAGGCTAGAAAATGCAATGATAGAGGGTAGTAGTGGGGGTATAGGCTAGGGGAGTGAATAAAAGGAGGAAAAAAGAGAGAGAAAGGGACCTTTTGGCATTTTTAGAAAAAAAAGACTTAGCAAAAAAGGTGGCAGAGAAAAGTAAGCTCTGGGGAAAAGGGAGTAAGAACATTTAGAGAGGAAAAAAGGCCTAGAGGTTGATTTGTTTAAGGAAGAGAAAGGAAGAAACTTGCATTTAAGGAGAATATCAATATCTCCATTCATTTCTGAGGGCCAACTTTTTTAAAGCTCATTCTTCAGTAATTATCTTAATTCTTTTCTAGATTAACAAATAGATTTGCATGATCCCCTTGCTTGATTGCATAATCTCTAGTTTATTTGTTTACTAATTTATGTATTCATTTCCTTGTGTTATTTGTAATGTGTCTTGCCGTTAGCATGATCCCTTAAGTTTTGGGTGTAATTATGCATTTAGCTTGCTTTTTATAATAGATCCTTACTTAAAATAAAAGGTTTGTTGGTTAAAGAGTCATTTGAGACTGTTCATCAGGCAATCGCCTCTCAGAGATGTGAACACCTCACTGCCTGTCATGACCCAAATCGGGAGTCATGACCAGCGCTAGAAAATGGGAATTCTTTCGAATTCAAAACCCGTAACAAGCCTTAGAAAAATAAAAGCATGCAATAAATAAATAAAATACACCAAAATAAAAATCTTAAATCAATATATAAAAATAAATACTCATGTCATATCATAAAATAAAAATATTCGTATACATTATTCAGAGAAAGGTCTCTGATATTAAAACCATTTTACAGATACAAACAACAACTACAACTGCAGTTTTCTAGTATAGAATAAAAATTAGGTAAGTAATTTACATAGACTAGCCAGGGCTGAAAAAGTCCAGTGGATGGGCCTACTACTAAGGTCTGAGGAAGAAGAATCTCCTGTAAAAATAACAACTGAGGGGAGTCAGACCTCACTAAGTGAATTATTATATTATATATACATGCACCTCCTAATGTCATATGCAATCAATCATCAGTATATATAATAATATATATAGGCATTTCACACTGATGCTGAAATCACTTTATTTATAATAAATGCTGGAAAAACATTTAGTTTAGTGAAGATTAAATAGAACCCTATTTAAATAGCAACCTCAATCAATATTACCTCTAGCCATATAGGCTCATTTAATTTCAAATTAATTCTTTTATTCCATTTGGACAGTAGACTGGCCTTGAGACACTAAGTCAACCAAGCTTCAGCAATCTGACTATCAGTGTGATTGGCCCCGAGACACTAAGTCAACTGAGCTCTAGCAACCACACTACTTACTCATATCAAACCTAAAAGAATCAATCAATCATATATAACCTCAAGTGATTCACAACTCAACCCTAAATCTATCGCACCGGTACGTACACGGTCCTAGTGCTGCCCACTAGGTAGTACGTTCAATTGATATCCTTTAAATAAAATTCAATATACATATGGAAAAATAAATAATGCATATTTAAACATAATAACATTCATAGCAGTGAAATAAACCATATATATACCAAAAATATACCTAAAATATACTAAGTATATTTCAAGTATATATATGCTAAATAAATTCAAAATCAACCATAAATATACCGAATGTAAACCATAAATATACCAAAAATATATTAAGTGTATTTTGAAAATATATCATGTATTTATAGTGAAATATACCAAAAAGATACTAAAAATATACCTAACAGATACAAAAATAGTTAATAAAACAATTCATAAATAAATACATAATAAAACATGAATATTCTAAATCATGCATCCTATATGTAATGTATATATAAGATAATAACTCACAATGCTGCGTTCCATGAGACTGGCTTGACGAACCTGGTCCAATAGGTCTTGGTCTCGGCGCAACTAGAAAATAAAATAATAACAACAATCAGAATAAATCTAATTTATGCTTCTAAAAGAGACTCAATCTAGGAATACGAAACTCAAACAAAACACGAAAACTCAAGATCAAACCGATATCATGTTTTACGAGAATTCTATTAAAAATTCGGTAGAACCTTCTTTGTAAAACAAACATCTCCCTACTAAAAAGTAGAGTCAATTCTGCAAAAAAAATGCACTTCTAACACAAAACACTCAACACCTCCGGTTGGGACTCCAAACTGCACAATTCCCAACTGAGGTTCATAAATTTACCAAAAATACATTTAATATAATAATTATAGTAAATATCAATAAATTCCATAAATATCCTCAAAATATCAAAATATAATATATTTAAACAATAAAACACCAAATATAATTATTTTCACAATAATTAACTAAAAATCTCAAATAATAATATCATATTATTAAAATCCAATTTTTCAATAATTACACAAAAAATAGTAAAAAAATTCATTTTAATATATTCAAATAGCTTAAATAGCCTAAATATATAATAAAAATAATTGAAAACCCATTTAATCACCAAAATAGTAAATAATATATCATTTGAAAATAATTTTCAAAAATTAGTATTAATTAGTTAAAAATAGTAAATAATTTATAAAAATCATTTTAATACCTTAAATAATTCTAAAACCATTTACAACATATTATTTAGCAATAATTATCACAAAATTACACAATTAACTCAATAAATCAAAATATACATAATATAATTAATATTCCTAAAAATTATCTAAATTCGCCAAAAATTATTTTAAATATTCTAAAATTATTAACTCACATTATAAACACAAATTTAACTAAATTTGCAATAAAAATAATTAATTAATATAATTATCAATAATTCAATATTTAATATTAAAATAATAAAAAATACCCATAAATTCAAACTAACTAAAAAAAATTAACAAAAAATATTTTTAGCAAGATCGAGCTACCAAGAACAATCATTCAAAAACAAAAATCCACAAATAAATCAATAACTATCTAAAAAAATAAAACCCTAAATCACATAAACAAAAACTTGAAATAACTCTCAAACTAGGAGGATTGAGCTTGAAAAGAGCTTAGAATCGTGATCACCGGAGCTCCAGGAGTTGAACAAGATTGACAGTGCAAGCTGAGGTGACCGAATTCGTGAATGCCAACGTGGAGCTTCTTCTATTGTTGTTATCATTTCTATACTTCCAAGTGGCGGTCCGGCAGTCCTTAGGTAGCGGAAGACAAGGAGGAAAAGGGGGAAGGGATGGCGGTGGGTGGTGGCAGCGAGAGGCGATCCGACGGTGGCTGGTTAGAAGTTGCCAAGAGTTACAGAAAGAGGAAGAAGAAGAAAAAGAAGAAAAGAAAGAAAAGAGAGAGAGAAGGACCCGAAAAAAACAACTTTTGTACTTTTTAATATGAAATTACCAAAATGCCCTCCATTTAAGTTATTGATAATAAAATAATAATAATAATAAAAATGATAATAGTAACAATAATAATAATATTCATAACAATAATTATAAATACAATAATATTAACAAAAACAATAATAATAATATTAATCTCACATAAAATAAATTATTGTTACGTAAATAATTCTCTAAAAATAAAGTACGTAACTAGTATTAGTAATTAACAATAATAGTACACAATTAAAATTTAAAATTATTAATACTCCATATCCCGAAATAATATTATTTAATTTAAAATTCATTGTCATTACACTACCATAAGGCGATCACTTCTCCACAGAGGTGATCACTACTCTGACAGAGTCTCATACGACTTTGTCTCATTTTTGTGTATATTGTAGCGTTCCATGCATGTATAGGCCTTAACTACTCAAGCCTATTTTGTATGATCCCCACAATATCATTCAAATTAAAGTCTAACATTTACCTTTTGTAGCCTTGTATCCTTATTTATTTAATAGTTTCTTGAGTTGATTTTTGTGAATTTTTTTATGTAAGATCTTTATGTATTTCAAGGAACTAACCTTTTGTCTGTTGTAGGGATTCGTCAGTGATTTATAATCATCAAGTATTTATCCTATTAATTAGTTCTTGAGGGGTTTTCACTTAAATCAAGCAGTTTATTTTCAGCTTATCTTTTGTTTATTTTTGTTTATTATACTTTTACTTTTGCACAAGCGTTGTAATCCTTAATCCTTTCCTCACTTGATTTGGAATAAATGTTGTAAATTATAATTTTTGTTTTATTTTATGGTGAATGTTGGGACTAGTCGCATGGATTTAATTAATGTGCAAATCTAGGCCTAATTATAAAATGCAACATTGTTTGAAGGATTTTGCAATCCATGTGATAACAAAGAAATTATTGAATAATTAAGGGTAATAAATTACAAAACTAAATGGAGGCCAACCGCAAGATTGGGTAGACATTCAAACTCCTATATCCAGTTTTTGAATCCGATCTTTGATGACAACTTCTGGAGACCACCGTGGGTTCCAGTTGTTGTACAGTGTATCTCGGCTTTTATCTGGGTGGCGACTCCATCTCCGAATAGGCTTTATGACTTATTTCGTATTTCCCAGTGAGCCTCGAGCCCACACAGTGCCGTCATCGCCAAACACTTGGATGCACGCTAAACCCAGCAGCCTACAAGTAGTAATAGAAGTAAAAAATTAAGGAAATTTCCCATATTTAGAATGATTATTTTATTATTTATTTTTATTGTTTCCGTTTGTTGATTTTTATGAAAAACAAAAAAAAATAACAATGAAACAATAAAAAATTATTAAATATATTAAAAAATATTATTTTTTATTAATAGTAAAAAATTTTATTTTTGTTGTTAAATTTGTTATTAATAATAAAAAATTGAAAAATAACAAACAGCAAAAAAATAAACAAAAATCAACAACTAAAAAAATTTGAATTTTTGTTGCTTCAATTGTTGTTTTCAAATATTTTTTGTTATTAATTTTTGTTAAAAAAAAAGTAACAACAAAAAAAATTATGAAATATTTTTTAAAAAATATTATTTTTATTATTAATAGTAATGAAAGTAAAAATTAAGGAAATTTTCCATATTTATTATTAGTTCTGCATGTGATGAAATTAAAATAACAGAATTTGTACATTTTTTTATTTGAAAACAAGGCATAAGCCTAAAAATTACATCAGAACTAACCGACTATGGCCAGTACCCAATTTATCATAGTCCAACAAATGACTAATCTCCAAAGGAGGAGCCTGAAACTTATGACAACCTAAATTCAGATTTGCTATACAGTCAGTAACTTAATTTGCTTCCCCATAGATATGGTCTAGTCTCACATTCCAAGGTCAACGTAGAAGTTCATGAACAACACTTACCAACTAAAAATGCCTGTGGCACTTGTTGTTTGTCTGTTGAATCAAATTTAACACACTTTTACTATCCATTTCCAACATAAACTTCCTAAAACTGAGATCCCAAGCCAAAGAGAGACCCTAAAAAATGTCCCATAGTTCTGCAGCAGTAATTGAGCAAATACTAATACGAAGCGCAAAGCCAGCCACCCAATTCAGCACCAATCTCTTATCACCCCGTATGCTGTCGACTGTGAAGAAGAAGAAAAGTGGGCTACATCATCTTTAAGGTTTAACTACAACTTTTTAATTTGGGCATAATCTCAGAGGTAAACATTACCAACATAAAATTGCAACTGGATTCTCTTTTGTTGCTTTGCAAATTCTAATTCAAATTGAAATGAACAAATTTCAATTTTCACTTCATGTATAAAAGGTTTTCATTAGATCTTAGTTTTATAAGAAAAATCATTAGAACAAAGAGTGAAACGATCAAAACTAAAGCAAAGAATCTGAGGGAACAGGAGGCAACAAAAATTGGTCCAATACTTATCTTCTTCCCAACTTATAGAACCATTGAACGTTACTTCTCCCATCTCTACCAATACATAGCTTCGATAATATTGAAAGAAGAAGACTAGAAAAAAGAACGTTTGAAGAAGAATATGACATTGGAATGAGAGTGAATGAGAGAGAGAGAGAGGGGGGGGGGGGGGAGAGAGCGAGCACGAAAAATAGCAAGGAGATAAAGAGAAATCTATTTTTGAAAAAATTAATTTTTTCAAATATTTCTAAAAATTTTTTTTATGAACATTTTTTTTGAAAGATTTTTTTTACTTTTGATCTATTTACGTAAAAACCCCAACAACTAATCCGCATAAAATGTGACCAATACACCTATAGTCTCCATTCTTAAAGCTAAACATATTAGCCATTTTTCCAATTATGAATGTCACTGGGTTGAAATTTTGAAATTTATATATTGGTATTTATCAAATATTTCCGACTGAAATTCATATTCGACATCTTATAATTTAAAAGTAATTTAATTATATAAAAAAAAGGTAAACTCACTGGTGTTTTCTTTACAAAAAATTAGATTCTTGATGTGGGTTATAAAGACACGCAAAAAAATCAAAGGGGTAGCTTACATTTTGCAAGCCTAAAGATCTTTTAGGAAGTTTCTTGAATTCCCCCAATCCAATCACTGAAGTTTTTCTGTTGAACTTGGATTTTGAAGAAATTGATGGTTTTAGAGGGGATAAATTAATAATCATTTTCTTAATTGGAGGAAGAACAAACTCATCCTCCTCCTCCAATCTTTTTGAGCGTTTAGGTTAGTGATTTGTATGTGGTGGTGAAGGCCATCAAGTAAGACTTTGCAATTGTGGCCTCCGGTCGAAATCAGGCTATTAAGATATTCAGGTATAAAGATAATTAGATTTGTATGCATTTTTTCTGATTCAATTAAACTGAATATTTAAGTATAGTGAAGATGAAACAGAGCAGCTTAGAGCTTGGATTGATTTTCTTGTAACACAACTAGCTTAGCTGTTATAAGTGTTTTTCCTAAATGTAGTAGTCTGAGGACATTTAACACTTGCTTAGATGGTTTATTATATGTAATGTCACCTCAACAGTTATGCATATGACCAGATTGTTCTATGATCTGAACTTAATTAGTTGAGCCTTCTTTATTAAAAGGTATCTATAGTGTGTCAGAAAGTATATGGAGTGTCTCCTTAAAATCTAAAACTAGAATCTTTCGACACATACAAAAACGTGTCAATATAGGAAGAATGTTATAACTAAGTTGTCAGAGGGAAATCATAAGAGGAGGGTTGGCGCAACCGCTTCAGCTGCTGAAATTAATAAAGACAATGGCAATGATAATGAAGCATAAATGGAGATCAATCAAATCAATTTCAATATAGAAAATCCCAGGCAATGCACAAAAATGCATTGAACAATCCTTATAATTGGACCTGCACGCTAAGCTCTCTACATGGACTTTTTGACTAAAAGATTTATCATTTTCAGAAAAAGGTCTAGTTTCACACCTGTAAATGGATTGGAAGACTTTCACTGTCGCATGATGTCTTACTTTCCAAACGTCCGTGCAATTTCTACAAGATAAGGACAAGCAATTGCGACTTGCAAGCCATAAGGAATAAACTAGAATGTTTGTAATTTATTTTCAATAAATAAATGCTTATATTGTTGTGTACACGGTGGACTGGATTCCACCCAATTCCGGTCTTATCACGTCCACACCATTTGTCAACCCAACTTCTTACAAATACTGTGTTAAAGTCATTATTAGTATAAACTCTTACTATTTTTTATCCGTAAATCAATTGTCTAAATCCACCAAATTTTCATGAAGATTTTACTAAATTTTTAAAAGATTTTTTAATAACTTAAAAAGATTTGCATGACTGCTTGTCATGGAACTTACATGAACAACTAGTTTAAGAAAAAGATTTTCAACTAAATAAGTAAGTTTGCCAACTTGCAAAACAACTTATCTTGCAAATGTCAAAACAATGAATTTGGACAAAACTCTTTGCATTATAAATAAGAATGTGCATGGCAATGAGTGTTAAGTAATTTTTTAGTGAAAAATCATGTGAGAGCAATTAGCAAGAGCAAATAAATTGTGTTGTGTATAAGTTCAGCGGTACTAGTGTGAGAGGTTGTAAAAAAAGGGCGAAGAGTGAAAAGTGAGTTTAAGTGTGTAGGTAGTGTATGTATTTGAGTGATATAATAATTTTTGTTGTAATAGTAAATTTATTTTTAGTGAAAAATATCTATTGTTCACTATTTTTTATCCCATTATTCATGTGCTATTTTATTATTATATAAACTCCAACTTGACAAGTAGTATTAGAGCCTACTCAATCGAGGGTTTGGCCACTTGCATTTTACGTATAAAAATAGTTGTACATGGGAGATTTTACACGTGCACATTTTGAAATAAACTGAGGAATCAACTCTCTTCACTAAGAACATCCATCACTTGAAAAAAAAACACACATATTTCATATTTAGGTTCAGGCTTGTACAAATGGTGATTTGGACACTCTGGTTTTTCAATTCTTCATATTTGTGTTCACATCATTTTTCTATTTTTCAGTGGTGTTTTATTAATTTGATATAAAAGTAAATTCAATGTAGGGCCTATTTGGTTTATCTATTTATAGGAGCTCATAGCAATTGTGAATAGTGGATAGACTAAAAATATCTATAAAATAAACTAAAAGTAAATATTTTTATTAGTAAGAAGCATGCTTGCAATAAATGAAAAGGTAAGAGTTTTTGTATTTATAGAAGGTGCTTTTGTGGTATTTTTGTAAAGGTCTTTATATTATATCATATTTGATTCAATCCAAAAAAAAAGGAGGGAATAAAAACAAACAAAAACTTAGTTTGCTTCTATTTCTATAAATCACAAATCAATTTTCATAAGTAGATGAGTGGTAGAGGATTTTCATAATTTGAGGAGTGTTAGAGGTGAATTGTGTAAAGTTTAATGGTAAAATTATGCATTTGATTAATTGAAAATACCACGTGTCAAATTGTTGCTATGAAACATGGTAATATTGTAAAAGACTTCATGTGGTGCTAAAATAGAGGTGAAGAGAAAGTGGATAAAATGTAGATATATTAGAGGTTAATAAAATGAAAAAGGTAAAGAAATATTAAAGAGGGAAAAAAAGGGGTTAGAAGGAAGTGACTTGAGCAAACTGAAAATGTATAACACCACATGTTAAATTGTTAACTTAAAGAAGACTTCATGTATTTATATAGATAAACTATAAGACAGGTTAGAATAATCTCCACATGTATTTATATAGATAAACTATAAGACATATTGGAATAATCTCCAAAGTGACTGTTAGGCAAGTGCATATACGAGGCAGGTTGGATTGTTCTAGCACCAAACTTTATTTGGATTAGATGTAATATAAAGATGCTATGAAAGTGGGTTGGAGTGATACATGTGTGTAGAGCTATTGATTCAATTCAACCAAGAAAACAAGAGCTTGGTTTTCTTCTGCTAGCATAACTCAGTAAGTGTACGGATCGTAACAAGTAATAAAGTGATAAGTAGAGTATCGTTCCTACGAGAAAAGGATACTAAATACTAACTGTCAATCAATTTTTCTTATCAAGCACAAATCAAATTAAATAGCAAGAATTAAATTACATAAATTAAAATACACTATCTACTCTAATTAATCTAATTAAATCAATGGGGATAAACTAGACATTGAATTTTTTTCACTAGTTAGGATTTGAATTATATAATTAAATTCAACTATTTCAATAATCACATTCAAGGGTAAATTACTCTAAATTACTTAAAGTCTCTTTTGAGATCATTCAAGCATGCCAAAACTAATTACTGCATATTTTCATGGTCAAGTCAATTAATTAAGGCTCATTAAGTTCCTTAGCAATTTATTAATCCCCGAAGGATTCGTCTACTTTTGTGATCGAGGTTCTTAAGTCTAATGAGTTATAAGCTAGCAGATTACTCAACTTTCGTTGATAGAAATTTACCTATAAACATGCAAAAATTTAAGCCTTTAATTGAATACAAGATGTTAAGCACAACTTATAAAATTGATTGAAAATCAAATCATTAATAAGAAATAAAAATTCCAACAAGTCTAACTAGTTATTCCAAAACCAAACTCTCTTTAATTTAGCTTCATAAGAAAAGAAGAAAAATAAAAGATAAAACTCATTGAAAACACGCTTTAATCTTCAATCCTTATTAAGCTCTTCAATTCCATACTTCGCCTTCTTGGCAAAGGTTTTCCCCTCTTAAATGGCTCCTTTGTATCCCCTTTTATAGGAAAAATCTGATGGAAAACCAACTTGTACTTGAATTCTTAAAAAGAAAGTTTTCTCTGAATAAGAATGATTCTCCCTGATAAAGAATGAATAAAAACCCTTTTTTATCCCCCTTTTATATTGCAAATTCAATAGAAACCTAATTTGACATTGAATTTTCAAGTTTCATCTAATAAAGAATATTTTTCTACTCAACATGGCTAAAGCATAACTTAAGCATAGCCATGTCACATCCTCACTTTTACGGTATGGCTTTAAGTATGGCCGTACTTAATTCATGCTGAGCTTTCACATTTTCTTCAACTTGGATAGAAGTAATCATGGTTTCAAGCATAGTCATGCTTAAGCCATGTGGTCCTTTGTAGATTCTTTAATTCACACTGAAGAGGGCACAATTTTGAGCATACCCGTGCTCTATCCCATGTCACTACTCCTTCAATTCCAATGGTTAACACGACTTCCAGTATGGTCGTGCTTAAGCCATGCTACCTTGATTCATCTTTTAGAACGTGACATGGGCACAATCATGCCTATGTCATGGCTATGTTCAATAGTCCTTGACTATTTTAGTCTTCCTTTTCAATCTCTCCTATAAAAAAAGGGAAACTCTTATTAATATCAATTAAAAACTCCTAAATAAACTAAATATAATATGAAATTAGAATGAAGGTCCAACTTAAACAAATGCCTAAGTAAACTTAAATTCTTCCCAATTATTACTAACTATTTATTGAAAATTCATTAAAATTCAACTCTATAACATGTATAAAATTACACTAAACAAATTCCCCCACACTAGAGCTTTGCTTTTCCTCAATTAAAAATTAGATTTGAACATTTAAACACTAACTCAACTACAACCAAAGAGTTACAATTTCTAAGACATGCAAATGGACAACATTGAGATTGAAATATGTTTACTAAAGAAGATAATCTAACAATACATCATATATGAACAATTTACTAATCACAACTCAAGTATATAATCTATTTGAAATCCAATGAACATAACCTAAGGAGAAAAACAAAATGGGTTGAATTCATTTTACACTCCATTTCACAACATCTTTTCTTTTATTTAATGAGTGTGTTTTATGCTCCATCTTATCTTTTTCCTCTCTAATCAAATCTTTCCACTTTATTAATCCCTCGTTGTTCCCGCACTACTAAGCGTGGATACTACTATATGGGTTCTTTAGATACTCTTACTCTAATTAGAGCATTGGAGTAGATTTAGAGCATGTAAAAAATTTAGAATTAAGCATTACTCGTACTAAAGAAAAGAGAGATTTTTTTTAATAAAATTTCATTTAACCTCCCAATTTCATGCTCAAATTCAATTTTTCAATTCATGCTTAGGTTGTAAAAAAAAGTTATACATATATAAAGACCATGTTCAACTATCTTAATTAATAAACCAATCGATATTTCAATAATTTAATAAAAAAATGCATACTTATACACTGTCGCCCTTTAATTGTAATTGAGCTTCAATTTTGCACAAAACTAAAAAAAATGTTTTAAGGATAAACATCACAAAAAATGTGGAGAAATTGAGTTAAAAGTTAATGAATCTCATCACATTTTAAAAAAAAGATTTTATTTTCTTAATTTAACTAATATGCATGCAAAAATAAATAAAACAAACATACATAAACACACAAACATTAAACATAAAAACATTATCCTAAATTTTGACATTCTCTCCCCACACTTATCTATGGCATTGTCTTCAATGACAAAAATATTAAAATAAGAAAAAGAAAATAAGGACTTCCCTAGTAAGCATTTGTCTTCCTTTTATGCTTGCTCCAAATGTTTGAATGACCTATAAAATAAAATAACAAAAACTAAGAATAATAGAAAAAACTAAAAAAACTTAAATAAAAGAATAAATCAAAGCATGTTGGGTTACCACCTAACAAGTGCTAATTTTAGGTCATTAACTTGACCCTTTGAATATATAGTATCACATATGCAACCGAACATAAGAAAGTGTTCTTAGAAGCATCTTCCTTTCCTTACTTTTATTAGGCTCCTTTATGCCTAGGTAATAAAGTGCAGACTCCACATGCCAAATTTTTTATTCTAAAATTACTTGAAGAATGTAAGGCTTTTTATGCGGGTTCTCAGACAATCTAACACCTTTCATGGATTACTCATATATAACCGTAATAGGTCATGGAACATGTGTATTGTCAGTTATAGATGGCTCATCTGCATTCCTTATAACTTCAACAATTGTTACAATTTTATCATCCAAC
This sequence comes from Mallotus nudiflorus, assembly GCA_947683625.1. Lineage (NCBI taxonomy): Eukaryota > Viridiplantae > Streptophyta > Magnoliopsida > Malpighiales > Euphorbiaceae > Mallotus > Mallotus nudiflorus. The sequence continues at coordinate 273,670 of CANTUR010000720.1, read as the reverse complement.
TCATCTTGAAGTTGAGTTGAGTGATTTTATACTTCTTCATCCTTGATGTCTACAAATTGATTATTACACTTGGAGACTTCTTCTATTTCTTTAGTGATAACCTCTTTTTACTTATCATGGCACAACTCAAAATTTTCTTCATCATCTTGACTCAATGTGCTCTCATCATCCTATATACTTTCTCCTTGTGCTGGTTGCATTGAGCAATTCATGGGTGCACACAATTGAAGTTTTTGGAAGCATGCAATTTGACTTTCTACAATTTAGTCTAGCTTTGAATTGATGTGCCTGAAACGCTCCTCATGTTACCTAAGAGTCTCCTCTAATTTATGATTTGCCTTAGTTTATGTCACGACCCAAACAAGGGAGTCATGACTGTCGCTAGGGAACGAGAATTCTTTCAAATCCGGAACCCTTAGCAAGCCTTAAAAATAAAAATGCATGCAATAAATAAATAAAAATACACCATAATTAAAAACTTAATTCGATATAAAAATAAATACTTAAATGTCATTTCACAAAATAAAAATATGTTCATACAATATTCAGAGAAATGTCTCTTACTAAAATAATATTCTACTAATACAAAACACTATTACTGCAGTTCTTTATAATACAACAAATTTAGATAAATAATTTACATAATCTAGTTGGGGTTGAAGAAGTCCGACATAGAGGTCTACTACTGAGATCTGACGACGAGGAATCTCCTAAAAAAATATTAAGGGGAGTCAAACCTCACTGAGTGAATTATTATAATATATATACATGCAATCTAAAACATATACAATCAAGCATCATTATATATATATACATATACACGCATTTCACATAAATGCAAAACTTTGCTTTTATTTATATATATCAAATGCAGAAAACATTATTTAAATGAAGGATCAAATAGAAACCTAAAAATATTCGTAACCTCAAACAAATATCTCACTAGCCATGCAGGGTTACTTAATTCTAAATAAATCCTCTTATTTCATTTTGGACAGTAGAGTGGCATTGAGACACTAAGTCAACCAAGCTCCAATAGTCTCACCGTCAGTGTGATTGGCTTGAGACACTAGGTTAACCGAGCTCCAGCAACCACACTACTTACTCCCTAAATACTCAATAGTCACAATAATCAATTCACCTCAAATAATTCTCACAATATTGACCCTAAAGTCTAACGAATCGGTATGTACATAGTCTTAGTACAGCACACTAGGTAGCACGTTCTATTGATATCCTTCGAATAAAATTGTATATTTATGGAAAATAAATAAATGCAAAATTAAACGTAAATGGCATTCATAATAAAAAAATATACCATTTATATACCAGAAATATACTAAATATATTTCAAATATATATATGCTACATATAACCAAAATCAACCATAAATATACCAAAATGCACTTGAATGCATATTAAGAATATATCAAGTATATATCATCGCATATATGTCAAAATGTACCAAAATATATTGAAAGTATACTGAAAATATACTTAACCATTTAATGAAACAATTCATATCAAAACATAATTATTTATAATCATGCATTATATGCAATGTATATATAAAATATTAACTCACAAGTTTGCGCTCCTCGATACTGGCTTGACGGGCCTGATCCGATAGACCTCAATCTCGACGCAGCTTGAAAATAAATAATAATAATAATAATAATCAGAATAATTTCTAACTTATACTTCTAAGAATTCTAAAGGAAGACTCAATCTAGAAATTCAAAACTCAAACAAATATAGAAATTCAGGATCGACCCAATATCACGTTTTACGAGAATTCTATCAAAAATTTGGTAGAACCTCCTCTGTAAAACATAAAATTTTCTACTAAAAAGTAGATCTGATCCTATAAGGAAAACACTCTTCTAAATTTCACAAAGCTTAACATCTCGGGTTGGAACTCCAAATTGCACAAATTTCCAATTGAGGTTCACATTTCACCAAAAATTAATATAAAATACTAAATATATTAAAAATCATTAAATTCCATAAATATCTATAAAATACCAAAATATAATATATTTAAACATTAAATCACTAAATATAATTATTTTCACAATAATTAAATAAAACTCTCAAATAATAATATAATATTAATAAAAATCTAATTTTTCAATAATTCAACATATAATAGTAAAATTCACTTTTAATTACTCAAATAGCTTAATTATATAATAAAAGTAGCTAAAAATCAATTTAATAACTAAAATAGTAAATAATATAGTATTTGAATATAGTTTTCAAAAATTAGTATTAATTAGTTAAAAATAGTAAATAATTTATAAAAATTATTTTAATACCTTATATAATTCTAAAATAAGTTAAAACATATTATTTAGCTATAATTTCAACAAAAATACATAATTAACTCATTAATCCAATATTTACATAATACTAAAATATTCTCAAAAATTATGTAAATTCACTAAAAATTGTTTTATAAATTCTAAAATTATTAACTCAATTTAGTAACACTAATTTCACTAAATTTTCATTAAAACTAATTAATTAACATAATTATCAAAAATTCAATATTTAATATTAAAATAACAAAAAATTACCCAAATTCAACTTAATTCAAAAAAAATAAAAAATTATTTTTGAGAAGCTAAAGTTGCCATGAACAACATTTCCAAAGCATGAATTCATAAATTAATCAATATCAAGCTCAAAGAAAATAAAAACCTAAAACACAAAAACTAAAAACTAGCTAAAACTTAAAATCTAAAGGGATTGAGCTCAAACGAAGCTCAGAATCAAACTCATTGAAGCTTAAGGATTCAAACAAGACTGGAGCGGCGAGCTGAGACAGCTAGAAGCACCACCTGCATCAATGGTAGCTCCTCGGTGTAACTGCTATCTCCGGTGATCCAACGGCTTATGGCGTGACCTGGAGCGGCAAAAGGGAAGGAGGAGATGAGGGGAGTCGACGGTGGTTAATGGTGGTAGTTGTTGACGTCTGACATGGTGGTGGGTTACAGAGTGAAGGTGCGGGAAACAGAGGGAAAATGAGGAGGGGAAGAAAAAAGAAAGAGGGAGGTGGTGACTTTTGACCCGATGCTTTTAGTTTTTTATTGTTTATTACATATATATATACACACACACACACACACACAAAAATAACTCGCTTGTATATACATACATTTATATATATACAACACAACTCATGCACATTAAATAATAATAATAATAATAATAACAACACATAATAATAATAATATTAACAATGAAATAATAATAATACTATTTAAAATAATAGTAATGATAATAACTTTAATGTATTTAAATAATAAAACTCCTAAATAAATTATTTTACATAAACAAAACTTTTAGAATAAAATAAATAAATAATATTCACAAATAATAACAATAATATATAAATAAAATTTAAAATTTTATTAACATAACATATCTCAAAATAATTTTATATTATTTAAAAAACAGGGTCATTACAATCTTCCCTCCTTATAAGAATTCGTCCTTGAATTCAAAGAAAAAAATAGAAACAAGAATTATCAAGGAAAGAGATAAGGGTAAGCAGCTCGCATCTTAGCTTCTGTCTCCCAAGTGTGCTCCTCTATGTTGTTGCTTCCCCACAACACTTTGACCATCGAAATCTGCTTCGAACGCAACTGTCAAATTTGATAGTCTACTGTCGTGACTGGTTCCTCCTCGAATGTCAGGTCTTCGTTCACTTCCACACTATCAGGCCACAACACGTACGAAGGGTTCGAAATATACTTCCTCAGCATTGAGATATAGAACACTGGATGCACTTGAGAAAAATTCGGAGGCAAAGCCAACAGATATGCAACCATGCCCACTCTCTCTAGAATCTTGAACGGTCCAATATATCTCAGTGCTAGCTTCCCTTTCTTGCTAAATCTCATCACACTCTTCATTGGAGACATCTTCAGAAATATATAGTCTCCAACCTGAAACTCTACATTTTTGCATCTCAAATCTGCATAGCTCTTCTGTTTGCTAGTTGCGGTCTCTTATCTCCTTTTAATCATAATAACCTTCTCAGCGGCATCCTGAACCATCTTAGGTCCAGTCAACATTCTCTCTCCAATCTCATCCTAACTCAAAGGGGATCTACACTTTCTTCCGTACAAAACCTCATACGGTGTCATTCCAATACTATTGTGGTAGCTATTATTATATGCAAACTCCACAAGCAGTAAATGATCATCCCAACTACCTCCTAGATCTAATACATACATTCTCAATATATCTTCAAGTGTTTGGATCATCCTCTTAAATTAACCATCTGTCTGAGGGTGAAAAGCAGCATTGAAATCAAGCCTTGTGCCCATTGCTTCTTATAACTTTTGTAAAAAATGAAAGGTAAACACTAAACCTCTATCTAATACAATGGACACAGGTACTTCGTGAAGGCACACAATATGCTTCACATACAACTTCACCAATTTAGCTACAAAATAGGTGGCTTTCATAAGTAAAAAATGAGCAAACTTGGTTAACCTGTCCACAATCACCCAGATGGAATCGTATCCATCCTTTAAACAAGGTAACCCAACCATAAAATCCATAGCAATTCTCTTCTATTTCCACTCAAGAATAGAAAGAGGCTAAAGCTTCCCAGAAGGCTTCTAATATTCAGCTTTCACTTGTTGACAAATCAAACACTTAAAACATAATCAGCTACATCCTTCTTCAATCCATCCCACCAATACAAGTCTTTGATACTATGGTACATCTTAGTAACACTTGGATGTACATTGTAGGCTATAGAACATGCTTCTTTAAGAATCTCTTCTCTCAAATTATCCACATTAGGAATGCATAATCTACCACTGATCAACAAAACACCTTCATCATTGAGTGTGAAATCAGTGAACTTCCTTACACGAATATTCTCTACAAGCTCTGCTAGAATAGGATCTCGGCTCTGAGCTGCCTTAATCCTATCTCTTAGCACTGATCGAACTTTGAACTGAGCTAAAAATCCAGTAGATTTGCTAATATTCATCATCAGACCTTAATTTACTAACTACTACAACTCTTAGATTAACAGTCTCCTCTCCATACTAATGTAAGCAAGACTACCTGATGACTTCCTACTTAAAGCATCTGCTACCACATTAGCCTTGCCTGGATGATAAAGAATCTTACAATTATAGTCCTTCAAGAGTTCTAACCACCTCCTCTGCCTCAAATTCATATCTCTCTACTGAAAAATGCACTTAAGGCTCTTGTGATTTGTGAAAATCTCATAAGTCACCCCATACAGATAATATCTGTAAATCTTAAGAGCAAAGATCATTACAACCATCTCTAGGTCATGGGTAGGATAATTATTTTCATGCTTCTTCAACTACTTTGAAGCATATGCTATCACCCTACCATTCTGCATCAACACACAACCTAGGCTGACTCTAGAGGCATCATAATACACAGTGAATTTATCTACTCTATTAGGCAATGCCAAAATTGGAGCTTTGCTCAGCTTTTCCTTCAACAACTAAAAACTGTTCAACTAAAACTTCACATTTTTCTGAGTTAAGAGAGTCATAGGAGCTACAATTCTAGAAAAATCTTGCATAAATCTCTTATAATACCCAGCTAAACCTAGGAAACTATGAATCTCTGTGACTATCATCAGTCTGGGCCACTCAGACACTGCCTCAATCTTCTGTGGATCAACCTAGATACCATCTTTAGACACCACATGTCCAAGGAATGTAACACTCTACAACCAAAAATCACACTTCAAGAATTTAGCATAAAGTTAATATTCTCTCAGTGTCTGCAATACAGTCCTCAAGTGATATATGTGTTCCTCTATACTCTTCGAATATACTAGTATATCATTAATGAAAACTACCACAAACTGATCCATAAATGTTCTGAATACCCTATTCATCATATCCATAAAAGTAGCTGGTGCATTAGTCAACCTAAATGACATCACCAGATACTCATAGTGGCCATATCAATTGCGAAATGCCATTTTAAGAACATTAGCCTCACTAATCTGCAACTGATGGTAACTCAACCTCAAGTCAATCTTAGAAAAGAACTATGCCTTGAAGCTGATCAAATAGATCATCCATCCTCGAGAGAGGATACTTGTTCTTCACTATCACCTTATTTAGCTCTCTGTAATCTATACACAGTCTCAGGGTACCATCCTTCTTCCTTATGAATAGGACTGGTGTACCCCAAGGAGAAACACTAAGTCTGATGAATACTTAATCTAGTAATTCCTACAACTGCTCCTTCAACTCTTTCAACTCTGCAGGAGCCATTCCATAGGGCAGTATCGAGATAAGAGTGGTGCCTAGAACCACATCTATATAGAACTCAATCTCTCTGTAAGGTGGTAAACCTAGTAACTCCTTAGGAAAAATATCAAGAAACTCATAGGCAATAGGAACATCTATGAGTGATAACTTCTTCATAAAAGTATCCCTGACTAACGCCAAATATCCCTGACAACCCTTCCTCAGCATCTTTCTAGCCGTGATAGTAGAGATGAGATTCTGAGGTGCAAAACTCTTATCACCCACAAACTTAAACTCTTCTTCATCTGGAATTCTGAAAATCACCTCTTTACTCTGACAATCCATAACGACATAGTGCTGAGACAACCAATCCATACTAAAAATCACATCGAACTCCATCATATCTAATAACACTAATTCTGTTGGTGGTTCTCTGCCTCCAACAAACACTGGACAACTAGACAGATGTCAATATCTAATGAATCGCTTAGAGGAGTGGTGACCGACAAAGGAAAAGCCATCCTCAAAGCTTGTCAACATGACTTTAAAGCAAAAATAGGGGATACAAAAGAGTGTGTGGCTCCCAGATCAAACAAAACCCAAGCATCCAAGTAACAGATTGAAATAATACCTACAACAATGGCATTAAATGCCTAAGCATCCTGCTGAGTGAGGTGGAAAACCCTAGCCTGACCTCGACCTCCCTACTGATTGGTGGAAGCTTGGCTAAAACCTCTGGCACCTCCTATAGTACCTCTACCACGCCCCGACTGGGCAACAATCTGGGTTAAACTTGAATACTGAGCTGGAGGCAACTAAAAAGGAGCTAGTGCTGCATTAACAATCGACTACTATGGAAACTATGAAAACTGTTGTGGCTAAAAACCAGAATATAGGCATGATCTAGTAAAATGCCCCGTCTGTCTGCACTAAAAACACATTCGCGATGCCATATAATAGGGTCTATGATGGACTCTACCACAAGTCTGACAGGTGTTGGCTGTTGATCCTGTGCTGCCGTAACCCGAACTCTGACCACTACTGCTGCTAGAAGCACCTGACCCAAATCTGATAGCTCTACAAGGTCCAGTACGACCATGTCTACTACTCCTATGTACTCTCTGTTGCTGCTTCTGACTCTGCTGTATTGAGCCTCTTTGTTGACTACTGAAACTAATTTGGAAAGTTAAATATAGAGTAGTCTAGAATCCTCCTAACTGAACACCCAACTGATAATAATCAAGCATAGCTCCTTGACTGACTAGTCTCAACTCTATCTCCTTGGCCAACTCTATCACTGACTCCAAAGTAAGGCCTGCAGTAGGTATCCTAGCAAATGCAAAACCCAGACCAATGACATAAGTCGTGACAGCAAAATACTGGTCTCACATCAGATCCTCTGTATATTTGTTAAGCCGGAGAAACTCTCTAGTCTAGTCCTTGACAGATATGTCACCTCTAGTTATGCTTATTAGCCGAAATCTATAACTCATCTAGAGTGGCTCTAGACAAAATCTCCTTATAAATCTCTCTTTAAACTGTGCCCAAGTCATCGTAGTCATGTACGATTAAATTACCTAGATGAACCAATCTAGGGCTAGTCCCTCTACAAATAACTCAATGATTATGATTCGTTGGTACTCAGTGTGAGTAGTCTAGGTCCTCATCTCAATAGTGTGCAGAAAGTCTAACGGATCTGATGTCCCATCAAAGGCTATCTCATCGACTCTAGCATAGAACAGCACTGCCTCAGGTTCAGACATACCCTGCTGATAGGCAGGCTGTATTGACAGTGCAACTAGAGGTATAACAGTTTTCTCGTATTCCGACTTTACAGCTTCCTCATCCTATAGCTCTCACTGTCTACAGTGACCTGCTGCTCCTCAAGGTCTACCTTCACCTCGGCCTCTACGCCTAACTAGTGACTCAAGAGGTAAAACCTCATCCTAAAAAGACTCATCATCCTCGGTCTCAACGACCAGTGGAGCGACACACGCTCGCTTCCTCATTCTAAAAAAACAAACCACAAAGATTCAGAAAAAATAGATAATATAATGGTTATACGGAATACTAAATCAAGGAAAACTTATTGAAGACATAATTGAGTCTAATTCACTGCAGTAGTTTCAAAGAAAACAAGACTCTGAAAACCTAGGTCCACAACACTAATAACCTAGGGCTTTGATACCAACATTGTCATGACCGGTGCTAGGGAAAGGGAATTCTTTCAAATCTGGAACCCGTAACAAGCCTTAAAAATAAAAACGTATGCAACAAATATATAAAAAATACACCAGAATTAAAAACTTAATTCAATATAAAAATAAATACTTAAATGTCATTTCATAAAATAAAAATATGTTCATACAATATTCAGAGAAATGTCTCTTATTAAAATAACATTTTATTAATACAAAACACTACTACTGTAGTTCTCTAGAATACAATAAAATTTAGATAAATAATTTACATAATCTAGCCACTGAAGAAGTCCAGCATACAGGTCTACTACTGAGGTCTGACGATTAGGAATCTCCTGAAAAAAATATTGAGGGGAGTCAGACCTCACTAAGTGAATTATTATAATATATATACATGCAATCTAAAACATATACAGTCAGGCATTAGTGTGATTGGTCCCAAGACATTAGGTCAACCGAGCTCCAACAACCACACTACTCACTCACTAAATACTCAATAGTCACAATAATCAATTCACCTCAAATAATTCTTACAATATTGACCCTAAAGTCTAACAAACACGTACATAATCCTAGTGCAGCCTACTAGGTAGCACCTTTTATTGATATCCTTCGAATAAAATTGTATATTTATGGAAAAAAAACAAATGCATAATAAAACATAAATGACATTCATAATAGAAAAATATATCATTTATATATCATAAATATACCAAAAGTATACTAAATATATTTCAAGTATATATATGCTACATATAACCAAAATCAACCATAAATATACTAAAATATACTTGAATGCATATTGATAATATATCAAGTGTATATCATCGCATATATGTCAAAATGTACCAAAATATACTGAAAGAATATTGAAAATATACTTAACCATTTAATGAAACAATTCATATCAAAACATAATTATTTATAATCATGCACTATATGCAATGTATATATAAAATAATAACTCACAAGTTTGCGCTCCTCGATACTGGCTCGACAGACCTGGTCCGATAAGCCTCGATCTCGGCACAGCTTGAAAATAAATAATAATAAAAATAATCAGAATAATTTCTAACTTATACTTCTAAGAATTTTAAAGGAAGACTCGATCTACAAATTCAAAACTCAAATAAACACAGAAATTCAAAATCGACCCGATGTCACGTTTTATGAGAATTCTATTAAAAATTTGGTAGAACCTCCTCTATAAAACAGACGTCTCTCTACTAAAAAGTAGAGTCAATCCTATAAGAAAACACTCTTCTAAATTCCACAAAACTCAACACCTCGGGTTAGAATCCCAAATTGCACAAATTCCCAACCGAAGTTCACATTTCACCAAAAATCAATATAAAATACTAAATATATTAAAAATCATTAAATTCCATAAATATCCCTAAAATACCAATATATAATATATTTAAACATTAAATAATTAAATATAATTATTTTCACAATAATTAAATAAAAATCTCAAATAATAATATAATATTAATAAAAATCTAATTTTTCAATAATTCAACATATAATAGTAAAATTCACTTTTAATTACTCAAATAGCTTAATTATATAATAAAAGTAGCTAAAAATCAATTTAATAACTAAAATAGTAAATAATATATTATTTGAATATAATTTTCAAAAATTAGTATTAATTAGTTAAAAATAGTAAATAATTTATAAAAACTATTTTAATACCTTATATAATTCTAAAATAAGTTAAAACATATTATTTAGCTATAATTTCAAAAAAAATACATAATTAACTCATTAATCCAATATTTACATAATACTAAAATATTCTCAAAAATTATATAAATTTACTAAAAATTATTTTATAAATTCTAAAATTATTAACTCAAATTATTAACACTAATTTAACTAAATTTTCATTAAAACTAATTAATTAACATAATTATCAAAAGTTCAATATTTAATATTAAAATAATAAAAAATTACCCATAATTCAAATTAATTCAAAAAAATAAAAAATTATTTTTGAGAAGCTAAAGTTGCCATGAACAACATTTCTAAAACATGAATTCATAAATCAATCAATATCAAGCTAAAAAAAATCAAAACCCTAAGACACAAAAACTAAAAACTAGCTAAAACTTAAAATCTAAAAGGATTGAGCTCAAATGAAGCTCAAAATCAAACTCACCAAAGCTCAAGGATTCAAACGAGACTGAAGTAATGAGCTAAGACGGTCGGAAGCACCACCGGCATCAATGGCAACTCCTCGGTACAACTGCTGTCTTCAGCGATCCAACGGTTTATGGCGTGACCTAGAGCAGCGGAAGGGAAGAAGGAGATTAGGGGATTCGATGGCGGTTGATGGTGGTGGTTTTTGACGTCCGGCGTGGTGGTGGGTTGCACAGTGAAGGTGCAGGAAACAGAGGGAAAATAGGGAGGGGAAGAAAAAAAAAGAAAAGAAAGAAGGAGGTGGTGACTTTTAACCCGATGCTTTTAGTTTTTTATTGTTTATATACACACACACACAAATAACTCACTTGTATATACATACATACATATATATATATACAACACAACTCAAGCACATTAGATGATGATGATGATGATGATGATAATAATAATAACATATAATAATAATAATAATAATAATAATAATAATAATAATAATAATAATAATAATAATAATAATAATAATAATAATAATAATAATAATATTAACAATGAAATAATAATAATACTATTTAAAACAATAGTAATGATATTAACTTTAATGTATTTAAATAATAAAACTCCTAAATAAATTATTTTACGTAAACAAAACTTTTAGAATAAAATAAATAAATAATATTCACAAATAATAATAATAATAATATATAAATAAAATTAAAAATTTTATTAACACTGCATATCTCATAATAATTTTATATTATTTAAAATACAGGGTCATTACAGTTTGTGCTTGAATGAATTAATTCAACTTGTCCTTCAAGTATCATTCTTTGAACTTCTTGATTTCTTGAATGAAATTTTCCAATATTATCTCAAGATTCAACTTAGGTTCTTGTTGATAATTCCAAATGTGATCCATGTAACTGCTCCAAGATGGGTTGTAACAAGGTGATGGAGGTGAATATGAATAATATGGGCAATGTGCCCCATTGTGGTTCTCTCTATACCAATTACAAACCTGAAAATAAGATGAAAAATAATTAAATTGCATATGTTCTACATTATATGTAGGATCACATGCATTAGATCTTAAAAATTGATAAGAAAATTCATCATTATCCATTACAAATTATTTATCAATAAAACAAATAAAAATAAAATAAAGTGTTAGTCTAACGAAAAAGAAAAATGTGTTAATATTAATAATGCCAATCCCCAACAATGGCGCCAAAAACTTATTAGCATAACTTCGTAAGTGTATGGATCATGACAAGTAATAAAGTGATAAGTAAAGTATCATTCCTACGAGGACAAGGTACTAAATACTAACTGTCAATCAATTTTCTTTATCTAGCACAAATCAAATTAAATAGCAAGAATTAAATTAAATAAATTAAAATAAACTATCTACTCTAATTAATCTAATTAAATCAATGGGGATAAACTAGAGATTGGGTTTCTTTCACTGGTTAGGACTTGAATTGAAAATTAAATTCAACTATTTCAATTATCACATTCAAAGGCAAACTACTCTAAATTACCTAAAGTCTATTTCGAGGTTATTCAAGTGTGCCAAAACTAATTACCGCTTATTTTCATGGTCAATTCAATTGATTAGGGCTCATTAAGTTCCTTAGCAATTTATTAATTCCCAAAAGATTCTTTTACTTTTGTGATTAAGGTTCTTAAGTCTTATGAGTTATAAGCTAGTAGATTACTTAACTTTCATTGATAGTAATTTACCCATAAACATGCAAATAATTGGGTCCTTAATTGAATACAAGATGTTAAACACAACTCATAAAATTGCTTGAAAATCAAAACATTAATAAGAAATAAAAATTCCAACAAGTTTAACTAGCTACTGTAAAACCAAATGCTAATTAATTTAGCTATTCATAAGAAAAGAAGAAGAAGAAAAGATAAAACTCATTGAAAGCATGGTTCAATCTTTAATCCTTATTAGGCTCTTCAATTCCACGCTTCGCCTTCTTAACGACGACGTTCCCCTATTGAATGGCTCCTTTGTATTCCCTTTTATAAGAAAAATCTGATGAAAAACCTACTTGCACTTGAATTTTCAAAAAGGAGGTTTTCTCTGAATAAGAATGATTTCCCTGATAAGGAATGAATAAAAACCTCTTTTTATCCCCCTTTTATATTGCAAACTGAATGGAAACCTAATTTGACTTGAATTTTCAAGTTTCCTCCAAAAATGAATATTTTTCTGCTCAACATGGCTTAATCATGGCTTAAGTATGGCCATGTCATGTCCTCACTTTTATGGCATGGCTTCAAAGCATGGCCATGCTGAGCTTTCACATTTTCTTTAACTTGGACAGAAGCGGTCACAATTTCAAGCATGGTCGTGCTTAAACCGTGTGGTCCTTTGTAGATTCTTCAATTCGCATAGAAAAGGGCACGATTTTAAGCATACCCATGCTCCATCCCGTGTCACATGTCCTTCAATTCTAGTGGTTGACACAGCTTCCAGCATGGCCGAGCTTAAGCCATGCTACCTTGATTCATCTTTTAGAATGTGACATAGGCACAAGCACGCCCATGTCATGACCATATTCATTATTCCTTGACTATTTTAGGTTTTCTTTTCAATCTTTCCTACAAAAAGGGGACACTCTTATTAATATCAATTAAAAACTTCTAAATAAACTAAAAATAATAAGGAATTAGAATAAAGGTCCACTTTAAACAAATGTCTAATTAAACCTAAATTTTTCCCAATTATTACTAACTATTTATTCAAAATTCATTAAAATTTAACTCTAGAACATGTACAAAATTACACTCAACAGTTTCTATCACTATTATTGATAAATCTATTCATGTACCCGATTCTAAGGACTTGCAAAAAGTGACAAAGATTAGAATAGATGAATAGATTTAGATTTGATTTCTAATAATAAATTCACAAATCAATTTTCAATGGAGTTTTCATAAGTGGAATTGTGCATTGCGAAGAGAACATTCGACCGTTAAACTATTAGCTCAAATGGACAAAAAAAAAAAAAGGCACTCACCGAGTATTTTGGACCGATTTTGGGTGCTTTATCTTTTAAAGCATAATGAAATTTCATAATTTATCCTTCAAAACTAGTGAACCTTCTAATCGTTATAATGGAGAAGAAAGGACATAAGGATGGGGTGTAAAAGGTTCAAATTGAACCCTCAATTATATCCTCAATCTTAATATTTTTTTTATCCTAATAAGAATTTTTTCTATTTAAAATTAGATCATATTGGACTTTATCCTAAAATAATTTTACAATTAGATCTTATAAATCAAATAAAATTTTAATTTTAGTAATTAACTAAGGAAAAAGTTATTTATACTAATTAATAAATTGATAGTGTTTTTTTAATATATATATATATATCACCTAATTATAAAGTTTTAAAAATTTTCAAACATACATACTATTTTTTTAATTTTTTAACTTTTCTTAAAAATTTATTTGAAATTTTTTATAAATTTAAAATTTTTTAAAACTATAGAATTAAATGATATACATTTCAAAAATTATTATCAATTTCAATGATTATTTTAAATAATTTTTTGTTAGTCAGCCATTAACATTAAATTGATGAATAAAATTTTATTATTTAACTATTAAAATTAATTTTATGAATAAAATTGATTAATTATTCATATGAACATCACTTAATTCTAAAATTTTGTCACGATCCAAAACAGGGGCCATGACCGGCGCTAGGGAACGAGAATTCTTTCGAATCTGGAACCCGTAGCAAGCCTTAAAAATAAAATAAACTCATGCAATAATAATAATAATAACATAATTAAATAAAATATTATGCAGCGGAATAAAATCATAAATATTAAAATAATATTTGCATCAAATGAAATTAAATCAACATCCAGCTCCTCATATATATAAATAAACTTTTAGTACAAGTTCCAGTTCAAATTCTTGAAATACATAACTCACACAAATATAATACAATACCCTTTTTCAATTTTACAACTACTGCAGTGTCTAGATTATAAAAGTAAGACTCAGGTGAGCAGTTTACTTAATGAAGCCAGGGTGGAAGAAATCTGGCGTATAGGCCTGCTACTGAGGTCTGAAGACGATGACTCTCCTAAAAAATAGTCAACGGAGGGGAGTCAGACCTCACTGAGTGAATTGTCGTAATATATATACATGCATACTAAATGGCAATGCACACAGTCAATAGTATATATATATATAATAAGTATATATACAAGCAAATACACACAGATGCAATAAAATCATTTTATATATTTTTACTGAAAATCACAATTTATGAAGGATCAAATAGAACCCTATAATATCGCAACCTTAAAAATAGTGTTAGATAACACTCTAGCCATATAGGCTCACTTATTCCAAATAGGTTCACTTGTTCCATTTGAACAATAGACTGGCCCCGAGACACTAAGTCAACCGAGCTCCAGCAGTCTGACTGTCAGTGTGATTAGCCCCGAGACACTAGGTCGACCGAGCTCCAGCAATCACACTCTCAAATCACATCACACATCAAATAATCAAATCCAAATCAATATCCACAAATGGGTTAGTAATATAGCTTAAATGCTATCAGCATACCGGTACGTACTCGGTCCTAGTGCTGCCCACTAGGTAGCACGTTCTATTGATATCCTTCATTTTAAATATAAACATACATTCATAAAAATAAATGATGCATGAATTTAAATAAACTAGCAACATAAACCATATATATACTAGAAATATACCAAAAGTAAACCAAATATATTTCAAGTATATATACATCAAATAAATCCAATTAAATTACAAAATAAACTAGAAATATATTCAAAAAAACATTTTAAACATAGTTCATTAACAAAATATGCATATAGTTTAAAATATACCAAAAATAAACCAAAAATAAACTAAAAACAAACTTAAGTACTAACTAAATCATTATGCATATTTAATCAAAATAAAACATATATTTCTAAAACATGCACCCTAAAACATATATATATAAAATAGCAACTCACTATTTATTACGCTCCTCGAGATGGGTCCGACGGGTTTGGTCCACTAGGCCTTGGTCTCGGCGCAACTAAATAAACAAATGATAAAAAATTAGAATAAACCTAACAGAAAATCCTAGAAACTCGATGTAGAATATTAGACACAGAATTAAATCAGAATTCGATCGGACATCACGTTTTACGAGAATTCTACCGAAAATCCAACAGAACCTCCCCTTTAAAATGGACATCTCTCTACTCAAAGAGTAGAGCCGGCCCTGCAAAGAAACACACTTCAAAAATAGACACAGAATCACAATCACAACCCCTCGATCGGACTCCAAACTACAGTTTACCGACCGAGGTCCACAATTCATAGAACAATTATAAAAATAACGAAAATACCCTTATATCATAAAAATACATTTTATAAGTAGAAATTACTTAATTAACCCTAAAACACAGTAAAAACCGATAAAAACTCATTTTATTAGAAAAATCGTATATTATATATATAATTAAAAATAATTTACGAAAAATAGTTTTAATTAGTTAAAAATACTAAATAATTTGTATAAATCATTTTATACCCTAAATAACTATTAAAACCAATTAAATTACATTTTTAGCCAATTTAGTGTAAGATTACCAAAATACCCCTATATATAAATTTACATAAAATTAATCAAAAATTCACCAAAAATAATATAATTACTCAAAATTAATTTTCTCAACATATATCTCAATAATACCAATAAATATACCTAATTAACAAATTAATTTCAATTTAACACATAATTAACCCTATTTTCTAAAATTACCTAAAATAAATAAATTCAAAATAAATACATAAAAATCACCAAAAATAACAAATAAATTTCTATAATTCATTTCAGCACCTATAAACACCAATAAACACAATTTCATAATTTAATTAATTAATTTTCAAAATTTAGAAAATATTATTAAAATAATCAAAAATACCCAAAAATCAAAATAAATTCCAAAAATTCTAAAAAAATTCACATAGGTAGATTAAGCTAATGGATCAACATTTGTTAAGAAATTTTTCATGAATCACAAGGAAAAACTCAAAAAAAATTCGAAAATCCAATATGGACGAATTAGAAAAATTGACAAAAACCTTACTAAATCGAGTTTTAAGCTTAAAGGAAGCTTAGAATCGTCTTCTATGGCCTCATAGGAGTTCAATGGCACCAGAATGAGGGGTTTTGGTGGCCGAAAATGCTGGGAACGACGGTGACAAGAGTTTCGGGTTCTCGGTGGTTTCGAGCTCCTCCGACGTCGGAAACGGCTGCAGCTGGTGGCGAGGAAGGCTGAGGAAGAAGGTGGCACGCCGGGAGGCACACCGACGGCAAGAGAACGGCGTGACAGGTGGTGGGTGAGGGATGGGACGACCGGAGAAGATGGAGGGATAGGGGGCATGAATTGTAATTTTGCAAAGTTTATATATATAAATTTAATAATTTATATTAAAATATATTAATATAATATTTAGAAAAATCACACACCACAAGTTTAAAATACATAATATATATATATACACATACACATGTTAATTAAATAATAACTATATAATATACATACATAATTAAAATAATTATTAAACCCTAAAATTATTAAATATATGAATATATGTGTGTGTATATATATGTTTTAATATGGCAATTAAAATAATGCATGGACTCATGCAAATTCATAAATTAATTTAAAATAATTAATATTAATTTATTTACGTGTCAATTTCTCCAAAAATACAATTCCTGGGAAATTTTACGTAAAGTACTTAAAATAATATAAAACAATTAAAATTAGCTTTAAACAAATAACAACTCATAAAAATATCATAATTATATACAAAATTATTAGCACTGCATATTCCGATGCAGTATAAAAATATTTAAAAACTCGGGATATTACAAGTTTTTAAAATTTTTAGGTTAAAAAAAATTTAAAAAATTTCAAAAATTCAAAAAAAAGCCAAAAGAATTTGAAAATTTTTTCTAAAAATTATTACGTAAGCTTAAAATTTTTTAAAACTTTATAATTAGGAAATATATTTTTTTAATAAAATTATCAATTTTATTTATTTTTCTAAATAAGTTTTCATTAGTTAAGTATTAAATTAAAAAATTATTTGATTTATAAGATTTAATTGTAAAAATTTTTGCTTTAACTTTCAAAGAAAATGTTCTTATTAGAACCAAAATAACACTAAAGCCCAATGTATAGTTGAGAGTACAATTTGACCCTTGATTTGTATAGATTAATCACTAGCATTACGAGCTAAAAAATTAGTACGGAAAAAGAATAATGTCACTGTAGACAGTAATAAGGGGTTAAATGTAATGGTAGTCATCCAACTTTATGTTTATTGTAATTTGGATACTAAACTTCAATTTGTTTCTTTTTAGTCATTTAAATTTGATTTTATTTCAAAAATGATATTGTTAAAAGTTTTAAGTCCTCTAAAGTTCTCTTAAAAACTATTTTAATCACAATCTCTTCATTTTTTTCAATTTAATCCAAAAATTATAAAAAGTTTGAAAGCTTCTTTTAAGTTTTGATACTTCTCAAAATGAGTCTGCTCTTACTAGATGGAATCAAAATGGTTTTCAAATTTTTCTTTTTTTCCTATAAATGTATAGAAAATATGGACTTATTTGTAAAAATATTTAATTTTGGATTAAAATAATAATTTCAAATTATTTAGATACTAAAAAAATTTTTAAATAACTGCTATAAAACTAAATAAAAATTTAATATCTAAAAAATACAAATTAAAATATGATAACTCAAATAAAATGAAAATAAAGTTCAATATTCTTCGATGCATTTGACCCCGGTAATGAAATTAATAATTGTTGGTAGAACTACAAGTTGAAATGATAAAAAAATTAAATACTTTCCTTAATTAATGTCTTGAATTTAAACTTTATATATTAAAAAAATAAATATTAAAACAGTTTTGTAACTTTTGCGGGATCACTTAGCTGTCTTGGGATTAGTATAGTAGGGTGTACTGAAAATGTTTTGGAACTATCCTTATAACTGAAAGTGTACGCCGAGCAGGACTGCATGGCCCCTTTTTTTTTTTTCCTAAATGATTTTGTCATATTCAGCATTTTGAGCTTCTCTTAAATTTCTTGGAAATGTTTTATGGTCTGAAAAATTCTATTGGACCCAGGACTTTTAGTGTCGCGTGACTTCTACAAAAATAGGACAGGCAACTGCAACTTCCATGCCATACATGAATAAATTGAGAAACCATTCATCTCGGATGGTCCATCATTATAATTAAAAAAAATTATAATTGTCTGATTTTTTTAATTTCTGAAAATTTAGTGGTACAACTTTTATTAATTATAACTGAATATATAATCCTGTAAATAAATTATACTTTAATGTATTTAGAGCAGTCATCTCAAACTAGAACGTTGGTCATTTTCAATAAATAAATGCTTAGATTGTTATGTACGTACATGGTGGACTGGATTCAATCCAATTCCCGTCTTATCACTCCTAGACGATTTGTGAACCTAACTTCTTACAAATACTGGAGACCTTTCACTTTGCCATTCTGACAAAAAATCACTAGTACATCCATCACTTAAAAAAAAATACACATATTTCATCTTCAACTTCAAGCTTGTACAAATGGTGATTTGGACACTCTGGCTTTCAATCCTTCATATTTGTGTTCATATCATTTTTCTATTTTCCATTGGCATGCTATGCTTGAAACCTGCTCTTTGTCTTGGTCATGCGGGAAATGAGACGGAACGGCTCTCACTTTTGGAGTTCAAAGCCAAAATATCTGACGACTTCTGTACTTGGCAAGGGGTTACATGCGGCTATAAACATCAGAGAGTTACAACTTTGAGCCTGCTGGGTCTTAGCTTGTTGGGGACCATTTCTCCTTACATAGGCAATCTCACGTTTTTAAGAAACCTGTGGAGCAACACAATAGAAGGAGAAATTCCAGTCAGCATTAGCAACTGCTCAGAGCTCAGGGTTATGGATTTCGATAGGAATCGCTTGGTGGAAAAAATTCCTGATGAGCTGAAGTCCTTAAAGAAGCTGGTGGTACTTGTGCTTGATTTTAATAATCTCACAGGAGAGATCCCACATTCCCTTGGAAACATTTCTACTCTCAAAATTTTTTGTTTGGATCATAATAATTTGCAAGGAAGTATTCCAAGTCAGTTGGGACAATTAACAAGCTTAACTTTCTTCGCTATCGGAGTCAACAAATTTTCTGGTACAGTTCCTTCAACACTTTACAATATCTCGTCGATTAACATATTTTCTATTGCAGACAATCAACTGAGTGATAGACTCCCAGAAAATATAGGCCTCACTCTTCCAAAACTGCGAATTTTTGAAATCGACATAAACAAATTCTATGGAACTATTCCAGTTTCATTGTTCAAAGCTTCTCAGCTTGAGGAACTTGACGTCTCCTGGAACTTCTTAGAAGGACAAGTTCCAACAAATTTAGGAGAGTTGAATGCTCTTAAAATTTTTAGTTTGGGGAAAAATTTTCTGGGAGAAAATAAAACTCAAGATTTGAGTTTCATAAGATCTTTGTCAAACTGCAGCAACCTAGAAAGAGTATTTTTTGATGATAACAATTTTGGTGGTGTACTACCTCGTTCTATAGGCAATTTGTCAGCTAAACTGACTGATGTGTACATGGGACGCAATCGATTACGCGGAAAAATTCCTGAAGAGGTCGGAAACCTTGTCAATTTGTATACGTTGGGCATGGAGGAAAACTACTTCGCCGGAAGCATCCCTATATCTTTTGGGAAGCTCATAAAGCTGCAACTATTGGCCTTATCTGTAAACTTACTGTCAGGAGAAATCCCACCACCCATAGGCAACATCACCTATCTCTATGAGCTTGATTTATCAAACAATGCATTAGAAGGAAACATAAGTACAAGCATCCTGAGGTGCCAAAATCTGCATTATCTTGACGTTTCTCGAAATAAATTGACCGAGGCCTTTCTACCATAGACCACTAGCCTCCCCTCTCTATCAACCATCCTTAACCTGTCCAAAAATTCATTCACGGTCCATTGCCCTTTGATGTTGGCAAATTGAAAAATATTAACAACTTAGATGTATCTGAGAATAAATTGTCTGGGGAAATTCCTGAGACGGTAGGTGATTGTTTGATGCTAGAAAGCCTTCACTTGCAAGGTAACCTCTTCCAAGGACCCATTCCCTCATCCTTTGCTTCCTTAAGAGGCCTCCAACATTTAGACCTGTCAAGAAATAACTTGTCAGGAAACATTGCAAGAGAGATGGAGAAGCTTTTGTTTCTGCAGTTTTTGAATCTCTCATTCAATAATCTGGAGGGTGAAGTACCAACCAAGGGAGTGTTTAGCAATGTGAGTGCAATTTCACTAGTTGGAAACACTAATCTTCGCGGAGGTATCCCAGAATTGAAGCTGCAGGAGTGCCGTGTCAACCAAAACAAAAACAGAAGGTCTACCATTGCCATAATTCTTGCGACAACTATAACTGCAATTGTGCTTTTCCTGATCGTAGTGTCTGCATATGTTTTCTATCAGCAGAAGTCACGAAAGAATCTGTCCTTCAATCCTTTTACTGTAAACAGACTTCCACGAGTTTCATACCAGGAACTCCTGCAAGCAACAGGAGGATTCAATTCAAGCAACTTAATCGGACAAGGCAGTTCTGGCTCGGTGTATAGAGCAAGGCTTGAGCAGCTGGGAGAAAAATTAGTTGCTGTGAAGGTACCAAACCTTCATCAACATGGAGTTACAAAGAGCTTTATTGCTGAGTGCAAAGCGTTGAAAAACATTAGGCATCGAAATCTTATTAAATTCTTGACATATTGCTCCAGCATCGATTTTAAAGGCAGCGACTTCAAAGCTTTGGTGTTTGACTTCATGGCCAATGGGAGTTTGGAAATGTGGCTGCATCCTGAAGAGGATGGAAACAATCAGTCAAGAAATTTAAGCCTTCTTCAAAGACTCATGATTGCAAATGATGTGTCATTTGCATTGCACTACCTTCATGACAATTCTAACACGCCAATCGTTCACTGTGATTTGAAGCCAAGCCATATACTCATTGACGATGACATGACTGCTCATGTTGGTGATTTTGGATTGGCAAGGCTACTGCTATACCCATATTCTTCACAAGGCCAAACTAGCTCTATTGGGATAAAGGGAACCATCGGCTATATGGCTCCAGGTGAAACTTTTCACACAATTTTTTTTTTCCAGGTTGAATGTGAAGCATAAAATTCAGAGAAAAAGAAAGAAAATTTGAAAGAAATATTTTTCCATTGATATTTAAAGAACGGTTACACCCCTTATATATACATACAGTTTTAATCACAATCTAATTAGAAATAGAATGATATCCTAAACAGAATAAAACTTTATTCCTAATTGTATATAAATATTTACTTCTTAATATATACAATAAAAATATTTACTTCCTCAACACTCTCCCTCAAGTTGGTGAATGTATATCAATCATTTCTAACTTGCCAAGTGAGTTGTAGAATATTTTTCCGGATACAACTTTTGTAAAGATGTCAGCTAGTTGAGTCTGAGACGAAACATATTGAAGATCAATCCTCCATTGGTTCAGATGATCTTTTATGAAATGTCTGTTAATCTCTACATGCTTAGTTCGATCATGTTGAACCGGATTGTTTGCAATTGCTATAGTGCCTTGTTATCACAATGTAACAACATAGGCTTCGGATGCTTTAATCCCAGATCCTGAACAATTTTCCTTACCCAGAGCAGCTCACATACTCCACGAGCCATTTCTCTAAACTCAGCTTCAGCACTTGATCTTGTTATAACCTTCTGTTTCTTGCTTCTTCACGTAACTAAATTATTTCCAATAAATGTAAAGTACCCGGATGTTGATTTTCGATCAGTCCGATCTCCAGCCCAATCAGCATCAGTATAGCCAGTAATTTCATAATCCTTATTCCTCCCAAAGAATAACCCTTTACCCAGAGAAGACTTTAGATATCTTAATATTTAGTATACTGCACTCATATATTCTTTACTCGGAGAATGCATGAACCAACTCACAACACTTACTATATAAGCAATATTTGGTCGAGTATGAGATAGGTAAATCAACTTTCCCACCAACTTTTGATACTAATCTCTATCAGTTAGAACTTGACCTTCTAGGACTGAAAGTCCATGGTTGACTTCAATGGGAGTCTCGACTGGCTTACAATCAAGCATCCCAGTCTCTATCAGTTGGTCCATTACGTACTTTCGCTGGCAAAGAGAAATTCCTCGAGCTGATCTTATAATTTCAATCCCTAAAAAATACTTCAATTTTCCTAAATCCTTAAGTTCAAACTCGGATGCTAACTGTCTTTGCAAGATTGTTGTCTCACTTGGATCATTTCCAATGACCATCATATCATCAACATATACAATCAGTGCGGTGAATTTACCTAACTTCTGTTTGATGGATAGTGTATGATCAACATTACTTTGCTTATATCCGAGCTTCCTCGTGAAGGATGAGAGTCATCCAAACCATGCTCGAGGTAATTTTTTGAGTCCATACTGTTGGGTTTCATGATACAAACGCAGTAAAAAATTAAAAATTTATCACGTTCCCAAACCTGGATCCATGTAATTCGACCACTTGATTAAATCTAGGGTTTCAAGAATCTCACCAAAACGCAGAAGAGGCAAGATTTTCTGGAAGGATAAGAGAAGGTTCACACTAGTGACACCTTACCTCGAGCTTTTTTGCTTTGGTTGTTCGGATTTAAACGTCTCCAAAAGGATGCGTCCTCTATAGGTATCCACATGAACAGCTCTTCACAAAATGAATTAAAGTGTGTGTTAGCAACTTTCTTGATTGTCTCACAAATCAAGAACAAAAGAAAAACTTTGTGTTTGTTTTCTAAGAAGAGAGAAAATATTTTTGGAGGCAGGAAAAACAAGTGTGTTGAACCCTAGAAAATATAACATATTTATAAACGCCAAATTAGGGTTTCACCTACCAATGACCTTTTGATAATTTTCCATTTATTATATTTTGATTTTGTTTTAAAAACAAATCAGAAATAATATCTTATTTATTTATTTATTTAAAATAACATTTATCTTAAATAAATAAACAAATAAATAAAACACTTTAATTATTTATTTCCATAGACTTTATTTTGGGCTTATTAAATCCATATTCATTTTGGCCTTGTTCTAAGTATGTGACCCTATAGGTTCACATAACATTGGTAGTGGGCCTAAATCTCTATTTAGGCCTACAAGTCATAAGTGGCCTCTAGCAAGATATTATGACTACCCAAGTCATGTGAAGTCAATAATCTGACATAACCTAATTATAGTGAATTTTATCGTCCCTTTATCACATTATATCTTAATTGAACATAAGGTATAGAATGCCATCCTTATATAGTTCAATATTATGACTTGATTCCAAGTAAATTGAAAATAATAACTCTTTATCAATTCATTTCAGCATGGCCATGCATTTTCCTTCAGTCTATCTCATCAAGGGGCCCTTAGATATCTTTCTCATATTAATGAGGGATAAATTCCTTCTGAATCACTCACATTCCTCACATAACTAATTTTATATCCAACAACATCCTATTTAATTGTCCGATTAAAGATAATGTTAGAATGTGTCAAAAAATAAAATAGCTATGTAGAAATCCATGATGATTTCAAGGTCAAAGGACCAAAATAAAATTACTGTGATAAGAAATACTTATGACAATAATCTATATAGTATTCTCATAGTGGATCAATCCAGTACATGATCTCTCATCATGTACTTATGAGTTGACTTAATATCACATATTCATGATTAGTAAAACATAACCATCAGTCAACATCATACTAGCCTTAATACTTTAATATTTATATAATGAATAAATGGCTAGGGATAATTAGAATAGAACTCTTATTTTAATCTAAGGGTTTTACTATCAAGTCACATACTTGATGGCCTTAGTAAGAATTAACCATTCATATAATTATCATAAAATCAAATGATAATGAAATACCTCTTTATTAATAAAATAAGAAAGTCAATACATAATCACAAATGATTGACCTAGTGCATATCACTAACAATATCCCACTTGCTCTAGGCCCAATCAACATCGTATCGAATACCCATAGACCTAGTACAACTCTCATGTTTAGGCTATAGAAGAGGCTTAGTCAGTGGATCAGCAACATTATCATTTGTAGGTACTCTTCATATCTTGATGTCTCCTCTCTCAATGTTTTCTCAAATGAGATAATAACGCCTGAGTATGTGTTTGGATCTCTGATGTGATCTGGGCTCCTTAGCTTGGGCTATAGCTCCATTATTATCACAATACAAGTTCACTGGATCTTATATACTAGGAATAACACCTAGTCCAGTTATGAACTTCTTGATCCAAACAGCTTCCTTAACTGCTACTGAGGCAGCTATGTACTCAACTTCTGTTGTAGAATCAGCAACAGTGTCTTGCTTGGAACTCCTCTAGCTCACTGCACCTCCATTCAAACAAAACACATATCCTGACTATGATCGAAAATCATCCTTGTCAGTTTGGAAGCTGGCATCTGTGTAACCATTTATAACTAGCTCATCTTCCTGACCACCATACAGTAAAAATACATCCTTAGTTCTTCTCAAGTACTTAAAGATATTTTTAACTGTTGTCCAGTGACTTTCACCTGGGTCTGACTGGTATTTGCTCGTTATGCTTAAGGCATATGAAACATCAAGTCGAGTACATAACATTACATACATGATAGATCCAATAGCAGAAGCATATGGAATCTTACTCATACGGTCTCGCTCATCTTATGTCATAGGACACTGAGTCTTGTTGAGACTAATGCCATGTGACATTGGCAAGAATCCTCTCTTGGAATCTTGCATACTAAACTTGTTCAATACCTTATCAACATAAGTGCTTTGACTTAGGCCAATAAGCCTTTTAGATCTATCTCTATAGATCTTGATGCCTAATATATAAGCAGCTTCACCTAAATCTTTCATTGAGAAACAATTCCCTAACCATGATTTAACATTTTGTAAAATAGGGATATCATTTCCAATGAGTAGTATGTCATCCATATACAGCACTAAAAACACAATAGCACTCCCACTAACTTTCTTGTATACATAAGGTTCATCATTATTTTTAATGAAGCCAAATTCTTTGACTGCTTCATCAAAATGAAGATTCCAACTCTGAGATGCTTGCTTCAATCCATAAATGGATCTTTGAAGCTTGCATACCTTTCCAAAATTCTCAGGACTAACAAAACCCTCTAGTTGTGTCATGTACACATCCTCAAGTAAGTTTCCATTAAGAAATGTTATTTTGATGTCCATTTTCCATATTTCATAATCATAGTATGCAGCTATGGCAAGGAGAATTCGAATAGATTTTAGCATGGCCACTGGTGAAAAGGTTTCATCATAGTCTATACCATGTGTTTATTTGAAACCTTTTGCAACCAGTCTTGCCTTAAAGGTATGCATATTGCCATCTATGTCGATTTTCTTTTTGAAAACCCATTTGCACCCAATAGTTTTTAAACTATCATTTAGGTCAATCAAGGTCCATACTTGATTATCATACATGGATTGCATTTCTGATCTCATGGCTTCAAGCCATTTCTCAGAGTCAGGACTATTTATGGCCTCCTGATAGGATGTGGGCTCATTTTGATCCATAATTAACATATCATTATCACTAGTTATGAGAAATCCATATCTCATGGGGATTTGATGTGTCCTACTAGACCTCCTTGGGCCTTCTGATACTTGTGCAGGCTCAATAACTACTTGTTAATTCAACTGCGGTTCTATATCAGGTACAACACTATTTTGTGGGCCTTGAATTTCTTTAAGTTGCACTGTGCTCCCACTGGTTCCTTTGGAAATAAACTCTCTTTCCAAAAATACACCATTCTGAGACACAAACACTTTGTTCTCAAATGCATTGTAGAAGTAATATCCTTTAGTTTCTTTAGGATATCCCATAAAAAGGCATTTGTCAGATTTGAGTGCTAGTTTATCTGAGATTTGATGCTTCACAAAAGCATCACATCCCTAAATCTTAAAAAAAGATAAACTGAGAGTTTTTCCAGTCCATTTCTCATATGGTGTCTTTTCAACTATCTTCGATGGAACTCTATTCAAAATGAATGCAGCAGTTTCTAAAGCATATCCCCAAAAAGAGATTGAAAGATCAAATTAACTCATCATAGATCGAACCATATCCAATAGAGTCCAATTTCTGTATTTAGACACACCATTCCATTGTGGTGTACCTGGAGGAGTCAATTGTGAAACAATCCCACAATCTTTAAGATGATCTGTAAATTCTTGGTTTAAATATTCACCACCTCGATCAGATCTTAATGTTTTAATATTTTTACCAAGTTGATTTTGTACTCCATTCTTGAAAATTTTGAATTTTTCAAAAGATTCAGATTTATGTTTCATTAAATAGAGATAACCATATCTACTGAAACCATCTGTGAAAGTTATGAAGTACTAAAAACCTCCTCTAGTAGTTGAGCTTAATGGTCCACATACATTAGAATGTATTAGGCCCAATAAGTCATTAGCCCTCTTACTTTATCCAGTAAAAGGTGTTTTAGTCATTTTTCCAAGTAAACAAGATTCACATGTATCAAATGATTCATAATCAAATGAATTTGAAAGCCCATTTTAGTGTAACTTTGAAATGTGTTTCTCATTTATATGGCCTAAACGACAATGCCAGAGATAGGTTGAGTTTAAATCATTACATTTAGACTTCTTTGTATTTATGTTATAGATTGGCATTTTATTAGTGTCTTCAGCATCTAAAACATAAAGTCCACTAGTGTATAGAGCATATCCATAGAAAATGTTATCCTGATAAATATTACATTTATTATTCTTAATAATAAATTCAAACCCTTTCTTGTCCAAATAAGAAACATAAATAATATTCCTATGCATAGTAGGTACATAATAATAATTTTCTAAAGATAAAATAAGTCCACTAGGCAAAGGTAACTCATAAGTTCCTACAACTAAAGCAGCAATTCTTGCTCTATTACCAACTTGTAGGTACACTTCGCCTCTTGCTAATGATCTACTCCTTTTTAGACCCTGCACATTTGTACAAATGTGAGATCCTGATCCAGTATCTAATACTTAAGAATCAAAATCAAAATCAGAAGCAGATAGATTTAATTCTATAACATGAATACTTGAAAAGGTAGTCTCACCACCCTTTTTCTTCTTCAGATCATCCAAATAAAGCTTGTAATTTCTTTTCCAATGGCCTGGCTCATTACAAAAAAAGAAAATTCCTTCCTTTGCTTTACGTTCAGCTTTGGATTTGGGCTTTGGCTTTGGCTTAGGCTTCTGAAAGCCTTTAAAAACCTTGCCCTTGCCCTTTCCAACCTTTTTCATCCCCTTTCCCTTATTGACCATGAGAACATCCTTGGTGTTACTCTTGATGTTCTTTTCAGCAGTTTTCAGCACCCCATGCAACTCTGAAACAGTCTTATCCATACTATGCATATTGTAATTCATAACGAAGCTATCATAAGTTTCAGGCAAAGATTGGAAAATAATATCCATAGCCAGTTCTTGTTCAATCTTGAGACCAAGCTTGTCCAAGTGGTCAAAATGACCCTTCATCTTGAGAACATGAGGACTGACAGAGTCGCCAGTAGTCAGCTTGTAAAAAAGCAATGCCCTAATGGTATTAAACCTTTTAATTCTGGCTTTCTCTTAGAACATTTCCTTGAGATGGCCTATCATAGTATAAGCCTTCATTTCCATCAACTGCTTTTATAGCTCAGGCTCTATACATCCAAGTATAACACAAGTGACATCAATAGAATCATTGAGATGCTTGTTATAAGCATCCCTTTGTGCTTTAAGAGCATTGGCAGCTGGTTCCTCAGGGATGGGTTGATCAAGGATGTATTCCTTTCTCTTATGCCTAAGAATAATTCTTAGGTTTCTGTACCAGTCAAGAAAGTTAGTCCCATTAAGCTTATCTTTCTCAAGGATCGATCACAGCGACATGGTAGATGTAGTGTTTGAAGTCATTTTCTATAATAAATATATGCAAAGTCCATTCAGTATTTTATTAAATATGTATGAGGCATAATTAATAACTCCCACTAAATTTACTTAAATCAATAACCCTCTTAGTTAATTTTACAAATTTTAGTGGGCCAAGATCCATATTTCACCATACTCTATGTGAGCTTTGGCTCATTGCCTAAAATATGGTTATTTAGGTAGATAACTCTTATCAATTACATCTCATATAACTCTTGGATGGTATGGGATTTAACATCACATGTCATGGCTAAAAATCCCATCTAATGCCCTAGGTCCAAAACCATTTTG
Organism: Mallotus nudiflorus; assembly: GCA_947683625.1. Taxonomy (NCBI): domain Eukaryota; kingdom Viridiplantae; phylum Streptophyta; class Magnoliopsida; order Malpighiales; family Euphorbiaceae; genus Mallotus; species Mallotus nudiflorus. The sequence goes on along the minus strand of CANTUR010000720.1, from coordinate 244,595 downwards.
ATAACCTAGTTAAGTCAAACCATATCAAACGTTTGGATAGCACCATTATCCAACTTGCCTTCCTTGGATAAATTTATACACCCTACTTTGGCAAACCCATATATAATAATCTAAGGCTTGACAATTATTGAATTTATGGGAGGCATTATAATGACTTAATATTAAATAAGGGTTCGTCTTTATTTAATCTTATTTAGTTATTGTTATGTTGTATTGCATGTCATCATATGGCATCACATACATGGCATCACATACATAACAACTAAAATAAATGTGACATAGCATGGCCCAAATCTAAGTTGATCTTCATAAGCCAGTATGAAGATCAAAGGTCAAACCTAGGTAATATTATAATTACAAATTGAGCCTCCAACTTGGATCTCCATCTTCTACCATAAATCTCCTTCTTTGGTTCCCACCTTGGATCTTCATCCTAGGCCTCCAACTTGAATTGCACTATGGGTCTTGATTTACATAAATTATTGTAATTTATTCTACACTATTCTAATAAAATAAATACAATAAAACAAAAATGACTCGTAGGCCGTATTTAAAATTACAACCTATAAAAATTAAATCCAATCACATTGGTCTAAGGGCCATGCTATGCACCATGCATAAAACAACAAACATGTATAATATAATAATCTATTTAGTTAGCAAATCTAATTATTATGTTAAAAATAAAATAATGCGATGAGAAATACTTATGACAATAATCTATATAGTATTCTCATAGTGGGTCAATCTAGTACATGATCTCTCATCATGTACTTATGAGTTGACTTAATATCTCATATTCATAATTAGTAAAACATAACCATTAGTCAACATCATACTAGCCTTAATACTTTAATATTTATATAATGAATAAATGGCTAGGGATAATTAGAATAGAACTCTTATTTCAATCTAAGGGTGTTACTATTAAGTCACATACTTGATGGTCTTAGTAAGAATTAACCATTCATATAATTATCATAAAATCAAATGATAATGAAATACCTCTTTATTAATAAAATAAGAAATTCAATACATAATCACAAATGATTGACCTAGTGCATATCACTAACACATACAATGCTCTTTTTAGTTTGCATTCTCGGTCAGTACATTTAGTTCCGGGTGGTGGATCCATATATACTTCTTCATCTATGGTTCCATTCAAAAATGCATTATTTACATCAAATTGTCGTAACGGCTAGTCCAGGTTGGCAGTTAAGGAAATAAGAACTCGGATGGTGTTCATTTTTGCTATTGGGGCAAATGTATCTTCATAGTCAATTTCATACTTTTGAGTATACCCCTTTGCTATCAATCGAGCTTTATATCAATTTATGCTTCCATCTGGATTAAGTTTGACAGTAAATATCCACCTGCACCCCACCGTTTTCTTTCCTTCCTAAAGAGGAACAAGATCCCATGTCTGGTTCTTCTGTAATGCCTCCATTTCATCATTCATAGCTTTCTTCCAATCTAAATCATCTAAGGCTTCCTACACATTACTCAGAATAGATATAGCAGATAATTGATTTACAGTAAGTGCATGTGATTTAGACAAATGGTTAGTTGATATGAAGCTGTTGATAGGGTATTTAGCTTTGGTATGAAGGTCCGGATCATATTATTTTTTCAGAACCCCTCTATTGATCCTAGAAGAATAACGTGGCTCTATATTTGAAATTAAAGGAGACAAGTTTACCTTATTATGCACCGTATCTAGAGTTTCTTCAGCTTCTGGTGTGGGTGAAGATGTACTATCTTGATTACTCGATTTTTCTTCGATGATCTGTCCAGGTGAGATGCTCATACTCGGAACACCAGATGTCTGTTCAGGTGAGATGTTTAAACTCAGAACACTAGATGTCTGTCCGGGTAAGATGCTCGAATCATTTTACAGACTCAAATTCATCAAGAGACTCAGATTTATCGGGAGACTTAAAATGCTATCTTCAAGCTTAAAGAGGTTCGGATGTTTCTCCCCCTAAAGAGAGCACTTTGAGTGGGAGAAAAAAGGACAATTTTCATGAAATAGAACATCCTAAGTAACATACATCTTCTTTGTATTCGGATCATAACATCGATATCCTTTTTGTAAATCCACATAGACAACAAAGATACACCAGATAGCTCAAGGGTCTAATTTTTTGAGTGTTTGATGAACATATGTCGAGCATCCAAAAACTCGGGGTTTAAGATTAGTGAGGGGCGGAGATATGATAAGTTCCTAAAGTTTCTGAAGAGGAGTTTTAAAATCAAGTACTCGTGATAATGTCCAGTTTATGAGGTATGCAGCAGATCGAATAACCTCTCCCCAGTATTCTCGAGGAATATTCATATCAAACAATAATGCTCGGATAACTTCCAATAATTGTCGGTTCTTCCGTTCGACTATACCATTCTATTACAGAGTGCCAGCACAAGATGTTTGGTGGCAAATGCCTTTCTTGTGGCAGAAATCATTAAGGATTAAGTTAACATACTCCCCACCATTGTCAGATTGCAAGACTCAGATTTTACTCTAGTATTGTGTAGACACCATATTGTACAGGTCCTGGAACTTAGAGCACACATCTCCTTTATTAGAACGTAGTGATACCTAAGTCATCTGGGTACATTCATCAATAAACATTATAAAATATTGAGCACCAGATAGAGTGGGAATCCGAGCAGGTCCCCATACATCAAAATGAATGGTCATAAATGGAATTGAATTTTTATGATGACTCGGTACATAAGAAATTCAATTGCCTTTTGCCAATTCACAAACATCACACTTGAATTTCGAGTCTGTGGTATTCAAAAATAAATTTGGTTTTATTTATCTGAGATAATGAAAAGAGAGATGCCCAAGACGACAATGCCATAAGATTACTTGGTCTTTACTCGAGCAACTTCTACCAACCCTATTAACTTGACTTGACTTCCATCGTGAATCATCATGCAACTCAAGATAGTATAAATTTCCACGTTTAACACCAGAGCCAAGAATCCAGTGCATTACAATGTCCTGAAATACACAATAATTAAGCCAAAATTTGACAGTGCAATTTAAGGTTTCAGTGATTTGGCCAAAAGATAGTAGATTACAAGAAAGAGATAGAACAACAAGAACAGTATCTAAATTAAGAGAGTCGGAGTTAGATATTGATCCCTCATAAGTGACTGGTGTTATGCCTCCATTAGTAGTTAGAATATTTTGTTGGGTTGATGGACGGATAGATGTAAGATGGTGAGTGGAGTTTGTCATATGATCAGTAGTACCTGTATCAATAATCCATGTATTATTTCGAGTAATATTTATCATACCTGATGTTGTGTTAAGATCACCACTTGTTTTAGTAAAAGTAGCAATTCCAACCTTGCCGAGCTTCTTACAAGGCTTTCTATTGAAATCCCACCATTCCAGATATTCCATAATTTTATAGTACCGTTCCTTGGAGTGTCTAACTTTACCATAATGAGTACAGGTGTATGTGGTGGACTTATTCGGTATTTTTCCTTTGAACTGGGGCCGAGTCTAAGTTGTTACAAGTACAAAATGGTCTGGCAGTATCTTCGTCTCTTCCATCGTATATCTCTGGTTTTGATCCCTTTGGACATATGCATAACTAGACTCGAGATCAAACGGTGGATCCTTCCGGAGTATTTCACTCCGAGCATTATTAAATTCAGAATCAAGCCCGGCTAGGAAAATATGTGTTCGAAGCCGAGTAATATGTTTATGGAGTGATACTACTCTATTAACATCCTCCCCTTGCGCACACGTCCGAGCATTGATTTCCTGAAATATTTCAATCAATTCATTATAGTATGCAGGTAATGGCTTACCATTCTGACGTGTTGTGAATGATTTTTAGTTCAATTCAAATAACTAAGTTTCGTCATACCCATCATAGAAAGTTTTTGAGACAACATCCCATATCTCCTTTGCTATTGGAAGATGGATGAATATTTGCATCAATGTCGGACTCATGGAGTCAATCAGCCAACTTTTGACTCGATTATTATCAAGGAGCCAAGTCTTTAATGCTTTATCTCTTGCTAGTGGCTTTGGCATAGTGCCATTCAAAAAGCTAGATTTATTTCTGGCTCCAATTCATATCTCCATGATCTGTGACCATAGAGTATAGTTTGTATCATCAAGAATAATTCCTGTGGGAAAGGGAGAATTATCTTAAAGGGTTTGAATAAAGTTGGGTGTTCCATAGGATACAATGGATGTATTTTTGGTGGTTATGATTTTGAAGATTCAAAGGATTTAAATGAAAAAGAAAATACGATTTGTAAGAATTCAATAAAAAAAAATTCAATTTCAATGGGTATGCTCTGATACCATAAAAAATAAAATTCAGAGAAAAAGAAAAAAATTCAAAGGAAATATTTTTCCATTAATATTCAAAGAAGGGTTTACACCCCTTATATATACATACAGTCCTAATCACAATCTAATTAGGAATAGAATAATAGCCTAAATAAAATAGAAATTTATTCCTAATTGTATATAAATATTTACTTCCTAATATATACAATAAAAATATTTACTTCCTCAACAGAATGAACATACTTTATTTCTGATGCATGAGTTATAGACGTAATACCTGAACAAAAGAGATCTATTGATTCTTTCATACGCTGAAAAGAAAATAGTCTCTTTCACTAACATTCTTATGGAATCTGATATTTATATAGACCTGCATTGCAGAGTATGAAGTAGGTGGCAAAGTAACAACAAATGGAGATGTCTACAGCTTTGGAATAATTTTGCTAAAGATTTTCACAGGACAGAGACCAACTGATGAAGTGTTCAAAGATGGTTTAAATCTCCACAACTTTGTTAGAGCTAATCTCCCTAGACGGATCATGCAGGTAGTGGACCCTTCGCTTACCACAGCAGGTGAATTGGAGGCAACAGAGACTACAAAGGAGAACGACATTGATGATATGATAGAGTAGAGATCCAAGAAAATAATGTCAACATTGAAGATTTAAGATTAGAAGGAGGTAATGCACAAAAATGTCTCATATCAGTCCTGAAAATTGGACTTGCATGCTCATCAGAACTACCAGGAAATCGGATGAAAATGAGGAATGTCACAAGAAAAATAAATGTCATCACAAAGGCTTTCCTTCGTGTCAGTACTCGTAGGGACCAACGAATTGTTGCCTCACGCCTGCAAATAGGTATAAGTTTGTTTTTTTTTTTAGTGACCTCCAGAATTTGGTTCAAGAGTTTTGACTATTCGGATTGGATCGGGCTAGGTGGATTAATTAGGATGGTAAAACTCTGCCAATACTTATTTCTTTATATACAAAACTCGAATTCAAAACTTTTTACCACTTGAACCCACAATATTAGTTATGAGTTTGCTTTTATAAATACACAAGATGAAATAAGAAAATTTCGGACATTTTTAGCGTCTTATAACATGAAGTATCCAATATTTTTATTATGATTTGGATTGGTCTGCAGGGAAGTAGGCTATGGGATCCAAGCATCTATTTGAAATCTTACTCTCATTTTCAAGAAGAGGTGTTCTTTCAGCAAATAAACCTAAAATTCTGATGAATTTTTTCAAGTTTTGAGTATGTATTAAACAAAGCGTTTTGTTCTCTTCATTTTATGGAATGTGTAATTCGATAAATGAGTCAAAGGGTGTTGAAGAAAAATTTTATTGTGTTGTTTTGTAAAATCTAGCTATAAATTTGCAGCTTTGTGGTTTCTTTTTCAGTCATTTCCCCCACTTCCATAAATTTTACAATAATTGTATGCATAGTCACATTACAAATTAAATGAATTGATTAGTATAAATTTTAAGGTGTGTGTGTGCATATATATTTATTGGCTCTTTGATTCCATCAGGAATTTGAAAACGATTACACTTACTAATTAAGAAACAATGGACAGAGGATATGATGACAGGCAACAAGATTGTTTTGAGGATGGAAAAGGTTTAACATAAAGCCTGTAGACCCAAAACATATAATTTGCATACAGTGTGACTAGTACACCTATGGTATACATTCTTGAAGCTAAGCATTAGCAGGAAATATAGGACATTAGCCATTTTTTCAATTATGAGTTTGATTGGATGAACTTGAAATTCATACGTTCATTCATATTGATCAAATTCTCATTAAAATTCATAATCACAATTTTACTAATTCAATATCCCATAAATTGAAAAATCAAATTCATTGGTGGTTTGTTAAGGTTTTTCTATTTTTTTTTTTTTTTTTTTTTGCATTTGGGCACGAGATGTTTGAGTGAACTTTAATTCGTGTTAGTATCGGGTTGGCCCATAAAAGGGTAAAGCATTAGCCATCGTGGAACTCCATACATGAGCATATTGATCCATAAAAGGATAAAGTGCTGACCATTGTGGAACTCCATACATGAGCAGGATTAAAACTCTTGATCTCACTTAAGGAATGAGAGCGTCGAACCACTTATACCATACACTAATGATTAGTTTGTTAATGTCTTTAATTATATCATAAATGTAAATGTAATATAATTCTTAAATTTTGGAAAGAAAATTATCTCACATAAAAAGCATGATCTTTATAATAATTTAATAAAAAAAATCTAATGAATGAGCAGTTATGAAATAATAATACAATAAAATCTTGTTATAATTTTTTCTAGTATAAAAGCTTCCATTATCAATAGCTATAAAAATTTTGACTAATTTTAACAGAATCGAATGATTTTTGTAAGGGGAACAAACTTCTTTAAAAGTCTGTTTTCCATATATAAATTTTGAATATTTTAAAAAAATTTAAGCCACTTATCATAAAAAATTTTGAATCATAAAAATAATTTAATCCAAAATGGAAAAATTTGTAACAAAAATAAATTTAACGTGATAATAAATTATATAATTTTTCTAAATTTTATTATATTATTATAAAAGGTGTAAAATATCCTCCTTTTTTTATCAAAATTTTTAAAATTATGGTTACTTTTTTTTTTAACTTTTAACTTTCACATGTTTCATTTACAACTTTTTTTCCTTTCATTTTTATAATATAGAGTTTAAAACAGCAACAACAACAACAATAAATCTTTTCCTGTCCTTCTTCATCTCTTTTCTTTTTGAAAATTAAACAGTCATTTTTACATTGTCGATGCATCTTTCTTTCACTTTTCGTTTTTCAGTGTCATTGCATGCCACTACCATTTTTCTTCAAACAAACCAGCAATTTCATAAGCTTCCTTGCTCCACTCCCAAGTCTTGTATATATTTTTATATATGCTTGATATAAAGTAGTTGTGTATTGGGTTAATCAAGAGAAAGTGTGTTTAGAACGTCACAAATCATCAATAACTATAATAAGTAGGTATAAAATTTTCTGTTTTTTGGTTCTTTGATACTTGAATAATTCTTGAGTTTATTTTATTTATTTATTTGAATTTGTGTTTATGATGGTGAGTTGGTGAGTATGAATTTAAAAAAAAAAAAACAGTTGAGCATTTATTGTTAATTTAGTGACATTAGTGTTAATGAATTTAGTTATTATCTTATTGTTATTAGGTTGTTATTAATAATTTTTTATTTTTTTTAGTTGTCTTCGATTGTTGTCATGCTATTTTTAAGTGCCTTTGTAAAAACAAAGGCAAATTGAACTATTGAAATTGGTTGTTCTCATGTTATTGGATTGTTCTTGCTATATTTTAATTTTTCTTGGTTTTTTTTTCTAATTGTTGTCAGGTTATTGTCCATATTTTTTTACTTGTTGTCAAAAAAAAAAAAAACCTCACAGCAAGAAAACCTGACAATTACCAAACAACCAAAAAAAAAAAATAGCAATAACAACTCAACAACAAACAGAGAACAATAAGAAAAGATTAAAAATATTTGTATTTGTAGTGATTATTGTGAAATTGTTATCAGGTTGTTGTTTAGAGATGAAAACAACCACCGCATTTTTTAAAATACTGTCTGTCAACACCATGATTTTTAAAGGAAAAAAGTTAATTGTGTTTTTAAAAAATTCTTCCACATTTTAGTTAATTTTGAAAAAAATTGACATAGGAAAATTCTATTATTTTGTATATACTTTATTTTTTTCACTATAAGATAAAAAAAATTTATTAAATTATGAAATGAAAATTATTAAAAAAAAACTTTAGTTATTTTATAAAAAATAAAGTAATAATAAACTATACTTAGTTTAACGATAACGATGGGGAAAATTTTGCAGACAATCTTTGGAAAGCCCATTTTAAATGAACCCAAGAAAGTAATCCAGCCCAATAACTCACAACCATAAGATCTAACCCCAATCTATTGAAATTAAACACCAACCATCCGATCTAGGTCACAGCAAATACCCTAATTTCTGATCCTACTATAAAATCAAACTGAAACTCTATATTTCGTTTCCACCAAAAGCTTTTCACTCTCTCTTCCAATTCTCTCAATACCCATTTCAATCGGAGGTTAAAGAGACGGCACAGCCGCTGTCCGCCTTGACCTAGCAGCCGTAGCTTCGTCTTGGCCCTCTAATTTTGTAGTAAAGTTAGTCTCTTTAGATTTTGTAATTGTTGTATCAATCAAATTCAGTCAAATGGCCCCATCAAAAGCAGATAAGAAGATAGCATATGATGCTAAGATATGCCAGTTGCTAGATGAGTATAGCCAGATCTTGATTGTGGCAGCTGATAATGTTGGGTCTAATCAGCTCCAAAACATCAGGAGAGGTTTAAGAGGTGACTCCATTGTGCTTATGGGCAAGAACACTATGATGAAAAGGTCTATCAGAGTTCATTCTGAGAAAACTGGAAACAAGATTTTCCTCAACCTTATCCCTCTCCTTCAGGTATATATATCAGTTTTTGGTGTCCAGTTCATTGAGCTTTTTGTATTAAAAATTGTTTCTTTTTGAGAAGATGAAATGGAACTTGGTGAATTTGTGATATTTATTTAAAAGGGTAGTTTTAATTTGCCATTTTTATTGCTTGTATGCTCTAAGATTGATATATATGTTGTTTGGAGAATTGAACATGATGTGGTTAATCTTTCTCTCTACCAGGGCAATGTGGGTTTGATCTTCACTAAGGGTGACCTCAAGGAAGTGAGTGAGGAAGTTGCTAAGTACAAGGTATATTTTTGCTGGATGTTATATTGCAGTTCATATACAAGACATGGTTTACTTGCTTGGTTGCTTTCAGTGAATATTTTATAGGTTTTGTTTAAATTTAGTAGTTAAATCTAGTTTAGAAAATTGGTCTCTACTCTCTACAAATGTACATTAAGCCTTGGATTTCCATTGAATGTATTATCTGTACTCAATTTATAGTGTTTACTATTGGAAATTATTTTTGAATTGCTAGTATAGCGACTGCATAAAAGTGGCCTCGCTGAGTTCTTATACCTGTACGTTGTAATTGTATCAGATTCACTTATGTTGAGTACACGAGTATGATGCCTCAATTAGGTTATATGATGTTGTTACCTTTAGGTTTGGGGTTTTACTCAGCCATGGTAGTGGTTAATTGCTCTTTGTTTTTTTTTTTTTTTTTTTGGGTACTTTGAGATAATGAAATATGGATTCTAGATTTTTATTTGTAGCTTGAGAAGTCAAACTCCCAGTAGTTTATGATTTTTTCCAAAGCAGTATTACAATTTACTTATACAAGCTATTCCCAGATGCCAGTGGCATATTTCATATTTTGCTATACAGCCTTCAATGTTTTCATCTGATCATATGTTGTGTTTTAATGCTTGACATGAGCATTGGTTCTAGCATCTTTTTTTTCTTTTAACTTGTTTTGCCTACATTATGAATGAACAGGTTGGGGCTCCTGCTCGTGTTGGTTTGGTTGCTCCAATTGATGTCGTTGTCCCTCCAGGCAATACAGGGCTCGACCCCTCTCAGACCTCTTTCTTCCAGGTCTGTTTTCAAGCCTTTATTACGATGATGATGTGTCTGCTTGTTATCCATTGATAATTGAATTTATCAAAACTAAGTGTTGCTTTTGTCCATTAAATTTAGGTGCTCAACATTCCCACCAAGATTAACAAGGGTACTGTTGAAATTATCACCCCTGTGGAACTGATCAAAAAGGGTGATAAGGTCGGTTCTTCTGAGGCTGCTCTGTTGGCAAAGCTTGGCATAAGGCCATTTTCATATGGTCTTATTGTCCTGTCTGTCTATGACAATGGCTCTGTCTTCAGCCCAGAGGTGCTTGATCTGACTGAGGATGATCTTGTTGAGAAATTTGCTGCTGGTCTTTCCATGGTCACCTCATTGGCATTGGCTATCTCGTACCCAACCCTGGCTGCTGCACCACATATGTTTATCAATGCATACAAGAATGTGTTGGCTGTTGCTGTTGCAACTGAGTACAGCTTCCCACAGGCAGAGAAAGTCAAGGAGTACCTTGAGGTAGGTTGATGCATAAGTTACAGCAATTCAATAATAGCTCAACTAGTTAAGGTATTATGCCTGTTGCTTCTTGTTAATTGTGTTTATGTTTGTAATTGCAGGACCCTAGCAAGTTTGCCGTAGCTGCTGCCCCAGCTGCTGCTGCTGCCTCTGCTACCCCAGCTGCTGCTGCCAAGGAAGAGGAGAAGAAGGAAGAACCAGCTGAGGAGTCTGATGATGATATGGGTTTCAGCCTATTTGACTAAGTTTCGTATAGGTTACTATCAGAGGACTGTTAGACATGAAATTTACCTGACAATTTCTGGTGTTCTAGTTATTCAGTTTTGTTATTCGAGTGTTTTTAATGTTTTAATTTAGCTAAGTTTCACGTACATTTTTAGGATGTTGCCCTTGTCCCTTCATAAGTATTATGTTTTGGTTGGATTGAGCCTCTTTGTACTTCTTGGTTCTTTTTCTATTGATTTCCTAATTGCTACAGAAGATTTCATGGTTAAGAGAAAGATCAACTCTCCAATTGTTTGTCAATTTCAACCTCAAATTTTGCTAGGGTCCAAAATCTGTTAATATGAAATTGACCGTGAAAGGGGGAAGATGTTCAGCATAATGCATAATCTCTGAAAGGAGGAAGATGCTCAACATAATGCATAATCTCTAAAACTATAAGAGATAATTCAGCTTCGGTGCTCTTCCCAGGTTGCTGGAAAATGACCAAATGCTGTTATGAATGATGCTAGTGGTGTGGTTTGCAAGTTGCTGGGTACTGCTACAACTTGGTGGCTGTATAACCGAACTCTGTTCAGTTAAGTTCAGTTAATTTTAAAAATTAACGAACTCGAACTTTCAAAAGTTGAGTTCAAACTCAGCTCAAATTCGTATTTGATGAGTTTGAGCCGAGCTCATGAGCCAAGCGAGCTCAATAATGTATTTTTATAATTAGATATTACATTGTTTTATAATCTCAAACTGTATATATTTGTAACATTAAAATTACTTATAACGTAATTTTAGTTTTAAAAATTATTTTAAAAATTAACGAACTCGAGTTTTCAAAAGTTTAGTTCAAGCTCAACTCAAATTCGTATTTGATAAGTTTGAGCTGAGCTCATGAGCTAAGCGAGCTCAATAATATATTTTTATAATTAGATATTATATTATTTTAAAATCTCAAACTATATATTTTTATAATATTGAAATTGCTTATAATGTAATTTTAATTTAAAATACAAATATTACTTAATATTATATTTATCAATTATTTAAATTTGTATTATTTAATATTAATACTTATATATTACTTTAAAAAATAAATATTAATTAATTTTTTATTTGCTAAATATTTAATTAGTATTATATAATATTTACTTATTATAATATTAATGTTAATTTATACGTAAAAAATTATACAATATTATAATGAGTACATAATATGATCATATATAATACTTTATATTTTATATTAATTATTACTAATTTAATTAGTATTGTCTTTCCTTAATATAAAATTAGTATTATATGATATTAACTTACTAAATTAAATGATATTTATTAAATATTAATGTTTAAATTAAATTATATCTATTTAATATCACTATTTAATATAATGAGCCTATTAATGATCCTATAAATGAACCTTCGTGATTTTTAACAAGCCGAATTTGAACTCGTTTAGCTTATAAGCTTCAAAATGAAGTTTAGACTTAGCTCATTTAACTTAACAAACGAACTTGAATGAATCTTTTTTTAACTTAATTCTGAACAAATCACAAACCGTTAAGCTCGATTATACCCTTAACTATAGCTCACATTTGTTGGGCCGAACCAGCTGCAGGACATTGGGAAAGGTCTTTTGACGTGATCATATCTTCTCTGATGAAATGGTGCCACGCATTATTTCTATTCATTTGGTTTTGGGCAACTTATTAACTCAAAATGGCATGATGAAAGGAAGTATTCTAAATGCAAACTATGCAGGCCAATATCAAATATTTCTTTTATAACTTATGGAGATGATCATAAATTTATAATATTGTGTTTAGTACAGAGTTTTGTGGAATGTATTTGCAAATTTATGTAAGTATATTTAACTTAAATAAAAATTTTATAAAATTTATTTTTAATCTATCTTTTTAATTTTATGAAATTGCTTAATACTAAATCCACTTTTATTGATAAAATATGTGTTGGTTCAAATGAAATTCAAATTTATTTTGAAATGAAATAAATTTCTTAATGGAATTAAACCAAATAAGGGTTATACTGTCTTTGATTCAAATGAATTTTATAAAATTTTATAGAATTTATTTGTAAATCCAGATGAGTGTGTCAATAAAAACTTTATAAAATTCATTTCAATTTTAATTTCTTAATTTTATGAAATTACTTTATACTATTGATGAAATATGTTTTGATCTAAATGATTTCTATTTAAAATTTATTTGAAAATGAAATAGATTTCTTAATAAAATTCAACCATATTAAAGAAAAACTTTTGTCATTTGGCAATATAATTGGCGCCTTATATTGGATATGTTTTGCTAGTATCGTATGGCCTTTAAACACTTAAGAATTTTTTTTAAAAAAATAGAACTTTTATATAATTTTATTATTTTTCAATTTGTGTAATTTAAGAACTTTTATATAAATACTTAAGAAAAATATTGGATAATCCAATTGATAATTATTTTTATAAGTTTCATTAAAGACTAAATACTCGCCACAAGGAGAGGGGTAAAAAAAAAAAGTCAAATCATGTCATATAATATTATCCACTTTCAACATCATATATCAACATCTTTTCACAAAAAAAAAAAAAAAAAAAAAAAAAAAAAAAAAAAAAACATCATATATCAACACAAGGGGGCAGGTCGGTCATATATATATTGATATTAATTCAACTTAATTTTAATTTAATGTTTCTTCCAAGGCATTAACTTTGACCTAACAATGTTCAAAACTAAAAATAATTATTTATAGAGACCTTAAAAAAATACTTTTCTCCTTACAATTGTTTGGAGTTAGTGGTGGAACAAATGATCTTGAACTTATCTTACAAATATATCAATCTTGAAGTGTTCTTACAAAGATTTCTTAGGTTATATCAAATACTAATAATGACTATAACTTTTTAAAGCCATGACACAATAATGGTCAACATAATGCCAATTGAACTAGTTGATGTCTTTATCTTTAATTTTTTTCATTGAATACACAAATATAATTTATAAATCAATTAAAGTTATACATGAAAAATATAAAAATATATTTACATAAAAAAGAATAAATAAAAAGCTTGGAAAATCACTAGGTAGCAACTTATAATATATTTTTAAAATTTTCTTAAATATTTTAAAATAATAAAACATAAGTTAAATTCAATTGTCCTAATAACAAGGTCACAATCCGTTTTAAATGGACTGGATACTAATATTTATTTTTTATAAAATAGAACAAATATAATACGTATAAATATTATATTAGAAGTATATTGATTACATAAATTACATTAAAATGAAAATAAAATATTGGGAGAGAAAATAACATAAAGTTGAGATTTATCCAAAAGTAAAGTGTTAATATTTTAAAAACAAGAAAAAACTATTGTCCATTAGAAATTTTATAGGTTTGGTATTGAAATCCAATTATAGAGAAGAATACCAATGATCAATATATCTAGAAATTAACTTTTTTAGGACATTAACAAGACGACTCATTGTTAGTACCAATTGGGAGAATATCTCTAATAAATATTCCTATATATCTAAAACTTTTTTTGTTCAATTTGGTCTTCAAATTGGATAAGCAATAGCTGTAGGGTGATCAATAGACACCATGCTTTCATGTCTAAATGGTGCATGTGGTTGGTACCACACCCAATGCTTCTTCATCTACACTTGCCTCCAAAATGAAATAGGCTCATACTACCCACACCCATCTTGACACCCCCTGTCCTTAACACCCAAAAAAAAAATTATTATATTAATATATATATATATCATTTTTAATAATAATTGGCAACAATAGTTTGTTTAAAATAAATGTAAAGATTACTAGAAATTATTAGATACTGTTGGAAGGATTATTTTTACTTAAACGACCTCGTAAATTCAAGTCATAATATACACAATAGTGTTAAATCAATTATTTTAAAGATTTTTACAATACTTATAATTCTACTTAGATTGAATTAAATTAATTAAAATTTAGTAAACTATGTGTAATGATGATTTAAATAAAAGAAAATGAAAATTTATATTTAGGTAAAAAACTATTTCATTTTTATTAACTTTTTCAATAATTTACAGCTAAGAAATCAAATAAATAAATTGGCTGTCTTATTTCAATCATCAATTTGTTTAGAATTCATGTGACAGTTTTTGCAGCAAGCTATCAATGACTTGGTAAAAAGAAAGATTTGCTTATCTTAATAATCCCCAGCAAAATTGTCAACAATTTTTTTGGAGAAATCTCCCCCAACCCATTTGAAATTTTAAATCATGGAGTTGTTAAATGGAAAAGTATTAATAAAATAAAAACTAATATCCCAATAATTAAATATGTGAAAATCAAAATATCAAATCTCACTATAAAGCATTAGAAAAGACTTAGACATAATCTAAAACTATCCTAGTCAATGTTAACTACAGCAATAATACATGTTGAAAATACAAGATTAATTATTAGTAATTGAAATAGGTAAAGGCTGCAATCTAGATGGGTATTTGCACCAATGTCTTTAATCTCTTGTAAAAGATAGCTTAGAGGGTCTAATCTTCTCCTTCTTCTTCTTTTTTTTTTTTCATTCTCATCACTTGTCAAACACACAAACTTCAACAATTGGATAAAATTTGGATTGATTCTCAAGGATGACTTGTAAATTGGTGCATCCAATTGAACCAATAATATATAGCAAATCTTTGCTTCTCTTAAACCATTTAGCAAATAACATATGACTTATGTTTCATATTTTTAAAATAATTTAATTATTGATGTTAGTTCATATACTAATTCAAATACACAAAATGTTTTTTTTTTATTTTACATCTAGCTATAAAAACTATATTTATTGAATCCCATACAAAGGTAAAATTTTTTCGACATCTACTTGTTTTATTTATAAGATTTAAATTCAAAATTCTATTTAACCTTTTTATTATTTGTATAGAAAAATATACATATAAATTTACTTGCAAACTTTTTTTTATCAGTGTTATTTGTTAATATCCATAAAATCAGAACTGTTAATTATAGTATTAATATATTATTTATGAATTTACTTGCATTTTTTTTATTGGTATCATTTATTAGTACCTTATAGGATCAAACAAGACATCAACTATAACAAGTTTATATGCTCTTATGGTGAAAATTCAAAAAATTAATTTTGATAACCCAATAAGAATCAAATAGGACATCAACTATAACAAGTTTATATGCATTGGTTTCTCCAATTGCATGTCAAATTCAAATAGCAATTAAAAGTTGAATTGGACTAACCCCTAACTCAGGAATAGTACTGGCTTGGTGTTATCCAACTACAACAAGTTGAAAGGATCAACCATTTTGCTTATGTTCAACCATTCTAACCCAAAAACATATCAATGATAGAGAAATCTTTGCCTCAATTTTTGCAACAGATTAAGATGCCACACTTCATAGAATTATGAAGATTCATGCATGCCCCCACTGACTTCACTAATTGATAATAGCAGTAAAATTATTATATTTCAATTTGGGTACTGTTAATTGTCAAAAAAAGAGGCTAATAATGGAGCCATGTTGCAACTCAGGCCATTTTCATTTGCATTTTTTTAGCCCTTTTATCACCAAATCCTAAGGGTCAAATATGGGAGACATTCCACATGTTAGCTCAAAGTTTCATTTATATCCATTGGAGTTCGTTTAGCCAGCTAAAACATAGCAGAGCATGGATGGACATTTGCACTTGGAAGGATACATCTGGAATAATTATGCTATTGATCGAAAATTCAATTGATACGCATCACTTTTTTTATTCTAATTATTCCAAAGTTATAGTAAAATTATGTGTATTATCTTATTAATTTTTATTAATATTTGAAATTGAAGATTTCAAAAACTAGCTTAGATGTTTAGTTCAATTAAGCTAGTTAATTTAAGTGTGTGTTTGGTATAAACTAACTTCACAATTTGTTTTATGAAATTTATTTACAAATTTAAATTAGTATGTATGATTTAAATGAAAACTCTGCATAATTTATTTTCAATTTCAATTTTTTAATTTTTGAAACTACTTATTAGTAAACTAAATTTTAAAAAAATATTAGAATTTTTAATTAAATCCATTTTCTAAACCATTTATTTCAACCAAATATATTTTATTAATAAGAATTTATTTGAAAATAAATTTTATTTATAATTCATTTAGAAATAAAATTAATTTCTTAGTGGAATAGAATTTAAAAAGGGGTAAGGTTTATGTTAATACAATAGGTCATTTTAAACAATGTATTTTAAAAATTATTTAAAAATAAATTTATTTCAATTAACATTTAATTGGTTTATCTAAATTTGAAAAAAAAAATCCTTCAAAAACTAATTCTATTAATCTAAAGTGATTGATGATTTTTTTTTTTTTTAAATGATGTTCTTTGAACTTGAAATCGTTTCATGGAATTAGCCAACCACACTGTTTAATTGTCAAATCAAAAAGAAAATCTAAATCAAATTGGGTAGAGCTCCAAATCCATTTCAAATTAAATAATAGTGACATTTAATTTCACAAACTTTAATCAAAGTTAGTAATTATTAAGATAAACATGGTAAGACAGTCATGATAAGCATTACAATTTACAAGACAAAAAAATTAAAAAGGGATGCATGGAGCCTCTAAAATTCTTTTTCTTTGATTAAACCTGTTTCCCACCATTCCAGAACCTAATTAATGGACTTCTGACTTGCATTAAGGAGGCAAATGGTCTCATCTCTCTTGCAATGTTTATCCATTGCAAGGACAAGGAGGAGGCAGCCTCGTCTTTTTCATATTAGCACTGATATATAAAACGGAACGCTATGTAGCAGTTCGTATTTTTTATTATTATTATTTTTATTGAATTGTTTCTATTTATATGATGGATAATTATTTTTACTATTATCAAAGCGGACCATTACAGAAAATATTTCCGTTTTCATATATATATAATGCTTGTTAGATTGATTAGCAAGAGACACTAAAGTTGTTTTATATTTTGAAAATTCTTTGTGGGGTAGAGGATTTAATTTCTTTATCTTCTTGCAACGCAATCTTATTACATCGATCTTTTTTTGAACAGAATCTTATTACATAGATCAACATCAATAATAACAAGGTTTTTAAAGAAAAGGTAATGACGCAAGACTGATCCACTTATGCTGATTTAAATTTGCTCTTAATGAATTTATTAGTATTTATATAATTACACTAAGCAAGGTAACAATTTGTATATAATCTGATGTAATATTGATTAATTTATAAAAAATTAACTTAAAGTTATATTTTTCAATTGTAAAAATAATATATATTGATAATATAATATCATATCATATTGTATAATAATTTAATTACCACACATTTATTTATTTTATCTAATTTATCAGTAACTAAACTCTATTTAATCTGATATAATTTGGGTAAAATTATAAGTATAATAAAAGTCTCTCGATAAATAATTTAATATAACTGTATATATTATATGACTGTAATTTAAACTTAAAACGTCAGTTAATTTTACAATTATTATATATTTATTTTAACTTGTATAATGTCTTTTTTTTTTGTCTTTTCCTTTTTCTCTTCCTTTATATCATCAAACAATAATCCCATAAACAAAGAAAGTTGAGTAGGGAAATGGGAAATGATTTGCAGTCTTTTAAAGTTGTTCTAGATAGCGCTATTGCTGTAGGTTTAGTCATTAAAGAATATACTCAAGTTAAATGTGTTTACTTTTTTTAATAGCATACTCATATTATATGTTGAAACGTATACATTTGATGTCAAGAAATGTTACAAAATTGCTTTGAATGCCCCCTGTGTTCTATATGGTGGAGTTGAATGCGGAATAATTGCTGTCATATAACTTGATTGTCATGTCTAACAAGTAGTTTATAAAAAAAAAAAAAAAAAAAAAAGGAAGAATTTTTGTTTTTTAGCTTTTTTTTTTTCCTTTTTGAATGAAATATTACCAATCCAATCTTATACAGTGAAATGAATTTCACAATTATTTTAATTTTAGAATAAATTTTATGTACATAAATAATAAATATATAAAAGCATTTTATTATTTTATGAGTAGTTCAAATGATAAAAAATATGAATATTTAAATATAAAAAATAAAATTTAAACTTTCGTTCTTTCTGTTTTTTACAGTGAAAAATTAACCGCTCGATTGATATAGGTTTAGTTGATAGCTCATTTCGACCACATAACGAAATGCAATTTGGTAACATTTGAAGAATAGCAAAGCTTACTTAGCATTCCCTGCTATTAGAGTTTAATGCAATACTTTAAATATAAAACGGCTCACATTAACTAATGTATACACTAAATTAATTTTATGCCAATCGTATGTATATATTTGTACAACTATATATCTTATCATGGAAGCGTCTTCCTACATGATCCTATGTATATTCTTCATTCTTCCTAATGTAGTCTAGTTCTGGATAAGAGAAGGGAAAAAGTTTCAAAGAAATTCTTAAAAATAACCTCATATATATAGTCTATTAATGGAAGGATGTTACATTGAATATATCTATTTTCTTTGATCTATGGTGTCAAAGAATGTTTTATAGTTGCCAAAGTCTAAACCAATTAGTCTAGGCTGAAATTTTAAATTTTTATGATATTCATTATTTTTTTTAATTTCACTATGAGAAATGAGTGGGATATATTTAGGCAGTGTTCCATATCTATAAGTGGTAAAGTACATGTTTTCTTTTCACTAACAACTAACAGTCGTGATTTTATAGGATTCTAAATAAATAACATCTGTAAAAAAAACATTTTATAAATAATGTTCTAATTAATTCTGCTTTAATAAATTTATATTTTTATTAATAGAAAAATTAATAATCTAAATTTTAGTGATGTATATAATAAATGATACACTTCCTTCTAAATTAAATAAAAATTAATTTCATAAATCAATGCAATGTTCTAATTCTATATATAAAATCTTTTAGAAAAAGTGATAAATGAATCATTCCTTTATTAATATTTTTTAATTTAATTATTTAAAAAAAAACCATACATTTCTAATATAAATAGTATATAACATAATAAATAATTTATTGCAGGTTTTGAACCCTACAAAGATTTGAGGAAAGGTAAAATAAGAGGTGTGGAGAATCCCTACAACCCTATAATGCCTAAGTCAAAGAATATAGAGAGAGCTTTGGAGAGATAAAGAGAGCAATGAGTATGAGAAGAATAGAATGAATGAGAATGAGGGATATAGAGTTTTATTTATAGGGATAGTGATGCTCATACCTAAGAGGAATAAGATTTCTTCTTGATGAAAGTTTTATGCCTATTAGGAGAGTATTTCTTCCTATCCGAGAGTATCCTTAATTGGGAATCTTTTCCTATTTATTTTGGGTGTCCTTCTTTTGCAAGCAACCCCCGTATAGGAAAATAAAGACCTTAGTTAAATAAAAATATGTATATGGGGTATCAGGAGTCCCCCCCTCCCCTCGAAAATATGTTTGGATATTTATGTTCGATGTGTTCTGCTAGATAATGAGTATTTCCGAGAATAGGTCCTACTGAATAGAGAGAACTATTCACGTAAATTGCATTTATTGTAAGAGGGTGAGCTGAGGTGGCTAACCTCAGTCATAAAAGAAGAGATGATGCTCGGTATTGATTCTTGAAATCACTGTATTAAAATATCGTTGAAGTGCCAATTGGACTTAAGTGCGCACAACCTGCAATAAAATACTCGGTGTTATAGAGACAACTCGAGGGATTAACTCGCCATTTTAAAAATAATCTGATGGAACTAACCATCGCTAGAGTTTTGAAGCTCAATGCATTAAAAGCGTGGCTCAAGTGCCATATAGTCTCGGTGCATTAGAAGCGCGGCTCAAGTGCCGAACCTCAGTACTATCGAAGCAACCTGAGGGTGCCAACTTCAGTCATTAGATTAAGAATCTTGGTGCGTTAGAAGTGCGGCCAGAGTGTTGAACCTCAGTACTATCGAAGCGACTTGAGGGTGCTAACTTTAGTCACTAGACTTATAATCTTAGTGCATTAGAAGCGTAACCCAAGTGCCGATGAAGGAGAGAGCTGGCAGCAAGGGGAGCAGGATTATCAACTGCTATATCTTTTGAATTTCCTTTGAATTTTGAATTGTGTAACTGTCATGTCTATTCATGTGTCAGAAGATGAGATGTTTCAACTGCCGTAATAATAACTACTCAATTAGTAGGCTTTTCTTTTGCTCGAAATTACCCTTGATGCTATAAGATAAATGAAAATGATTATGAGGGCAGTAATGGTCATTCCAGAACCTTTCGCTACTCTTTAAATAGACAAAACCTTTCTGTTTGTTGCATTTTCACTTTTTCTTGCTTTCTTCTTTCCTTGTTAAGTTCTCTCTCATTTGTTTTTTGTGTCTCTAGAGCCTTCTCTGTAAGCTTGCATTCTTATCTCTAGGTGAAGCTTCTTCTCTTCTCTATATTCTTTCTCTTTATATTTATTTAATAGATCCATGGTTCCATAAGAGAAAGTTAGTTCTAATTTATTTGTCTCTAAGGTAGATGAGGACATGCTAAAATGGTACAGGAGACGTTTTAGCATTCCAGTAGATTTCGCTTTACACACTATAGATAAAAACTTCAAAGCCCATACTCCTCTATTGCATTTTGACAAGTTAGTGGTATACTTTAATCAATTAGAAGGGGGATTGAAGTTCTCCTTAGATCTTTTTATTAGGAGTTTTTTAAATAAATACAACATAGCTCCTGGGCAACTCCATCCCAATAGCTACCGAATCTTGATCGGTTTTATAGAGTTGATGCACGAGGAGGGTAGAGAGCTGGACTTGGATGTCCTGGGATATCTTTATAGCTTGAATAAGAAAAAGGGAGAGTTGATGTTCTCTTTATCGGCTATTCCGAACTATAGCCTCTTTGTTAAACTTTTAGACCTCCATAAGAAGTGGAGGCATAAGTTTTTTATTGTTGAACATCTTTCAGACTTTGTCCATATCTGGTGGATGTGGTCCAATGACTGCCACAAGGTGAAAAGTCCTTCAAGGCTATTCGATAAGGATACAGAGATGGTTATAAGGCTTTATCTCCATGGCATAGCTAACGTAACATCTACCAAAAATTTATCTTAGAGATATCTCTGAAGAGTCTGCTCTGATTGCATACATCTCAATGGTAAGTTCTAATATCCAAAAGGTATTACTCTGACTTCTGTTCTTTTCTTTTTTATTTGTAAATGACTAACTTTTTTGTATTTGCGAATAAGATTTAACTTGTAGATAATGAGCTAGAGACTTAGGAGGACATACATATTGCTTCTTCTATTTTTGAGCCACTTGCCCTGGAGGTCTCATATGAAGTTGCACCCAGCTAGAAAGGAAAAGTCATGGTTGAAACTTCTCAGGTGGAGAAATATAAGTTTTAGAGGAAACTGGCCCTGAATGAGGACTCGGATGCTGAGGAATTATGCGAGGAAATTTTCGTCAAGTGCCCAAATTTAGCTAGGTGTCCAGACATGAGGTCCTGGATTCTGAAAAAGACAAAGCCTCCAAGTATCCTGAATGCTCAAATAAGGGATCAATATGCCGAGTCTCTACGACTTCCTGAAGACATCCAATATTGGAAAAATGTAGATAAGGAGTAGCTATACAACTCCATGATAAGACACTTGTTGGAGGTAATTATCTTCCATTTTATTTAATTTGTGTTTATGCGTACCCAAATTGATGATGATTGACTTTTCTTTTAGATGACTTAGGTTCTGTTACTAACTAAGGACAACTACTATTATCTTAAGAGTAAGTACAACCTAAAGGAGATACAGGTTAGCACCATAGCTATTGACTTTGTAATAACCCTTGTTTTTATTTTATTTTATTAAATATTGAGATATGCAGTGTTAATAAAGTTTAAAAGTTATATTTAGTTATTTCACTATTTTATGATTTATTATCATTATTTTAAGTTTAATTGAATTTTCTACATAAATATATTAATTTGGAAGAAATTATTTTGAACGTTTAAAGTCTATTGTGTATATTTATTATTTTCGAATACTATTGTTTCAATAATACTAATTTAGTGCATGAATATGTTAATTTATTTTATTAAATATACATTATTTGTATTATTACTTATTTAATGATTATGGTTATTATTAATGTTATTTTTTTATGATATTTTATGTCTTATTATATATATATATATATGCACATGTATATAATAGATTTTATTATTTTAATTGTGTGTGTTATTTATTATTATGTGGGTCTATATATATGTGTGTGTGTGTGTATATATATATATATATTAATGTATATACTTGTGGTAGAGATTAATAGACATAAATATATTATACAATTATAATATATAGTATATATATATACATGCAAAAAAAAAAAAAACAACAGAACCTTTGCCCCCTCTCTTTCTTCCTTGCGACCCGACTCCCTTACCTTCACTGCGCCTTCCGTTCAAGCTCGCCGGACTGTCACCCTTCATCACCGTCATCTCCTTCATCTTCCTCATCGTCGTCCAGCCAGGGGAGTAGCTTGCTAGCATCTGTGTTGAAGGAGATCGGAGGTGACCGAAACTCTATTGTTTTCGGTCACCACCTTCATCCGGCCACCATTTTTCATGATCTTGGTGCCGTTCAACTCCTAGAGCTCCGGGGAAGTTGAATCTTAGCTTGGTTCGAGTCCTTTCCTCCTCATTTGTGAGTTTCTTGAATTTTTGTTTTTGAGCTTTTTAGGGTTTTTATTTTTTTTTAGGTTGATTTTTAATGGTTCAAGAAAACTCCCTTTGTAAATGATGATCCTTATAGCTTTAACTTCATGAATATATTTTTTTTTTATAATTTTTGGAATTTATTTTAATTTTGGTGAATTTTTTATTATTTTAATATTATTTAATGAATTTTTGTAAATAAATTAATTAAATTATGAAATTTGTTAAATTATTTTTATTATATATTGTTATTGATTTTGATGTTGAGAAATTAATTTTTGGGAATTTTATATAATTTTTAAGAAATATTTATATTTTATGTAAATATTGGATAATTGAGTTAAATGAGTATTTGGGTTGAATTTGAAGTTTAATTGTGTGTTTTAGTTTATATTAAAAATTTTATTTGATGATAAAATAATTTTTAGGAATTTATATTATTTTTATGGAAGTTTATTTAATTTATGTGTATTTGGAATTAATAGATTAAATATATATTTTTATAGAAATTATTGGTTAATTAGGTGTATTTGTTGATTTTATTGAATTATATGTTGAGAAATTAATTTTTGAGTAATTATATTATTTTTAATGAATTTTTTGAGTATTTATAGTGAATTTATATATAGTAAGGGTATTTTGGTAATTTGGCACTAAATTGGCTAAAAATATAATTAAATTGGTTTTAATAGTTATTTGAGGTATAAAAATGATTTCTACAAATTATTTAGTATTTTTAACTAATTAAAACTATTTTTCGTAAATTATTTTCAAATTATATATAATATATTATTTTTCTAAATAAATGAGTTTTTATTGATTTTTAATGTTTTTTAGGGTTAATTGTGTAATTTGGAGTTTTAAAATGTATTTTGGTTAATATTTATGAATTTATAAAGAATTATCAATTTTTATAATATTTTATTAAAAATTAGGGTTTTATTTTATTTATCGATGAAATAATTATTTTCAGTATTTTGAATATATGATTTGCTATATTTTGAGTATTGAAGGGTATTTTTGGAATTTTCATGTATTTTGTGTTTATTTCGTGAATTATGAGCCTCGGTCGGGAGAATTGTAGTTTGAGAGTCTGATTGAGGAGTTGTGTGGCTGTGTATTCTTGAAGTGTGTTTTTTTTATGTAGGATCGGCCTTACTTTTGTAGGGAGATGTCCGTTTTACAGAGGAGACTCTGCCAAAATTTTGGTAGATTTTTCGTAAAACGTGACAACCGGTCCAAGTCTAATTCTAAATTCTTGATTGAATCTGTCTATAGTAATCCTAGAATTATAGAGTTAGAAGTTTATTCTGACGGTTATTACTATTTTATTTTTCTAGCTGCGTCGAGACCGAGGCCTAACAGATCAGGCCCGCCGAGTTTGTCTTGTGGGGCGCTAATAAGTGAGTTATTATACTGTATATATATGCATTGCATATAAGATGCATTACTTAGGGTTTTTCATTCCATTATATGTATTTTTTTTAAGTGATTTCAATTATAATATTTTTGGTATATCTAGGGCTGTATTTTTGTGTATATATGCATGTTATTTTGATATATGCACGTTAAATAATTAGGTTTATATTTAACACATTTTAGTATATACACATGTTTTAAACGTACATTTAATCACAATTATTTTATTAAATGATTGGTATACTTTAGGTATAGTTTCGGTATATTTTAGGTTTATTCTTAAATAATTGCATGTTATATTATAAACCTACACTTAAATTGTTTTTAAGTTTATTTTTGGTATATTTTGATATATTTCCAAATAAATGCATGTTTTATCATTTCATTTAAACTTAACACATTAGTGGTATACTTAGGGTTTATTTGCCAATATATGTAAACCTAAAATGCATGTTTTAGTACATATATATGTTTTACATGAATATTGGTGCATAATTGCTTTATTAGATGATTTGTGTGATTAGGGTATATCTTTTGTACATTTAAGTATATTTTTAAGTAAGTGCATGTTATACTATTGGTACACACTTAATTGTTTTTAACTATATTAATGGTTTACCTTTAATATATTTCATACTTTATTTGACTTATATATATATATATAGATACCCGAAATATACTAGGTATATTTTTAGTGTATTTTTGGTATATATGTATATATAGTTGATTTTATTATTATGAAAATCATTCTATATTAATTATTTTCAGAATGAATGATTTATTTTAACTGAAGGATATCAATAGAACGTGCTTCCTAGTGGGCAATACTAGGACCGTGTACGTACAGGTGCGATAGATAAGGATTGAGTGAGAATTAATTTTGGTGATTATAATTGATTTGATTGATTTGACTAAGATTAATGGTATGATAGATAGTGTGATTGCGGGGCTAATCACACTAACAGTCAGACTGCTAGAGCTCGATTGACTTAGTGTCTCAGAGCCAGTCTACTGTCCATAGTGGAATAAATGATCTATTGATTTGATTGAGATGTGAGGTGATGATACTATGATTCTTGGAGCTCGGTTGACCAGGGGTCTCGGGGCCAATCACACTGACAGCCAGACTGCTGGAGCTCGATCGACTTAGTGTCTCGGGGCCAGTCAGCTGTCTAGATTGGAATAAGTGTTTTATTTGGAATCAAGTGAGCTTGTATGGCTAGAGTGATGTTGTGGTTGTTTCAAGTTGATATTATTAGGGTTCTATGATCCTTCATGAATTAAACTAAATGTTTTCTGCATGTAGTATATTTATATAAGTAAAGTCGACATATGTGTGGAAAGCATGAATATATATATATATATATATATATATATATGTGTGTGTGTGTGTGTGTGTGTGTGTGTGTGAATGCATGATTGGATATGTTTTAGATTGCATGTATATATAGTATAATAATTCACTCAGTGAGGTTTGACCCCCCTTAATTATTTTTTTTTCAGGAGATCCTATATCGTCAGACCTTAGTTGTAGAGTTCCTCGCCGGTGTTCTTCAGTCCCAGCTATTTTATGCAAATGTATATTCTGAACTCTGATTTGTATTTTAGAAACTGCAGTAGTAGTGTTATTGTATCAGAACATTAGTATTTTGTTTTGATATTAAATACTCTGAGAAATTTGTATTTGAACACTGTACGATTATGTATTTATGTATGAAAAGATTTGGAGTATTTATTTTATATATTGATTCAAAAAATTTTAATTCTGTCGTATTTTTATTTAATTATTACATGATTTTATTTTCTAAGGCTTGCTACGGGTTCCGGATTCGAAAGAATTCCCGTTCCTCGGCGTCGGTCATGACTCCTAGTTTGGGTCTTGACAGATTTCGAGAAGAGACTGAAAAAAGTGAAAGCGGCATTAAAACTTAACCAAACCAAGCATGTTGAGGCGAGATCTGAGGCTGAGGTAAGCTAGAAAAAGGGTAGAAGAGTTGGAGCATAGTCAAGTCCAACTTATATAAAAAATTGCAGGGCAGGACTCCTGGATTACGACATTAGAGAAAAAACTTGTTGAGGTGAAAAAATCCCGTTAGGATGACATAATTTGATTGTCATGTCTAATAAGTAGTTTATAAAAAAAAATTGTCTTCTTTTCTTTTTGAATGTAATATTACCAATCAAATCTTATCCACTATGATTTGTGAAATGAATTTCACAATTATCTTAATTTTAGAATAAGTTTTATGTACATAAATAATAAATATAAAAAAGTACTATATTATCCTTTATTGGTAGTTCAAATGGTAAAAGGTGTAGACATCCAAATGTAAAAAGTAAAGTTTAAACCCTCGCTCTCTCTGCTCTTTTCATTGTAGTGAAAAATTAACCACTCGATTGATATAGTGTAACATCCGAAAACTATAATATTGTTTAGGTTTAGCTCATAGCTCATTTCGAGCACAAAACGAAATGCAATTCAGTAACATTTGAAGAATAGTAAAGCTTACTTAACATTCCCTGTTATTAGAGTTTTGTGCAATATTTTAAATATAAAATGACTCACATTAACTAATGTATATTGATCACTAAATTAATTTTATGCCAATTGAATGTATATATTTGTACAACTATATATCTTCTCATGGAAGCATCTTTCTACATGATCCTATGCATATTCTTCATTCTTCCTAATTTAGTCTAGTTCTGGATAAGAGAATGGAAAAAGGTTCAAAGAAATTCTTAAAAATAACCTCATATATATAGTCTATTAATAGGGGGATCTTACATTAAATATATCAGATACCTTATATGAGTATCCTCTTCTAATAAGGGTTGTAATATAAAGAGGAAGAATGCTTAAATAAGAAGAAAAATTTACAAAGAAGTTCATTCTCTCTTAAACAAGACAATCCTACAATATTAAGGAATCATATTTCTAAGAGGTTTGAGTAATATTTTCTCCTATAAATACATCTCATGACATCTCATGTCATTTATTCTCATATTCATCATCTCTACATAACTTCACACTCTACATCAAAACATCATTCCTCACTCCATCACCTCATCATATAAGCAATCATCAATTATTCTCTATTCTATTCTACTTATTTGCTTTATTATATTTTTCTCTATATAAATTATTGATTTAAGCTGTAAAGTGTTTATAGAGGAAACCCCGTCTTTTTACCTGTTCTACTTGTCGATGCAAGTTCCACAAGTAAGAAATATTAATTCGGAGTTATCAATATCTATTTTCTTTGATCTATGGTGTCAAAGAATGTTTTATAGATGTCAAAGTCTAAACCAATTAGTCTAGGTTGAAACTTTAAATTTTTATGGTATTCACTAATTTTTTTTTTAATTTCACCATGAGAAATGAGTGAGATCTATTTAGACGGTGTTTCATATCTATAGGTAGTAAAGTACATGTTTTCTTTTCACTAACAATTAACAGTCATGATTTTATAAGATTCTAAATAAACAATACCTGTAAAAATTTTTTTATAAATAGTGTTCTAATCAATTTTGCTTTAATAAATTTATATTTTTATTAATAGAGAAATTAATAATCTAAATTTTAATGATCTATATAATAAATGATACACTTCCTTCTATATTAAATAAAAATTAACTTCACAAATCAATGTAGTGTTCAAATTCTACATATAAAATCTTGGGGACCAATGAACCATTCCTTTATTTATCATTTTTTAATTTAATTATTTTTTTGAAAAAAACCATACATTTCTAATATAATTAGTATATAACATAATAAATAATTTATAAGAAAAGAAATATTTCATCAACCATATGATTTGAGAATCTATTTATGCATAATTTACAAATTAAACAACAAAAGCGATTTTTTCTTCTAATATCTAAAAGAAATTTCTTTTTAAATGTGATTAACACTTTTAATTAGTGGTTATGAAAATATAAATTCCAAAACATATTTAAATTAATTTAAAGTTCTTGCATAATTTGCATTATCATGGGATGGGATCATTGGAAATAATTCATTATAATATCATGTAAATCATTAAGTTCATGTTTTCAGGAGATTATGCTCCACCACATCCAAAATAATAAATAAATAAATGAAACTCCATTAAAGGCCAGAAAACATGCTTCCTTGCTAGGAAACCTCTGTTTGATAGCTGTATATAGCTCACATTTGACTCCCTTCAAAGTCAAAAAAATCAACGCCAACATTTTTCCACACACTACATTACATAAATAATTCCTTTCCTTCGTTTTTTTATTGTAAAGTATTTTTTTCGAATGTGATAAATATTTATTTTATGAAAAGTCCAATGAATTAGACCGTGTATAATAGAAAATAATTAGATTTTATCATTTATCATCAAATTGATAAACTCAAGCACTTACAGGTGATATAATTGGTATTTTTACCTATGAAAATTATAGAGGTGCGAAGTTTAATTTTCAATTATCCACTAATATTGATGAGAATTAATGCGTTGTAATACATATTGAGAGAATAGCTAATAGCTACCATTTATCGTGTAGCCCCAGCACAATTAATTCGACTCTATTGTATATAATAAAAAGTGATAAATTCAACAAGGGAAAATGTTCAATTTGAACTCTAAATTTGGACTCAAAGTTCATATTAGACTCTAATTTTTTTTTTTAAAAAAAAAAGTGGAACTTAATCTTTAAAAATTCAAATATATGGGATTATTCTTTAAAAAATTAATTTTTTTTAAAGAATTGTTATAATTAAGTCCAAAAAATCAAAATCAAATTTAACTTTAATGTTGATTAATAAAAATTAGTTGGAATAACAATGAAAATTGATGAAATCGGTTTCAAAATATAAATTTATGAAGTTTTTAAAAATTTTTATAGTTAAAAAAATATATTTATAAAAATTTTAAAAAAGAGAAAAATATTTTTTATAGACCTAAAAATTAAAAAAAATAAAAATTTACATAAATTTCATTGATAATTTTTACTAGTAAAAAATTAAAAACAATCAAAGTCGTGATAGTTTGAATTCATTTAAATAAAATATTGAGTTGAAACTTTATATATATATATATATATATATATATATATGTCAAGATAATTTACTTTTTTTTAAAAAAAATATTGATTTGGAATTATTAAAATTCATGGAGATACTAGATGGTAGATATCAAAAATATTATGTAAAAAATAAATCTAATTAATAAATTAAAACATAAAAATTTTGAGATATTTTAAATTTAAATTTCTGTTATCATCATTTATTAATATCTTGTACTTTAAACAAAAATTATGAAAAAGAGATTATAAATGCTCATACCATACAATCATTTTCTCCCCTTGTTTTTATCTAGGCGTGCGAGCCAATTTATTTTTAACAGGTCCAACTATGAAGTCCACGTGGCAGCAATGAAACTGCCAGTTTGGCACCGCGTGATGTGACATAATCTGTCCACCTAAGATCCGACAGATAAGAAGTAGATAACGGTGGGTGAAGCACGTGAGCAATCATGCCACGTGTTGGACTTAGAGGTCACAATCACGTGCTCGGCGCGCATTAAAAAATTGTTATTAAAAAAATAACAAAAAGGCAGTAACCGAAAATTGGATGCCACAGCGGTCTTATAAATCGGTGGATGCCACGTGTCCAACCAAGGGCGGTGAAGTCCTTTTTGGCCTTTTCCGCCGTGAAACGCGGAGGTTGGGTCAGTCCGATCCGACTACACGAAGAAAGAAAGTTCTTCATGGGAATGGGACAAAGAGAAGAAAAAAAAAAAAGAAAAAAAGAAAAAGGTTTATCCACAGCAACCTTGTGAAAAGTTGTGCCCATTTTTTAATATATAGAAATATTTTAGAAAATTTTCCTTATTATCCAAGAATTTCAAATTAAACTGCATATTTTATAAATAATTTAGCTAAAATTAATAATTATATTTGGTAACTCATATTTAAGGGCATTTTAAGGTATAGAATTTAATTTTTTTTCAATTTTTTCATGTTTTGTAATTCATTAATATTTAGGTAATACAAAATTTATTAACCAAAATATAGCAAAAACAATTAAATTTTTAAATTCAAAGCGAAAAAATCTTTACCTATTTTTGAAATTTATCAACTTAAATTTTGATACAGTTGAAGCACATGTAATTATTGGTTTCCACATTATCAAATACAATAATTTTATTTAGGGTTTAAATTAGAATAAAAATAAATTTTGCTTCTGAAATGTTTTTTAAGTAAATTTTAAAATATTATTTGAGAGATAGAAATGGATAATAATAATAATAATAATAATAATAAACATTAGTAATGGTTTTAGCAGGGTTGGTGACAGTAGTGGTTGAGAGGGGGATTTTAGATTAATTACTGGTTTTAATATTGACACATTCCCACCAGCTAGCTACTGCCACATTATTTATATTTTAGTTGGGTAAGTTTCATCAATTTGAAGTGCAATTCATTAAACACAAACGACATAAAGCTTTAAAAAAATTGGTTACACATGTTAATTGTCCTTACCAGCCATTTTGCTGCTTGTAATTGGTCCCAATCACTAATTTTTTTTGTTAATAACTGGATATTACAATCGAAATACACTCTATATTTATCTATCATATCTATCTATCTTATTATTGTTATTATTATTTATCTATCTATCTGTCTATCCTATAAGCTATTATATATTATCTAATATTAATTATATATACAGCGTGAGATTTCCGACCTAATGATACATTAAAAATTAAGAGATTTAATTTGAATATCCTAAAGTTTGAACTCATGATCTCTAGATAATGAGTGCCTCCACCTTATTGAACTGTCACTTATTGAACTTTCCATTTTATTGCAATTATAATATCATGTTTAATCAAAGCTTCCTCCAATAAGATTTTTCTTATGTCCAAAGATTTGATGTTTATGACCTAACTCTTGCTTGATTAGCTCTTAATCTTATTTAGTTTTGAATAAACATAAGATGAGGTTGAACTAAACCAAAAGCTTGGTTGAATATTGTAAAATTTCATTGAATAATTTTTAATGATATTTTATAACTAGAAGTTTTATTGGCCAAAAAGAAAAACTAGAAGTTTTATGTTTGAATTTTTGTAAGTTAAATGTTTTTTAAATTATACGGAAAGGGATGCGAATTTGGTTTCTTTGCTTTGTAAAGGGAAGTAGTTAAACTTGATTGTTTTACTTCTTATCAAGAGGTCAATTAGAACTACTGTTAGACAGTCTCAACTCATTGATAAAATTAAGAGTTTTAATAACGAATAAATACATTTTCTTCACCTTGCATGCTTCGTTTGATCCCTTACGCTGCATTTCGTTCCCTTCATTTTACTTGTATCGTCGGAGTAATTGTCTTAAAAAAAGTGATAATTTAATGAGATTAGAAAAGAAATATTTTACTGAGCTTTCAGTTTTTCAAAATATAACCTTCTTTTTTTATTAAAAATTGATTCATTAAACCATAATACACAGATAAAAGAACAGTCTTAAAGACTGAGATTGAAATCACTGGCATAGATAAAGAAAAATAAGAAGATTGAAAGTTATAGAATTTACTCTTATATAAATAATATGGATAAGAGTAATACACCTGACTAACAATACATTGATTTTAGAGATGACAGTTTCTTTATTTTACTTCTTAAATGAGTTGAAGTTGGAACACATCATCAAACTTGAATATGAGCTTTAAAACCAAAACAAGATATATCCATAATGTAAGAGTTTTAACTCATCAGTTTTATTTATACACAAAAGGATGAAAAAATATGATATTTGAATGATTTTTATAGTTAAAATAGTAAAAAAAACCATTTAAACTCAGTGAAAAGTAAGGTAGAAAATGATGAATAGTGCAATAGTTAAATATTGAAAATAAATCTAATTTTGTACACAAAATTACTATAATAAAAGAAAAACTCTATTATATCAACAACTTGAAAAAAAAACCGAGATTGATATTAGCCATATCTTAATAAAGAACAAAATCTAAGAAAATTCTACACTATTCTACACTAAGTGACAATTAATTAATTATAAGCTATTAGATTTTTTTTTTTCTTGAATATACAAGTAAAAAAAAGAAAGTAAAATGATAAGTATGAATTGATATTTTATATGTACTCCTAAATTTAATTGCCACAGTTAAAAGAAGTTCAAAGAAGAAGAAGAAAAGGAAGAAGTAGAACTTTGGGATATAGAGATTAGACAAGTCTACATGAAGATAAAATCGAAGAAATTAAACAAAGTCATTTTCATGTTCATTTAATTGCAAACATAGGAAGACAAATTGGCTGAAGTTGGAGACTCTGGAGTGTCTCTAAAAATATGAAATTTCCCGACTTGGTAGGTATGTGAATAATATTATATTAACCTTCTTTTTAGACCATTGATTTATACAAACATCTCATGTAACCAAAACATATATGATGGACGAAATTGCAATTGAAGGGTCAGCTTTGCAGTCATTTTCCTCCCTCAAAGTGTGGACAATTTTGATTATCCTCGTAACCCCGACAATTCGTGGAAATTTTGTTGTAGCTTTTTGGAGAAAGATTGGCCACACACCCACATCTTTTATGTTATCTTTGGTGAGAAAATTAAAGAATAGAGGGTAGGATTGAATTGAAAGGAATTGAAAATCAACAAAGTAGATAGGACTATATAATATAAGAAAGATTCAAATCCATTATCTATATAGACACACCACCTTTTTTACATTTAATATGAAATTAAATCCTTGTATGTATATACATACAAATTGCTCATGATGTGGTACTTTAAATTTGACAGCATATATCTCACTTTTATCATGCCCGTCAAAAGTTAATAATTATTGCTTATTTAATTTGATGTTTTCATAGATATGTATGGCGCAAATGCATTTGCTATTACTTCAATAGTAACTATAAATAATTGTTCTATCAACCACATATATACTTAATAAATATACTTGTATTTAGTATTTATCTTAAATTTGAACTGTGATATATAATATTAAATTAATTATTAAATTTTTTTATATTTTTTATGATTTTATTTAAATTGAATTAAATTAGTTAAATTCTCATGAACTTTAAATATCAATGATTCAAATAAAAATATACTTATAATTTATGGAGCATATACTATATAAAAAGTTACAATGTTTTTAATATATATTTTTATATGATATAATTTCTTTTGTTAAAAAAATTAGCAAAAAAAAAAAAAAAAGTTTTTTACATATAGATTTGGTTATTATAAGGTTAATTTTGAAAATTCAAAATAGCTAGAAGATCATCATTATGTTAACGTTACTATATGAAAGTTGTTGAAATACGTTGTTAAACTCAAATTGCATTCACATTAAGTAGATAATATTATGGCAATATAGCGATTAGACATAGAAGACCCCACTTAAAAAGATACTAGAAGCAAGGAAGAGGAAGTAGAAGAAGACTCGGCATTAAATTGAATAACACGAGAAAAAAAAGACCAAGGTCTAAGTTGGAATGGCTCCGTTTCCATTTCCATTCCTATTTCTAAATACCAAGCCCACCAAGCCACCACCTCTTACTAAATTCCAACGTCTAGTAATTTCCTTTGTTTAAGAATACGGTACCCCCCCAAACCCAATACCACCAACACATACTCACCTTCCACGTTAGCTCATGTGGATAAGCTTCATTCTCTTTTTATTCCTCCTTTTCCATATTTCTCTTCATCCAAGTTTTCCTCTACGATAATTAATATCCTAACCTTTTGAATTATCATTAGGCTAATTAAGTTAATAATATATATTATTTTTTTATCAGGCTTTTTTAAATTTCTCAAAAATACAACTTGTTCCTAAATATATATATATATATATATATACGGTCACAATTGATTAACACTTAATAATAAAGTGACTATAATTTCGAACAACAACTACTTAACAATCAAATTAGTATTATTATTGTTAAAATGTTCCTGCTAGAATTTAAATTTGAAACCTTTTAAATTTTAAACTTTCAATATCCATCTTATTAACTTTTTTATAATCGTATTATTTACACTTAATTATAAAATTTATATCTTATTCTATTTTTAAAAATAAATTATCAAGTGATATAACCTTTTTAAAATATTTATAAAATAAAAATTTAATTTATATGAGAGAATAAATTTCGAATTCTATTCTTCTTATTTAAATATTTATATCTTTTACCAATTAAATTAAACTAATTACAGAAACATCTTCCATACTTTAAACAATGGTTATACCTTTAATTATAAAAAAAATTAGAAACCGAGTAACATTGTACTTATTATATTACCAAATATAAAAGAAAAGAAAATGATTTTTTCTGATAAATAATTTACTTTATTATTTTTTTTCAAATTTCAAATTCTCATGCACCTTCCTTGCTATCCATCCTTCCTTCCACACGCATACCTTTTTTTCCTTTTTCTTTTCCACCACCTATATAAACCCTTCTCCCCCTCTCTTTCTCCCAATGCACAAAGCACACAAAATTCGCAAAAACTCACTCATCGAACAAATCCATTTCCTTTCCTTCCGTTTCCGTTGTATGAAAAAACATGGTTGATTTAGATTGGAATGCAAAGATGGTTTCCTCCGATCTTCCAAACAAGTCCCCAAAACTCTCTAATAAACTCCACGTCACCATCCCTTCCACGACACCGTTTCGTGGTGTTTGCAATATTTCACCTGTTTCTGCTTCCGACTCTGCTTGCTCCGCCTATGACCACTACCTACGGTTGCCGGAGTTAAGAAAATTATGGAGTTCTCAAGATTTTCCCGACTGGAAAAACGAGTCGGTTCTAAAACCAGCTCTGCACGCTTTAGAAATCACGTTTCGGTTCGTTTCGACGGTTCTGTCGGATCCAAGACCGTACGCGAATCAGAGAGAATGGAGACGGAGAATCGAATCGCTAGCTACTTCGCAAGTCGAGGTTATTTCTCTTCTCTGCGAAGAAGAACAGGAAGATTCGGAGACACGCGGCACAGCTCCGATTGTTGATTTAAGCTCATCGAATGGAGTTTTAGCTCGCGACGGAAGTTACGCTGAGGTGTGGAAGGTGTCACCGGAAACCACGGTGGTCAACAAAACCAGCCAAAACAGCCTCCTTCCCCCTCTCGTCACGTGGCAGAAATCCGAAGACATCGCCATGAAAATTCTTTACTCCATCGAATGTGAAATGCGGCGGTGTCCGTACACTCTAGGTCTCGGAGAGCCAAACTTAGTCGGAAAGCCTAATCTTGATTACGACGCCGTTTGCAAGCCGAACGAAGTTCACAACCTGAAGAAAAATCCGTACGACAACATTATCGAGAATCACGAGAGCCAAAGTCTGTACACAACGCATCAGATATTGGAATCGTGGATTCAAGTGGCGAAGGAGTTGATCAATCGCGTAACTGAGAGAATTCAAAGCAAAAATTTTGAAAAAGCTGCCAGCGATTGCTACTTAATCGAGAGAATCTGGAAAGTTTTATCAGAAATTGAAGATTTGCATCTGTTATTGGATCCTGACGATTTCCTGAGGTTAAAGAATCAGCTCCTAATCAAATCGGTGAACGAAACGGCGCCATTTTGCTTCAGGTCAAAAGCGCTGGTGGAGATAACGAGACTCTGCAGAGACCTGAAGCATAAGGTGCCGGAGATTTTAGGTGTGGAGGTGGATCCAAACGGCGGGCCAAGGATTCAGGAGGCGGCGATGAGGCTTTACAGTGATAAAAGCGAACCTGAGAAGATTCATTTGCTTCAAGGCTTGCAGGCAATTGAGGCTGCGTTGAAGAGGTTTTATTACGGGTACAAGCAGTTGTTAGTGGTGGTTATGGGTAGTTTAGAGGCTAAAGGAAATAGGGCTTTGGTGAGTCCTGAAAGCTGTGACTCGTTAAGTCAGCTGTTTCTTGAACCTACCTTTTTCCCTAGTTTGGATGCTGCCAAGACTTTTTTGGGCGAGTTCTGGAGTCATGAACACGGCGGCAGTGGTGGTGCCGCGGTGGAGAAAGGTAGCCGGAGGAAGTAGTGATTGGTGGTGGAACTGCGGAGGTGGTGGCTGACTCGGTTTTGACCGAGTTAGACGCGTATTAGAAAATCTGGCATTGGAATAGATATAAATATACAATTGGATTTTTGTTTTTATTTTTTAATTTAATTTGTAACAATAGTGCAATGGTTCTAAAAAGAATATTGTAAAAAATTTTCAATCAATGTATTATTTGTTGCAACAATTTTTAACGGCAAATATTTTGAATTAATTTAGACATTCAAATAATAATATTTTAAATCTATATAAATATTATTTCAATATTTTAAATAATACTAAAAATTATTAATAAATTTATGTTTCATATTTAAAGAACTAGTTTATAAATTGAAAGTATAAATTTTTAAAAAAATTATCAAAAGAACACATATAAATCAAGTTTATAAAAAAACGACTTCTTCATAAACTCATTAGTGATTATTCATTTGAAATAAAATGAATTGAGACACTAAGATTAGTTAATAAAATCTAGGAGCGTTAAATTAATTTTTAAAAAATATTTATCATTTTTATGGTTTTTTTACTGATAATCATAAAACTAACTCGAGTTCTAAAATTAATCACATATTCTATTTGTATTTTTAAAAGGAATACATTTTTTTGAATTAATTAAATTTTTTATTAATATTTTAAATGATGTTACCTTTTAGTAGAACAAGCTAAGAACGGAATAAGGCATCAAGAAAAGAACAAAAATGGATAGGCTAAGTATGGTTGCAGCTTTCCGAGGGTTCATTTGAAGCAAAAACAAAACACAAGTTCAAAAAGGTAACATGAATGGATTGGAGCTGGATTGGATATATGACCAATCACATGCATGGATAAGGAATGAAGCAAATGCACTTTTATTTATTACGTTGGGAATGCACTCATCTCATCATATCATCCTTTCTGCAATTATTTTAGATTCAAGTGCTCACCCATACCTTTGCTCCTGCCAATTTGACAACTTGGCCTACACTGCTACACCTTGCTTTGTGCATAATATATATATATGGATTGATATACGGTGCTCAATGGAATTTCCAACGAAAATTATCATCTGGGTGCAGCTATTTTGGAGGAGTAATCTTGAGTCACCGACATGAATTCTGGTTTTATCGATGGAGATGGTAACTTGTTAACTTGAAACTCTAAAATTTTAATTGTGTTAACTCTTCAGCACCATAGTCTGGGTGGTGTAGTTGGTTATCACGCTAGTCTCACACACTAGAGGTCCCCGGTTCGAACCCGGGCTCAGACATTATACTTTTTTAAATTAATTTCATATTCTTTTGCAAATTCTTTTGAATTCAAACATGTCCTTTCTTTAGTAGGAAAGGATTACAAAAGGAATTCTAATTAAAAAAACTTCTTTTTCTGCAATTTACCTATATATAAAAGGACTGTCAAATCTTATATAAGGTACGCATAATATTAATATTTTTTTATTATTTTCTTTACAATTTACTGATTTCAGCGTTGAATTGGACTTTAAACACAAGATTCAAGATTCAATACTCATTCTTTAGCTCATATTATAGGTACAAGGACTCATCTCCTACCTTATTTTTAGATTCATAACTTATTTTCTAGTTATTTTTTTTTTTCTAAAAAAAAAATAATTTTGTTTATATTTTAATATATATTTGTATGTAAGAGAGGGATGAGAAAATAAATTCAATTTATAATCTCTTAATACCTTGAAATATGTCTCTTATTACTGTATATATGGGCTGGGCTGCTAAAGACGATGTCAGTCGGTACTTAAAGTACAGAAACCTTTAGTTGTTGCTATTCTTCGACTTTGTGTCTGATCTAGTTTTACCTAAGTCAGCCCACCTTAAAAAAATCAAAACATTTTTAAAAAAGCCAAGCTTTACTTGAAAACCTCCAACCAAAAACTGCTTCCCTTAAAAGTTGTATTTTCTTCTGGGTGGCTCTTATTTATATTTATCACTAATTTAATTTATATGATGAATTTTACTTACAATTGTGCAATCCGTTGGTTGAATTATATTGAATTGACTAATTTTTTTTTATTTTAAAGAATTGAATTGTGAAAAACCTAAAAATAAGAAAAAAGAAAAAAAGTAGTTTTAAAGATAGGTGCTTTTTCCATCAAACTTAAAAATAGATTTTTTTTTCCATCAAATTATATGTTTTTATAGAATATTTGAATATTATTGAAAAAAAATTCGTTTAACTTGGTCATTATAGTATAAACTGAATTTTTCAATTAAAAAAAACAATACAAACTGAATCGCCCATTTCATGTAACCATTTTAATCTCAAAAATTTTTCAGTATTTTTAATCTAGCAATTAATAGTCATATAAATAAGTTAACTTTGGCATATTAGATAAAATTTCTTGTTCTAATTTAGTTAAAGATAAAAATTTCTCATGTAGTTGCTCAAATTTAAGAATTAAAATTGCAAAATTTGGAAATATTCTCCTCAGGATACAGCCACAAATTCATAATTACTAGAGTTAACACTTCTAATTTTTATTTATTTGTAGCTCTTTAGACACTATACACATTTAGCTTCATTATTATTATTATTATTATTGGTATGGCTTTATTAACCTTCTACCCATAAGGCACTTGACTCGGTACAAAGATAGCCACGTGTCATTTTCACCACTATTCTGCTGCCACGTAATCACCCAAATATGACAAACTCAGCTGAATTCACAAGAGTTTTTTATAAAGAAAAAAATTGCAAGAAATTTATAGTTCACGTAGCCACGTGTCATGTGTCATATTTGTCCATGCAACCCAAAAAACCCCTAAAAATCTTGACTTTTGTGTAACAAACTACCCAATAGACATCACTGAAATTTTTTTTACTATTTTTTTAACAAATTTTACATAAAAATATTATTCCAAAAATAAAATCAATCAGTTCTCTTCTCCACCATCTCATTCAATGGAAGAACTCAAGAACAGCCTCATGAGTTGTTTTTGCATTACACAATGATCAAATTTTGGTTTCAACTTCTTAACCTTTTTGGTAAGCCAATTTCATGTTTCAATGTTCTATTGCTTAGTCTTTTTGCATTTAAATTTACTTAATATGTAAGATATTTTTGAAAATTTTTTAATTGAAAAATTATTTAATCATTTACTGTCTCGTGCATACATATCAGCTAATTCAATATCATAAAAATTTAAATTCAATTAAATTCTTGAAATTCTGAAAAAAAATTTCAAAACTTTTTGAATTATGATTCTGATTGTGTGGTTATATTCAATTAAATTATTGAAATTCTGAGAAAGGTTTTTTTCTTTTTTTTGGAACTTTTTGAATTATGATTCTGATTATGTGATATTTTTTTTGTTTGCATTTTCTTTTGTCTTTATTGACTCTAATGGTTTCTTTTGTCCAAAATTTCAGGTAGGGATTGCATTAAAAGCAACATCAGCTTTCTAGAGTCTCTCTTTTGATTAAGCCCTTTGATTTTGTGTATTTTCTCACGGGTTTCTTGAGACTTCAATTTTGACTTCTTTAACATGCATTTCCATTGATCCTGCTTCAGTTCTTGCTTCTTCTTCTTCTTCTTCTTGAAAAGGGTTTATTTTGTAGATTTTGATTCATTGCCGTTCTTTGTTTAAGCAGGTTTTAGGCCCCAAGAATAAATGGGATTAGAGGGTACTCTTACAAGTTTGCAAAGCTTACACCTATCAGTTCCTCATTCACCATCTTCTTACAGAAAACCTGTTTATGCAAGATCATATTCTTTGTCCTCGTTTCGTAGCTTAAACAATCATCATCAATCTTTGGCCTGTTCTTTAGGCCGTGCATCAACCCTTTTCGGTTCTTGTGGTAATCTCAAAACTTCAGGTCTAAAACGATCTTGCAGTGCTGATTCTAATGAGTATTTCGACGAAGAATTTCTACGACAGATGGAAGATCTTGCACATAATTTTGATTATGATAAGAATATCAACATTAATGACACAGCTTATGCAGTGTCAAAGATTGAGGATGATATAAAAAACGACGCGAAGAGCAGAGAAAAATCTGATTCTTCCATGTCTTTTTTGCCTTCGAAGCTCGAGTTTCTCGAGCCTAATTTTCTTGGAATCTTACCTGAGCCACCAGAATGGCCTGAAAGAGAAGAGATAGAGAAGATGAGCATTGAACGCAAAGCCAACAGCGTCGATATCCCTTTATCGTTAAGGATGATTGGTAGAAAGCAGAAACAGCAAGAAGGTTTTGTAGATGCAGAAGGGGATATTGGATACTGTTCTGTGAAGAAGGCTTTTTCTATAACGGTGTTTATGATTAGAGAGCTTCAGAATTATGCATTATCTATAAGGGGTAGACTTTACAGTGAAGATTTACAAGCAGTTGTTAACAAGTTTCAAAACGAAATGAATGCTTCCTTCGTTTGGTTGTTTCAACAAGTCTTTTCGCGAACTCCGAATCTCATGGTCTATGTCATGCTCCTTTTAGCTAATTTCGCAGTGCATTCAATGGATGGTAGCATGGCTACAGGTCCGTCCGGAAGAATGTATTACAAATCAATCCCCGTCAATGCAGTAACGACTCGGAAATCAAGTCATAAACACTCGACTTCGATTCAATATCCTGGTATTGACTATCCTGGATATCAAGAAATGACTGAGGAAGAAGAAGAGTTGGAGTTGTGGAATTTAGTAGTTGAGGAAGCATCGTTATTGCAAGAGGAAGAATCAGGATACCCGGTTCTTGATCAGGAGACAATGAAACTATTCGTGTCACGTATATCGGTGGAGATTCAACCCGAGGATTATGATGAGTTTCACAGGACAGATCTTGTTTATCAGATGGGTGTAGCTGATGATCCGGATAATGCTCTTCTGCTTT
Source organism: Mallotus nudiflorus (assembly GCA_947683625.1). Taxonomy (NCBI): domain Eukaryota; kingdom Viridiplantae; phylum Streptophyta; class Magnoliopsida; order Malpighiales; family Euphorbiaceae; genus Mallotus; species Mallotus nudiflorus. The sequence continues at coordinate 202,945 of CANTUR010000720.1, read as the reverse complement.
CAAATTATGCTTACTTCCTGTACAAAGTTCGGCACGACTATGACCGGTAAATTTTCAATCATCTGACTTATTCTTAAATATGTTTTTTACATGTCTAGCTCATGGCTTCAACTGTACATTACTGGGCATCTGATTATGTTTCCGTCTTGAATTTTATGTGAACATTACAGGGCAGAGGAGTGTTTTAAGCGTGCGATAATGTTAGGACCACCAGACGCAGAGACATTTAGTCGTTATGCAGATTTCTTGTGGTTAGTAAGGAAGGATACGTGGAATGCAGAAGAAGTATATCTACAAGCAATGGAAGCTGCCCCAGATGATCATTATTATGTGTCCAAGTATGCTAATTTTCTTTGGAAAACTGGAGGCGAAGACACATGTTTCTTATAAGGTTCTGTATTTTGAACAAGATATGGATTTTGTCTTAGAAAATAATTCCCCTATGATGTGAATATATGCTTTCAGTACATAATATACATATATATATATATATATATATATATATATATATATGGCGTGCGTGTGCTCATGTGCACACCCATCAGGAAAATTCAACCTGATTCTCAGTTTCAATTTGCATTTTCTTCTGTCTGGATGTTTTGATGTGTGTTATATAACCCTGGAAGAGATCAAGGAGCTAATACAAATAGAAATCATGTGCACGCTCATTGGCCATTGTGATTTCTAGCAAGTAGCAACAGAATTTGTAGCTAAAATCATTCAGTTTCATCATCAATTATAGCTTAAAAAATAGGGAAACAACAATCATTATCAAAGCTTCCTGCCTTGATCTTGATCATTAAACAAATTAATTTGTCGTTAGAGTGCTCGGAAGAATCATGGGAAAGTAGCTAGAATGGTAGTTAAGATAACGTGAGGATTGACTTATAAAATATCAATATAAGAAGGGAATGCTAAACGTAGTAGTCAACTAGATTAACCTTGGTAGGATATGATCAACAGCTAAGGAAGATATCAGAATCAGCATTTTGAAAAATCTCTCAAGTTAGACAAAAATTTAAATCAACTTGCTTAGATCGTGCTGTCAAAAGGCTGCTATGATGATTATATTAGTCATGACATGCCTTCATTTTCCAGTCAACTGGCATCTACAAGTCCTGGAATTTGCGCTAAGCTGACTGTATTAGGAACCGGTGCACGCCAACTTTGTTATGAAAATAGTGATGGTGATTGAAACATAACAATTCTTGATCTTTGCCATAAAATCTGGAGCCCAGCTGGCATTAGACCGCCGCCAGAAGACTCCAGCCACAGAACAGAACCAAAAGTTACTTAAAGAAAAATAGCATGAGATGTAAATATTTCTTTTTTTTTTTATTTGCATTTAGATTGTCTAGGAGGAAGGTTCATCTTCTATGAACAATAAGTAAATTTTTATCTTGTGATCTGCAAACGATAGTGATATTTAAACACATTTTCTCACTCAGAAATGAAAGTGAATTTCGACAATGTGAGCTGAATATATGTTTATTTTTATTGAAAAGGATTATATCATTCAATAAACATTCTCAATGCCCAAGGGGCTGGTCCAGCGGTAATCAGCTGTTAGCAGATAAACATTAGTATCTATTTTGATATATCTGTTGCAATAATATATGCTATATATATACTTTATACTCATTCAATACAATTCAATTCATTGCTTCCTCTACAATTATAACTTGGTAACTTGGTATCAGAGCAGTTTAAAAAAAAAAAAAATGACATCTTCATCTTCTTCTTCCTCTTCTCACAACACCTCATCCGCAGCTTCTCTTAGCTACTCTCTTCCAACTCTTTTTTCCTCTACTCACTCATCTACCCATATCAATCAAAGCTTCTCTATTAAGTTAACCACCAAAAACTACATAGCATGAAAACTTCAATTCACACCACTCTTCAACTTTTACAATTTACATGGCATAGTTAATGGCATCAAAGTGTGTGCTCCTCGTGAAAAACTCAATGCCGAAGTCACCAGCCTGAATCTAATCCTGATTACCTCACCTGGTTCACTAAGTTGCAAATGCTTTCCTCTTGGTTGCTTTCCTCCATAAACTGAGGAAATCTATCCTCACTTGATTGGACTATCATCATCTATTGCGGTATGGCAAGCTCTGGCAACTGCATTTGGCATTGTCAGCCATGCTCATGATGTAGTGGAAGCTATAAAAAAAATAAAAATAAAAATAAAATAAAATAAAAGAACAAATGGGATAAATATCATAGTCTGTTGATTTGTGCACAAATACCGGAAAACAATATTCTACAACCTGTTGTATCAATAAGAACACCAGAAAATAGACATCAAATATTCATTAATTCAAAGAGAATACCGAAAATTTGGAGAAAAGGAGAATTACGGCTCTAAGAGAATTTTATTGATACCAAAAACTAACTCACATAGTCCCTTAAAACTTACATATTTATAAGGTAACACAAACCTACTAACCCTAATTTTAATTAAGAAATAAAAATAAAGAAAATCCTAGCTAAGGTAGGAAATCAAATCCCTAATAATATAAGAAAGTCAAATTTCAATCAATGCTAAATTAAAATAAAAAACAAAATCCTAATAATAATAATAATAATAATAAATTATATTATGCTATTAATTGTTTTGCACACTAATTCCAAGACTTGTTGCTCCACATCATTCCCTCTAGGGTAGAGAAAATTCACCCTCGAATTTTGCCCAAATATTGAGAAACAAATTTGCTATAAAACATCATAAATTTATCTTCAACTTGTAATTTCATCAAAATAGAAATTAAAGGAATATAAGAATAAAAAAATTTATCAATGCCAATAAAGTCAATATATTCAATATCAACCTCATCCTCTTCATCAAATTTTGGCTTATCTTTAATAAATACATCTTCATCCTCACCGTCATCAGTATCATAGAATCAACTTTCTTCATAATACTCTTTCAACATGATTAATAAGGATCAGTTCAGCTCTAATACCAACTGATGTAGCGGAAACTATAAAAAAAATAAGAATAACAATAAAATAAAATAAAAGAAACTGACGTAGCAGAAGAGTGATAAACAAGGAATTAGTGTTTGTTGAATCGCACATGACTACCAAACACTAATCTTCTATAACCTATTGATTCAACAAGAATACCAGAAAATAAACATCAAATATTCGTTGATTCAAAGCGAATACCGAAAATTTGGAGAAAAAAGAGAATTACATTTCTAAGAGAATTTTATTGATAACCAAAAACTAACTCACATGGTCTTAAAACTTACATATTTATAGGGTGACACAAACCTACTAATCCTATTTTAATTAGGAAATAAAAAAAAAAGAAAATCCTAGCTAAAGTAGGAAATCAAAACCTTAACAATATAGGAAAGTCAAATTCTAATCAATGCTAAATTAAAATAAAAAACCAAATCTTAATAAAAAAAAAAATAAATTATATTTTCTATTAATTGTTCTACACACTCATTCCAAGGCTTATTGCTCCGCATCAGCTAAAAAAACCTAGCTCTACATCGAGCTCCATATTTTATCTAAAGGAGATTAATCAATCTCCCAATTTCTCTATGAAGCCAAGTCTATTGCTGATTCCCTCACTCTTGCTGGACAATCTATTTCGGATGCTAAATTCAATGCTATTGTTTTCCATAAGATTGGTGCTGATTTTAATCCAACAATTACTGCCCTTTAACAGCGTACCATTCCTCCCAATTTTCATGATTTACATGGGTAGCTAGTCTCTCATGAGTTGTTGTTAAAGGCATAACAACCGCATCTCCCTTCAGTTCAAATTACTCAACGCACTATTAGTGCACCAACATATTCAGCGTCATCCTCTAATCGTGGCCGCTTTGCACAAGGACGTGGTCGAGGTAGATCATCTCTCAACAGAAATCTTGTTATTTGTCAAATATATGGCTATCAAAATCATTCTGCCTTACGGTGCCAAAGGTGTTTTGATTCATCATTCACTACTCCCTTATCTTTTAAATGGCCAACGTAATTCTTGGCCTTCCTATTCAACTCAAGCGCATCCAAGCACCTTGCTAAACGCTGTACCTTGGGGACTCCCTTCTTCAGTTAATTGGTACCCCCGATATAGGAGCAACACATCATGTTACTCTTCACCTAAGTGCATTTACCTTGGTTGATGACTATAAAGGTATGCTCAATTAATTATTGGTGATGGTAAGGGTTTACAAACTACTCATGTAGGCACCTCTCATCTTTCTTCTCCATTAAAATCTCTTGCTTTAACATATATGTTACATGTTTCGCATATAATAAAGCCACTACTTTTTATTCACAAACTTTGTTATGATAATCCATGTTTCTTAGAATTTCAGGATACTTATTGTGTTGTCAATTACAAGGTGATGAAATAACCACTTCTTCATGGGAAAATTGATCTAAGTCTCTATAAGCTGCATGATGTTTTTCACAGCCAACAAAACTATGGTGCTGTAACATTTTTAACAACTTTGGAAGATTGACATAAACGTTTAGGTCACCCCAATTATCAGACTATTTGTTCCTTAGTTTACCAATTTCATTTGCTTTGTTCTTTAAATAAATTGTCCAATCAAAGGTGTGAAGCTTGTTGTCTTGGTAAGATGCATAGACTTTCATTACCATTGACAAATAATCAAAGCATTAGGCTATTGCAGTTAATCCATTCTGATGTATGGGGTCTTGCACCCATTTGTTCTTCGACAAGAGATAGATTTCTTATATTGTTTATTAAAGATTTCTCTTTTTTTTACTTGGATTTATTCCATTAAAAGCAAGAGTGAAGTTTCTTTCCTTTTTATCAATTCCAGAAAATGGTTAAGAATCAATTGTAATGCAAAATCCAATCCTTTAATTTTAATTGGGGCGATGAATTTAGGCCATTACATGTTCATTTAAAAAACACAGACATTAATCATCACATTTCTTGTCCATATACATGTGAACATAATGGAACTGCAGAAAGGAAAATCAAAATATTGTCAACATTGACTTGGCTTTACTTGGTAATTATGGTGCACCTTTCAAATATTGAAATGATAGTGTTTTTAATAAATCAGATGTCTAGTACTACTCTCTCTAATGGTATTCCTTTTCAAGTCTTGTTCAAACATGCTCTATATTGATGTGCAGTGTATCCCCTTCTTCGTCCTTACAATAGGAATAAATTTTCCTTTCGCTCAAAGTAGTGTATTTTTCTTGGTTACTCCCCTAATTATATAGGTTACCGCTGCCTTTATAAAGACACCATACATATTTATGTGACCAGGCATGTTCACTTTGATGAATAAAATTTCCCATTCAAGGTTATTGGTTCGGTTCCTACAAGTAGTACTACCTCATCTACGAGTCCATCCATAAATCCATGGCTACAAATCATGTATCTTATGGCTTCTTCAATTCATTAAAGTCTGGTTTCTACACAACTTCCTACTTACCAAAATTCTCTTTAAGGTCAGACTTTTAACTCTTCTAAAACGCTATCATTATTTTCTTTTTCTACTCCATCACTTACTTATAATCTCTTTTTACAACCTCTCCTACCAACTCCAATCATATGTCCTTATTCAATTTGGATGGTGCCCACCTTTTTAGTGATCTTACCAATCTTTCAAAATAGCCTCAACCACTTGTATAGATTTCTACCACTAATATGATACCTTTACCACATCCCTAACATCACCAACACCCTTACCCACACCTATCAAACCCAACGTACAGACCATATAGTGTTACATCCCAATCCAAAACCCAAAACATTATCTGCCACTACATCCACCACTAAACTTGAAATATCCAAGCCATGCAACACCTCTAATACTGAAACATCACTATAATTTTCTTCTCCTTCTTTTTTAGAACCACTCACCAAACCATCCTTATATACACAAGCTTCTAAATATCCCTAATATCGAGCAGCTATGCAATAAGAAATCACTGCTCTTTATGAAATAAACACATTGACCTTGGTACCTAAACCTCCTAATATTGTGGGGAACCAATGTGTATACAAGATAAAAAGACATGCAAATGGCACTATTGACAAGTATAAAGTACTATTGGTTACTAAGGGATACACACAAGAACATGGCTTAGACTACAACAAGACATTCAGTCCAGTTGTTAAACAAATCACAATTTACACAGTCTTGTCTATTGCTCTCTCTCAAGGCTAGCTGTCATGACCGGTGCTAGGGAACGAGAATTGTTTTGAATCCGGAACCCGTAGCAAGCCTTAGAAAATAAAAGCATGCATTAAATAAATAAAAATACACCATAATTAAAACTCTTAAATCAATATCAAAATAAATACTTATGTCATATTATAAAATAAAATATTTGCATACAATATTCAGAGAAAGGTCTCTGACATTAAAACAACATTCTACAAATACCAAGTACAACTACTACTGTAGTTTTCTAGATTATAATAAAAAGGTTCAGATAAGCAATTTACATAGACTAGCCAGGGCTGAAGAAATCCAGTGGATGGGCCTATTACTGAGGTCTGAGGAAGAATAATCTCCTAAAAAAATAAACAACTGAGGGGAGTCTAACCTCACTGAGTGAATTATTATATTATATATACATACATCTTTTAATGTCATATGCAATCAAGCATCAGTGTATATAATAACTATATACAGACATTTCACACATATGCTAAAATCACTTTATATATAATAAATGCTGAAAAATATTTATTTGGATGAAGGATCGAATAGAACCTTATTTAATCGCAACCTCAATCAATAATACTGCTATAGTCATACAGGCTCACTTAATTCCAAATCAAGTCTCTTATTCCACTTTGGACAGTAGACTAGCTCTGAGATACTAAGTCAACCGAGCTCCAGCAGTCTCACTATCAGTGTGATTGACCCCGAGATACTAGGTCAACCGAGCTCTAGCAACCACACTATTCAATCACATCAATCTTAAATAATCAATCAAATAAAAGTCACCTCAAGTGATTAAATAACTCAACCTTAAAATCTATCGTATCGGTACATACACGGTCCTAGTGTTGTCCACTAGGTAGCACGTTCTATCGATATTTTTAAAATAAAGTTCAATACACATATGGGAAAATAACTAATGCATAATTAAACATATTAACATTCATAGAAATGAAATAAACCATATATATACTAAAAATATGTCAAAAATATACTAAGTATATTTCAAGTATATATATGCTAAATAAATCCAAAATCAACCATAAATATACCAAAAATATTTCAAGTATATATTGAAAATATATCATGCATTTATATTGAAATATACAAAAAATATACTAAAAATATACCTAACATATACTAAAACATTTAATAAAATAATTTAGGAATAAATACATATTAAAAACATAAATATTCAATATCATGCATCCTATATGTGATGTATATATAAAATAATACCTCACAATTTTGCGCTCTTCGAGACTGGCTCGACAGGCCCGGTCCAATAGATCTCGATCTCGGCATAACTAGAAAATAAATGATAATACAAATTGGAACAAATCTAACTTATACTTCTAAAGAGACTCGATTTAGAAATACAAAACTCAGACAAAACATGGAAACTCAGGATCGACCCGACATCACATTTTACGAGAATTCTATCAAAAATTCGCCAGAACCTCCTCTGTAAAACAGACATTTCTCTACTAAAAATTAGAGCCGATCTTACAAAAAAAACACACTTATAACATAGATAACTCAACACCTCGGGTTGTGACATCGAACTGCATAATTTTCCAACCGAGGTTCAAAATTCACCAAATATACAAATAAAATAATAAATATATTAAAAATCAATAAATTTCATAAATATCCTCAAAATACCAAAATATAATATATTTAAAACATTAAATCACCAAATACAATTATTTTCACAATAATTAAATAAAAATCCAAAATAATAATATAATATTAATAAAAATCCAATTTTTTAATAAATTCAACATAAAATAGTAAAACTTCACTTTTATATATTCAAATAGCTTAAATATGTATTAAAAGTCCATTTAATCACCAAAATAGTAAATAATATATTTTTTGAATATAATTTTTGAAAATTAGTATTAATTAGTTAAAAATAGTAAATAATTTTAAAAAATCATTTTAATACCCTATATAATTATAAAATCATTTAAAACGCATTATTTAACTATAATTTTCACAATATTACACAATTAACTCATAAATATAAAATTTACATAATATAAATAATATTCTCAAAAAATTATATAAATTCACCAAAAATTATTTTAATAATTCTAAAATTATTAACTCAAATTATAAACACAAATTCATCTAAATTTTCAATAAAAATAATTAATTAACATAATTATAAAAAATTCAATATTTAATATTAAAATAATAAAAAATTAACCAAAATTCAAATTAATTCAAAAAAATTCATAAAAAATATATTTGAAAAGCTTGAGCTACAAAAAACAACATTTTTGAAGCAAGTTTTCATGAATCAACCTAAGTCAAGTTCAAAAAATTCAAGAACCCTAAAACACATAAACTAAAAATTGGAGATATTTAAAAATCTAGAGGTTTTGAGCTCAAACGAAGCTCAGAATGGATGAAAAGCTATAAAAAAAGATTGGTTCGATGAGCTGGAGTGGCCAAAATCTCGCCAGCAAGAGAAAGCTTGAAGATTCGGCCTCTCTGCGTTTTTCAACGATCTAGGCGATGGCAGGCGGTTCTGAAGGCGGCAGAAGGCAGTTTGAAGGAAGGGGAAGCGGCGGTGGTAGTTGGTTGTAGGTGGGGTGGTCCGACGGTGGCTGGTTGGCGGTGACCGAAAGTGGGAAGAAGAAGAAGAAAAAGGAGAAGAAGAAGACGTGACCCGAATTTTGACTTTTGTATATCTTTTTTTTTAATTGTGAAATTACTGAATTGCTCTCCAACCAATTTATTAATAATAATAATAATAATAATAATAATAATAATAATAATAATAATAATAATAACTATGTTAACAATAATAATAAATACAATAATATTAATAAAAACAATAATAATAATAATACTAATATTAATCTCATGCAAAATAAATTATTTTTACGTAAATAATTCCTTAGAATAATATACGTAAATATTATTAGCAATTTAACAATAATAATATACAATAAAATTTAAAATTATTAATACTGCATATTCCGAAATAATATTATTTGATTTAAAATACAGGGTCATTACATTAGCACTTTGGTAAGCTTGATATAAGTAATGCTTTTTTACATGGAAATTTGGATGAGACTGTCTATATGCTTCAGCCATAAGGATTTTTGAAAAAACACTATCCTCACTATGTCTGTAAACTTAACAAATCATTGTATGGCCTTAAGCAAGCTCCTCGAGCATGGTTTCAGAGACGCTGCTTTTTTTTTTTTTTAATGGATTGGTTTTGTTGCTTCCAATTCGGATTCCTTTTTGTTTATATACAATCATGGCCAATCTAAATGTTTTTTGCTTGTTTATGTGGATGATATTCTTTTTACAGCTAATTGTCCTACTGTCATTCAATCCATCACTCATAAACTTTCTAATGAGTTTAAACTCAAAAATCTTGGTCACTTGGATTAATTTTTAGGCATTTAAGTTCATCATTTGCCTACTGGCATGGTTTTATCTCAATAAGTTTACCTATAAGATTTATTAAAGAAAATGAATATGTTCAATGCCAAGTTGATCTTTATATCTATGGGTACTGGATAGTCTCTTTCTAATTATACAGGTACAACCCTTTCTTCAGAAGATTCTTGTCACTTTCAACATTATTGTGGGAGTTTATATTATGCCAGCATCACTCGTCTAAACATCTCATTTACAATTAACAAACTCTGTTAATTCATGCATCAACCAATAAATGAAAATCTTAAGGCATTAAAAATACTATTGAGGTATTTGAATGACACTATCAATCATGGTTTATTTTTCACAAATCGCTCATCTACTTCTCTAATGGCCTTCTCTGATGCTGATTGAGCTGGTTGCCCTGATGATTGGCATTCCATTGGTAGTTTTCTTATTTATCTTAGTTATAATCTTATTGCCTGAAATTCTAAAAAGTAATGCTTAGTGGCTCGTTCTTTAATTGAATCTAAGTTTAAGGCTATTATAGATATATGTGTTAAAATCCAGTGGCATCTTTATTTACTCACTGACCTTGGTGTCTGTCCTTTCCATTCGCTGTAAATTTGGTGTGATAATATTGGTGTGGTGTTCTTATCAACTAATCCAATTTTTCATGCCCATACTCGTCATGTCGAGGTAGACTTTCATTTTGTAAAAAAATTTGGTCGCCTCTAAAGCAGTATCCGTTGGCACAGTCTCTTCTTTTGATCAATTGGCAAACATTCTCACAAAGCCCCTTGCTTGGCACTAATTTTCTTTTTTTTTTCCAAGCTTCAGTTCATATCAAGACCGCCATCAACTTTTAGGGGGGGGGGTGTTAGTAGATAAACATTAGTATATTAGCATATAAACATTAGTATCTATTTTAATATATCTGTTGTAATAATATATGTTGTATATATACTTTATACTTATTCAATACAATTCAATTCATTACTTCATCTATAATTATAACTTTAGCTAATGTTTACAATTGGACATTACAAACTCAAACCTTGGGGTTGGTGGGGGGTAAAATAAATTGATTTGAACTATAGTCCACCCCCTACCTTACCCAAAAAAATTTTAATAAAGAAGACAAATTAAGTACCATATAATTAGAAATGAAATTGCAGCCTTATCTGAGAAGAATTTTAATGACTTCCTTATGATTTCTATCTTTGTATTATTTTTCTTCCTCTCCCCTTCAGGCTTCTTTGAATGTAAGAGATGAACACATGCCTTTACTAATATAATCCCACAGAGCAATAGGTTGCCTTCATAGTTAGAATTATCAAATGTGGAAAATTGCCTCACAAGTGGTGGTATTGGACCTGATAAATTATTAAAAGAAATAAAAAAAAATTGTAAGATATGTAAAATCTATCAATTTTGAGAGCAATTCACCATAGAAATTATTATGGGAAAGATCTAAAGACTCCAGCGACACTAAATTTCTTAAAGATGTAGGAATTTGACTTGTAAGAAAATTATGAGACAGATTCAAGGCTCTAACTATTCTTAGCTGTGATATTTGGGTGGGAATTATTCTAGTAAGTTGATTCGTAGAAAGATTTATTCTGCTTATGTAAGCCGAAAATGGATCTAGTATATCTATCATACTGCTCTAGGCATATGCTTCATCTATCAGAGAAGTAATGTTGTCAAGGCATATAGGAATATCTCATGAAAAATTATTTCTAGAAAGATTTAAAACCTGCAAGTGCTTCATTTAGCAAAGTTGAAAGGGGATTTGCCCTTCGAAGTTATTTCTTCCTAACACGAGTGCCCTTATCCAGGGGGGTAAAATTTCCCAAAGGTATGCCAGACAATTCATTTTCCCCAATGTCAATAAATTGCAAATTGATATTGAGAAAACATTTTTGTGAAGATCCAGTAATCTCAAGCTTGGCAAACTGATATTCCTTAGGAGTACTTTACCTTACATCCTATTTTTAGACAAGTCTAAATACAGAAGTCGTTTCATTTCACCAAAAGACTTTGGAAAAGTTCCATTAAACATATTTTCAGAGGCATATAGATGGCATAGCTCAAGAAAATTAAGGTTGGCATATTCTATAGGTCAATATAGGTAATTTTTTGTGATGTTAAATGTAGCTAGTTGTGAGCTCATATATCTTTGGCCTTTGAGGAATACACCACTAAAGTTATTACCCCTTATATATACTTTTATAGAGACATTATGAAGAAATCAAGAAGGAATGCTACTTACCAGCATGTTACAAGATAAATCCAGGGCCTGTAAATGGTATTGTGTGGATAGAAAGCTTGGAACATGCTTTCCACTTTGCTTGTTGAGGTTGCATCTGCTTAATCTAAGCTCATCTAAGCTAAAAGTTGGAATCCATAATGGAGTCTTAGTTTTAATTGCTAAATCATTAGTATCAACATCAGATGAAATGTCAAAGAAGTTAAGTTTTGATAGATTGGAAAAAATGAAAAATGAGATCAAATCATTAAAATAATTGTTTAAGATATCAAGGTACTGAATATCTGTTAGGTTGTGAATGAGCAGCGAAGGAAATTTTTCACTGAATTAAGTATTAGACAAGCTAAGATGTTTCATGGAAGATTAATTACCGAGGCACGCTTTGATGTCTCCTTCAAAGTAGTTTTTAACAAGATTTAAATAGGTGAAGGACCGACTTTCATAAATTCAATTTGGGATATGACTATACAATGATAGATCCAATTTGTAAAGAGTATGCATTTTTCCCTTATAAAGATAAAAACCATCTATCTATTCTATATTCTATATAAATATATAAAGCTTCCACATTCTGTTTCTCTACCTGTTGATTACTGAAAGACAAAAAGATAGAAGAGTTAGCAAATTGTTTTGTTTTCCCAATTCCAATAACAATTAAATCCTGCTTCAATGCAAACTAAAGATAGTGTGAGTTATTGTAAGAGCATCTCCAATTCACTCTTTATTTAGCCTAAACTCTTTATTATAAGAGCATCTTCAACAGTACTTTTTAAAATGAAGATCATATTCAAGGTAATAAAGAGCATCTTAAAGAATTTTTTAATATAAAGAGCAAATAATTTTATTTAAGTCCATTACACTTTTTATATTTCACTCTTCATTTTTTTTATCCTAGATGTATTTAATTTTAATTTTTTTAATATTGTGGGAAGACAGAGAAAAAAATTTTAGATAATAAAAGAAACTAATAGAAAATAAGGATGTATGAAAAATAGGGATGTATTAATTAACCTTTTGTATATAAAGTGAATTTTAGCTCTCTATAAACTTACTCTCTAATCTATAATTTAGATTTAGAGAGTGAGTTGGAATCCTATTTTTTTATAATATCTCTCTATAATAAAAGAGTTTAGATTAAATAAAGAGTGGATTGGAGATGCTCTAAAGAGTGATTATAGAAAATAGTACTTTATCCCACTCTTTAAATCTAAATTATAGATTAAAGAGTGAGTTTGACTCTGTATACAAAAGGTTAGTTAGTGCACCTCTATTTTCCATGCATATCCTTATTTTCTATGGCAAAGGGTCAAAAAAACCCCTCATGTTTATGCTGAGGCTCAATAAGCCCCTGGTCAAATTTTAGGTTAAAAAATACCAGGGTTTATCGAATTTGAACTTTTTGAGTCCCTCTTTGCCATGCTGGACAGATGGTATTAGTCTCTGTTAGAAGAATAATAACATGTCCATTAAGTTCTATCTCCAACTTGTAACACTATGTAGCTCAAAGTTGGACCGCTCCTTCTAATCGCAGTCAAAATCTAATGCTTCCTCCATTTCCCCAACAAAAGTCCCAGCTCCATTCTCCAATCCGTAAATGATTGCAATTGCATGCCTTCCATTTTTAAAGAGGATGAAAAGGTATTATTTATGCACAATTGATCTTTAAAGGATTACCAAGATGGCCACCAAATCACACCGCAATTGTATTTAGGAATTCAATCAATATCTAGCTAATCTTACAGAGCATTATGACATTTATAAAGTAGGGCTTGGTTAGATTTAGCTTTAGCATGATATTTCTACTCTTACGTAACTACCATGTTTCAGAGTTTCAAACGCTTTGCTTTCATCACTATTTATTTTTATTTCATTATAAAATGGGCATTGCTATTTTGAAAGTGTTTCTTCTTTAAGTGGAATTCTTATGCATGTGTGTGTTGTTGTTTATGCATATGTTATATTGACTGGTGTAAGAAGCTGTGCACTTGAAAAATATACGCTTAAATGCACTCATGTACCCACCTCTTAGTGAAGTTGGTCTCGAACTATACACCACATCCTAATATATTTTTAAAAAAAATCACATAACCCATCACTTTAAAGAACATAATTGGTAATAAATTAGAAATTTAATTGTTTACCGCCAAAGATAATAAGACTTTTGATTTCATTTAGTAGCCATAGTTTTGATACCCCATGGAACCTCTATGATTAGGAAAATGGATTGCCAGGGACATTGGCATGTCTTGCATTACAGAGGGTTGCTGAACTTGAGCACCAGCAGATGGAGGGATCCAACTTTGATCAATAGGAAGAGCAACTAATTCGTTATTGACAGTGGTGATGTCATGAATGCTTGAACGTTTCCTCTCTTTCTTGATGGTCATAGCATTTGGGCGAAGAAAGTACTTCCGGGCATGGCTAACAACTTGAGTTGGTGTTCTTATGATCACCACATTCCTTAAGATGCTTCTCTAGTCACCCTTTTCCATATCTGCTCAGGTCGACCAAAAATAACCTGTAATCAAACCAAAAACAAACTCCATCAATATAACACCTGCATTATTTAGACATGTTTCTTTCAACTGCTGCCAACCCAACTCAACTCTTTTATTTAAAAAGAATTATTTGAAAAAAGGAAGGAGCTAACACCCAAATTGAATGGATCGAATTATAGAACCATAATCAACAGTTACATTATTTTCACTCCAAAATGAGGTTTTCAGATATAAATAATAAATGCAAAAAATATGTACTTAAAATCTTTCAGCATGAACTGTACTCTATCTCTGCTTAGTTGGTTTTTTTTTTCTAATTTTAAATTATATAAAAAGAGAACATAAAAACTTAAAACTAAGAGTTAAAACATATGGCTCATCATTGCATTTCAAAAATGAACTGAATAATAAGGATTAATTAAAAATAAAGAAATATAAACAAAACTAACTAAAAAACTAAAAAGAAAACCATTGATTACCTGTGTTCATCTTCTGTCCACGGAGTTCCTTTCTTTTTTTCAGATTAGGCTGCTTTGTTTTCCCATCGAATGAAATCTCATTAGAAGCAGTCACCATAGTAGATTCTTAACTGGACCCAACTTTTAATACCTCTTCATTCTTGCTTAATGTATTGCTTATTTGCCGAGGCAAACCATTAAAGATGAAGATGGCACTGGTAATTTGGAATTGATGTTATATGAATTGATTGATGAATGAAATGAGTGCCGACAATGGTGGCTGCTTCTTCTTCTTCTTCGGTCTTTTCCTCATTTACTCCCTTAAATAGTGACGAAAAGAAGGCAAAAATCGCTCAGGTTTGGCTTTTTTTTAGGATGCATTGTGGCTGTAATATGGCATGTGTTTGGTTTTGGAGGGATTGGATTTGGAGCATTGGCGAGCAAAAACCAGAAGAAGAAGAAGAAGAAGGGGAGGGGGAGCAGAGCATGTGGCACTTGTAGGGACCATCTTTCCTTACATGTAGACCATGTTACATTTATAGTAAATGGCAGACTCTAGCTGACATTAAAAAAGGGCTCAAAAAGTTCAAATTCCACTACCGTTAATATTCTTTAGCCTAAAATTCGATCAGAGACTTATTTGAGCCTCAGCATAAATATGAGGGGCTTTTTGGCCTTTTACCTTATTTTCTATTGATTTTTTTTATTATCTAAAATTTTTTTTTCTTTCTTCACACAATATTTAAAAATTAATATTAAATATTTCTAAAATAAAATAAAATAAAAAGTGAAATATAAAAAGTACATTGGATTTAAATAAAATTATTTGCTCTTTATATTAAAGAATTCTTTTAGATGTTCTTTATTATCTAAAATATGTTTTTTATTTTAAAAAGTACCATTGGATATGCTTTAATCCTTTATCCACACTATATTTTTTCTGTCCACATGAACTCTCTCTTCAATAATCGTCTTTTGGACTCTGCTTCAACCTTTGCACATCCCAAGCTTTCAACTCCTAAATCACACATTTAGAAACATTGTAACCCAATTTTGTATCCATCTTTCAATTCTTTAGCAGTGAACTTCTTTTGTTCAAAATTATTATGGGTTTGTTTTTTGCTAAGGGCGTGATTTTTGTAGCCTTAATTAATTATTGTTGCATCTATTTATTTTTAATGTTATTTTGGGTATGGTGTAGTTACCTATATTTTGGTGGCTGTTGATATTGGAGGTTAGTGTCTGTTTTGTTTTTACACTTTTCTTTTGGAGGATTATTTACTGTTTGGTTACATAAATTAGTAGAATGAAATTGAAATCTTTGGCTTTGAAAGCAAAGGCATTTTAATATCATTTGTGGGATTGCAAGAGGACTTCTATATTTGCAGGGTAAGTTTCACTTATGGCACCTAGCTTTTGGCTTTTATATCACTATGGTATCCAACTTTCAGTACAAAACCTTCCAACCTTTGGTTCAATTATCAATTAAATATCCAAATTTATTTTTCGGCCAATAATATTGAAGTGGCACCTATGTAGATGCTAATATGTATTCAAAAGTGTCTGCATGTCATATTGGCTGAAACATATAATATCACATCAATTAAATAGTGCAAGTAGTATCACATCCATCATGTCGTGTATCCCATTTTTAATATTGTATTTTTAAATTTTTAATTTTTCCTTCTTTCGCCTTTTAAAAAAATAAGATTAACAAAAATTTGATTGTCCACGAAGGTTAGAGCAATAACAACAATCAGTAACCATGACCAGCAACAACGACTCAACCTCTATGGCAATCTTCGAGGGTAGAGCAGAAGACATTGACTAGCAGGAACAAAGATTGGCGATATATCCAGAAGGAAAATTAAGCAATAAAAAATTAAATAAATATAATATTAAAAATGAGACACATAGCATGATGGATATGACACTAGTTATCCTATTTAATTGTTGTGGTGTCATGTATTTCAGTCAATATGACATGCGAACATTTTTAAACAAACGTCAACATCTACATAAGTGCCACTTCAATATTGTCGACTGGAAAATGAATATGGACACTTTATTGATAATTGAACTAAAGGTTGGACGGTTTTGTGCGACGATTTAAAAGTTGGATACCATGGTCATATAAAGGTCAAAATTTGGGTACCATAAGTGAAAATTATCCATGTTTGCATGAGGATTCCAGATTTAGAATTATCCACAGGGATTTAAAAGCAAGTGACAATTTGCTTGATGGGGAGTGGAATCCTAATATATCAGATTTTGGGATGGCTAGAATATTCAGTGGAGATCAAACAGAAGCAAATAGTAAGAGAGTGGTGGGAACATAGTAATTAATCATAATTAAAATTTTCTAACTTGTTTCAATGCTAAACCTTACTTTCTCCTTCTTAATTATTTTGGTTTGTTGATTACTATAATGCTCTGATGCATAGAAATGTCAGTTGGTGAGAGTTTCCACGTTTGCAAAATGTTTCGGAAATGAAATGTCAAAAAAAGTCCTCGAAATGTTCCGGGGCCATTTTTGTAAAAGCAAAAAGTTGGAAGCGCATTTCACTTATTGGAAATGCATTCCCAATGGAAAAAAATCAACTCATGGAATTCCAAATATAACGGTGAAGGAAAAGTTAAATTTAATTCCAAATCCAAAACAAATTTGGAATGATAAATTAGGAACAAATGAAACTTCAAATTTGACAAGAATTGAAAAAATGAAAATTTATATAAACATCAAACAAAAATAACACTTAAACTCACTTATAAATTGAACTCTAATTTTTTAATTTTGACAGAGTAAAATTTAGATTCTGATAACCCATAGCTTCACCCACTGTTAAATCTTCAACTTCATACAGAAATAGAGGAGGAGAAGCTTTACCAATCTTCAACATCTTCAAGCTTTACCCATCGTTAACCCATTGCTTTACCCACCGTCTTTTTGAAGGGTTTATTGCACCATTGATACCATAACTTTAGGTCATGTTTCACTTTGGTACTAAAATTTAATTTTTTCTTTTCAGTCCCAATAATTCTATTTTTATTTTAAGTTGAAGTACCTCAAACATATATGATCAAATTTAACATATATGACAACCGGAATAAATATATTTTTAGTATATTTATCTTGTAAGTATTTCATTAAACAATTTAATCATTTTGCTGGTCCCATGAAATAAAATTTGCTTGTAGGCCTCATAAAATAAAATTTTACTAAAATTTTATTTTATAGGGCCCACAAGGTGAATAGACTGCTTAATAAGATGTTTATATGGTAAATATATTAAAAATATGATTATTGTAGTTATCATGTATTCTAAATTTGATAAGATATTTTCGAATTACTTTAATTTGAAATAAAAATGAAATTTTTAAAACGAAAAAAAAAAAATAAAAATTTAATACTAAAGTAAAATATAATCCAAAATTATTATAGCACTAAACCCTCTTCTTGATATTGTAAATCTAACCATTGCCTGTGTTTCTTGAACAACTGTGTTTTGATTTGATAAGTTCTCTCTCTCCCCTGTTAAAACGAAAATCCCAGGACTTAATATTTGTGGCTTCTTTGTTTATGGCCTTTAGTTTAGTTTTTTAATGTTTATTTTATAGTCTTTTAGTTTAGTTTTATTTTAACGGGCTTTTTCTCTACTTTTGTGGCATTTCCTCTAATTTTTAGTTTCAAGTAGTTATTAATTTTATTTTTACTTGGTAAATAATATTATTTTTATTTTTAACTAATTATTATTTTACTTGTTATTGTTTTTAATGAAGATTCAAATCAAAGTAAAAAAAAATAGTGAAGTAGAAGAAGTACCATGATTTTTTTTTTCTATTCTAGTCTTTTATTGAGTATTAATTATTTTGTTTTTGAATTTATAGACGTTTTTTATTTTAATATATTTTAATTATTATTTTTTTTGTTAATTATTATATTTAATAATATTGAATATCAAGCCTAATTTAAATAATAATTTTTATTTTTATTTTTGTGTATATATAAATATAAATAATTTATTATATGTATAATAAATTTTGTATATTTATATATATATCCTTATATTTTTAATATTTACGCGTTTTCCCTAAGTTTCTATTTTCTATATTTTTATAAAATGTCGTTTTCTCACATTAGTTTCTGCATTTGTCCGTTTCCGCGTATATGTTTCGGTGCATCATGGCTGTAATGGTTACATGTCTCCTGAATATGCTATGGATGGGCTCTTCTCAGATGTTTTAGTTTTGGTGTTTTGGTATTGGAGATTGTAATTGGTGATAGGAACAGAGGATTTTACCATTCAAACAATGAGCTCAATCTTTTGGGACATGTAAGTAGAAGATTCATCACATTTTAGCTCATTTCCTTCAGTATCAGAATTATACTTATGGTGTTTACTTCACTGCAGGCATGGAGATTATTGAAGGAGGGAAAGGGATTAGAAATATTAGATATATCAGTTGGCAATTTATTTTCATTGAGTGAAGTTTTGAGATGGATTCAGGTAGACCTTTTTGCGTGCAAGAACATACAGAAGATAGACTAACAATGTCGTCTTTGGTGTTGATGTTGAGCAGTGAAAATGCAACGATGCCCCATCCTAAAACCTCTAGGTGCTGCCCGGGAAGGCATCCTTTTGAAACTGATTCATCTTCAGGAAAAATATATGAACCATTTACTGTAAACCAAGTCACAGTTACAATGCTAGATGCAAGATAAAAACAAAACATAACATTAGATAATCTCTTTATAATTACTTTTTTAGTATAATAGCTTTCCACATTTGATTGCTATAAAAAATTTGATTAATTTAGATTGAGTCGAATAAATTTAATTCTTAAGGGGTATAAACCTTTCCAAACATATGTTTTTCATACATAAATTTTGAATGTGATCTCCTGAGAAAACTAATCATGGATTGGATTCTCTATTTGCATTATATTTAAATAAACTACGAGACACATTCTAATTATCTCCAAAGTATAGATATGAGGTAGGTTGGATGGTTCTGATACCTAATGAAATTTCATTAGGTATCTTTTAAAGCATAATGAAATTTCATAATTTATCTTTCAACACTAAAGAACTTTCTAGTCATTGTAATGGAGGTGGAAGTTCATAAACAAGTCGTGTCATATATATAGATTAATCACAATATTATGAGCTAAAAATTTGTCTTGAAAAATAATAATGCTCAGCAGTAGTGAGATTAATAGTTGCTGTTAAAAGTACCCAACATTTGCAGGTTAAAGTGACAAGAAAATTAAATTCCCTTAATTAAAATCTTGAATTTGAGTTTTATATATTTAAAAAATATATTGTGAAAGAGTTTTATCTTTTATGGGGTTCAGTTAGTTGTCTCTGACCTCAAAAGTAATTAAAAACATTGCAGGCAGCGCTAAGTACATAGAATACAACTTGCAGCAACTAACAAGTCTTTTTTTTTTTTTTTTCATTACAAACTGGAAATGGAGAGTTTGAACTTGAATTTCTAGATGATGACAAAAGAGCTTAGCAATTAGACAAAGCATCACTGGCTGTAGCAAGTCATTCATAGCTATAAATTAATGCATTTATCTAAGTAATTATTAAACATCTGGTCATCTACACATAATCAATCCATTTGAAATGGCTGTAATCTTTGCATGTATGCTATCGACTTGCACCTGTGGAATGATCCATTTGGGATCTTCAGCTCATGGGATGACTCTACCAATTTCTGGGAACATTACCTGTGGCCAGAACCACCACCAATTCACATCTCTAAACTTGAAGGGACTGAGCTTGTTGGGTCTTTTATCTCCTTATATGACAAAGATCACCTTCATAAGGACACTACATGAGAGGGATGAGTTAATTAAAATATATACATTTCTTATATTTAAAACAATAAAAATATATATAATTAAGCCAAATGACAAATATATTTCACATAAATATAGTTGAATTTTTAAATAATTTTTTAGCAAAGTACATTTTTCTTTTCAGATTTAACCTAATTCACATTTTTATTCCTCTTGTTGAAAATTGAACTTTTATATCTTTCAATTTTAATTTAATTTCATAAACACTTAATCTTTCCGTTAGATTTTCCATTATTAGTTATTTAATAAATTACCTCATCTTTTTTTATAAAAACTAACACTTTAATCTTTTTTATTTTAACAAAATAAAAATAATTGATTTTTTTCATTTTTTTTTAATTATGTCAAACTTAAAATCACAACTATTACTAAATTTTCAACAATTACTCATATTTAAACATTTTAAAATTAAAATATCAAATTATAATTTTGATAAATTCATTAATTTTCATCAATTTTATTTTATAATTTTTACATTTGATTTCATTAATTTTGCCTTCTTTTAAAGTGATTTCTTTTATATATTAACCAATCAGAGGTAATTTTATTGATGTTTTAAAATTATGAACGTCATGAATTCAAATTCCCACGAGTTATAATATTATAGATAGATTAATAAAAATATAATATGTACATATTGGGTTGTTCTTGCACTGGGAAGCGACAAACATTTTACCATTAAGCTATTAGTTCAAGTACAACATACGAAAATAATCAACTTACGGAGTGATTTTTACTGTCATAATTAATCATGCACTAATAATAGACTAAGCATCTTGAAGCACTAATGTCACTATATATAGTCAATAGTGAAATAATTACAGGCATCACTCCACTAATTAACATATCCAATAGCAAGCAAAGTCATTAAGCACTAACCAGCAACCAGCACCAACTGCAATTGCCCTTATATACAAGTTGCCTGCACGTCCTGTCCTGTCAAACAAAAGAAACAGAGGAGCTTTCAAAGGCTTGTTATATAAAGATTGGTCGATCCTTGACATAGTGCTCAAGCATTTGCAGCTAAAAGAAAATGGTGTTAGTCAAGAAATTTATACCTTCTTCAGAGACTCTATATTGCAATTGATGTTGCATCTGCAATGCATTATCTTCATGATCATTGTGAAACACAAACCTGGTCATGTAGCCGATTCTATGATCTTAATAAAGGTTAGAGTAGATGAATATAATTGGATTTGGTATCCAGAATTGCGCTTTAACACGTTAACACTAAATTCACAAATTAATTTTCAATTAAGGTAAGATGTCATAAGATTAAATTTACACCAAAAAATTCATATATATTCAACGATTAAACTATTAGTTCAGTCGGTGAGAAAATAGTAAAATAGTAACTTCTCTTTAAAAATATAATGAGGTGCAGAGTTTATATCCTGTCTTCAGTTTAAATGAGATGATTGTTCTCTGTTATATAATCAATCGATGTCTAAATTATATAATCTCCCTAAATTATATATGTACACACTTACTGATATAGGGACGTTGCAAATGAAATTAAATGTACATATACATACATATTGCAATAGGAAACGTTGCAAAAGAAATTAAAGCTGGGTAGGTGGGTCTATGTCAAAGCCATTGCTTGTTTTCTGATATAATTCTCACGAAGATCCAGCCGTTGCAGCTGCTCAAGTTTCTGCAGTGCTGCAAAGTTTTAATAGCAGAGGGGTTTTGTTAGTAAATAGGGCAAATTAAAAAAAAATTCATGAGTTTTAACTGCTTTTCGTAAATTCTACGCATCTATTTAATTTTACTAATCTTATTTACTAACTTTTTAATTTTTATAATTTGAAGCACGAGCTAAAATCCAGTTAAATTTTGTTGACATGACGGTTGCAATAATCTAAATGATCCTTGTAGATGCATGTCAAAACACAAGTAAAAAAAAAAAAAATTATTACCTTTAACTTTTTTTTTTGCAATGTATTAATTTTAAATTATGATATATTTTTCTATTTTCATTTGATTTATATTTTTTTCATGGCGCATGTAAAATGAATATTTAAACATTTTAAATATTTACTTTAAGTTTAAATTATTATTTTGAAAATAGTTAATTTAAATTTTTAAGTATTTAAATTAAATGTTTTAAATATTTCAAAATAATAATTTAACCTAGAGTAACTAAACATATATCAAGTAAATTTTCCTTACATAAAAATAAGCAATAAAATTTATAATTTATTTAATTAGAAAAATTAGTTTTAAATTATCATTACTTAAATAAGAAAATTATGTATCAATTTATCAAACCTAATATATCATGTTTAAATTGCAAAAGTTAAAGGTCATGTATTGTTTTGCAAATAATTAAAACAATGTGTTTTAATGTGGTGTCTACATACATGGACTGCTTAGATTATTGCAGTTGTCATGTTTAGCTGAATTTTTAGTCGGTATTTCGAATTGTAAAAATTAAAAAAAAATTGATAAATAATATTGTCAAAATTAAAATGGCATGTTGAATTTGCCAAAAGTCGTAAAATTCATGAATTTTTTTTAGCTTCCCCTTTGAGATATATGCATGATTGAAAGTTAATGCTCTCAAGCAGTGTTGAAGTTAAATTTCTTTTGTTTTAAATGATGTTTAAAGCCTGAAAACTAAGTATATAGCAGTGACAAGTGTAGACAGGATTGATTGCAGCAATAACACAAGGCAAACACTAGAACATATCAAGAGCAAGTCAAAATGTAAAAAAATGTTCATTGGGAGAGTAGTCATGTCATGTGGTAATCCTCTTTAACGGTATTATGAGGTGTAGAGTTCGAATTCTGTAAGAGAAGGCTGTCCCCTGTTGTGGTTTCCTGGCAGATGAAGTTCTTGCAAGTCTTTAAACTGCGCAAACCATGCATTCGGATACCATTCTTCTCTCTTATTCATAGTCTGCAAATATGCCCTTCGTTGGTAACCAAAAAGGATCTTAACGACGCGAGAGGTTGAGACATTGCATTAGATACCTTCCCACCGGCAACAGTCATCTTCTCCATACCAGCTTGAGAAAGCATTTCCTTTTGGGCTTTTTATTGAATTTTTTATTTTTAAGAGAGCTTCCCTTTCTTCATACAACCTTCTTCGCAATCAAGAAAGGAGAACAATAGCAGCAAGAGCATGACATAATAGAGAATAACAATCCTCATGGTTGGAAATTGGATAGTGGATTTGTTGGAGAACCTTCAAGATTCAATTGGGTAGTAGATAATCACTTGTTTTAAGTCATCTTCCTTGCAAGCAAGACCATGAAGAGTTCAATGTCAATTCTTAGCAGGTTACTACTTTGACAGATTCTTATTCCGGACAAGTTCCAAGTCAATGTGGGGTATACATTTGCGTAAATAATACTTTGAATAAATGTGTTCAACCACACAAATTCTTAGCTGAGCAAAGACTTCCAAGATATGATTAATTTATGGGTTTGTTTGTTTCAAGAATAGAAATGGGTGATTTTGATTTATAATATTTGGTTCATTAAAATATTATATGGGAATGGAAATAAATTCACCATCAATGGAAATCATTATTTCTCTGTTAAGGTAAATAATAATTTTTTATTTTCATAAAATTAAGTCAAATTAATTATAAATTAATTAAAATTTTAAATATTATCATATATTATTAAAGTTTATAAAATATAATATTTTTTTAAGTAATGAAATAAAGTATATAAATTTATAATAATTATTATTTAATATATTTTTATATATAAATAAGATTGTTTTCAATTTCAATTTCAATTTTCTTATAAAACAAATACTTTGTTATAATTTTTATTACATTTCCAACTCCCCTTCATTCTTATTCCCATTCTCATTTCGAATTCTTGAGTGTGAACCAAACTTATGTATACATTTGGATAGAAAATACTTTAGATAAATGTGTTCCGACATGCGAATTCTTAGTTGACCAAAGACTTCCAAAGTCATGGTTACTTTATTGAGGCTATCTGCCACGATAAATGACTCTATTCTGTTAAGCGCATAGTTTATATAAAATTGCAGTAGTGATTCTTAATACTTTCATTAGTACACAAAACAGAATCATATAGCTTAATCTTCACTTCTATAATTCATTCCTCAACCAGCCATGGATTTGCATGGCTATACTGGTGTGACTTGGTTTGTTATGCTATGCCTCTGTTGCTACTTCTGCACGAGCAGAAGTTGCTTGGATGATGAAAGGAATACTCTCCAGGATATCATGTATTCTCTGGGTTTTGAATTGGAATCTTATGGTGATGATTGTTGTGACTGGGAATGGGTTGATTGCAGCGTTACAAACTACCATGTAGAGAGAATTACCCTTCACAATTTCATTGAAGGCCAGTACTTATGGTATGCAAATATGAGCCTGTTCTCTCAGCTCAAGGAATTGAAAGAATTATACCTTGTAGGGAATGGTATAGGAGGATTGGAGAACCAAGAAGGTAACAGTTCTTCAGCTTTTAACTTCTGGTGTTGCACCGGTTATGGTTTAGTGTCCTTACGGACTGTTTTGTCATGTTATTTGATGATGCAGACATGTGCAACCTTGTGAAGCTTCAAAGGTTGGATCTCTCATATAATATGATTGATGGTGAATTGCCCTCATGTTTGGATAACATGTCATCACTTAGAATTCTGAACTTGTCGAAGAACCAATTTTCAGGAAATCTCTCCATTTTCAGTAAGCTATCAAACATCGAGTCTATTGATGTATCTTATAATTTTTTCCAAGGTTTGATCTCACTTTCCACTTTTGCGAATCTATCAAAGCTTAGTTACCTGGATCTTTCCCACAACCTTCACCTGGAAGTTGAATCTGAATCTCCAACTTGGCATCCTTCATTCCAGTTACAGGATTTGCTTCTGGCAGGATGTAATCTTAATCATAGAAGTAATCGTCTTCTCCCTCTCTTTCTTTCAACCCAATACAACCTGCAGACTGTTGATTTTTCTGACAACTTCTTGCATGGACCCTTTCCTGCTTGGATGCTCCACAATGTTTCCTCCGTCCTAAACCTGGGAGGCAATTCATTTGCTGGTCAATTTCCTTATGCTTACCAAAATATACAATTAAAACTATTTAAACTGGACATCTCCTCTAACCTTTTGGAAGGACCTTTGCCCTCAAACATTAGCATGTTTCTTCCAAATTTGACTCATTTTATTGCATCTTCAAATAGATTTATAGGTACAATTCCTCCATCATTAGGGGAGCTGAAAAATCTAGAACTGCTGGACTTGTCTAATAATCACTTTTCTGGTGTTATTCCAGATACACTGTCCAAAAATTCACCATTATGGTACCTGAATCTGTCCAACAATAGATTAAGTGGTAATTTGCTTCCAAAAGATTGTAATATGCAGCAACTGAAATGGTTGCTGCTTCACAATAATCTTTTTGTTGGAAATATGCCAACCTGCTTGTCGAACAGCTCATCGCTGTCCATGTTGGATGTTGGACACAACAAATTGTCAGGAATAGTTGCAAGCCAAATGCCAATTTTCTTTGAATTGGAGGCACCTCTCTTAGGAGTGAACCAATTCAGAGGATACATTCCAATGCAATTGTGTCAGATGAAAAAGTTGCGATTCTTGGATCTGTCCAGTAATGACTTCTCAGGGCCTATTCCTTCTTGCCTCAGTGATAACTCGGTTTGGAGGAAGATGGTTCAAGAAAACTCCCGGGTCCCTACTGAATTCACCACTAAGGGCAATACATATTCTTTCAAGGGTCTTCCACTCACTTTAATGACTGGGATTAACCTTTCAGGCAACCAATTGACAGGCACTATTCCAGTTCAACTTGGTGAATTACTAGCACTCTGTTCTTTAAACTTGTCTTGCAATCTCTTAACAGGCGATCTCCCCATCTCCTTCGGAAATCTCACGAATTTGGAGAGCCTCGACCTCTCACACAACAGGATAACTGGGCAAATTCCTCCGGAGATTATCCGCTTGACTTCTCTTGCAATTTTCAGTGTTGCATTTAATGATCTTTCAGGAAGGATCCCATCTGGCCCACAACTCTCGACATTCTCTAGCAGTAGCTACATTGGCAATCCAAAGCTCTGTGGAGGACCGTTGTCAAAATGCTCGGATGGTGCCAGCCATGGAAATCAAGATGCAGAACAAGAAGAAAAGATAGAGGAGCACCTAGTAATTGAAGAACCTTTGTTCTTCTATTCATTTGTGTTCGTACCATATGCTTTGGGATTCTATAGTGTCATTGCACTTCTTTGCATTAGCCAAAGGTTGAAGAGAAAATATTATGCTATACCGTAGATTGATGGATGAGTTATTGCTTTAAAATGTAACGATGCTAATTTGTATTAACTGTTAAGTTGCAAGGCTGTTTCTAATATTGAGTTATGGTCTACGAATTATTGATATGCCTCCGATTCAATTTTGACATGTCGGAACCTTTGAATTCTTGCAGCCATATATCAAGAAACATAAATGCTACATGTACACAGAGTTGAATTGTTCCTCTTAAGGAATTAACAGATTTAACGTTTTGTCTATAATAACATACACGTTCATCCAATTTAAACCCTGAAGGATAAAATAATAACTAGCTAAAATTACAGTAGTGTTACAATCTATGGTTGATCTGCTGAGAATCTAATCCGAAGGCAAAATGTAATTTATATCAGTGCTAATGGCAACTTTCTTCTAGTTACATGGTAAGAATACAGTAATCAATCTAGTGGGATATTACTAGCATCTAGTGGAAAAAGATGTAAAGGCACAATAACTAACCTATTATACAAAATCAAAAAGAATTGGAATGGCTCAAAGGATTGCCAGAAAAGGTGGGAACTCAGAATTCAAATACAGTGGAATCTCCAGCATCACCAAAACCAGGTGTGGCGGCTGTCAACAGCCTTAACAGTTGTTGATACTAGGGGCATTCGCCCATACTCAGCAACAAATCTGTTAACGCATTGTGTTCTTCTTTCACTATGACCTCCCAAGCTACTAATTCCAGTTGAACCAATCTCGAATATCTTACCTACAAGAACAACATGAAAGAGTACGTGAAATGTGTGTTTCTGAAGTGATTGAAAGTGAAACACAAAAAGAAACTCATCAATGGGCATGGATGGAAGCATTCCTAAAGAGATAAGGAAGATACATATGAACTACGATGTGCACTGTCAATATACATTGGCAAACCACATGCCACATTTGCCTCTAACAAAATTCACTCTAATATTTTACTGAAAATCTTGTCTACCATTCTTCGGCAGGTTATAAGCAAAAGGTCCTTCCAAGCCATAACCAAACCGAAAACTAATACAGGTACATGATCATAGACATAAATCTAATGTCTATGCATAGAACAATGAGTTTTCTTCTTTCACTGAATAGCTTGTCCTTCAACTGGTATACCTCCAATGCAATAGAGACTAAGTGCTCCACCAGACCTTTCATCTGGCGGTAATAATATGTATGATACTTGATAGAGAATAAGATGTATAATCACAATCATTCTTTGATGGAAAATAACTTTGAAATTTGATGAGTATGGATTTTCCTTAATCATTAAACTCATTCTCTTCCATTCTTCAACAAAAATTTTGAGAATTAAAAAGTGAACAATTTTAATTTGGCATTCAGTAAAATATACTTGACAATGTATCCCAACCAATTCATACCAACAGTTGGCCTCAACCCTTCAGCCAATTAAAGTTTCTCTAGAGAGAGAAATAAATCACTTGTGCAATCTGAGTTGTGAATTAGCCAAGCTACAAGGACAGACAAAGGAGGCCTATGAAATAACTAGCAACAACACAAATAATTGCCTAACCATCAAAAAGGTCCAGTTTGATCAAGCTATCCTATTTCTTCAACAATGCAGTAAAGCACTTGAAACCAGTGAATTTCACTATGTGGCACACTACTAAAATCAAAATTAATAAATCAAAAGTTAAGAAGAATATGAGAAAATGAGATGAGAGGAACAAGCCATTAACAACTCTGGATTATATTAAATAAATTTTCTACCTTTCACCCATATAGGTGGTGCTCCAGTTGCATTAGCTACAAGAAAGGACATTGCAATATCTTCACAATTCCTGGTGAAACCATTCCAAGATAAAAATAAATAGTTAAGCATGTAAAATAGTTTGAGAAAATAAAAAAGACAATCAGAAATTGGATTGAATAGAAGGAGAACCTGTTCTTTGTCGTGTATTCTCTGATTGACGCTGGCATCTCATTTGTGTATAACCTGAGATATTTTTTGTGGAAAAAGGCCGCCTTTGAAAGTACCATACTATATCTACCTGTCCACCAAACAGACCACCATCCACCGTATTTGTAGTAATCCTTTTTCCCTTGCTACAAAAAAATGAACAAACCGAAGGAGCTTAGACCAAAATGGATACCCTCCATGAAGGTGACAGTCTATTGCTAAACCAATGCCAGCAGATATTAAACACTGAACAATGTGAATGATCGCAACTTTTATATTCACATGACAGGTGCCAAGTTTTTCTGTACTGCATAAACTTCTTAAACACCCCTAATTATATATTACAAACATGACATGAGTGACATGAAGAAATATTCGAAGCTTAAATGAACTGAAAATAAAATGAAGAAATATTTGAAATGCTCACACAAACTAAAGAAAGCCTTACCGATTTATCAACCCAATGAGCACGGGGCACAAAGCCCACCATTGTATCTGGAGCACTCTGCCAAACATTGAAAGCAAATTCGACGGTAGAGCAAGAAAAAATAATATCATCATCAATAGAGAAAACAGCATCAGTCCTCAAATCCTTAATTTCTTTAAATCTGTTGTTCAAACTGTCTTCGTTATTGATATCAAACTTCAATTCAACTTGCCTTCCACCTTGAGATTTTGATTGGGCGACATGGTTTAGATACTTAACAAGAGATTCTGATGGATGATCAGGCTCACTCCACACAATGTGTATAGAATCAAGTCCACCACACGACGAATAGTGAGAAATAGACTGCTTCAACAGATCATACCTCTTCCATGTGTTCATCAATATAGCGTATCCTTTCCTGCGCACAAAATAAAAAAAAAAATAAATTATGAATTGAATTGCGCGCATCTTCAAATAAATTAAAGTTTACTAAATATATGAATTGATTGTATTGAGTAAATAATTGAATAATCTAAATCAAGATAGCAACTTGCTAAATCTAAATCGAAACAAAAGTAATTAAGTTTCCTATTTCGTAAAAAGTGTTCTAACCAAATTTGAATCAGATTTAAATAACGAAAGTTAGAAAAAATATATGCTAAAAATAGAAAATGCACACACACCCTGGAAACGAAGATCGATCGATGAAATCATCATTTCCGGTCCATTTAACGAAATCAGAACTACGATTAGCGAAAGCAAACAGCGTAAGAGCTATGCAGCAAAACAGTAGCAGCTTTATCTTCACCGATCCACTTATGATTAAAGCAATTTGCCTGAATCTCTGCACGCCTCGCCGATTCATCAACAGACTTCCTCTCATCACCACCGCCAGTGTTGCTGCTGCTGCTGCTGCTGACGGAAAAAGAAAACGACGGCGTTTCGCGAATCCACTGCAGCCTCCGTTACTCACCGGTGAAAAGAGAAGAGAAACGGAAGAGCCACGTGTAAAGAGCTTATTGGTTGTTGATGTACGGTAAGGTCCGGCCGTTGAGCATTTTTTGGACTTAAGGGGCTGTTTGGATATTTTGTTAATAGGGGGAAAATATCGTGAGCGAGAGAGAGAGAGATTTTTATTTGCTGCGTGCAGTGCACGTGGAGAATGTTGACGATGGTTTTGTTACGACCGTTGGATTTTTATGCAGATCGTTAATATAATTAATCTTCTTTGAAAATTTGGAACAAATAGTAACAGTATCAGCTTAGACTTTAGACTTGGATGCGCCTATGTGGGACCATACACTTGATAGGTCATTTGACCTCCTTGGGATTTAACCAAGTATACTAATAGGTCCCTATACTTTTCCAAATCAATTAAATATCTTTAATGTTTGCTTCATTGGACCACATGCTATCATATAATATTATTCCATCCATTTAATTTAGGGAAAAGGTACAGAAACAACCTTATAGTTTTACCCTAATCTCACTTAATTTCATAATGTTTTCGAAGGTTCAAATACACTCATATCGATACTAAAACAACATAAAAATACCCTTTCAATTGACATCGTTTACAATCAATTTAATACCCATTAAAAGTTATTGGTGTGGCATGTAGGCCCAATAGCTTGTACATTTAGACAAATAACTAAAATAAATAAATAAATCTTTGGTATAATGAGGAAAAATTTGGTGGCATCAGCATTGATCGAAGGAAATTTTTTTCTTAAAGACAGAGCCATTTTCATGTAATTTTTCTATCTATTTCTTCGTTGTTAATTTAACAATTTGGTGGGTAGAGATAAGCAACCAATGAAGAGAGTTGTTATTAAATGGGGGTTTGGTTGGTTTAGTTTGGGACTTAATTGTTGCGATTAAGAGAGAAGCTTTGGATCTTCTAGATGTGGGTCTAAATTTAATTTTGAAGGAGAAGTAAATCTCTGGTATAATGAGGCTCTCTTCAGCTGGTTTTAATCCTCAAACACAAGAAGGTGAGTATTTTTTCCTTTCAAAATTTTACTTCCTCTTTCATTTTTTTCTTTTTTACTTAATATATTTTTCTGTTGGGATAGAAGAGATGCCTTTTTTCTTTGCTCTATAATTTTAGCTCATTTCATTTTTCTTCAAGGATTAGGTAGAGTTTTAAGGGAGAATTTGTGATTTAAGCATAAAATTTGTACTATGAACTTTAGGATACAATTTTATTCCTCCAAAAGTATAGGAAAAGGACAAAAAAAAATTTCTTCAAAAGCAAAGTGGATTTAAGCTCTTTAATTTGTGGGATTTCCTTTTACAATTTTGATAACTTTATCTTTAAAAAGCTTATATGAATGTTTGAATTCTTTTGTTTTTGTAATGACCCTTTATTTTAAATTATTAAAATATATTTTGAGATATACAGTTTTAATAAAATTTTATATTTTATTTATATATTATCATTATTTATGTATATTATTTATTTATTTTATTCTAAATATTTTATTTACGTAAAATATTTATTTTAGAAGTTTTATTATTTAAAAATATTAAAGTCATCATCATCGTCATCATCATCATCATCATCATCATCATTATTATTATTATTATTGTTGTTGTAGTATTATTATTATTATTGTTATTATTAATATTATTATTTGCACTATTATTATTATTATTATATATATATATAATAATAATAATAATAATAATAATAATAATAATAATAATAATAATAATATAAGTCAAGATTCTTTTCTTTTTTTTTTTCAATTTGCTTTTCCTTCTTTCCCATTTTTTTTATTTTCTTTTCTTCTTTTCTCTATTTTTCTTCCTCTCTCCCCTGTTCTTCTTGAAACCAGCAGACCGCCACCCACCTCAAGCCACCACCATCGAGCACCATCAACTTCCCTCTTCTCCCTCTTCCTCTCTATCACCTTCTGGACACCTGAGCGTTGCCGGAAATAGCCTGGATAACAGTAGCAGCGTTAGAGCTCCATTGTTGCCGACAACGATTCCGGCCACTAGAGCTCACCATTCCAATTTTGTTTGAAGCTCCTAGCTCTGATGAAGCCATTTCCAAGCTCGGTTTGAGTTTAAATCCCTCTATTTGTGAGTTGTCTTCAATCTAAGTTTATGTGTATTTAGGGTTTTAATTTTTTTTTTGAGTTGGATCTTGTTTGATTCATGGATTTTTCTTTTGATAATGTTTTTTAGGGTAACTTAATCTTCCTAAATATATATATATATTTTTTTATTTTTTTGAATTATTTTGAATTATGGGTATTTTTTAATATTTTAATAATTAAAAAATGAATTTTATTAATTATGTTATTTATTTGTTTGGATGGAAATTTGGTTAAATTAGTATTGTTAATTTAAGTTATTAATTTTGGTAGTAAGAAAATAATTTTGTATAATTTTTTAATAATATATTGTATTACGTGATTTTTGGATTAATGAGTAAATTATGTGTTTTTATTGAAATTATAGTTAAGTAACATGTTTTAAATAATTTTGGAATAACAAAAGGTATTAAAATAATTTTTACAAATTATTTACTATTTTTAACTAGTTATTAATAATTTTAGAAAATATGTTCAAATAATAATTTTATATACCATTTTTGTGATTAAATAAGTTTTTTTTAAAGCTACTTTTAATATATATTTGGACTGTGAGTTTTACTATGTTATGTTAAATAATTGAAAAGTCGGATTTTTATTAATATTATATAATGTAATATCCCGTGTTTTTAAGTATTTTAATATTTCATCGGGATATGCAGTGTTAATAATTTTTGTATATATAATTATGATATTTTTATGAGTTGATATGTATTTAAAACTTATTTTAATTACTGTATATTATTTTAAGTGCTTTACGTAAAATTTTCCCGAGAATACTATTTTCGGGGAAATTTTCACATAAATTATTTATTATTAATTATATTAAATAGATTTCTGGACTTGCATAAACTCATATATATTTTTAAAATACTAAACACCGTATATATGTGTACTTATTTATTTAATTAGGGTTTGATTATGTAATATCCCGTGTTTTTAAAATATTTTTACACTGTACCGGGATATACAGTGTTAATAATTTTTGAATATATATTACGATATTTTCACGAGTTGATATGTATTTAAAATCTATTTTAATTATTGTGTATTATTTACAGTCCTTTACGTAAAATTTTTCCGGGACTTGCATTTTCGGGGAAATTTTCACGTAAATATTTTATTATTAATTATTTTAAATATATTTTCGGACTTGCATGAATTCATACATATTTTTAAAATATTAAACACCGTGTATACATATAATTATTTATTTAATTGGGGTTTAGTATTACCCTAATATTTTATTAATTATGTATTTTTTTTATTGTTATTTAATTATTTTTATTTAGTATAAATTATTAAAATATTAAATTTTATGTGTGTGGTGTATATTTAATGTGTGTAATTTAATATTATTTTATTATATAGTATAAAGTATATATATATACATATATACATTAAAAATTATCAAACTTTGGAAAATTACAAAACTGCCCCCGACTACTCCTTCTTCCCCGATCTTCACCCTCACCGTCGTCCCGTCGCTGCCGTGCCATTTCCTTGCCGTGAGAGTGCCGTCCGGTGTGCCACCACCTTCCCCAGCCTCTTTCACCGCCTGTGGTAGCCGTTTCCGGCGCCTGGAAGTTGGTTTTGGCTGGAGAAGCCTAAACTTTGGCCACCGCCGTTTCTTCCGATTTCGGCCACCATTTCATGCACCGCCGGTCTTCATCGACTCCTTGAGCTCCAGTGATTCCAATTCTAAGCTCCTTTCGGCCTGAAATCAAGTGGATTTTGAGGTTTGAGCTAAAACTCAATTCGGTCACATTAGGGTTTTTGATTTTTTTGAGCTTCGAATTGATTGATTCATGAAAAATCCCTTCACAAATGTTGATCCTATTAGCTTAATCTACATGTGTGAATTTTTGTGGAATTTTTGGAGATTTTTTGGATTTTTGGGTATTTTTGAATATTTAATATTATTTTCTAATTTTCAGAAATTAATTATTTAAATTATGAAATTGTGTTTTATGGTTAAATTAGGTGTTGAAATGAATTATAGGAATTTATTTGGAATTTTTATGAATTTCTAAGTATTTATTTTGAATTATTGAAGTTTATGGAATTTTAGGAAAATTAGGTTAATTATATTTTTAATTGAATTTAATTGGTTAATTGAGTTTAATTATTAATATTATTGATAAATATGTTGATAAAATTAATTTTGGATAATTTTATAATTTTTGGTGAATTTTTGAAGTAATTTTAGTATATTTATATATATAGGGGTATTTTGGTAATTTTACCCTAAATTGGTTAAAAATATAATTTAATTGGTTTTAATAGTTATTTAAGGTATAAAAATTATTTCTACAAATTATTTAGTATTTTTAACTAATTAAAACTATTTTTCGTGAATTATTTTTAATTATATATATAATATACGGTTTTTCAAATAAAATGAGTTTTTATCGGTTTTTACAGTGTTTGAAGGTTAATTATGTAATTTCTACGTATAAAATGTATTTCCATGTTATAAGGACATTTTTGGTATATCTGGAATTATTCTGTGTTTGTGGACCCCGGTCGATGGACTGTAGTTTAGAGTCCGACCGTGGGATTTCGATTGTGCTTTGTGTAGTTTTTTGAAGTGTATTTCCTTGTAGGGTCGGCTCTATTCTTTTGAGTAGAGAGATGTCCGTTTTACAGGGGAGGTTCTGTCGAATTTTTAGTAGAATTCTCGTAAAACGTGATATCCAGTCGAACCCTAATTTCTGATTCTGTGTTTTATACTCTAGATCGAATTCTAGGATTTCTGTTAGGTTTATTCTAATGTCTGTCGTTATTTTTTTGTTTAGTTGCGCCGAGCCCGAGGGCTAATGGACCAGGCCCGTCAGATCCATCTCGTGGAGCGCACTAGGTGAGTTACTATACTATATATATATGCTTAGGATGCATGATTTAGAAATGCATGTTTTATGTTGATTAAATATGCATAAATAATTTGATTATTTCTTAAGTTTATATTAAGTATATTTTTGGTATATAATAAATTATATACATGTTTTGTTAATAAAATATATTTAAAATTTTTTTAAATATATTTTTAGTTTAATTTATGATTTGACTGGATTTATTTGACGTATATATACTAGAAATATATCTGGTTTACTTTTGGTATATTTCTGGTATATATATGGGTTATATTGTTATTTCATTTACATTCATGCATCATTTATTTTTGTGAATGAATGTTATATATTATTAATGATGAAGGATATCGATAGAACGTGCTACCTAGTGGGCAGTACTAGGACCGAGTACGTACCGGTACGCCTATAGCTTTAGGCTATATTACTAACTATTTGTGGATATTGATTTGATATGATTAATTGATATGTGAGATGTGGTTTGGAGGTGTGATTGTTGGAGCTCGGTTGACCAAGTGTCTCGGGGCCAATCACATTGGCAGTTAGACTGCTGGAGCTCGGTTGACTTAGTGTCTCGGGGCCAGTCTACTGTCTAAATGGATTAAGTGGATATATTTGGACTAAGTGAGCCTGTATAGCTAGAGTGTTGTTTAACACTATTTTTGAGGTTGCGATATTCTAGGGTTCTATGTAATCCTTCATAAACGATGATTTTCATTAAAACATATAAAATGATTTTTTTGCATCTGTGTGTATATTTGCCTGTATATATACATATTATATATATACTGTTGATTGTATGCATTATCACTTAGTGTGTATGTATATATATTATAGTAATTCACTCAGTGAGGTCTGACTCCCCTCCGTTGACAATTTTTCAGGAGAGTCAACTTCTTCAAACCTCAGTAGCAGGTCGATACGTCGGATTTCTTCCGCCCCGACTTCTTTATGTAAACTAATTACTTGAGTTTTATTTTTATTATAATCTAGACACTGCAGTAGTTGTGAATTAAAGTGTGGGATTTCATGTATTTTATTTAAAGAAATGTATTATATTGAAATTGTATTTGTATTAAAGAGATTATATATATGTGATGAGATGAGATTTGATTTAAATCCAGTGGTGAAAATGTCATTATTATATTTATGATTTTTATTTCCACTGCATATTATATGGTTATTGTTATTATTGCATGATTTATTTTATTTTTAGGCTTGCTACGGGTTCTGGATTCGAAAGAATTCCCATTCCCTAGTGCCGGTCATGGCCCCTGTTTTGGGTCGTGACAGATTAATTACCCTAATATTTTATTATTTATTAATTTATTTTAATATTATTTAATTATTTTAGGTGTATTAAATTATTAATATATTAAATTATAAATGTGTGGTGTGTGATTTTTTCAAGTATTTTATTAATATACCATATTATAATATATATACATATATTTTTATATTATTTTTCTTTTTCTTTTTCTTTTTCTTTCTTTCTTTTTCTTTTCTTTTCCCTTCGGTTTCTTCTTCTTCCCCGACAACTCACTCCCTCTCACCCTCGCTGTCTGATCACTGACCGTCAGTGTGCCTTCCCCTGCGTGTCGCCGTTCTCCTCCGCTGCCTCACCGTCCTAGCCATCTTCTCTGGCAACGGCTTGCTCATTTTCTGCCATTTTTGGCCGAACCACCAAGCTTCAACGTTTCTTCCTCCTCCGGCCACCAAACTTCGTGTTTCCGGTGTCTTTGGACTCCTCTAGCAATGGTAATCTTTATTCTAGCTTTGGTTTGAGCTCAAATTCCCTTGAATTCCTTGTTTTTGATTTTTTTCTCATTTTGGCCGAATTAGGTTTTTGAATTTTTTTTGAATTTTTCTTGTTGATTCATGATAAATTCCTTCACAAATGTTGACTTAGTAGCTTAATATACATGTGTGAATTTTTTTAGAATTTTTGGAGATTATTTTGATTTTTGGATATTTTTGAATATTTTAATATTATTTTCTAATTTTTGGAAATTAATTAATTAAATTATGAAGTTGTGTTTTATGATAATTATAGGTGTTGAAATGAATTATAGGAATTTATTTGGAATTTTTATGAATTTCTATGTATTTATTTTGAATTTAATTAGTTTATGCAATTTTTGGAAAATTAGGTTAATTGTGTTTTTAATTGAAATTAATTGGTTAATTGAGTTTAATTATTGATATATTTGATAAATATGTTGAGAAAATTAATTTTGGATAATTATATTATTTTTGGTGAATTTTGGAAGTAATTTTAGTATATTTATATATATAAGGGCATGTTGGTAATTTTACACAAAATTGTCTAAAAATGTAATTTAATTGGTTTTAATAGTTATTTAAGGTATAAAAATGATTTCTACAAATTATTTAGTATTTTTAACTAATTAAAACTAATTTTAGTGAATTATTTTCAATTATATATATAATATACGATTTTTCTAAATAAAATGAGTTTTATCGGTTTTTAATGTGTTTTAAGGTTAATTACGTAATTTCTACGTATAAAATGTATTTCTGTGATTTAAGGGCATTTTTGGTATTTTCATAATTATTCTGTGTTTATGGACCCCGGTCGGTAGACTGTAGTTTGGAGTCCGACCGAGGGGTTATAATTGTAATTTTGTGTCTATTTTTCAAAGTGTGTTTCTTTGCAGGGTCGGCTCTACTCTTTGAGTAGAGAGATGTCCGTTTTACAAGGGAGGTTTTACCGAATTTTTGGTAGAATTCTCGTAAAATGTGATATCCGGTCGAACCCTAATTCTAATTCTGTGTCTAATATTCTAGATCGAGTTTTTAGGATTTTATGTTAGGTTTATTCTGATGTCTGTTATTTATTATTTGTTTAGTTGCGCCGAGACCGAGGCCTAGTGGACCAGGCCCATCGGATCCATCTCGTGGAGCGCACTAAGTGTGAGTTGCTATTTTATATATATATGCTTAGGGTGCATGATTTTAGAAATATATGTTTTATTTTGATTAAATATGCATAAATAATTTGATTAGTATTTAAGTTTATTTTTAGTTTACTTTTGGTTTATTTTTAGTTTACTTTTGGTTTATTTTTGGTATATATTAAATTATATGCATGTTTTATTAATAAATTATATTTAAAATATTTTTAAATATATTTCTAGCTTAATTTGTAATTTGATTGGATTTGTTTGACGTATATATACTCAAAATATACCTGGTTTACTTTTGGTATATTTCCAGTATATATATGGTTTATAATGCTATTTTATTCAAATTCATGCATCATTTATTTGTGAATGTATGTTTTATATTTAATAAATGAAGGATATCGATAGAACATGCTACCTAGTGGGTAGCACTAGGACCGAGTACGTACCGGTGCGCTTATAGCATTTAGGCTATATTACTAACTATTTGTGGATATTGATTGGGTATGATTATTTGATGTGTGAGTTATGGTTTGGGAGTGTGATTGCTGGAGCTCGGTTGACCAAGTGTCTCGGGGCCAATCACACTGATAGTCAGACTGCTAGAGCTCGGTTGACTTAGTGTCTCGGGGCCAATATATTGTCTAAATGGATTAAGTGGATATATTTGGAATAAGTGAGCCTGTATGGCTAGAGTGTTGTCTAACACTGTTTGAGGTTGCGATATCATAGGGTTCTATTTGATCCTTCATGAACTGTGATTTTTAATAATATATATAAAATGATTTTACTGCATCTGTGTGTATTTGCTTGTATACATACATATTAGATATATACTTTGATTGTGTACATTGACATTTAGTATGTATGTATATATATTATAGTAATTCACTCAGTGAGGTCTGACTCCCCTCCGTTGACTAATTTTTCAGGAGAGTCATCATCTTCAGACCTCTGTAGCAGGCCTGTACGTTGGATTTCTTCCGCCCCGACTTCTTTATGTAAACTGCTTATCTGAGTCTTGAGTTTTATTTTATCTAAACACTGCAGTAGTCATTAAATTGTTAGAAAGATGTTGTATTATATTTGAACTACATTTGTATTAAAAGATTTATATATATATGAGAGGAGAATTTGATTTTAATTCCCTGGTGGTGGATTATTATTTTTATATTCATGATTTTATTCCGTTGCACAGTATTATATTTAATTGTATTATTATTATTATTATTATTATTGCATGTTTATTTTATTTTATTTTAAGGCTTGCTACGGGTTCCGGATTTGAAAGAATTTTCGTTCTCTAGCGCCGGTCATGGCCCCTATTTTAGGTCGTGACATATAAATTATTTGATATTTTTATTTAATTAATATGAAAATAATTATATTAAATGCTTTTTATGTTTAAATATATTATATTTTTGGTATTTTATGGATATTTATGTAATTTAATGATTTTTATTATATTTATTATTTAATATTGATTTGTGGTGAATTGTGAACCTCAATTGGGTATTTGTATGGTTCGAGGTCCCAACCCAAGGTGTTGAGCCTTATAATTTTAGAAGTGTATTTTCTTGCAGGATCGGCTCTACTTTTCAATAGAGAGATGTCTATTTTACAGAGGAGCCTCTATCAAATTTTAGTAAAATTCTCATAAAACGTGACAACAGGTCAATCCTGAGTCTTTGGTTTTTAATTGAGTTTTAATTCCTAGATCGAGTCTTTCTTAGAATTCTTAGAAGTATAAGTTAAGAATTTATTCTGATTTTATTTTTTATTTATTTATTTTTCTAGCTGCACCAAGACTGAAGCCTATTGGACTAGGCCCGTCGAATTAGTCTCGAGTAGCGCAAATTTGTTATTATTTTATATATGTATAGGATGCATAAATATGAATTTTCATATTTTCATTATATGTTTGAACATGATTTATTACTAAATGATTTAGTAAATTTTTTGTATATTTCGATATTTATGCAATAAATATGCATGTTGTAATTTTAAATATATAACTAGTATATTTCTGGTATATTCATGGTTTATTTGGATATATTTGTGGCATATGTCTGGTATATGTTTAGTATATATTTAGTATATTTTCAGTATACTTTTGGTATACTTTCGGTATATAATTGGTATATTCCTCGTTAAATAAATGTTTTCATGTTTATATTATGCATTTTATTATTTTTAATAATTATAAGAATGATTTGAAGGATAGCAGTAGAACGTGCTACCTAGTGGACTACACTAGGACTTTTGTGTGACAGTATGATAGAATTAGGTTGAGAATCTGATAATTTTTATTGAGATGTTGGTTATTGGATAGGCTGACTGTGGATTCTCGATTGACCTAGTGTACTCAGGACAGTCTACTACCTTAAGTTGGATAAATGAACACTTGGAGTTTTGGTTAAGCTTGTTGGCTATTGATTATTATGATCGAGGTTGCAAACTGTTAGGGTTCTGCTCCGCTCCTTCAACTAAAATAATTTTATACTTTTATTATATATAAAAAATAAATTTCAGCATCTATATGAAATGTGTGTGTGTGTGTGTATATATATATATATATATTATACTGATGCTTGAATGTATATGGACTTAGGTTGCATGTATATATAGTATAATAATTCACTCAGTGAGGTATGACTCCC
Source organism: Mallotus nudiflorus (assembly GCA_947683625.1). NCBI lineage: Eukaryota > Viridiplantae > Streptophyta > Magnoliopsida > Malpighiales > Euphorbiaceae > Mallotus > Mallotus nudiflorus. The sequence continues at coordinate 162,077 of CANTUR010000720.1, read as the reverse complement.
ATCATTATTTTTTTTTATAAGAGATTCTTCTTTTTTAGACCTCACTAGTAGCACTTTATGTTGGTCTTCTTCAACCCCGGCTAGACTGATGCTTGAATGTATATGGACTTAGGTTGCATGTATATATATTATAATAATTCACTCAGTAAATTATGACTCTCCTCAATATTTTTTTATAAAAGATTCTTCTTTTTCAGACCTCACTAGTAGTACTTTATGCTGGTCTTCTTCAGCCTCAGCTAGACTATGTAATTTATTTATTTGAACTTTTATTGTACTCTAGAAAACTGCAGTAGTAGCATATTGTATCAGTAGTATGTTATTTTGGATTTGAGACCTATCTCTGAATATTGTATGAATATTTTTATTTTATGAAATGAGATTTGAATATATATTTTATATCATTTTATAAGTTTTAATTTTGGTATATTTTTATTTACTTATTGCTTGTGATTTTATTTTTTAAGGCTTGCTATGAGTTCCGGATTTGAAAGAATTCTCATTCCCTAGTGCCAACCATGACTTCCAGTTTGAGTTGTGACAGTTTTGTTCTGTATTAGCCTTTCCAATGATTAGTCATAGGGTTAATCTATTGCATCTTATTAAATTAGCTTCCATATCTTGTTAAACGAACTCTTTTTGGTTTGTATTTTTTTATTGATTTGAGGGTGGCATTGGAAGGAGGTAAACTTTATATATTATGGAAGGAATCAAATTATTTTGCTTTTTTTTTTTTTAATTATGCACTCCTAGCTATGTTCTCCCTTTGATGGTGAAAGGAAAAAACAGATTCTTAAGTATTGTTTATTGGCAGAACTCAACTCATTTCAACTCGGTTAAGCCTCAATCCTAAGTTTACTGGCATAGATGTTATCTAAAAATTTTTGACTTTGTTGTGCTGTGTAACTTGTTGAATTGTTAGCATGTTTGCTTATTTCCCAATGGTGGAGGCGGTAATGGTGGAAGTGTTGAAGATCAGGATGTAGAAGAGAAAGAGTTTTTGGGATACAAATTAGTGGATTCCACATAAATTTTTTTTTGTTAATTTAACTTACATATACAAGTTGGTGGGACCCATATGCCTTTAATTTGTCTCCATGTCCACGTTGGTGGGCCCCACATGTCATACCAGTAACTTTTAATGGATATTAAATTGACTGTTAATGGTGTTAGTTGGAGGGATATTTTTGTGTCGTTTTAGTAATAATATGGGTGTATTTGAACCTTCGAAAATGTTATGGAGTTAAATGAGATTAGGATAAATCTATAAAGGAATTTTTTTTGTACCTTTTTCCTTTAATTTTACATGTTTTTTTTTATAACAAAAAAAAATATTTCATTAACCATAAAAAACAGACACATCATCTTACAAGAACAGCTAAGTTATTTTATCTACTAACACAATATATAAAACTCATGCAATATAATTTTTTTATATAAGAATGTCTATTTTATTTTATGATATATATAATATAAAGTTTTTTTAATTAATATTTTAAAAATTAAAATCTATGAATCTAAAACATTCACATATGTAACAAATAATAATAATGGTATCTAATTTTTTTTTTTATGCTATCACATTAAATTTTATATAATAACATGCAACTACTCAAATTCTTTACTATATTACATGATGGAAAATTAATACTGAAATGTATATAATTATATTATAAATTTTGTAAAATAAGATCAAAATTTTATATAAGATTCTAAATAATATATAGAAAAAACCTATTTTAACTTCCTTGGGATTTAACCTAATACACCAATAGGTCCTTGTAATTTTTCAAATTAAATATCTTTAATGTTTGCTTCATTTGACCATACACTATCAAATAATAGTCCATCCATTTGATAAGTTTTTTATAACAAAATGACGATATGTCATTGACTATAAGGAACAGACACATAATCTAACGGCTAATTTATTTTATTCTATAATGATATCTATAATTTTTAATAATATCAGATAAATTTCAGATTTCTTTTATAAATGTTAAAAGTTTTCGAGTCTATCTTGTGCTATTCACATAATGCTCAAATAGTTACAATATTATCAAATTCAACAATAGATCCCACCAAATTATGGTTTACCACAAAAAGTATATCTTCATTTCTAGCCATCGATTTAGCAATTAATTTATAATTAAATCGACCAATTTTAAAAAATAAGTGACCTATCGATTTATATTATGAAAATAAAATTCATACAAAGTAATTTTTATATAAAAATATCTATGTTTTTAATGATATATATAATATAAAGTTATCTTACTTTAATTAACATTTATAAAATTAACATATATATATATATATATATATAAACAGTTACATATGTAACAAATAATATAATAATGGTATCTAATAAAATAACATGCAAGTACATAAATTATGTACTATAATACGTGATGGAAATTTAATATTAAAATATATGTAATTGTATTATATATTTAGCAAAATAAGATGAAAATTTTATATAAGATTCAAAATTATATATATAAATTGAGAAAAAACCTATTTATAAATTAGTTTGAATGAAGTCTTTTATAGTTATTTGTATTTATAATATGAAATATTACTTTTATTATAATAAAAACATAATAAGTAAAAAATATATATCCTAACTTTAGAAAAATTATTTTGGAATAACTTAATATTATGCTATTACTTCATGAATTAAGTAAAATTTTAAATTTTTAAATTGGTATGTTTAATTATTAATAAAGTGAAAGATTTTTAAAAATAAACGTTAGATTGTTTAAATTAGTTAAAAAAGAAAGAAGCACTTAAATATCAGGAGGTTACGTTAATCAGCCGTAAATACTTTTCCCATGATGGTTACATTTAGCAACTTAGAACGAAATGATGGAGATAGCTTGGAAAATAAATAAATAAATAAATAAATAATAGGGAGGAAGTACTAATTAAAAAATATATATATATAAGTAAAAATCTGTAAAAGCAATAATATTTCAGTTATTCTCAAAAAATTGATAATAATTTTAGTTATAATTATTGTTTTAAAAATATAATATTAGTTAGGATTATGATTTTTTTTTAAAAGGATTATGGAGATATTATAATTAAAATATTTATTAAAAAGAAACTTACAAATATATCTATTGTTCATCCAAGTATACAGGTCGACAAGTGAAAGGAGCCCTAAAGAGAGTGAATAGGATTAATGAAAAATTAAGAAAATTAAAAGGAAATTTAAAGAATAATTGAGAGAAAGAGATGAATACAAGAATTTAAGGAGTTCGGATTCTTAATAATCATACGTCTCCATTTAACTTATCTCCAAGTTAGGATTTTCAACACCCACTCCAATCTATTTCACTAGATTGAGTTTACACAAAAGTTTTTCAAAACTCAACTCAAACCTTTACAACTTGAGTTTTCAAGGCTCACTCAAAAATTTTTTTCCAAGTGTTTTCAAGACTCACACTTAAACCTTACAACAAGAGTTTTCTTAGCTCACTTTTAAACCCAAAATCCAAGTGTTTCAATGGCTAACACTTAAACCAATTCCTTTTAAATTTAGTTCCTCACTTCCCTTTTCAACCTAAGAAATAAGAAGAAGAAGAACCTAAGTTAGAACACAAAAGCCACACTCAAAATATATATGAAGAGCTATAAAAACACACTTAAATGTCTAAGAGAGAATTTGCTTAATCACTTGTATTTTTTTTGAATGAAGTCTTCATATGTATATTTATAGCTAAAGATGATATTCTATCTGTTAGAGAGCATTAATTTCATCCCTAACGTCTTTCTCCTTTATTTAATGCAAATTTGAATTTTGTAAGATTTCAAATGCTCAGGGTCCTGAGTGCTTAAAAAAATATGATCGTTGCTTGCAAAAGAGTCCATTGCAAATGCTTAGGGTCTGGTAAGGATCCTGAGCGTGGCAGCCTTCTTTCTCTTATTTCGGGCATGAGGAGTCAAGACCTTGAGGGTAGGCTAGACCTTGAGTGTAGGCTAGCCTTATGAAAAACTTGTCCAATTTACATCCGAACGCACTCCTTTTAATCCTAGCTTATAAACACACTTAAATATAAAATGTTAGTAACTAAAATTGATTGTTAAAGTCAAAACCAAGGTTATTTTGAGATTGATCATGACCTTAATCATGCAAAGGGTCAATATTCTCCCCTTTTTTTTACTTTGACAATCAATTTTAAATAATATATAAAAATAACTAAGTGTATGTCTGTGCTTTTATTTTTAATACTCCCCCTCAATCATATACTAAGAGTCTTGAAAATTTCTTCCCCTCAATATATGCTTAGGTAAGTAAAAAATCATATATCATTCAAAGTACCATAATTCTCTCCCCTTTGACAAAGTTAAAAAGGGAGGAGATAAAAAATGAAAAACAAGTCAAATGAATATTTAAAAAAAAAATCAATTTCTCTCCCCCTTTGTAAAACATAAAACAAGGCAATGAAAGAATAATCATGGTAATTTTTCTCCCATTTTATAAGATACCAAACATAAACTTAAAAGAAACTAAGGAGAGAAGCAATAAACTAATCATAAACTAAAATGATATCAATTGTAATAATAGGTATACCATTTGAAATATGATATTAATTAAAAATAGGAAAATGTGCAAATACCCCCTTGATGTTTTGACCTAATTGCAGATGAACCATTAATATTTTTAGGGGTTCAATTACACCCTTAACATTATAAAATTGGACTATACAAGCATGATCTCTGTTTCCATTATATTTAAGCATTATCAGCCATCTACGTGGCTTATGGGGCCTAAAAGCCACTGAGTGAAACACTTATATGGAAAGTGGGACCTATTTCCCCAAAATTAATTAACTAAAAAAATGAAAAATCAAGTGAAAAGCATAGTCGTTGCTCCTCCCTAAGGATGGTGTTAATGCTGGTTTGATGATTGGCCTGTAGTTCCGTGCATAGATCCAGCACCACCAAATGCATTGTACAATGCCTGCACTATCCCATCTCCTCCCTAAAAAAAATAGTGTAAAATTAAGAAGATTTGAAGAGCCAAAGAAAATGATGATGACAATAATATGGTACTGAAAATTACTTGACTTGGAGACTTGAAGGAGGACCCATCAACCATGTCATTTGAATTTAATCCTCCTCTAGCGGCAACCATTATTAGCTGTTGTTGAAGCATGAACTTAGCAGTAGTAATAGTAAAAGACAATCCTCCTCCTCCTCTAGGGTTGTTACCACCACTTATCTAGTGTTAACTGAACTTAGATATGAGAATTACAGACTCATCAAAGTTATGATAACTAACATTATTATTGTTACCTTGCATAAAAGGTAGGGTTTCCTTAATTAAATCCCTAGGTTTAGGCAAGTTAAGGTTAGTGTTGGAGGGGTTAATATCCCATGGGGATTTAAGGTTAACCTAGGGTCATCTGCTCCAATAATAATTCTACCCATTTTTATATATGCAACATAGTGATTAACTACAATAATAGGCTTCTTCCAAAGCTATAAAAGAACTCAAATAACGATAGTAGAAACTTATAGTGGTGCAACCATGTCAGGTCCTTTAGTGTAACAAAGGCAATCAATAACATCAGAACTTAACTAAGCAGTTTCTAAAGTTAATTTAACCAATTGAAGCATATGTTCCAAATGATACTGAGTTGTTTCATGGGGTAAAAACCCTTGACCAGGAGGAGTAATATAAGTGTGACTAGGATTTGATAAAATTGTACTATCTAGAGTTATGACACCAATGCCTATCTTGTTTGCTAAACCCTCAAAGCCTAAAGCTATCATTTTCTTCATGTTTCTAAGAACAAAGGAGAATAATTATCTCCTACAAATAAAAGATAATAAAATTCTATAAATAAATGAATTCATTACATCTTTCAAAGGAAACCTATAAAAATAAAAGAAACCTAGAAAATGAAAAAGTCTTCCAACAATATAATTACACAATATCACGCTACCTAGAAAAAGTTTTCATTTTATTATGCCTCCTACTCTCTACCTTCGGTTATGGTGACAACTCTGTTTCGTAGCTTGAGAAACTCTTATTCACTCAACAATTCATTACTATCTGTCAGGTACTAGCCATGGCAAGATGCATAACTCCACTATATTAAAAGGATAAATACTGGGTGTTTAGAAATTTGGGCAAAGGCAAAGTAAACCTAAATTTGAAACCCATGAAGTTCATCCTCCCAATAAGTAGAATTGGCAGACTAAGAATAATTTTTTTTTTAACTCTGACTAAGAATGGTTTAGGGAGTTTAGGTTTTTTGGTTGATTGATTTTAGGGAATGGGTCCTTCTTGCCATATAAGTTCTTCACTTATGGCTTCTGGGCCCCATAAGTGGCTGTTAACGTCTAAATAAAATGGTGTGCTTATATGGTCCAATATAATAACGTTAAGGGTGTAATTAAACCCCTAAAAATATTAATGGTTCATATGCGATTAGGTCAAAACATCAAGGGGGTATTTGCACCTTTTCCTATTAAAAATTGATACCAATTAAAAAGAGATAAGAGAATAGCATATAAAAATTATGTAAAGTTTAAAAAGCATTTTGATCATGTAAAGGTGAAATTCTTTTTGGAAAATTTGAACTTTGCATATTTATTGACAAACTATAGAGATTGGTGTATCAATAAGTTATAAAGATCAATTGTTGTCAAAAGAAATAAAAAATGAAGTATCATACATTAATGAATTGGTAATAACAATTATGATTGTCAATATGTAGTTCAAAAAGAGTATATAAAATAAAATACCAAGAAAAATAAATGATTATAAATGAAAATGAAATTTGAATAACAATGAGAATCATTTTAATCACGCAAAAGGTCAAATTTTCTTTGAACAATTTGATTTGTGCAAGTTTATTGATAAGCTAAATAAATTAATTTTATCAATTTATCTATAATTGGCACATAATAAAAAAAATCAAACGACCTTTTGAACTCAAACCTTATTTGGTCTAGGTTTGTGACTTTCAAAGTAGTTCATAGGTAGAAGGTTGAGATGAAGTCTTCTATTGTAACACATATTATTTATATATCTAAATTTCATGCAATAAAAACATTTGGTTTTTCAAAATTTATTTTGCCTACCAAACTTTGGAAATAAATCATAGCTAAAGTGATTGGTGGCTTTTCTAAACATAAATGTTATAGTATGCGTATGCATCTCATAATTATAATAATGAATAAATTTTTGAGGTCTATCATGAATGTGTGTGTGCCTTTTATTATAATACATAAATGCATGATGGGGTTGGGATTTTTCAGTCTTAGCCTTGGAAATATTAGCCTTTAGAGGCTTTCTATTAGCATTTGGATTCTTAAGATTTTTATTCTTAAAATCTTGAGCTTTAGATCTCTCATAAGGAAAAGGAGATGAAGCAAGAGTAGCCTTAACAATATTAGGGGGACTTGATGATGTAGAAGCTCCATTTGAAAAATCAAGTCTATATGTCAAATCATGAGATCTTTGATTATTTAAGAGATGATTAAAGGACTCTTTTCCTTTATAAAATTTGAAAATGGAGTTTTTAAGTTCAAAAATCTTTTTTAAAAGCATTTTATTCTCTTTCTTAACTTTTTCAAACTCATTTTTCAAAGAGATAGATGTCTTCAAATCAAAAGTGAGTTTCTTATTAAAGGAACTAACATTTGAAAATTCTAATTTTAATTCCTTAAAGCTTTTAGAAAATTTTGAAAACTTTTGTTTATCAAACTTTTTCTTTGAAAGTAATTTTTGACACTTTAAAATTAATTTTTTTTAAACTAAAAAGCTCTTATCATCAAGTTCCTTATCATTATCAAGCTCATCACCACATAAATCACCACAAGAATTATCACATGAGGAATTAGATAAGAGAGGTACCTCAAATTTATCCTCCAAGGCCATGAAGCAAAGGTTTAATGGCTCTTGTTGTTCCTCCTCCATCTTAGATTCGGATGAGTCATCCTAAGTGGCTTTGAAAGCTCTTCTCCTCTCTTTTGCTTCCTTGTGCTTATGCTTGAGCTTGGGACATTCATCTTGAATGTGACTAAGTCTCTTGTACTTAAAGCATATGACTTTTTTAGCCTTTTTAAATCCTTCTCTCTTGGATTCTTTATGTTTGCTCAAGTTTTTCTTTCTAAAATACTCCATGAAGTGCTTAATGAATGATATAATTTCTTCATAACTTCACTTGAATCTTTAAGTTTACTTTCATCACTTAAGTCTTATGATGCTTTTAGTGCTAGGCTCTTTTTATTTTTTCTTTTTTGCTCCTCTTCCTTTTACCTCAAGGTAAGCTTATGAGTGAGAAGTTTAACAATGAGGATGTTAGTTGAAAGCTTGGAAAGATCATGAGATTCTTTAATTAAAGTTACTCTTGATTCCCAATCCTTTTTGGGTATCACTCTTAGAAATTTGGTGTTGACATCTTCTTTTGGAGTAATGCTTGCCTAACTTCCTTAAGGTTGTCAAAAGGGCATTCAACCTATTGGTCATTTTAATTATGGACTCATGAGGCATCATCTTGAAGAGTTTATACTTATAAACATGGAGTTGCACTTTCTTACTTCTTACTTACATATTACCTTCATAATGGTTCTCCAATGCTCTTAAATTTCCTTGGCTGAAATGCAATGTTGAATTTTACGGCCTTCCCCTATTTACATGAAAGAAATAAGAACCGATATAGCTATTTTATTTTTATGGTTCTCCTTTTTTCTTCTTTAGACTACTCCTTTCTCTCTTTTGGAACTTGGATGTCATCGACCATTTTCATAGAAGGGTTACACTTATCTAAGATTACATATCATAATTTAAAAAAATTAGAATCAATATACAGTTCCATTTTGAATTTCCAATGTAGGTAATCACTTCTATAAAAAATGGTTTAAATGAAGAAAAATTTTGAGATTCACTCCCTATGATCTTAAATTCTAGTAATTAAGTGCCTATAACCAAGCTCTGATACCAATTGAAAGGAGCCCTAACTGGGAGTGAATAGGGCTAATGAAAGATTAAGAAAATTAAAAGCAAATTTAAAGAACAATTGAGAGAAAGAGATAAACACAAGAGTTTAAAGAGTTCAAATTTTTAAAAATTCTATATCTCCACTTAACTTATCCCCAAGTTAGGATTTCCATACCCACTCTAATATATTTCATTAGAGTGAGTTTACATAAGAGTTTTTTAAGGCTCAACTCAAACCTTTACAACTTGAGTTTTCAAGGCTCACTCAAAAATCTCTTTCAAAGTGTTTTCAAGGCTCACTCTTAAACCTTACAACAAGAGTTTTCTTAGCTCACTCTTAAACTTAAAACTCAAGTGTTTCAATGGCTAACACTTAAATCAATTCTTTCTAAACTTAGTTCCTTACTTCCCTTTTTAACCTAAAAAATAAGTAAAATCACCTAAGCTAGAACACAAAACCCACACTCAAAGTGTGTATTGAATATAATGAAATTTAAAGAGCTATAAAAACACACTTGAATTTCTAAGAGAGAATATGGTTAATCACTTGTATAGTTTTTGAATGAAGTCTTAATGTATGTATTTATAGCTGAGAATGATATTCTAGCTATTGGAGAGCATTAATTTGTCCCGAACATCTTTCTCCTTTATTTAATACAAATTTGACTTTTGCAGGATGTCAAACGCTTAAGGTCCTGAGCATTTGAAAAATATGACCATTGCTTGCAAAAGAGTCCATTGTAGATGCTCAAGGTCTAATCAGGATCTCGAGCATAAACTCTAAGTGTGGCAGTCTTCTTTCTCTCATTTCGGGCATAAGGAGTTAGGATCCTGAGCGTAGACCCTAGGGGTAGGCTGGACCTCGAGCGTAGGTTGGCCTTATGAAAAACTTATCCATTTTGCATCTGAATGCACTCCTTTTGATCCTAGCTTATAAAGTCACTTAAATATAACTGTTAGTAACTGAAATTGATTGTTAAAGTCAAAACCAAGGTTGTGTTGAGATTGATCATGCAAAAGGTCAACAACAAGTAATAAAGTAATAAGTTAAGTATCATTCCCACGAGGATTGATATTAAGCACCTATTAGTCCTAATTAAATTTGTTTAGAGCTTCCAATTGTAATTTGAATCTAGCAATAAACAGTGTAAAAATAAAAAAAAAATTAATAAGGTGAAAGGTAAATTATCACTAGCTAATTAATGAAAAGATGAATCAATATGGAAACCAAGTTGTTAGGCTATTGTACACCATAATATCATCAAGTCAAATGATAGATCTATTCAAGTTACTTGCATAACTTAAGATTTCATTAGTCATTTAGCACTCTTTCTCAAGTAACGCTATACTCTACAAGCATGCATCAATTAAATCTCAAAGTTATGGCTTAACTCTCATCATCACCACAAAAATAAGATAATATCGAACATACAAGGCATTAAGTAAACTTACAGAGGATTGGATTTAATTAAGCTTTCTCAAGTCATTAATTTATCCAACTTGTGCTTATGGGTCTATTAGATATACCATTTCTTAATACATAAAATTAAACTAAAGATGTATTTGGCCATAAACTCATCATTCAACAAGCTCAACAAATACAATATGTAAAATAAATAAGAACAATATATATTAAATAAACTTAAATCAAATGGGTTTCCAAAATCCCAACAACATAAATAAAACTAGCCAAACATGGCTTTAAAATCCATCATTCAATATTCAAATACAACCCAAGAGATTAGCAAAAAATCACTAAATAAAAAGGGAGAAATAAATTGTTATTAAGAAGCTTATGGGCCTTTAATGCAGCTTTCTTTTCTAGCTTCTTTTTCTCCTATTTCTCTGTCTCTCTCTTGGTTGTTATAGGTATTATTTCCAAAGATGATCCCTTTTAAAAATCTTGGTTCTTTATATATAGCCTCTTCTAGAACATCCCTTCACCTCCCCTAGATTTGCTCTTTTAAAATGTCCACCTCAGCATGTTCTATACTGGAATCACACTAGCTACAATCGCACATCAAGCCACAATCGTGATAGAAGGGCTCCTAGTGAAGGGGTGGCAATTGCTACAGAAGACTGGACTAGCCACAGAAGACTGGACTACTAGGATCTTGTGATCACGCATGTGCTACAATCGCAATAGAACCTTGATCGAGGTTGCTTGTTTGCTTCAATGAATGCACAATCGTGCTTTAGGCCGCGATTGCAACAATAGGCCATGCTTTGCTCCTAAAAATGCTTCTTTTCACCATCAAACACCTCCATATCTTCTTTTCCTTAGAAAAACAAAACAAATATAAAAGTATCTATTTCTTTAACTAAATGAACCTAAGTGCAACCTAAGGTGAATAAATGCATGTTTAAATGAATCCTAAAACTATATGCAATTTAGCACCAACAATATCCTAACTTTAGAAAATTATTTTGGAATAACTTAACATTATGTTAGGACTTAATGAATCAAGAAAATTTTTTAATTTTTAAATTGATATATTCAATTATTAATTAAAGTGAAAGATTAATAAAAACAAACTTTAGATGATTGAAATTAGTTATAGAAAAAATGTAAGGACTTACTAGTGTATCAAACCAAAACTTAAGGAGGTTACATTAAGTAACCTTAGATACTTTTCCGTGATGGTTACATTTAGCAACTTAGAACCAAATGATGGAGAAAGCTTGGAAAAAAAATTAAATTAATTTCAGAATAGGGAGGAAGTACTAATAAAAAATAATTTAAACAAAAATCTATAAAAGTAACAATAATTTCAATTATTCTCAAAATAATAATAATAATAATGTAACTTATAATTATTGTTTTAAAAATAAAATATTAATTAGGATTATGAAATTATAATTAAAATATTTATTAAAAAGAAACTTACAAATATATCCTAACTTTAGAAAAATTGTTTTGGAATAACTTAATATTATGTTATGACTTCATGAATCAAGTAAATATTTAATTTTTCAAATTGATATATTAATTATTAATTAAAGTGAAAGATTAATAAAAAAATAAACTTTAGGTGGTTTAAATTAGTTATAAAAGAATATAAGGACTTACTAGTGTATCAAACCAAAACTCAAGGAGGTTACATTAATTAATCTTCGATACTTTTCCATGATGGTTACATTTAGCAATTTAAAATGAATTGACGGAGATCGGTTGGAAAAAAAAATTAAATTAATTTCAGAATAGGGAGGAAATACTGGTAAAAAGATAATATAAATAAAAATCTATAAAAGTAATAACAATTTCAGTTGTTCTCAAAGTAATAATAATAATTTTAGTTATAATTATTTTTTTAAAAATATAATTTAATTAGGATTTTTTTTTTGAAGGATTATGAAGATATTATAATTAAAATATTTATTAAAAAGAAACTTACAAATATTTTTTCTGCATTTTTTCACATAAAAAACTAAAGTTATGCATATAATTGTTCTAAATTAAAATCTTGAGCTTATTGCAGAAAAGATCAAATATTTTTTAGGCCAAAAAGTTTTTTTTTTTTTCATCTTTAATCATTTTATCAATTAATGTCTAGCTTATCTCCACCACCTTCACTTCACTATTTCTTTGATTATTATTTTTTTTTTGGTCAAGTTCTTTGATTAACTTTTATTCTATGCATTTATAACAGAAAATACTATTTTCAAAGAGAATAATCAAACCCAAGAAAATTTGAAGAAATTCCATACAATTACCATATTTAGTTCAAAGTCATAGATATTTTAAAGAAATTTGAAGATTTGGGTATTTAACATATGAGTACACTTGTAATTACTTAAATTGACCAATTGCCTCTGAGGATTTGGTTCAATAAAATATATCAACATGACTTGTAATTTCATTTATGGCATTTGAGGGGAATTCTGGTTAAAGTCTACCTTCCCCTGCCTTATTGTATTGTAATAAAAAAAAAAGTTATAATGTATATAATTATATATTAAATTGGTAAATTTTGAATACTTACATATATATATATATTTTACTACAAAAAGTTATTTGACTCGTGATATATAGTAAATAATAATTTTAAACATAATAATAATAATATAGTTAAATTATATATTAATATTATTTTATTTTGTTAGAGATAAAATAGAAGTTCACCTAATTAAAATAGAAAATATATTTTCAATTATATTAGAATTATATTTTTATTAAATTAATTTTTATTAGAGATAAAATAGAAGTTAATCTAATTAGAATAAAAAATATACTTTTAATTTAGAATTTTTGTTAGAGATAAAATAGAGGTAACCTAATTAAAATAGGAAACATATTTTCAATTAAATTAGAATTATATTTTAGTCAATTTAATTTTTATTAGAGATAAAATAGAAGTTAGCCTAATTAAAATATGAAGTAGACTTTCAATCAATTTAAAAATATATTTTAATTAATTTAATTTTACTTTTATTAGTAAATGACTAAATTATTCAATTTCTATATAATAATGAGTCAATAATTTTTCATAATTTTATCTATTCTTATATATATATATATAAATTTTTCATATTAAACAACATTGTGTGGGAATTAAATTAGCAATGTGTGGATTTATTAATCTATATATTCAAATGATTGTTATTAATTTAAGGGATCAATGTATCCGGTATTAATAATATAAAAAATAAAATCTAAATTTTCAATGGTCAAAAAGAGGCTTGGATATTCATGGATAATTAAAAAAAAAAGGTGTTTTTCTAGTTTAGCAATGTGTGAATTTATTAATCTATATATTCAGATGATTGTTATTGATTCAAGAGATCAATGTATCCGGTATTAATAATATAAAAAATACAATCTAAATTTTCAATGGGCAAAAAGAGGCTTGGATGATTAAAAAATTAAGTGGTTTTTTTAGTTTAACCATATGTTCTTATAAACTTGTGAGTGCATGGTGAACTAAATTAGTAATGTGTCGATTTACCAATTTATATTTTCAGATGATAGATTGTGATATCTACAAATTTTTATTGGTTATTTATTATTAATTTAAAGGGACAAATTAACAATGATAGCCTTGGCTGTTTGGACTATTAAACATGAGGTAAAAGTCAAATTTATAAATTGAAACTTGATTTAAACTTTATTTTAGAGTGTGGGTTGAGATTCAATTGTTCCGGTGTTAATTTTCATATCACATGTATTCTAACTCTTTAGCTATTGGGGTGTATTATTGTTTAAATTCTTCATTTCAAATAAAAATATTTAAAAATATTATACAATTATTTAAAAAAATTTATCAAAATTACAATGAAATATTAATATATTAAGTTTGTAATGCTAAATTGTTATATAAATAAATAATATTTTTATTATTTTTTAAAAATTTATTTAATTAAATAATAATAAAAACGATAATAATAATATCAAAGCATATGTTTAATAGTTTACTTACCATTACGAGTTAAAAATTTTTTTTTTGTTGATATGCATAATTAAAATATTATATTCAACCCTACGACTTATTAATGAATTAAATCATTCCACTTTTTTTTTATGTGCCAAAAAAAAGAAAAACCTTAGTAGTGTTTTATATCTGTCCTACATGGGCTGGGTTCACAGTGACCTGATCTTTCATCTAATATGTTGGGTTTTCCGGCCTTTTTCATTCTCCTATGGATCACTTTTTTAATACAGGCAATGAAATTGCTAATCGCAATCAAGGTAATTTAATTAGTATTATTATTTGTAAAAATTAAAAAAATTAAATTAAATATTTATATTTACTATTAATTAATATTAAGTGTAATTTACTCTTTTATGGTAAGTGATAAGTGAATAAATAATTTTATTTTGTAGTTCGTGATCTGTTAGTTTTCAAATTAATTAAAAAATAAATATTTTTACACATCTAAGTAATAATAAAAAAGATTAAAGTGGACGACAAACATAAGAAAAAAAAAATTTATTTGTTGTATACAACGGTAAAATTCTGTTTTTTTTTTTTCTGTCAATATATTACCCATGACTCATATACTGTACAATATCAATGAAGATGAACCATTTGTTAAAAAAAAATATATATTTATCAATGAAGATGAACCACTATAATACTTGATCAATAAGCAATGCTCTTGTGAATTCTTTTTAATGTGTTGTGATTCCTTTGAACCACTGGAAGTTTTTTTCTGTATTGCTTAAGATGATTTGTGTGGTTCAATTTCAATTGGCAGCAAATTTTGACCAATTTAGCAAGACAAAACAAAGAAGAACAAGCAACAGTAATTGAGGTACATCATATGACCATTATTCATGAAGAGAGTGACAACTTGGAATTTTACTTCACATTATTTCCATAAAAAAAACAAAAAAAAGTAATGGATGTTTGATCAAGATCTTATAATCTATTGCCACCACAAAGGTTTTGGTTATACATATATATATATATATTTTCACATCTTATCAGTTTGTTTGCCTTTTCAACTTATAAATTAACTTTTTTGATATTTCAATATATTTAATTTAAATAAAATTGTAAATTCAAATTTCATATATGAAAAAAACAAATATTAAAAGTTTATTTTACTTCTCGTATGGGTTATTTTAACTCCAACTTCAAATTAGTTAAATCATTTTATGACTACCGAAATATATATATATTTGAGTTCTTTTTGGTATATATGCACACTAAATTTTATTTATATTATTAGGCCAAAAAAATGAATTCAAAAGTTTCAATGTGTATATATATAGACCACTCATAAGCAAAAACAAAGAACATGGACCAATTAGCCATGATATATGGTAGCCACTCATGCCGACTAGCTAAAATCATTGGTATGATCTCGAAGCATGGTGTGCCCACTTATGGATACGTACTCATTACATGAATCATGAAGAAAATGAAATGCATTAGAAAAACTTTCACATCTATAGGCGGTGAAAGTCGGTTTTCAGCATTTGGGTTGGTCTTTGACTGGCTGTTCATCTCGTGGACTATGTTTTTGCTGCCTAGCTATATGTATGCGCATAATGTTGCCAGGGTTTTATTTTTCATCACTGTTAACATGGGGAGGCAAGGCAGGACTGCAAGCTAATGACACTAGCCACTACTCGCTAGTCACTAGCCTGCTGCTTTATAGTATATGTTACAATATCTTCGAACTTAGAAATCTATCGATCCAATTAAATATACTCAGAAATTTAAATTTACTTAGAGTTTGAATTCTACAAAATTTTATGAAATTTATTTATAAATTCAAATGATTTATATTAGGTTTAAATGAATTTTGTATGAAATTTATTTGCAATTTTAAATTTTTAAATTTGTGAAATTGATTATAATTAAACTAAATTCTATTAAAATGGTTGAGATTTCTAAAAAAATTCTACAAATTTTAAGTCTATACTTTTAAATGACTAAAATGTCCCTTCTTTTTTTTTTTTAATTTTTAAAAACATCTTTATTTTTAAAAGGGTATTTTGACAAAAACTTGAATTCAAAATTTATACCAAATATAATATAACAAAATATGAAATTCATTGAAATGAATCCCATAAATTATTCATTTCAACTAACACATTTTATTAATAAAAATTTATTTGAAATTCATTTGAAAATGAAATAAAATTCTTAGTAGAATTAAACCAAATAATAACTAAATAAATTTATAAATTTGAATTTTATATATAAAAAATTAAATATCAAAAAAATTATCCTCTTATAAGATATATAAGAATTAAATTTTAAAATAGTCGGAATTGTTATATTACTGAACCGTACATATCACATGTATAAAAAATATAACATTATTTAAACTAGATTAAAGAAAAGATAATTTACTAGTAAAAAAAATAGTTAAATGATAATTTTTCTCCAATAATATTATGAGAAGAAAAGTTCGATTTGTGACATTTTAATTTAGTTTATCGACAATTATGAGAGTAATCAAGTTGACTATGTGAAATTTAAATCCTAAACAATCATATATATATGTGTGTGTGTGTGTGGTTGAATGGGTCTTAGTCGCAAACACCGTCAAGAATTACATAGGAGCAAAATATTAATTTTTAAAAGCAAATGGCCTTAATGAAATGGGCGGTTGGTTAGATCATTATTACCCTTTATTTTAACAATTCATTTTATTCACATAATAAAAATATTATAGTTTTTGTTTATCTTTCATAGATTGTCCATACGAAAAGGGTTATCCATTTATTACGTTTTTTTTTTTAAAAAAAAAATCAAATGTTCTTATGTCACAGCAGCCCATATATATATATATTTTTAATGACATTAGATTAGTACCAAACTTAGTTGTCTCTATATGCAATGAAATATAAAATTTTGTAATTTTCAATCCATCTTACTAGCTAGCCATGACCTTTTTTGCATAAAATTTTATCTTGGTTTTTGCTTTGTTAGGTTGTGATGAATTCGTGAGTTTTAGGTTAGAAAATTATAAAAATTATGAAACAGACAATTAATACAACATTAACCACAAAGTCTAAAAGATAAAGCCATAAACCAATTCTTTTTCTTTTCTATTTCAACGTTTTTTTTTTTTAGAATTAGTTTACTACTATTAATTAATATGATTGAGCATATGTCACAATCCCACAATTTTATGCTTTTAAATTATAAGATTTTGAGTTTGCATTAGTAGAAAGACAATAATTTTAGTTATTCAATATTCAATTTTTTTTTTAATAATTACGAATATAAATAAAAAATTTAGCGAAAAAGAAAAAATGAGCTGGTTCTTTAGAATATTGTATTCAATGCATATTAACTGTGGAATGTACACATGTTTAAATTATATAAATTAAAATACTTTTATAAAATTATCATAATTTTATAAAAAAATATATACTTTACCCCTGTTAAAATTAAATTAAATTTATATTATCAGCTATTGCCTCTGTATATAGCCCCATATAGTTTATGAGGAACTCCCCTCAAAAGAAACTCTTCCATGACCAAATGCTCTAAATAAACCAGTAAAGGAAGTTATAAAAAAATCAAAATAAGAAATATAAAATAAAGCAAAATGTTTATCTTCTAACTAAAAATTATTTAAGAAAAACCATAAAAAAAACTAAAAATTATTTAAGAACAACCATAAAAAACTCAAAATTCTTTGCCAGAAGAAAATGATTCCTGTTTTGATTTGAGCTAATACAATATAATACAAAAAGAAAAAGATTCCTTCAATGGTACAAAAAGACACACACAAACACAATATTGATTTTTTTAAAAGTTAAAAAAAAAAAAGTATCATCTCACAATCACTACAACTAAGACTAATCGCATTATTATCCACAAATCCTCCAAACCAAACCTGCCACCCTGGTCTTTGTAATGGATAATTATTGGCTCTTCACAAAGTAAAACTTTAAAAATTCAAAGGATAAGCTTATTGATGTAATATATATACATTCATCGCGCGTAAATTATTGCCAATTGTTGTTATGCCATGGAAGCTTTCAGAAGCAAAACCCTGTTGGCCTTGTGTGCCCCATAACAAGCTCGAGATACATATGTGACATGGTGTAGCAGATTATACTGCGGAGAAAAAGCAACCAATGTTGGACTGATCGAACAAGTAGTTCCAACTTTTTATGTTTTCTTCTTGGAAAATACAAAACAATAATTCAAGTTACCGTTGTCACAACACTATAACATGGTTCAATTTTCTACCTAGCTCAATTAAAGTTCTAATTCAAATAATATAAGTATTTTAGGTGTTTGTTTGATATAAATGAATTTTATTTGTAAATGAAAATTTTATAAAATTTATTTTGAATTGCAGTTTTTTAATTTTGTATAATTGTTTAAAACTAAATTAATTTTTATTAATGAAGTGTGTTTGGTTTAAATGAATTTAGAATTTATTTGAAAATGAATTTTATTTAAAATTTATTTTTTAAATGAAATGAATTGTTTGGTGGAATTAAACCAAAAAAAGAATAAACTAATTCATATACATTAATGAAGATAATTTTTTTTAATTATATTAAACATATATTTTTTTTAACATATCAAGTTTTGAATTTAAATTTTATATATAAAAAAAAAACGTTGAGAAAATTGTATTTATTTTATAAAGTTCATTGAGCTCGATTTGAATTAATTGGAATCTTTATAAGGGATAATTATAAAAAATACTATATTCTCATATGGTTTTGATATATATTATAAATTTATCGTTAATGTGAATTTTTAATTTGTCAAAAATGTTTAAATTTTTTTTTACTTACATCCAAATATTATATGAATTGGTTGGATGAATTATATATATATATATTAGATGTTTTATACTTAGCCAAAAGTGTACAATATGCATATATAATTATTGAATGTGATATATCCTAAAAAAAAATTTTTTTTTTTCAGAAATTATATATTAAACATGCAACAAAATGTCCAATTTTCTATCATATCGAATAAAAAAATGATTTAGTGAAAAATTTTCACCCAGTCATGTTTTAAAAACAAAAATACTTTCACTTCACTTGCAATTCCACTTCTTCAATTGATCAAATTCCATTATTGAAATATGGACGGTGGGTTTTTTCCATCAAACAAGTGGCCACCCTTTTGCCAAGTATGAGTTACAGTATACAACTCTTATGTCTTTTTCACCTAAACATTAGTTTTAGTTTGGGCAATTTCGTTCTTTTGTTGATAAAAGGAAAAAAATACTCTTCAGAAAATGATTGGTCGGCTATAAAATAACTCACAAAAATTCAACAAATATGCACTCATTATGCCTCATTAATACTCCACTTGTCCTATAAAACCCATCATCATATACCCACTCTCCACTATCATCAAACGGTCACTTATCACAACCACTGTCGCTAATTCTTGCATTTTTTTTTTTTTTTTTGAGCTCAAGAACAAGAAATAAAGAAGATACTTAGCTTTAGCAATGGAGGGCAAGGAAGAAGATGTTAGATTGGGAGCTAACAGGTACAGGGAAACGCAGCCAATTGGTACAGCTGCTCAAAGCCAAGATGACAAGGACTATACAGAACCACCACCGGCACCGTTGTTCGAGCCCGGCGAGTTGACTTCTTGGTCCTTTTACAGAGCTGGAATTGCTGAGTTCATAGCCACTTTCTTGTTCTTATACATCTCTGTTTTGACTGTTATGGGTGTCGTTAAATCACCCACAAAATGTGGCACCGTTGGTATTCAAGGGATTGCTTGGGCTTTTGGCGGCATGATCTTCGCTCTTGTTTACTGTACTGCTGGCATTTCAGGTTTTTATTCTCTTCTTGAAACCTAAAAAAAAAATATGCAACTTTTGGCGACGTTTTTAAAATTTCTAGCGACGTGGTTTTAACCTTTTAGCGACGACTTACTCTTTTTATATGTTTTGAACTAATATATAACACGAGTGGTGATGTTTGGTTGAGCAGGAGGACACATAAACCCGGCAGTGACTTTTGGCCTATTTTTGGCGAGGAAACTATCATTGACAAGGGCTTTGTTCTACATGGTGATGCAGTGCCTTGGAGCCATATGTGGAGCTGGTGTAGTGAAAGGATTTGAAGGTCGTCATGAATACACTAGGTTGGGTGGTGGTGCTAACAGTGTCAACGCTGGTTACACCAAAGGTGATGGACTTGGTGCTGAGATTGTTGGTACCTTTGTTCTCGTCTACACTGTCTTCTCTGCTACTGATGCTAAGAGAAGCGCCAGAGACTCCCATGTTCCTGTAAGTCCCTTTGTTTTTTTTTTTGAGTACTGCAGCAGATAAAAAAAAAAAAAAAAACCTGTTTTATATTGTGAGACTTATTTAACAAACATGGTGGAAATTTTATATATATTGGACAGATTTTGGCACCTCTGCCTATTGGTTTCGCTGTTTTCTTGGTGCACTTGGCTACCATCCCAATTACAGGAACTGGCATCAACCCAGCTCGTAGTCTTGGTGCTGCAATCATCTTCAACGAGGACCAAGGCTGGGATGAGCATGTAAATTTTTTTTAATCTTTAGTGCTTTTTATATTATTTGATATAATATCCGGTAGTCATATAATTCTTAATTATTTCGAAACTGAAGTCAAATCAACTTTATAAAAACTAAAACTTCCATAAAATTTGTATTTTCATGTATAAAAAATTTCAAATTTAATAAAGTTTCTGTCATTTACACCAAAAGATGCTAGTAACTCCCTCTTTTTTTTTACTAAGTAATTGTATTTTATATATTAATGTTGAATCATTATTGTTTTTGTTTGCAGTGGATTTTCTGGGTGGGTCCATTCATTGGGGCAGCACTAGCAGCACTATACCACCAGGTTGTAATTAGGGCCATGCCTTTCAAGAAATGAAGAAGAGGAAGAGAAGATGATGCTGATATCTGTGGGCGTTTGATGTTTCAAGATCAAGTCTGTTTCAATTTATATCCTGCTTTATTTTGTCTACTGTGTGTGCACATGTAACATATAAGCACATGTAATAATAGTAGTTTTTATGAAATGTGTCCATCAAGGGACTTGCCTTATGTTTTTTGTTTGATGAAGGAAAGGTTTCTGATAATTAATCTATAAAAAAAAAAAAAATTAATTAATGGGCATAATTTTCGTATCATAAATTCTTGCTAGTTGATAAAAAAAAAAAAATCTTGCTACACTTTCTCAAGCATAGTAAATAACATGTTACGTGCAAATATTTTTATCTATACAATTGAGATTTTATATAAATGGAATTAAAATTATTGAATTAATTTTTATTTAATTATAATTATTGATCATCATGATATGTATTAATAACTATAATTAAATAACATCAATTTAAAGGTCATAAATAGATGTATACGTTTTGATAATTAATTAATCAAGGACTAAAAATAATTATAATTCGTTAGAAAAAATGCTAGTTCCACAAATGTTAGTTATTGTCCATTAATAAAGCTAATCCTAATTGCGACTTTAAGAAACTTTTTTTATTTGTCTAAACGATAGTTGTTAGAGTTTATTATATTTTAATTAATTCAGTTTGATTTAAATAGAACTGTAAAAATAATAATTTTTTTAATAATAAATTTAATATCACTATATATACTATAATTTAAACTTTAAATATTATTTAAAACAATTCTTACCAGTTAATTGAATATGTTTCAACAGTTCTCATGAGTGCATATTTCAACTTATATTTCAAGTGTATGTTTCGTGGACCATCCGTATTGCAATTAAATAATTGAAGTTGTGTTAATTACTCAACCCTTGAATATAAAAATATTGAAGATATATATTACTCTTCTTATATATATATATAAGTTTAAGTGTAAATCAATTACTTCTACAATACTTTTATGCCAAAGTTTAGGACTAAAAAATTAATGAAGATAGAATTGTATATTAGATTAAAAAAAGTATTTATTTTGCTTTCTTTTATGTATTAAATTATTGTTCTCTTTTTATAGCGTAGTGATTTAGGAGATGAAAATTATAAGATAAGATTATAAATTCAATCATTCACTTCCATTAATCTCATAGTTGCTAAATATATATATATATATTAAATAAATTGGGGTGACTTGGGCTAGACAAGTAATGTCTTAGTGTGTGTCGAGTATTTCCTTCCCTTGTATTATTAAAAAGAAAAACTGCTAATAAAAAATATTTATTCATATTAATTAAATAATCGAATTACATATTAATTATTCAACAATCTTTTCTTTAAATTAATAATACTTTTTACAATTAATTTGTTTCTTATCTAACTACATTGCTAGCTGCCACCGGTTCAAACAGAAAAAGCTTATAAAAAAAGGGGCTAGCTAACCTCGAGTAGAGACAACATTTTGCATAAAATTATTGGAGCTTTCCCTTTTGATTATGTGATATATAGGTAAGTTTTGCATTATAAAATTACAAACGTCATAAGAACTATTACATATGCATGCATCATTGAACATTTTCGTTGTAGACATCTATAGTAAAATTTATATTTATTTATTTGTTTTGTATATTTAGAAATCTTAAATAACTTCAATGATATACAATAATTTATACAGTATTTTCAAGAAAAAAATAATTTATGCAATTGTTGTTTAATGGAATTTCATTTGTAATCTAATGCTTAAAATTATTGAAATATAATTTTTGAGGTTCTCTTTTGCTATAAAATCAACATTTGTTGATTAAAATGGTAATAAATATTAATTTTTTAAAATAAAATTTTAAATTCAAGTTTGAATTATAAAATTAAAAGTATTTCGATAATTTAAAATAACTGAATCATATAATTATCAAATATTGAAAGTTGGTATAAAATTAAGATTTATCCTACAATTTTTTCTTTTTTGTAAAAAAATTGAAAATTTAATTTTGCCTCGATTTCAACCTCTTGACCTCAAATCAACAAGGTATTAATGGCGATTTGCTATATAAATTAATTAAAGGCAAAAATGCGAACTAAAATCTCCAAAATTGTATATAATGCCATTTTTGTTAGCTTACAATATAGAAGATTCTGTCAATGACATATACCATATGCGAAATGTTACGTATTGCTTTAATTATTATGCTAATACAACTAGATTAATTGAATTATTAATATATTCATTTCCTACTAATCCACCATTGTCACTTAAACCCAACCTGCTGCCAGCTTGACAAATTCCTGTGGAGGACCATTGAAGAGGGACAATCATTGGCTCCTTGTTTGTGTGTATATATATATATATGTATACACTAAAGCATATAGGATAAACTCTTTTTTTTTTTTTTGGGGAAAACGCATATAGGATAACCTCTTGAGGTTATGAAGTTTAGTTTTTAATTTATTATCAGTTGTTAGCTTAAAAAATGTATGAATGTTTTAGTTAACAATAGGTAATAGTATATCTAAATTTTGATCGATTATATAATAAAAAGAGTTTTTCTTTAAATTGACGACGATAGTAATTAAACTATACATTTGAGAATACTTTTAGAGATGAGTTACCACTTGAATACTTATTCATAAATTAAAAAAATATAGAAATTTCTGAAACTCTTAAGGTATAATTTATAAAAGAAGCTCTGCAGTTGGTTAGATGTAGTATAAATTATATATATGAGAAAAATATATTTGGAGTTCGTTTTTGAAGTTTTTTCAAATATATGAAATTCGTAGAAAATAATTTAGTTGCTTCTTAATGAATTGAAAGATATAATTTATAAATATAAAATTGGTAATTTATGATTTATAGATTATTGAATAAACTTGTAGAATTTACATATTATGGCACCAATATTCTATAAGCAAATAGACAACTTATTTCGTATATTACAAAAATTTAATAGATTTGGGTCTTGTAAACTCGACACATTTTATTAGTTTGCCTCTTTAATATATAAATTGACTATTTTGATATATTAATTTGATCAAAATATAATTTGTATAAATTTAGATGTTTAAATAGTTTGATTCAACTTACAAAAATATTGTTTTTTTAAAACAAAAATACTGTTTATACATCTCAAATAGTATAGTCTTTTTTTAAAATAAATTAAGATACCCATTTGGTTAATTTAGAAGTTGAGGGAGCAATGCTGCTGATATATTGAGCCTATTACAAAAATATCAATAAAATATTAATACTATATTTTATATTTGATATTTTCAATATCATAACCCGAATCTAGGGCATGTAACCGGTACTAGAAAATGAAAAAGTATAAAGCTATCGAATACTGTAGTAAGCCTTAAAAGAAAACACGAAATATTTAAACTTTAAAACCTTACAATAAATAATTAAATCACTTTGCACATTATCAAACTGATTTTTTTCAATATAATTTAAACCATAATATCATAGTATATAAAATAAATAAACATTAGTTATACAAATAATGTCTCAGTACACAATATTATAAATATATGATATTCCCAAATAAAATATTCAGTTAAACAGTTTTCTCTCATATAGTACATGAAAATAAATTCAACACAATTAAATAGATCTATGTAAAATAGCGGGTGATGGAACTACACGGCGAATAGAAGTAGGCTTAACAAAAAAGTCTCAAACTCCTAAAAAAAAATTGAGAAGAGTCAAACCTTACTGAGTAAGTTAATAAAAGAGTTGTACAATTTGAAAACCTTTTTGAAAACCGTATAGACGTAGTAAAAATAATTTATAATATATATACATATCTAGCTTTTGAAAAATTTCAATAAAACCCTAAACCCAACTGGATTTAAATCAAATCCTCATCATTTCATATATATAAATCTCTTTTAATACAAATCCAGTTCACATAATACAATATCTCATTTAAATAAAATACATAAAATCCCACGTTTAATTTACAACTACTGCAGTGTCTAGATTATAAAAATAAGACTCAAGTAAGCAGTTTACATAAAGAAGCCGGGGCGGAAGAAATCCGGAGTACATCGTGTACCTGTGTCTATTGTGTCAGATAGAGGTTCGGTGTTTACTTCTCGTTTTTGGCAGAAGTTGCAGGAAGCGATGGGCACTAGGTTGGATTTCAATACTGCTTTTCATCCTCGGACAGATTGCCAGTTTGAGAGGACGATCCATACACTGGAAGATATGTTAAGGATGTGTGTCCTGGATTTGGGAGGTAGCTGGGATGATCATTTGTCACTTGTTGAGTTTACATATAATAACAGCTACCATAGCAGTATTGGTATGGCACCATATGAGGCGTTGTATAGAAGGAAGTGTAGATCCCCATTGAGTTGGGATGAGGTTGGTGAGAGAGCTTTGACTGGACCTGAGATGGTTCAGGATGTTGCAGAGAAAGTTGCCTTGATTAAACGAAGATTAGAGACCCCAGTTAGCGGACAGAAGAGTTATGCGGATCCTAGGCGCAGAGATGTGGAGTTTCAGGTTGGAGATTTCATTTTTCTGAAGGTATCTCCGATGAAGGGTGTTATGAGATTTGGTAGGAAGGGTAAGTTAGCACCGAGATATATCGGACCGTTTGAAATTCTGGAGAGAGTTGGCACTGTTGCATATCGGTTGGATTTGCCTCCGAGTATGTCACAGGTGCATCCAATATTTCATATCTCGATGTTGAGGAAGTATATCTCAGACCCTTCACACGTGTTGCAGCCCGACAGTGTAGAAGTGAGTGAAGATTTGACGTTTGTAGAAGAACCTGTGGCGATCATTGATTTTCAAGTTCGACAGTTGTGTTCGAAATAGATTCCGATGGTCAAGGTTCTGTGGCGTAGCAATAGAGTTGATGAGCATACATGGGAGACTGAAGCTGAGATGCGAGCTTCTTACCCGTATCTCTTTCCTTCCTGATCCTGTAATCTTTTCTTTTTGGAATTCGGGGATGAATTCTTATAAGGGGGGAAGACTGTAATATCCCGTGTTTTTAAATATTTTAATACTGCATCGGGATATGCAGTGTTAATAATTTTTAAATATGATATTGATATTTCATGAGCTTTCATTTAATTTAAATTGAATTTTAATTTTTTATCATTATTTTAAGTGCTTTACGTAAAATTTTCCCGGGACTTGCATTTTCGGGGAAATTTTCACATAAATAATTTATTATTAATTATTTTAAATATATTTTCGGATTTGCATGAACTCATACGTATTTTTAAAATACTAAATAAAACCAATGTGTGTAAATATTTATTTAATTAGGGTTTAATTAATATTACCCTAGTATTTTATTATTTATTTATTAATTTATTGTTATTTAATTATTTTTATTTATTATTATATTTTAAAATAATAAATTTTAAGTGTGTGGTGTATATTTAATGTGTGTAATTTAATATTATTTTAATATATAGTATAAAGTATATATATATATATACATATAATATATCAAAAGTCAAACTTTTGGAAAAATTACCATTTTGCCCCCGAAGCATCTCCTTCCCCGATCTTCACCCTTACCGCCGTCCGACGCCTGCAACTGCCAATTTCTCACCGTTGGTGTGCCGTCCGGCGTGCCACCACCTTCCTCAGCCTCTTTCGCCGCCTGTAGTAGCTGTTTTCGGCGTCTGGAAGTGGATTTTGGCCAGAGAAGTCGAATTTCCTTCCACCGTCGATCACGACGATTCTGGCCACCATTTTCCACACCGCTGGTCTCTTTCTTCTCCTTGAGCTCTGGTGAGTGTGATTCTAGCTTTGGTTTGAGCTTAAATGGTCTAGAATTGCTTAGGTTTCGAATTTTCCAATTCGGCCATATTAGGATTTTTGATTTTTTGGAGCTTCGAATTGCTTGATTCATGAAAAATACCTTCATAAATATTGATCCTAGTAGCTTAATCTACATTTATGAATTTTTGTGGAATTTTTGGAGATTTATTGGATTTTTGGGTATTTTTGAATATTTTAATATTATTTTCAAATTTTTGGAAATTAATTATTTAAATTATGAAATTGTGTTTTATGGTTAAATTAGGTGTTGAAATGAATTATAGGAATTTATTTGGAATTTTTATGAATTTTTATGTATTTATTTTGAATTATTGAAGTTTATGTAATTTGGGAAATTAGGGTTAATTATGTTTTTATTTGAAATTAATTGGTTAATTGAGTTT
Source organism: Mallotus nudiflorus (assembly GCA_947683625.1). NCBI lineage: Eukaryota > Viridiplantae > Streptophyta > Magnoliopsida > Malpighiales > Euphorbiaceae > Mallotus > Mallotus nudiflorus. The sequence continues at coordinate 134,603 of CANTUR010000720.1, read as the reverse complement.
AATTATTGATAAATATGTTGAGAAAATTAATTTTGGATAATTGTATAATTTTTGGTGAATTTTTGAATGAATTTTAGTATATTTATATATATAGGGGTATTTTGGTAATTTTACCCTAAATTGACTAAAAATGTAATTTAATTGGTTTTAATAGTTATTTAAGGTATAAAAATGATTTCTACAAATTATTTAGTATTTTTAACTAATTAAAACTATTTTTCGTGAATTATTTTCAATTATATATATAATATACGGTTTTTCTAATAAAATGAGTTTTTATCGGTTTTAATGTGTTTAAAGGTTAATTATGTAATTTCTACCTATAAAATGAATTTCTATGTTATAAGGGTATTTTTGGTATTTTCAGAATTATTCTGTGTTTGTGGATCCCGGTCGGTAGACTGTAGTTTGGAGTCCAACCGAGGGATTTTGGTTGTGTGTTGAGCTTGTTTTAGAAGTGTGTTTCTTTGCAGGGTCAGCTCTACTCTTTGAGTAGAGAGATGTCCGTTTTACAGGGGAGGTTCTGCCGAATTTTTGGTAGAATTCTCGTAAAACGTGATATCCGGTCGAACCCTAATCTCAATTCTATGTTTAATACTCTAGATCGAATTCTAGGATTTCTGTTAGGGTTATTTTGATTTCTATCGTTATTGTTTGTTTAGTTGCACCGAGACCGAGGCCTAGTGGACCAGGCCCGTCGGATCCATCTCGTGGAGCGCACTAATTTGTGAGTTACTATACTATATATATATGCTTTATGATGCATGATTTAGAAATATATGTTTTATTTTGATTAAAATGCATAAATAATGTGATTTGTATTTAAGTATATTTTTGGTTTATTTTTGGTATATATTAAATTATATGCATGTTTTATTAATGAACTGTGTGTAAACTGTTTTCAAATATATCTCTAGTTTATTTTGTAATTTAACTGGATTTATTTGACGTATATATATACTCGAAATATACCTGGTTTACTTTTGGTATATTTCCAGTATATATATGGTTTATATTGTTATTTTATTTAAATTCATGCATCATGTATTTGTGAATGGATGTTTTATATTTATTGATGAAGGATATCAATAGAACGTGCTACCTAGTGGGCAGCACTAGGACCGAGTACGTACCGGTGCGCTTATAGCATTTAGGCTATATTACTAACCATTTGTGGATATTGATTAAATATGATTATTGATGTGTGAGATATGGTTTGGAGGTGTGATTGCTGGAGCTCGGTTGACCAAGTGTCTCGGGGCCAATCACACTGGCAGTCAGACTGCTGGAGCTCGGTTGACTTAGTGTCTCGGGGCCAGTCTACTGTCTAAATGGATTAAGTGGATATATTTGGATTAAGTGAGCCTGTGTGGCTAGAGTGTTGTCTAACACTGTTTGAGGTTTCGCTATCATAGGGTTCTATTTGATCCTTCATAAAAGATGATTTTCAATAAAATATATAATAATGATTTTTACTGCATCTGTGTGAACTTGCTTGTATATATACATATTAGATATATATATTATTGACTGTATGCATTGTCATTTAGTATGCATGTATATATATTATAGTAATTCACTCAGTGAGGTCTGACTCCCCTCCGTTGACTATTTTTCAGGAGAGTCAACATCTTCATACCTCAGTAGCAGGCCTATACGCCGGATTTCTTCCGCCCTGGCTTCTTTATGTAAACTGCTTACTTGAGTCTTATTTTTATAATCTAGACACTACAGTAGTTGTAAATTAAACGTGGGATTTTATGTATTTTATTTGTATGAGATATTGTATTATGTGAACTGGATTTGTATTAAAAGAGATTTATATATATGAAATGATGAGGATTTGATTTAAATCCAGTTGGTGCATATGTTAATATTATATTTATGATTTTTATTTCCATTGCATTATATATTGTTATTACTATTGCATGTTTGATTTTATTTTTAGGCTTGCTACGGGTTCCGGATTCGAAAGAATTCCCGTTCCCTAGCGCCGGTCATGGCCCCTGTTTTGGGTCGTGACATGGCGGTCCTCGAGAGCAAAGGCTTCCACCAAGGCACCCATTCCAGTTTATAACCACAAGTCATACATATTTTGGATCCATCTCTCAATCTCCACCATATGCACACGGTCTTGGTGAAACCCACCAGGTAACCTGTTCTATCAAAATTTCTCAAAACTAGTTCTTTAAATAAATAAATAAATAAATAAATTTCTCGATAATAGCATTTACTTCAAAGATAATGTAAATAATACTAAAAAAATGAGCGCACGCAATTTAAAGAAAACACATGCACAGATCAATTTATTAACTTACAGGATGAGCAAGACGGCTGACGACGACGCGTCTGTCTCGATCCAGAAGCTCCCACTTCAGTACTCTCTAAAAATAACATATTCATTTTTAAAATCATACTTATGGAATAAGAAGGGAAATCAATAAAATTTACGAGACTCTAGAATGACTCGATAAATTGGAATACCCTAATTTATCCTAGGAAATTACGGAATATGTCACTTTTTATGAGAAAATCTATCAAAATTTTGACAGAGTCTCCCCTGTAAAACGAACATCTCTCTACCATAGGTAGAGCCATTCCTGCAAAAAAAATGCACTTTTAGTATTCACACTCAACCATACTCGGGTCAGCTCTCCAATACTGCATTTAGCCCGACCGAATTCACAACTCAACCAAACAACACAACTTAATTCTAATTAATAAAATTTACATTTAATTGCTTAAATAGTTTAATTATACGATAAAATTAGTTTAAAACTCATTTTATTACCAAAATAATATATAATATATTATTTGAAAATAATTTCAAAAATTAGTATTAATTGGTTTAAAAAAATAGTAAAAATCAATTTAATTCCTCAAATAATATTAAAACCGATTAAAATATAGTATTTAGCACAAAATTACATTTTGACCCCTATAATACAAAAATATACATAATATACTATTATTACTAAAAAATGCCATAAAAATTATATAAATGCATTAAAATTATTTTCTCAACATATATATTTTTAATATTAATTCAAACACATATTTAAACCATTATTCCATAAAAAAATCCAACTCTAACCTAATTATTCAATTTTGACATAAACTATAAAAATTCATAAAAATTATATAATATTCTCAAAAATTAATTTCTCAACACTAAAATTAATAAAAATATATAATATCACTAAATTAACCAATTTTATAATTTAATAAATTAATTTACGAAAATTAATAAAATAATAAGAAAATATTCAAAAATTCACAAAAATCAAAATAAATTCCAAAAATCATACAAAATTTCATAGAGGTAGATTGAGCTAGTAGGAATCACATTTGTAAAGAGAGTTTGTAAGATTCAAGCTTGATCAAGTTTAAAAAAATTTGAAACCCTAAAGCTCCAAAAATAAAAATCAACAAAAACTCAATTAAATGAAGATTAAAGCTCAAACTAAGCTTGTGTCACGACCCAAAAATAGGGGCCATGACCGACGCTAGAGAATGAGAATTCTTTTGAATCTGGAACCCATAGCAAGCCTCAAAAGAATAAAAACAAACAATAAATAATTAAAATAATTAAAAATACATCAAAATTTAAAACTCAATAATTATGATAAAAATAATCTCCACATATCATAAAATAAAATATTTTAGTACAACATGCAGAAACATGCTTCTTTGAATTAAAATCAACATACATAATATAGAGTACAACTTCCGACTAATATAAATACAACTACTGCAGTTTTCTAAAATATAATAATAAATAATTAAGTAGATAATTTACATAATAAAGCCGGGGCGGAAGAAATCCGACGGATAGATCTACTACTGAGGTTTGATGAAAAAGACTCTCTTGTAAAAATATCAACGGAGGGGAGTCAGACCTCACTGAGTGAATTGTTATAACATATATACACGTATTACTAAATGACAAATGCAAACAATCATATGTATATAAAATATATATACAGGCATATACACATAGATGCTGAAAAATCACTTATGTATATATAATACCGAAAAACATCAATTTACGAAGGATCAAATAGAACACTAAGTGATTGCAACCTCAATAACAATAAAAATCACTCTAACCATGCTGACTCACTTAATTCCAAATAAATTCACTTAATCCAACTGGATAGTAGACTGGTCTCGAGACACTAAGTCGATCGAGCTCCAGCAGTCTGATCGTCAATGTCATTAGCCCCAAGAAACTTGGTCAACCGAGCTCCAGCAATCACATTATCAATCACACCACATGTCAATCAAATCAATCAAGTCATCATTTCCACAAATAAGTTAGTAATTCAACCTACAATCTATTGCACCGGTATGTACTTGGTCCTAGTGCTGCACATTAGGAAGCACGTTCTATCGATATCCTTCATTTACAATAAAACATACATTCAAGTAACAAATAATATATAAGGTCATTCGTAATAGTCAAAGAAACCATATATATACCGAAAATATACCTAGAATAAACTAAGTATATTTCAAGTATATATATAAAATAAACTCAAATAAATCATAAAATATATTCAGAATAAACCAATAATATTCTTGAAAATAATTTAAATATAAATCAAAAGTAAAACATGCATTTATTTCAAAATATACTAAAAATATACCTAAAACATACTTAAGCATTTAATAAAATAAGTATGCATAATAATACATTTAAAACATATATTTCTAAAACATGCAATCTAAAGCAATGTATATATATAATAACAACTCATAGGGATGCGCTCCTCGAGACTAATTCGACAGGTCTAGTCCACTAGGCCTCGGTCTCGATGTAAATAAACAATAAAAGCGATCACGAAATCAGAATAAATCTAACTTAGACTTCTAGAGACTCGATCTAGAATTACAAAATACAGACAGATACAGAATATGAATTAGACCCGATGTCACTTTTTACGAGAATTTTACCAAAAATTTGGCAGAATCTCTTATGTAAAACGGACATCTCTCTACTAAAAAGTAGAGCCGGTCCTGCAAGAAAAATATACTTCTATTTTCAGGATTCAAACAACCCTCGGTTGAGATCCCGAACTACAAAAATTCCCCAAGTGAGGTCCACAATTCACCAAAATTCACATAATATAATAAAATATATTAGAAATCAATAATTACCATAAATACCCTCAAAACATCAAAATATAGTATATTTAACATAAAAGAATTATTTTCCCAATAATTACATAAAAACCCTAAATAATAATATAATATTATTAAAAATCCCTTTTTCCAATAATTACACAACTATTAATAAAAAATTCATTTTATAAATCCAAATTACTTAATTAGTTTAAATACATATTAAAATTACTAAAAATCCATTTTATTACAAAAATAGTATATTATATATTATTGGAAAATAATTTTCAAAAATTAGTATTAATTAGTTAAAATTAGTAAATAATTTATAAAAATCATTTTTATACCTCAAATATTATAAAAATCAATTAAACATAATATTTAACTAAAATTAAAATCAAATTACCAAATTAACCCTAATATTCAAAAATTCACATAATATAAAAATTCAATAAAAATTATATAAATACACAAAAATTATTTTCTCAATATATATCTAAATAATATCATCAAAAACATATAATTAACCAATTATTTCTAACAAAATATATATTTAACCTAATTTTTCAAAATTGACATAAACCTAAAATAATTATAAAAATTATACAAAAATCACAAAAATTATAAACTCAACTCTAAAATTAATAATAACTACTAATAACACCAAAAATCACAATTTCATAATTTATATAATTAATTTACGAAAATTAATAAAATAATAATAAAATATTCAAAAATTCATAAAAATTAAAATAAATTCTAAATATATATATATATATATATATATATATATATAGAGAGAGAGAGAGAGAGAGAGAGAGAGATGTAGATTGAGCTTCTAGAAACAATATTTGTTAAGGAAGATAGACTGGATTAAACGAAATCAACCTAAAAAAAATTGTAAAACCCAAATGTTCAAAACCAAAAATTCAAGAAACAACAAAAATGGAGGGATTAGAGTTCAAACCGAAGCTTGGATCGAATTCATCGAAGCTTGAGGAGCTCAAGGACACCGAAAATGCAAAGAATGGTGACCGGACGACAGAGGAACGACGCCGAAAGCTTTTGTTAACCCTATTACTGTTTCTATTTGTCAACACCGCCGAAGAAAAAGGAGGAGGATGGCGGAGTTGCTGGCTGATGGAGGGTGGTCCGGCGAGCTGAATGGATAGGCACACCGACGGTAGGGGCTCAAACGGCAGCGCGTGGAGGATGATGGCTCGAGTGGTTTACGGGGGAAGAAGGAAATGGGTAAGTTTTTGATTTTTATTATTTTTGTATTATATATATATTCACACATATTTATCACACAAAGATAATAATAATAATAACCCTAATGTATGTGTGCATGAATATTCATAACGACACATGATATAATCATGCAACAATGCCTTTTAATAAAAATAATAACAATAATAATCATAATCATAATAATAATAATAAAAATAAACAATATCATTGTTAAAAATAATCTTAGTACCTAAATAGGATTATTAAAATAATTCTCAAAGTAATAAATATAACGTAAATAAATTCCTAAAATAATAGGTTTTAAAATAAATATTTACGTAGAAAATTTTGATTAAACATGAAATATTGAATATTTATCATAAGATAGTAAAATAATCAAATATAGTTTTAAATTTTAGTAGCACTGCATATCTTGATTTAAATTAAAATAATTTAAAAACTAGTGTTATTACAGTCTCCCCTCTTTATAAGAATTCGTCTCCAAATTCAAGAAAAGAATAAATACAAGAATCAAGGAGGAAAGAGATACGGGTAAGAAGCTCGCATCTCAGCTTCAGTCTCCCAAGTATGCTCTTCTACTTTGTTGCTGCGCCACAACACCTTGACCATCAGAATCTGCTTCGAACGCAATTGTCGAACTTGATAGTCTATGATCGCAACAGGTTCTTTTACAAACGTCAAGTCTTCATTCACTTCAACGCTATCGGGCTACAACACATGTGAAGGGTTTGAAACATACTTCCTCAGCATCGATATATGAAACACCGGATGCACTTGAGACATATTCGGAGGCAAAGCCAACTGATATGCAAAAATGCCAACTCTCTCTAGAATCTCAAACGGTCCTATATATCTCAGTGCTAGCTTACCCTTCCTGCTAAATCTCATCACACCCTTCATCGGAGACATCTTCAAAAAAACATAGTCTCCTACCTGAAACTCTACATCTCAGCATCTAGGATCCACATAGCTCTTCTGTCTGCTAATTACGGTCTCTAATTTCCTCTTGATCATAGCAACTTTCTCTGCAACATCTTGAACAATCTCAAGTCCAGTCAAAGCTCTCTCTCCAATCTCATCCCAACTCAGAGGGGATCTACACTTCCTTCCGTAAAAAGCCTCATATGGTGCCATTCTAATACTGCTATAGTAGCTGTTATTATATGCAAACTCAACGAGTGGCAAATGATCATCCCAGCTACCTCCTAAATCCAAAACACACATTCTCAACATATCTTCCAATGTCTGGATCGTCCTCTCAGACTGACCATTTGTTTGAGGATGAAAAGCAGTATTGAAATCCAACCTGGTGCCCATCACTTCCTGTAACTTTTGTCAAAAATGAGAGGTAAACACTGAACCTCTATCTGACATAATAGACACAGGTACTCCATGAAGGCACACAATATGCTTCACGTACAGCTTCGCCAATCTAGCTACAAAATATATGGCTTTCACAGGCAAGAAATGTGCAGAGTTGGTCAACCTGTCCACAATCACCGAAATGGAATCGTATCCATCCTTGGAACTAGGTAAACTAACCATAAAATCCATAGCGATCCTTTCCCACTTCCACTCAGGAATAGGAAGAGGCTGAAGCTTCCTAGAAGGCTTCTGATGTTCAGCTTTCACTTGCTGACATGTCAAACACTTAGCAACATAATCAGCTACATCCTTCTTCAGTCCATCCCACCAGTATAAATCTCTGATACTGTGGTACATCTTAGTGACACCTGGATGTACGTTGTAGGCTGTAGACTGTGCTTCCTCAAGGATCTTTTCTCTCAAATTATCCATATCAGGAACACACAATCTACCATGATCCATAAAATACCATCATCATTAAGTGTGAAATCAGTGAACTTCCCTGCTTGAAAATTCTCTGTAAGCTCTTCTAGAATAGGATCTCGGCTATGAGCTACCTTAATCCTATCTCTTAATATAGATCACACCTTAAACTAAGCTAGCAGTCCACCTGATCTACTCACTTTCATCATCAAACTTTGATCCACTAACTGATGTAACTCTTGGATCAATGGTCTCCTCTCCACACTAATGGGAGCAAGACTACCTGAGGACTTCCTACTCAAGGCATCTACTACCACATTAGCCTTACCTAGATGATACATAATCTCACAGTCATACTCTTTCAATAATTCCAACCATCTCCTCTGCCTTAGAATCAAATCTCTTTATTGGAAAATGTACTTAAGGCTCTTGTTATCAGTAAAAATCTCACAAGTCACCCCATACAGATAATGTCTCCAGATCTTGAGAGTAAAGATGTCCATAGCCATCTCTAAGTCGTGGGTAGGATAGTTCTGTTCATGCTTTTTTAACTGCCTTGAAGCATGGGCTATTACCCTACCATTCTGCATCAACACACAACCTAGGCCAACTCTAGAGGCATCACAATATATTGTGAACTTATCTTCTCCATTAGGCAAAGCCAAAACTAGAGTTGTGGTCAACTTCTCCTTCAGCAACTATAAACTGTTCTCACAAGCTTCTGACCACTTAAATCTCACATTCTTCTGAGTTAAGCGAGTCATAGGAGCTACAATTCTAAAAAAATCTTGTGCAAACCTCCTATAGTACCCAGCTAAACCCAAAAAACTCTGAATCTCAATAATTGAAGTTGGTCTAGGCCACTCGGACACTGCCTCAATCTTTTATGGATCAACCTGGATACCCTCTTTAGACACCACGTGTCCAAGAAATGCAACACTCTCTATCTAGAAATCACACTTCAAGAATTTAGCATAAAGCTGATGTTCTGTCAGTGTCTGTAGTACAGTCCTTAAGTGATATACATGTTCTTCCATATTCCTCGAATACACCAGTATATTATCAATGAAGACTACCATAAACTGATCCACAAATGGTCTGAATACCCTATTCATCAGGTCCATAAAAGTTATTGATGCGTTAGTTAAACCAAAAGACATCACCAGAAACTCATAATGGCCATATCAAGTGCAGAATGCCATTTTAGGAACATCGGCTTTGTTGATCCACAATTGATGATAACCCAACCTCAAATCAATCTTAGAAAAGAACTGTGCACCCTGTAGCTGATCAAATAAGTCATCTATTCTTGGGAGAGGATACTTGTTCTTCACTGTCACCTTGTTATACTCTTTGTAGTCAATGCACAGTCTCAGGGTACTATCCTTCTTCCTCACAAATAGAACTGGTGCACCCCAAGGAGAAACACTGGGTCTGATAAAACCCTTATCTAATAATTCTTGCAACTACTCCTTTAACTCTTTCAACTCTGCAGGAGCCATTCTGTAGGGTGGCATAGAAATAAGGGTAGTGCCTGGAACCACATCTATACAGAACTTAATCTCTCTGTGAGGTGGTAAACCTGGCAACTTCTCAGGAAAAACATCAGGAAACTCACAGGCAATAAGAACATTTATGAGTGACAACTTCTCCACTGAAGTATCCCTAACTAATGTTAAATAACCTTGAAAACCCTTCCTCAATAACTTCCTAGCCGTAATAGCAGAAATGAGATTCTGAGGTGCAGAACTCTTATCACTTATAAATTTAAATTCTTCTTCACCAGGAATTTTGAAAATCACCTCTTTACTTCAACAATCCACCACGGTATAGTGCTAAGATAACCAATCCATACCCAATATAACATCGAATCCAACCACATTTAACAAAATCAAATCAGTGGATAATTCTCTACCCCCGATAAGAACTGGACAACCAAAAAGAACAATATATGTACCCAACGAATCGCTTAGAGGAGTGGTGACAGACAAAGGAAAAACTATCCTCAAAGCTTGCCAACAAGACTTAAAAGTAAAAATAAGAGAAACAAATGAATGCATAGCACCCGAATCAAATAGAACCCATGCATATAGTTAACAGAAAAAAATAATACCTGCCACGATTGCATTAGATGCCTGAGCATCCTACTGGGTGAGATGGACAACTTTGACCTGACCTCGACCTCCCTGCTAGCTAGTAGAAGCTTGGCCAACACCTCTGGCACCTCCTTTGGTATCTCTACCATGACCCTGTTAAGGAACAATCTAGGTAGAACTCTGGTTTTGAGCTGGAGGCAATTAAAAAGGAACGGGTGTTGCACTAGCAATTGACTGTTGAGGGAATCACGGAATCTACGGCTGCTGATAACCTAAGTAGGGACATGATCTGGCAAAATGTCTCGTCTGTCCACATCTGAAATATGTCAGTAGTGCCATGTAACATGGTCCCTGATGGACTTTGTCACATGTCTGACAAACATTGGCAACTGACCCAGAACTGCGACCACCGCTGCTGCTCGAAGCACTTGACCCAAGTCTGAACGGTCTACACTGACCTACATGGCCATGTCTACTGCTCCGGTGTTCCCTCTACTACTGCCTTTAACTCTGCTGGGTTGGGCCTCTCTGTTGACTACTTGAACCAATCTAAAAACTCGAGTACAGAGTAGTCTGAAATCCACCTGACTGAATGCCCAACTAGTAATAATCAGGCATAGCTCCTTGCTTGACTAGCCTCAGCTCAATCTCCTTAGCCAACTCTATCACTGACTTTAGAGTAAGGCTTGCTGTAGGCATACCAGCAAATGCAGAACCCAAACCAGTGACATAAGTAGTGATTGCGAAGTACCGATCTCGCATCAAGTCCTCTGCATATCTGCCTAGTCAAAGAAACTCTTTGGTGTAGTCCTCAATAGATTTGCCACCTAGGGTAATGCTAGTCAGTTGAAGTCTGTAGATCATACGGAGTGGCTTTGGGTAGAATCTCCTCATGAATCGCTCTCTGAACTGAGCCCAGGTCATTATCATCATATATGCTTGAATCATCTGAATAAACCAGTCCAAAGCTGGTCCTCTACTGACAACTCAACTATCATGACTCGCTGGCACTCGGTGTGAGCAATCCGAGTCCTCATCTCGATCACATGTAGAAAATCCAATGGATCAGACATCCCATTGAATACGATTCTGCCGACTTTGGCATAGAACAGGGCTGCCTCAGGGTCAAACATACCTTGCTAATAAGCAGGCTGAACAGGTAGTGCAATTGGAGGTATTGGAATATCCTCTTACTCTGGCTCTATAGGTTCCTCATCTTATAGTTCTCTCTGTCTATGGTGACCTGTCGCTCCTCGAGGTCTACCTCTGCCTAGACCTCTACGCCTAACTGGCGGCTCAGGTGGTAAAACCTCATCCTAAAAGGACTCATCATCATTAGCCTCAACAACTAGTGGAGTGACACGCGCTCGCCTCTTTATTCTGAGAAGACAAATAGAAGGATTCAGACAAAACAGACAACTAACGGTAATATAAAAAACTAAATCAAGGAATACGTATTAAGGCATACTCGAACCTAATTAACTGTAGTAGTTTCAAAAGAAAACACAACACTGAAAACTAGGGCCACAACTCAATAATTAAGGCCCTGATACAAAACTCTGCTCTGATACCAACTTTGTCACAACCCAAAATCGGGGGCCATAACCGGCGCTAGGGAACAAGAATTCTTTTGAATCTGAAACCCGTAGTAAGCCTCAAAAGAATAAAAATAAATAATAAATAATTAAAATAATTAAAAATACATTAGAATTTAAAACTCAATAATTATAAGAAAAATAATCTCCATATATCATAAAATAAAATATTTTAGTACAACATTCAGAGACATGCCTCTTTGAATTAAAATCAACATACATAATATAGAGTATAACTTCTGACTAATATAAATATAACTACAATAGTTTTCTAGAATACAATAATAAATAATTAAGTAGATAATTTACATAATAAAGCTAGGGTGAAAGAAATCTAGCGGATAGGCCTACTATTGAAGTCTGATGAAGAAGACTCTCTTGGAAAAATATCAACGGAGAGGAGTCAGACCTCACTGAGTAAATTGTTATAATATATATATACGCATTACTAAATGACAAATACAAACAATCATATGTATATAATAAATATATATACAGGCATGTACACACAGATGTTGAAAATCACTTATGTATATATAATACCGAACAACATCAGCTTACGAAAGATCAATTAGAACCCTAAGTGATCGCAACCTTAATAACAATAAAAATAACTTTAGCCATATTAGCTCACTTAATTCCAAATAAATTCACTTAATCCAACTAGACAGTAGACTGGCCCTAAGACACTAAGTTGACTGAGCTCCAACAGTCTGATTGTTAGTGTCATTGGCCCGAGACACTTGGTCAACTGAGCTCCAACAATCACACCATCAATCACATCACATGTCAATCAAATCAATCAAGTCATAATTTCCACTATTAAGTTTAGTAATTCAACCTACAATCTATTGCACCGGTACGTACTCGGTTCTAGTGTTGTCCACTAGGAAGCACGTTCTATTGATATCCTTCATTTACAATAAAACATACATTCAAGTAACAAATAATGTATAAGGTCATTCATAATAGTCAAAGAAACCATATATATATATAAAATATACCTAGAATAAACTAAGTATATTTCAAGTATATATATAAAATAAAATCAAAAAAATCATGAAATATATTCAAAATAAACCAATAATATTCTTGAAAATAATTTAAATATAAATCAAAAGTAAAACATGCATTTATTTCAAAATATACCAAAAATATACTTAAAATATACTTAAGCATTTAATAAAATAATTATGCATAATAATACATTTAAAACATATATTTCTAAAACATGCAACCTAAAGCAATGTATATATATAATAACAACTCACAGGGATGCGCTCCTTGAGACTAGTCCGATGGGCCTGGTTCGCTAGGCTTCGATCTCGGCACAATTAAACAATAAAAGTGATCATGAAATCAGAATAAATCTAACTTAGACTTCTAGAGACTTGATTTAGAATTACAAAATACAGGCAGACACAAAATAGGAATTAGACATAATGTCACGTTTTATGAGAATTTTATTGAAAATTTGACAGAACCTTCTCTATAAAATGGATATCTCTCTACTAAAAAGTAGAGCTGGTCCTGCAAGAAAAATACACTTCTATTTTCGGGATTCAAACAACCCTCGATTGGGATTCCGAACTACAAAAATTCCCCAACTGAGGTCCACAATTCACCAAAATTCACATAATATAATAAAATATATTAGAAATCAATAATTACCATAAATACCCTCGAAACATTAAAAAATAGTATATTTAACACAAAAGAATTATTTTCCTAATAATTACTTAAAAAGTCTAAATAATAATATAATATTATTAAAAATCTCTTTTTTACAATAATTACACAAATATTAATAAAAAATTCATTTTATAAATCCAAATTACCTAATTAGTCCAAATACATATTAAAAATTACTAAAAATCCATTTTATTACAAAAATAGTATATTATATATTATTGGAAAATAATTTTCAAAAATTAGTATTAATTAGTTAAAATTAGTAAATAATTTATAAAAATTATTTTTATACCTCAAATATTATAAAAATCAATTAAACATAATATTTAACTAAAATTACCACCAAATTACCAAATTAACCCTAATATTAAAAAATTCACATAATATACTAATCATACTAAAAAATTCAATAAAAATTATATAAATACACAAAAATTATTTTCTCAACATATATCTCAATAATATCATCAAAAACATATAATTAACAAATTTATTCTAACAAAATATATATTTAACCTAATTTTTCAAAATTGACATAAACCTAAAATAATTATAAAAATTATAAAAAAATCACAAAAATTATAAACTCAACTCTAAAATTAATAATAACTACTAATAACACCAAAAATCACAATTTCATAATTTATATAATTAATTTACGAAAATTAATAAAATAATAATAAAATATTCAAAAATTCATAAAAATTAAAATAAATTTAAAAAAAAATAAAAATATAGAGATGTAGATTGAGCTTCTAGGAACAATATTTGTTAAGGAAGATTGACTGGATCAAACGAAATAAACCTAAAAAAATTGTGAAACCCAAATGTTCAAAACTAAAAATTCAAGAAACAACAAAAATGGAGGGACTAGAGCTCAAACCAAAGCTTGGATCGATTTGACCAGAACTTGAGGAGCTCAAAGACATCGAAAACGTGAAGAATGGCGGTCGGAGGAAGGAGGAATGACACCGGAAGCTTCTGTCAACCCTACTGCTGTTTCTGCTTGTCAACACCATCGGAGAAGAAAGAGGAGGATGGCGGAGTTGCTGGCTGATGGAGGGTGGTCTGGTGAGCTAAACGGAGAGGCACACCGACGGTAGGGGCTCAGACGGCAGCGCGATGGAGGGTGAAGGCTCGAGTGGTTTACGGGAGAGGAAGGAAATGGGTAAGTTTTTGGTTTTTTATTATTTTTGTATTATATGTATATATTATAATAGTATATATTATAGTATATATTATAATATAAAGTAATATTATTAGAATAATATAGTCAAATTTAGGTATAGTCAACATATATGTATATATACACACTATATACATATAATATATATATATATATATATATATATATATATATATATATATATATATATATATATATACATATTTATCACACAAAGATAATAATAATAATAATAACCCTAATGTATGTGTGCATGAATATTCATAATAACACATAATATATTATGCAACAATGCCTTTTAATAAAAATAATAACAATAATAATAATCATCATCATCATATTAATAATAAAAATAAACAATATCATTGTTAAAAATAATCTTAGTACCTAAGTAAGATTATTAAAATAATTCTTAAAGTAATAAATATAACGTAAATAAATTCCTAAAATAATAGGTTTTAAAATAAATATTTACGTAGAAAATTTTAATTAAACATGAAATAATGAATGTTAATCACAAGATAGTAAAATAATCAAATATAGTTTTAAATTTTATTAACACTGCATATCCTGATTTAAATTAAAATAATTTAAAAACTAGGGTTATTATAGCTTGGAATGATTTTCACCGGTGCAAAAGGAGGAGATAGATACTGGAAACACGTGAAATGGTGGTCGAATGAAGGTTGGCTGGATTTAATTAAGGTTCTTGGCTTCTTCCAAAAATGGACGTTGTCGACGAGCTTTTGATGAGCAGACGGCAAAAGGAAGGTCGGGGAAGATGGTGGTGATTGGTCGGAAGAAAGGGAGGTGCAATAAAGGTTGAGGCTCAGGACAATGGAAGGGAAGAAGATGGTGAATAGTGTGTGCATTTGTGTTTATATTTGCTGTATTGTTTTGTATATTTATATGTTTTATGTTTATGTTTGTGTGTTTGTGCACGTGAATGTGTGTGTTTATGTATATATTTATTGTATGTATGGGTATGCATGGGTTTATGCATGTGTATATATATATAATATTATAATATATAATATTCTTACATTTATTAATCTCCACTACATGCATATTATATACATACACACATACACACACACAAATATATATATATATATATATATATATATATATATATATATATATATATATATATATATATATATAACATAATGATAGATAATATAATCACATAAAATAATAATATACCCTAATTTATATATGTGCATATATATATAATAACACATAAAATAACAATACAAATAATGTAATTTATTAAAAATAATAATAATAACATTAACATAATAATGCACTAAATTAAATATTATTAAAATAACATTATTCAAAGTAGTAAATATAAATAACATAAATTAATTATTCAAAATAATAAGTCTCGAAATAAATATTTACGTAGAAAATTATAATCAAATGTAAAATAATAAATATTAACCACAAAATAATAAAATACTCAAATATAACTTTTGAATTTATTAATACTGCATATCTCATTTTAAAATAAATTAATTTAAAAATATGGGTCATAACAGTCTCCCCTCCTTATAAGAATTCGTCCTTGAATTTAAAGAAAGAATAATTACAAAGCTCAAAAAGGAAAGACATACGGGTAAGAAGCTCATATCTCAGCTTCAGTCTCCCAGGTACAGTCCTCAGCAGTATGGTTAATCCACAACACTTTCGCCATCGATATCTTCTTGGTTTGCAACTGTCGAATTTGGCAGTCCACAATCGCCATTAGATACTCTTCGTAGGTAAGATCATCACTAAGCTCTACGGCTTGAGGTTGCAGAATGTGAGATGGGTCCGGAATGTATTTCTTTAGCATAGATACATGAAATACGGGGTGGATTCTTAACAATTCTAGTGGCAACACCAACCTATATTCCACTTCACCCACTCTTGACTAAATCTCAAACGGTCCAATGTATCTAAGAGCTAGCTTACCCTTCTTGCCAAATCTCATGACTCCTTTCATTGGAGACACTTTTAGGAACACCATGTCTCCAACCATAAATGATACATCCTTTCTCCTAGGGTCAGCATAGCTCTTCTGTCTGTTGAAGGCTGTATTCAATCTCTGCTATATGATGGGAACTTTTTCTGAAGTCACCTATACTAACTCCGGACCTATCAGCTGCTTCTCACCAATCTCCCAACATAATGGTGATATGCACTTTCTACCGTACAGTGCCTTATATGGAGCCATTTCAATACTAGCATAATAGCTATTGTTGTAAGCAAACTCAATCAATGGCAAGTGCGAATCCTACTGTCCTCCAAAATCAATCATACACATCTGTCACGACCCAAACTAAGAGTCATGACCGGCGCTAGGGAACGGAAATTGTTTTGAATCCGGAACCCGTAGCAAGCCTAAGAAAATAAAATCATACAATAAATAAATAAAAGTACGACCAAATTAAAATTTTTCTGAATCAATAAATAAAATAAATACTCCAAATCGTTTTATAAATGAATACATATTCGTATAATGTTCAAATACAAATTCTCAGAGTATTTAATATCCAAACAAAATAATACACTTCCAATATAATAACACTACTATTGCAGTTTCTAGAATACAATTTGAAGTTCAAAATATACATTTGAATAAAATAGCCGGGACTGAAGAACACCAGCGAGGAACTCTACAATTACGGTCTGATGATATGGGATCTCCTGAAAAAAATAATTGAGGGGGGTCAGACCTCACTGAGTGAATTATTATACTATATATACATGCAACTAAACCATAACAATCAGGCATTCTTATATATATATGTATATACACACATTTCACACGAATGCCAAACTTTGCTTTTATAAATATATTAAATGTAGAAAACGTTTGTTTCAATTCATGAAGGATCCATAGAACCCTAAATAATAACAACCTCAAACAATCTCATCATCACTCTAGCCATGCAAGCTCACTTGATTCTAAATAGAACACTTATCCCAATTTGGACAACAGACTGGCCCTGAGACACTAAGTCGATCGAGCTCCAGCAGTCTGGCTGTCTGTGTGATTGGCCTCGAGACACTTGGTCAACCGAGCTCCAGCAATCACACTATCTATCACCTCACATCTCAATCAACCCAATAGATCATTCAATTCACTTATGGACAGTATACTGGCCCCGAGACACTAAGTCAACCGAGCTCCAGCAGTCTGACTGTCAGTGTGATTGGCCCCGCAATCACACTATCTAACATACCATTAATCTTAGTCAAATCAGTTAAATCAATTATAATCACCCAATTTTAACTCTCACTCAATCCTTATCTATCGTACCAGTACGTACACGGTCCTAGTGCTGCCCACTAGGAAGCACGTTCTATTGATATCCTTCACTTCAAATAAATCATTCATTCAGAAAATAATTAATGTAGAACAATATTCATAATAGTAAAACCAACCATATATATATATATATATATATACCAAAAATATACCTAAACTATCCTAGTATATTTCAGGTATATATATATATATATATATGTGTGTGTGTGTGTGTGTGTGTGTGTGTGTGTGTCAAATAAAATATGAAATAAACTAAAGATAAATCATTAATATAGTTAAAAACAATTTAAATGAGTAACAATAATATAACATGCATTATCTTAAAAATATATTTAAATATGCAAAAGATATATTCTAAGTACACAAATCATTTAATAAAACATTTATGTATAAATATTCATTTAAATATGTGTTTGTGTTTAACATATATTCACAAATATACTAAAAATAAACCTAATTATCTAGCATGCATATAAAAAAATAAACCCTAAATATACCACTAATGTGCTAGGTTTAATTTAATAATAAAACATTTATTTATTTGGAAATAAATAAAAAATATACCAAAAATAAACTTAAAAATAATTTAAGTGTAGGTTTATAATTTAACATGCAATTATTTAAGAATAAACCTAAAATCTACTAAAACTATACCTAAGGTATACTAATCATTTAATAAAATAATTATGTCTAAGTGTACATTTTAAAACATGTGTATATTACTCAAATGTATTAAACCTAAACCTAATTGTTTAATGTGCATATATCAAACTAATATGCATATATATAAAAATGCAACCCTAGATATATCAAAAATATTATAATTTAAATCATTTTTAAAACATACAATGAAAATGAAAAATTTTAAATAATGCACCCTATATGCAGTGCATATATATACAGTATAATAACTCACATGTTAGCACTCTACGAGACAAACTCAGCGGGCCTGATCCGTTAGTCCTCGGTCTCGGCGCAGCTAGACAAACAAATGACAACATGAAATCAGAATAAAGTTAACGAAAATTCTAAAGACTCGATCTAGAATTTTAGATATAGAATTAAAATAGGAATTTGACCGGACATCACGTTTTACGAGAATTCTACTGAAAATCCGGCAAAACCTCCCCTGTAAAACGGACATCTCTCTACTCAAAGAGTAGAGCCGGTCCTGCAAAGAAATACACTTCGGAATAAACACAGAATTACAACCAAAATCCCTCGGTCGGACTCCAAACTACAATTCACCGACCGAGGTTCACAATTTACAGAATATTTATAAAATACCAAAAATGCCCTTATATAATAAAAATACATTTTATAAATCCAAATTACGTAATTAACCCTAAAACATACTAAACATCAACAAAAACCCATTTATTTAGAAAATTAGTATATTATATATAATTTGAAAATAATTTACGAAAAATAGTTTTAATTAGTTAAAAATACTAAAAATTTGCAGAAATCATTTTTATTGCTCAAATAATTATTAAAACCAATTTAATTATATTTTTAGCCAATTTAGTGTAAAATTATCAAAATACCCCTATATATATATATATTCACTATAAATGTTCAAAAAATTCACCAAAAATTATATAAATACTCAAAAATTAATTTCTCAACATATAATTTAATATTATCAATAAATATACTCAATTTACCAATTTATTTCAATTAAACACATAATTAACCCTATTTTTCAAAATTACATAAACTTAATAAATTCCAAATAAATACATAAAAATTCAAAAAAATTACAAATAAATTTATATAATTCATTTCAACTCCTATAATCACCATAAAACACAATTTCATAATTTAATTAATTAATTTTCGAAAATTAGAAAATAATAAAAAATTCACAAAAATTAAAATAAATTCCAAAAATTCTAAAAAAATTACAGCATGTAGATTAAGCTACTAGCATAAACATTTGTTAAGGGAGTTTGCATGAATCCAACAAATTCAACTTTAAAAAAATTAAAAACCCTAAAACACATAAACTAAAACTTGAAGATATCTAAAAATCTAGAGGTTTTGAGCTCAAACGGAGCTCGGAAATGGACTCACCAGACGAAAAGCTTTCAAAAAAGTCTAGTCCGACGTCCTAAGGTGGCCAGAATCTTCACCGGCGTGAGGAAGCTCCACCTTTGGTCTCCTTCGTTTTCTGGCATTTTAGGCGGCGACAGACGATGCTAGTGGCGGCTGGTGGCTGTTGGACGGAAGGGGAAGCAGTGGTGATGGCTGGTTGCAGGTGGGGCGATCCGGTGGTGGTCCGGTTGGAAGGAACCGAGAGTGAGGGGAAGAAGAAGAAGAAGAAGAAGAAGAATAAGAGAAAATAAAAAAAGAAAGAAAGAAAGAAAGAAGGAAATGGTTTTACCCCGTTGACTTATACTTGTACCATACATATATATATAATGATAATAATAATAATAATAACAATAATAGTAATACACAAGCATAATAGTAACACTAGTCATAGTAATAAAAATAATGATAATAAGTTCAAAGCTTTTAAATATGAGAATTTAATTAAATTATTTTACGTAAGAAAATATCTATACAATAAAATAACAATTATTGGTCACAAATAAATAATAAATAAAAATAATAATAATAATTTATTTATTTGTTTTCTTTTTCACTGTAAATCTTGAAATATATATATTTAATTTAAAAATTTAGGGTCGTTACAACATCCTTAGCATGTCTTCTAACGTTTGGATGGTTCTTTCTGACTGACCATCTATTTGAGGATGGAAAGCTGTATTAAAATCTAGTCTAGTGCCCAAAGCTTTGTGTAATTCTTGCCAAAAGACTGAGGTGAATGTGGCTCCTCTGTCCTACATTATACTTACTGGTACCCCATGTAGACAAACAATCCTGTTGACATAAAGTCTTGCCAGTCTATCAGTAGAGTACGTCTTCTTCACTGGTAGAAAGTGTGCTGACTTAGTTAGCCAATCAACAATCACCTAAATAGCATCATAGCCTCCTATAGTTTGAGGTAATCTAGTAACAAAGTCCATAGCTATCATGTCTGATTTCCATTTGGGAATTGGCATAGGTTGCAACAATCCCGAAGGTCTATGATGTTCAAGCTTCACTTGCTGACAAGTTAGGCATCTAGATACAAACTCTGCAATATCCTTCTTCATTTCATTCCACCAATATGTATTTTTTAAGTCATGATACATCTTGGTAGAACCTGGATGGATACTATAAGCAGAAAAATGTGCCTATTCCATAATTTCTTTCCTCAAGTCATTAACATCTGGCACATAAATCTTAGTACCCAAATGCAATACACCTTCTCTGTTAATCATAAAATCTCTTGACTGCCCTTGCTGCACTTCATATGTAATCCTTTGCAACTGTGGGTCTCTATTTTGAGCTGCCTTAATTTGATCCAAGTATACTGATCATACCCTGAATTGAGCTAAAAGGCACTTTTTTAGTAACTTTCAACTATAACCCTTGATTAATTAATTCATGCATCTCCTTGATAATGGGCCTCTTATCTGAGCTGATGTGGGCAAGACTGCCCGCTGACTTCCTACTCAAGGCATCGACAACAACATTTGCCTTGTCTGGATGGTATAAAATGGAATAGTCATAGTCCTTAAGAAGTTCCATCCATCTTCTCTACCTCAAGTTTAAGTCCCTTTGCTGAAAGATAAACTTCAAGCTCTTGTGATCGGTGTAAATCTCACAAGTAACCCCATACAAGTAATGCCTCCATATCTTCAAAGTAAACACAACAGTTTCCATCTCCGGGTCATGAGTAGGATAGTTTTGCTCGTGTTTCTTCAGCTGTCTTGAAGCATAAGCAATTACTTGGCCATTTTGCATCAACACACAATCCAATCCTACTTTGAAAGCATCATAATACACCGTATACCCTTCATTTCTAGAGGGTAATCAAAATTGGAGCCGACGTCAACAAATTCTTCAATAACTGGAAGTGCTCTTTGCATCTATCTGTCCACATAAACTTAGCACTCTTCTAGGTCAACCTTGTTAAAGATGCGACAATTTTAGAGAAGTCCTTCATAAATCTCCTGTAGTAGCCCACTAGACCTAGGAAACTTCATACTTCTCTGACTGTAGTTGGCCTCAGCCATTCTGTAATAGCTTCTATCTTCTTGGGGTCAACTTGTATACCATCCTTAGAAACCACGTGGCCTAAAAATGCCACTTGACTTAACCAGAACCTGCACTTCAAAAACTTGTGCTCCCTTAAAGTCTAAAGCACCCTTCTCATATGCATAACATGCTCAGCTTCACTCTTGGAATAAACCAAGATGTCATCAATGAAGACTATTATAAACCGGTCCAAGTATGGCCTGAACACCCGATTCATTAAGTCCATAAAGGCTGCTGGAGCATTGGTTAACCCAAAGGACATTACCAGGAACTTATAGTGGTAATATCTCATTCGAAATGCTGTCTTGGGCTCATCAATACTTCTAATCCTCAATTGGTGATATCTAGACCTCAAGTCTATCTTAGAGAAGTATATAGCACCCTAAAGTTGATCAAATAAGTCATTGATCATTGGAAGTGGATATTTGTTCTTGATGGTGACCTTGTTCAACTGTCTGTAATCAATACAGAGTTAAAGGCTACTATCCTTCTTCTTTACAAAAAACACCGGAGCACCCCAAGTCGATGTACTGGGCTTTATGAAACCCTTACCAAGCAACTCTTGTAACTGCTCCTTCAGCTCCTGCAATTTAGCTAATGTCATTCTGTAGTGTGGTATAGAAATAGGATTTGTACCAGGTATAATATTGATACAGAACTTTATCTCCCTATCTGGTGATAATCCCGATAATTCTTCAGGAAAGACATCCAGAAATTCACGCACCACTGGCACTTGTTCAATTACCCCTTTCTTTATCTCAACATCTTTTATTACTGCTAAGTAGCCTTGACAACCCCTTTTAAGCATCTTTTGGGTTGTAATGGCAGAAATGATATTACAAGGCATGGAGCTCTTTTTACCTTTAAAATAAAACTCTTATTTATTCGGGATTCTGAACACCACTTCTTTTTCTTGACAATTCACATAAGCATAATGTCTCGACAACCAATCCATACCCAAAATGACGTCAAATTCCAACACATCAAGTAACACAAAATCCGTCAACAATTCTCTACCTTCAACTAATATCAGATAAAAAGGAAAGAAAATATCTATCTCTAACTTGTCATTAAGAGGAATCGATATAGATAGAGGAAAGGAAAACTTGGAAGGCTGCCACTCGATTCTCGAAGCAAACATGAGGGATATGAAAGAATGTAAAGCGCCAGGGTTAAACAACACTTTAGCATCATAAGAACAAACTGAGAGAATACCTACGACTACTGCATTAGAAGTCTAAGCATCCTATAGTGTCAGAGTGAAAACCCATGCTTGGCCACGACCTGCCTGTTGAGATGTTGAAGGCTGCACAAAACCACGACCACGAGGTCTACTAACTAAACCTCGGCCCTGCTGGCCCATAAACTGTGGCGGTCTCTACTGTGGCTGTACTAGTGCTCTGTACTACTGTGGCATCAGATAGAAAGGCTGAGCCACTGATGAAGATGAACCCTGGGCATACTGTGGCTGATATCCAAAGTGAGGACAAGCGTTGGCAAGATGACCAACCTGCCCACAGCTAAAGCAAGCACCTGATAACAAATGACATGGGCCTTGATGAAATCGGCCACAACTAGCTCATGCACTAGCTCCAGACCTAGAACTACCCTGTTCGGAGCTCTACCCACTACTACTACTGCTAACTCTAATACCGAATCTGTGACCTCTGCCACTTCTTCTATTCGTGGCATAACCATGTCGACCCACTCTGTGTGTTCTAGATCTTCTACCACCATGCTGTGAACTACCCTCAGCCTGCTAACTTGTGCTACCAATCTGAAATACTGGCTGCTGGTACCTAGGAGATACACCATATCCACTACCACCAGCCATGTAAGGATCTATCATGGTACCTTGATGAATGTGTCACCTCTTAATCAGACGGGCTTCTTCTATTACACTCTCCAGGGTACGGTCCTCGGTATGCATACCAACAAAAGTCGACCCCAAACTAATAGCATACAACTCGACTGCTCTATAGGGATCTATTCTGATGTCCTCTACGTGTCGAGACAACCTGTTAAACTCCCAGGTGTAGTCCTCAACAGACCTATCCCCTCTGGTGATATGAAGCAATTGCACCTGTAGGCATCCCTGGTGGTTGAAGGATAAAAAAATCTCAGAAAGCGATCCTTAAACTCTAGCTAAGTCAACTCATACATGAATGGCTGAATCGACTGTATAAACCAGTATTGGGCTGCCGCTTAGATTGACAGCTCAATAATTATGATCCGCTGGTATTCTGTATTTCCTGTCCTGGTACGTGCCTTAATAGCATTAATGAAGTCTAAGGCGTCACCAGTACCATCAAAATAAACTCTACTAATCCGGGAGTAGAGAAGTGTTACATC
Source organism: Mallotus nudiflorus (assembly GCA_947683625.1). Taxonomy (NCBI): domain Eukaryota; kingdom Viridiplantae; phylum Streptophyta; class Magnoliopsida; order Malpighiales; family Euphorbiaceae; genus Mallotus; species Mallotus nudiflorus. The sequence goes on along the minus strand of CANTUR010000720.1, from coordinate 110,048 downwards.
AGTGTCTGACATCTCCTGATTTCTTTACTGTAACATCTGCTGCACTAAGGGCATTGCCTAATTCATAGTTGCAAGATCCTGATTAATTCCTGCTAGACCAGCTGCAAAAGCCATGGGGTCTACGGCTGGAGCTTCAGGCTCTACTAGCTGCTGATCATGAACTTCAACTGCACCTGCCCTAACTTTACCTCTACCTCTACCTCTGCCCCTACGACATGGAGCAGGAGGAAGAGCCTCATTATGTACGGACTGCTCATCAAGCCCAATTGTCATATATGCAACAAGGTCTATTCGCACATGTCTCATTCTGAAAAAGACAGAGAAAACCAAATTCAAAATAAGATAAGAGTATTTAACACATACGCGGAATTTAGAAACAAGGATATCATAAAGACAATTATCAACCTAATGTACTGTAGTAGTTACACAGAAAGACAGACATAGACAATTAATTGAACCATCTCTGATACTAGCTTTGTCACGACCCGAACCCAGGGCACGTGAGTGGCACTAGGGAATGGGAAAGCATAAAGCTATCGAATCCCATAGTAAGCTTTAAAATAAAACACAAAATATTTAAACTTTAAAACCTTATAATAAATAATTAAATCACAATGCACATTATCAAACTAATTTTCCTCAATATAATTTAAACCATAATATCATAGTGCATAAAATAAATAAACATCAGTTATACAAATAATGTCTCAATACATAATATTATAAATACATGATATTCCTAAATAAAATATTCAGTTAAACAATTTTCTCTCATGCAGTACATGAAAATAAATTCAACACAACTAAGTAGACCTACGTAGAATAGCCGATGATGAAATTACATGGCGAAAAGAAGTAAACCTAACAGAAAAGTCTCAAACTCCTGAAAAAAATAAATTGAGGAGAGTCAGACCTCACTGAGTAAGTTAATAAAAGAGTTGTACAGTTTGAAAACCGTATAGACGTAGCAAAAATAATTTATAATATATATATATATATATATATATATATATATATATATATATATATAGCTTTTGAAAAATCTCGGTAGAACCCTAAACTGAATTCTAAATAGCCAACTGGGCCCACTTAATCCAAATAGACTGTCAATCCCCAAGAGCAGAGGCATCAACCGAGGCACCAAGCCGCAGTCATGCACTTAATCCAAGCACATGGCACTGGCGGTCCCTGAGAGCTAAGGCATCCATTGAGGCACCCATCCTAGTCCATTCTTAACTTTCTACATCATTGGCAGTCCTTGAGAGCAGAGGCTTCCAACGAGGCACCTGTCCCAGTTTATAACCACAAGTCATACATATTTTGGATCCATCTCTCAATCTCTACCATGTGCACACGGTCCTGGTGAAACCCACCAAGTAGTCCGTTCTATCAAAATTTCTCAAAACTAGTTCTTTAAATAAATAAATAAATTTCTCGATAACAACATTTACTTCAAATTGATAATGTAAATAATACTAAAAATATGAGTGCACACAATTTAAAGAAAACACATGCACAGATCAATTTATTAACTTACAGGATAAGTGAGACGGTTGACGACGACGCGTCTACCTTGATCCAGAAGCTCCCGCTCCGGTACTCTCTAAAAATAATATATTCATTTTTAAAATCATACTTATGGAATAAGAAGGGAAATTAATAAAATTTACGAGACTCTAGAATGACTCGATAAATTAGAATACTTTAATTTATGCTAGGAAATTACGAAAGATGTCACGTTTTACGAGAAAATTTATCAAAATTTCGACAGTCTCCCCTATAAAGTGGATATCTCTCTACCATAGGTAGAACCATTGCTGCATAGAAAAACGCATTTCTAATATTCACACTCAACCAGACTCAGGTCGGCTCTCCAATATTGTATTTAACCCGACAGAATTCACAACCCAGCCAAACAACATAACTTAATTCTAATTAATAGAATTCACATTTAATTTCTTAAATAGTTTAATTATACGGTAAAATTAGTTTAAAACTCATTTTATTACCAAAATAATATATAATATATTATTTAAAAATAATTTCAAAAATTAGTATTAATTGGTTTAAAATAATAGTAAAAATCAATTTAATTCCTCAAATAATATTAAAACCAATTAAAATATAGTATTTAGCACAAAATTACATTTTTACCCCTATAATACAAAAATATACATAATATACTATTATTACTAAAAAATTTCATAAAAATTATATAAATGCATTAAAATTATTTTCTCAAAATATATATTATTAATATTAATTAAAACACATATTTAAACCATTATTCCATAAAAATTCAAACTCTAACCTAATTATTCAATTTTGACATAAACTATAAAAATTCATAAAAATTATATAATATTCTCAAAAATTAATTTCTCAACACTAAAATTAATAAAAATATATAATATCACTAAATTAACCAATTTTATAATTTAATAAATTAATTTACAAAAATTAATAAAATAATAATAAAATATTCAAAAATTCATAAAAATCAAAATAAATTCCAAAAATCATAAAAAATTTCATAGAGGTATATTGAGCTACTAGGAATCACATTTTTAAAGGGAGTTTGCAAGATTCAAGCTAGATCAAGCTAAAAAAAATTTTGAAACCCTAAAGCTCCAAAAACAAAAATCAACAAAAACTCAATCAAATGGAGATTAAAGCTCAAACTAATCTTGCAATGATTCTCACTGGTGCAAGAGGAGGAGATAGACACCAGAAACGCGTGAAATGGTGGCCGGATGAAGGTTTGCCAAATTTAATGGAGGTTCTCGGCTTCTTCCAAAAACGGACGTTGCCGACGAGCTTCCTACAAGTAGATGGTGAGAGAAAGGTTAAGGAAGATGGTGATGACTGGATGGAAGAGAGGGAGGCACAGTGAAGGTTGAGGCTTGGGACAACGGAAGGGAAGAAGATGGTGAATAGTGTGTGCATTTGTGTTTATATTTGCTGTGTTGTTTTGTATGTTCATATGTTTTATGTTTATATTTATGTGTTTGTGCACGTGACTGTGTGTGTTTATGCATATGTTTATTGTATGTATGGGTATGCATGGATTTATGCATGCGTATATATATATAATATTATAATATATAATATGTTTACATGTATTAATCTCCACCACATGCATATTATATACATACATACATATATATATATATATATATATATATATATATATATATATATATATATATATATATATATATATATATATAACATGCAATGATAAATAATATAATCACATAAAATAATAATATACCCTAATTTATATATGTGCACATATATATAATAACATATAAAATAACAATACAAATAATATAATTTATTAAAAACAATAATAATAACATAAAATAATAATACACTAAATTAAATATTATTAAAATAACATTATTCAAAATAGTAAATATAAATAATGTAAATTAATTATCTGAAATAATAAGTCTCGAAATAAATAATTACGCAGAAAATTATAATCAAACGTAAAATAATAATATTAACCACAAAATAATAAAATACTCAAATATAACTTTTGAATTTATTAATACTGTATTTCTCATTTTAAAATAAATTAATTTAAAAATATAGGTCATAACATTCAATAACTACAAATTGTAATTATTTTAAAATTTGAAGCAGAATAGATTCAATAGTAGATAAAATTCTTCTATCACACGTCTAATTTTATAAAATTTGAGCTCTAAATTTTATTTAAAAGATCTGAATTATTTTATTAAAAAATATTTGATTTAGTCGAGACTTTAGATATGTTAGTTTTAACATTTTTTTTTTTGAAATAACATTTTAGTTTTAACAATACATTTATAATTTTTAACATTAAATCTTTACTTTAACTTGTAGTAATTTGCCGATGAGCTTTAGACCGAGTGATTTAAGTAAAGGTATCATAATCATAACTAAAAGGACCCCGATTCAAATCCTAATTGTGTAAAACTCATAAACTAAATATGTCTATATATAGACATAAAAAAAGTACCCACAGGCAAATAGCTAAGAAACGTTTCAAAACGATGGTCAAAGCCGAGCTGTGTGATTAAGAAAAACAAAAAAGAGATAATGATATTATAAGTGCTAAAAGTTATGTTATTTTTTTAATTAAGTCCTATAAGTTTTAATTGTTTCAATTGAGTTCATTAACTCTTTAAAAACTGCACCGCTAGTCCTAGGCCGTTAAAATTAATATTCTTTGTTGATGTGTCAGTTATTCATTGAAATTGGTTGATGATGTGTCAATCATACAAAAAAAGCTTTAAAACATATGCTGCCACTTTGGAAAAACACGACATGTCATATTTCTACTATGTTACTTGCAATTTTAAACACTTTGATGTTAAACACTATCAGTGCAAAGCTGCATTTTTTCACTATTAGTATAAAGCTACATTTTTGTCTAAAAAAAATTAATGTCTTTCTCATTCTCCATTCAAGAAAAGTGAGTTGTCATCTAAGAAAATAATTTATTGGTGTTAGTGTTAGTGAACCAACCTCTGCAGTTGGTATTTTCAAAGAATATATTTCCACTCCTAGGGGCATATTGAATCGGCCTGATGTTAGCGATTCTAATCAAAAGCTCTATGTAAGGCTTTATGCACTTAAGGCATATGGGGAATCTATGCGGCATGTAATTATTTTAATGCCAATTAATAAAGCTCAAATGGTTCTATTAAAAGAATAGCTCAACATTTATGCTAGGAAATGTCACAAAAAAGATGAGCACCTGTGAAGAAGCAATCTATTATTGGAAGTTTTTCATTTATGTCCATTTTCAAGATACTTTTGAATGCATTATGCATATGAATGACTCATGTGGGCAAATGCATGTATATATCTGTAGGTTTTTGCCTGGTGATCTTCGTAGTAATTGTGTACTCATATAGGCATATTCATATTGATGATATGCATGCATACATAGTTTTTTTCTTATGTCCGATTTTAATTTCTATGAGTTTTCAGTGATAGATTTATTGGCTATTTATGAGAATTTAATAGTTTTATTTTCTTTTATTTTTTCTTTGATGTCATTCTGTAAATTTTTCATTAATAAGATAGTCATTTGTATACCGGATGCATCATAAACTATCATATTTTGATATTAAAAGTTTCAACCATTTTATTAGCTCTTCACTGCATGATGTTTGCACTAGTACTAACCAGACATGCTTTTTATTTCTATATTCAATGGATTGTGTCCTTCATTTTCTAGAGAAAGACAACTCGCTCCAGTAGGTGAGTAAATGTTACATGCCTATAAGAGTTGCAGAGTTAAGTTTCTTTTGATTTATGTGTTGATGCAGTTAAATAATTTTCCTTTCACCAAAAAAAAAGATTTTTTGGTTAAGATAGTAAGATACATTATAATGTACAAAGTCCACCCCATTTGTTCGTACATGGAGAGGGGAAAAAAGGAGGAAAAATGAACATTACCAATAGTGCACATGAAAACTATAGAAAATTGATAGGGAAAATGTCTAAAACTCTTAAGTTTTGGTTAAAAGTTTAGAACCACTCACAATTTTGGCAACAACAACACTATATGTCCTTGAGAATAGCATGGAGATGTGTAAATTATATTTTTATCAATTTTGTTGGCATGAGAAAATATGTTGATTTATCTCTGATGATTTATATCACCAAATTTTGTAATTGCAGGTATACATGGGGGCTTTCAGCTACCAATATTGGTTTGCTTTTGCTTCTTGAAAAAGGACCCCGAACAAGACAGTAAATGTCTTACAAGTACACAAGTGTAAAACTACTAATCAACTACTACATCCATTTGAAGTTTCTGCAAATACATGTAAGTTTTAAGTGGATTTCAGTCACATTACCTTAATCTTTTTTTTTGCATTCATTACTATTGCAGATTTGGGTGTTTTGTGCAGTGTTCTTTATTTTCAGTTTCTCTGGATTGAATTAATTGTGCTTGTTGATAAATGAAAGATGGATATTGTATGGGTAAGCTTGCCCCCGTAGTTTGTTGGAATGTTATTTGAGGTACACATTTTTTCACAATCCTCTCTTGTAAATTGCAGATTCTTGTATGATTCCCAAAAAAAAAAAAAATGCAATGTTATTTTTTCATTCTTTCTCATGGAAGATGATAACTTTTTTGCATTTTATATGCATTTGACATGTCATGTTTTTCCAAAGTGGCAATATGTGATTTGAATCTTTTTTTTTTTGCAAGACTGACATGTTATCAATCAATTTCAATGAGTTATTGACACATCAATAAAGTCTATCAATTTTAACAGCTTAGGACTAATGGTGCACTTTTTAAAAAGTTAATGAACTCAATAGAAACAATTAAAATTTATAGAATTTAATTGAAAAAATGGCATAACTTTTAGGATTTAGGTAGTCATTATCTCAAAAATTACATACGTGGCAGCATCTGTGGTTGAAAGCATAATACAGTATCTATTAGCCACGTGCCCCTGACAAACACAGGACAGATGGCACGCTGTAGAAGCTTGTGCGGCCTAGAAAACAGCCATTGACGTAAACAGTTTGAACCCAATTTGGATTTCTCCCATTTTTCACATGTGATACTGTTTTTTTTTTTTTTTTTTTTAAAGAATTCACTTGTGATACTGTTAATAACATTAATTTGTGATATGGTAAGGAATTAATGATATAAAGCACAGTTTTTGATATTCAGAAACTAAATTTCAGTGCTTTTTTCCTAATTCCATCATAGTAAAATCATAAAGACAAAACAATTTCTCGTCAATTTAATAATTACATATATCATATTTCAATTTAAAATATTATTTAAATAAAATTAATTTTTTATTAACTGATTCTAACTACTAGTAATTTACATATTTTATTTTGAACAATATGCAGTAGCTTTTTTCTTTTTTTTTTTGCATTAAAGTTATTTTCAAGGTTAATAATTTTATTAATTCGTCTGATTGTCTAATTCGTCTTATTCATTTAGATAAACCGATGAATTTAATTTATCTAATATTGTGCTATCACTTACTAAAAAAAAATTGTAAAATTAAATTAATTATTAAAAGGACTTTATTATTTGTATAAATATGTTGATTCAGTAAATGTTTAATAGATTTTAAATATTTGTAATTTAGATAAAAAGAACATATATTATAAAATTAATTTATGCAACTTAAATTAATATTTTTTAATTTAAAAAATAAAAGAATAGATATGTATTCACTGCATAATAATTAAGATTTCGCATTCATTTATTATTTTTGTTTTGAAAAACTAGCAATCAAATTTTTAATTTTATACATTGTTAAAAAATTTCCAAATTTCTATCAAAGATCAAAAAGAAAAATCCAATTTTCAACCCATCATGTCAAAATTCTATTCATTTTTTTTTTTGTGCCTTCCAAATTTTTTCAAGAAATAAAAACTCCAATTCATTTGTCGTCTTAACCTCTTCAATTCCATTATTGAAAAGATGGGCGGTGGGTGGGTTTCATCAACATCATCATTTTAAAAAACCATGTCTTGTGTGGCCACCCTTTTGCCAACTATGAAATACACAATACAACCATGTCGTTTCCACCAAACAATATTTGACAGGGCACAGGCGACTCTCCACTATTTTAATATTTAAGTTGAATAAATTGGGTAAGAAACAAAGTTTTCTCATATTCATTTAAAATTTTATTTAAAAAAAATAAAATTCCTCACCATATAAGCTAATTTAATATTAATTATTTTTAAATTAAAATTTATATGATTTTATGTAAATTTTATTGTTATTTATTTTAACTTTTTAGTTACAATATTATCTAAATATTTTTATGAGAGCCTTTCATCGGCTGATCCTAATAAATATTATTTTTTTATTATCAATTATTTAATTAAGATTTAAATCAATATAAATTCAAAATTTAACAGTTTCATCAAATTTATTTTACCACAATGAGAGCATACTGTTTCTTAATTTTGTTAATTTTAATAATTTATAAAAGCTTACAAACTCGTGTTAAAAGTTATTTCCACCTTAGAGTGAAGGTTATAGAAGAAAGAAATGAAAAAAAAAAATTATAGAATATTGTAATTTATAAATTGGGGACTATTTTGTTATATAATTTAAAATAAAATTTTAAAAACAACCCTATTATGATTTTTCTTATTTGAAAAAATGTAAGTGATATTATCTTAATTATCGAAAGATTTTTTTTTATAATTCTGTTTGAATATAATCGGGAATATCAGAGAAAGAAAAAGAAAAATATTACCACAAAAATGATTGGTCGGCCACATGATAACTTACAAATTTCAATAAATTAAGCTCATTCTACCCCACAACTACTTCTATAAAATCTATCATCACGTACCTCACTCATCACCCTCTAAAGATCAAACGGTCACTGATCACACTCTCACGCACTGTTTCCATAGTTCTTGAATTGTGTTTGAGCTCAGTAAAGAACAAGAAAAGGATCAGGCAGATTGCTGTAGCTGGCAATGGAGGGCAAGGAAGAAGATGTTAGATTGGGAGCTAACAAGTTCAGGGAAACACAGCCTATTGGCACGGCTGCTCAAAGCCAAGATGATAAGGACTATACAGAGCCACCACCAGCACCTCTTTTTGAGCCTGGCGAGCTGGCTTCATGGTCGTTTTACAGAGCTGGAATTGCTGAGTTTATAGCCACTTTCTTGTTCTTGTATATCTCTGTTTTGACTGTTATGGGTGTCGTTAAATCGCCCACGAAATGTGGCACTGTTGGTATTCAAGGGATCGCTTGGGCTTTTGGTGGCATGATCTTCGCTCTTGTTTACTGTACTGCTGGCATTTCAGGTTCTTAGACTATGCTCTAAACTTGTAAAAAGCTGAAGTTACTTTTTAGCGACGTTTTTTTAACCTTTTAGCGACGGTTTTTAGTCTTTTAGCTACGATGAGTTTAGAAAAAGCCTAATTTAATAGTATGTTAATATTTATGGTGTTGGTGCAGGAGGACACATAAACCCGGCAGTGACTTTTGGGCTGTTTTTGGGAAGGAAACTATCGTTGCCCAGGGCTTTTTTCTACATGGTGATGCAGTGCCTTGGAGCCATATGTGGAGCTGGTGTAGTGAAAGGATTTGAAGGTCGTCATGAATACACTAGGTTGGGTGGTGGTGCTAACAGTGTCAACGGTGGTTATACCAAAGGTGATGGACTTGGTGCTGAGATTGTTGGTACTTTTGTCCTTGTCTACACAGTCTTCTCTGCTACTGATGCCAAGAGAAACGCCAGAGACTCCCATGTTCCTGTAAGTCCTTTATTTTAGGTTCCTAGTACTGCAGCAGATCAAAACATCACTTAAAATTATCCGTTTTATCTTGTAGTATTTTTAATTAAATATGGTGAAACTTTTATATATGTGGACAGATTTTGGCACCTCTGCCAATTGGGTTCGCTGTTTTCTTGGTGCACTTGGCCACCATCCCAATTACAGGAACCGGCATCAACCCAGCTCGTAGTCTTGGTGCAGCAATCATCTTCAACGAGGACCGAGGCTGGGATGATCATGTAAAGTCTTTATCAACTGTCTTTTCTTTTTGCAAGTGCTCCTTGTGCATATCCATTAATTTTTGACTTCTAGCTACCATATCTTACTAATGTTTACATTTTACTTGTCAGTGGATTTTCTGGGTGGGTCCATTTATTGGAGCAGCACTTGCAGCTCTTTACCACCAGGTTGTGATCAGAGCCATTCCTTTCAAGAAATGAAGAAGATGATTATGATACATATATATATATATTTGCCACCGTCTCATGATGCTTCAAGATCAAGATGATCAAGTTTGTTTCAGTGTTTGTCTACTGTGCACTATGTATCATACGAGCAGATGTAATAATATTATAGTAGTTATTTTATTTTATAATTATGTTTCTATCAAGAGCTTTCACCTTCTTCTTTTTTGGGTTTGTGGAAGGGAAAGTTTGGTGATAGACTCATCTTTAAGAAGGTGGGCTGTCTGGATTACTTTTTTTTTTTTTCTTTTCGTATGTTGTTTTTATTAACATTTGTATGGTTGTGAATTGTGTAATGTCATTTTCATGCGACCGACCAAAACCTAACTCTCTAAAGTATAATATATAATTGATTAGTGCCAAATTTGTCCCTTTCTCCCTCAATTATAAGTATTATTATGTCTGTGTGAGGTGGGTTTCAGTAGCTATTGATTGATGATAAGGCTTTGCTTGTTTCGTTTTTGTTGTTATCCACCCACCAGAACATTCAGCTCTTGGCTTGGACATAATCTTCATTATTGCATCTAATCTTTGGATTATTATTAAATAAGATAAATTACATATAGGTTTGAGATTAAAATTACATGGTTTATGTTTTTTAATTAACTTGTTCGAATTTTGTATCTATAAAAATTGAGAGCATTTTATACTTCTACTAAATTCAATCCGAATTAATTAAGTACTTTATGACTATCGGACAAGAAGTTGTTTATATATATATATATATATATATATATATATATATATATATATATATATTAAATGTTAAGCTTTTAAAGTTGTTACGTTTAATAAATATTTATTTTTATATTTAAGTATTTATTCTAAAATTTAATATGTCAAATTGTTAAAAATTTTAATTTTATTGAAAATAAAATATTTATTATAGATTTTTAGTATTATTTTTTAACTAACACATTATTATTCATGTTCGAATACTATTTAAATTCTAAAAGTTTTTATATAATATATATTTTTTAATCTCAAATCACTCAATCATTTTTTCTAAACCATTAGAAATTATATTTTTAAAAATTTTGTTAATTATTGTACACATTCCAATAGTAATTTAATAATCTCAAAATAAATTTTATTATATTTAAAAATAATGACAAAAAAATTAAAAAAAAATAAAATTAATGTAATATATTTCTTTTATTCTAATTAAAACATCCATTTTTTATTTAATTAAAAACATATTTTTTTATTTAATATAAGTAAAAATATGTAATTTATCAATTATTTTCTATATGTATATACATATATACTTTTAATAAAAAATTATTAAATAAAATTATTATAATAATTTTTCAAATTTTCACTTTTATATTTAATTAATTTGTAGTTTTAAATTTATTTATTAATTATATTAAAATATATATATTATTTAAAGTCTGTACAATGCGCAGATTCATAATTAGTATATATTAAATGCTGACTTTTAAAGTTATTAAGCTAAAAAAAAAAAAAAAAAAAAAAAAAAAAAAAAAACAAAAAAAAAAAAAAACAAAAAAAAAAAAAAAAAAAAAAAAAAAAAAAAAAAAAAAAACACTATTATACATATCTCAATACTACCCAAATTTTAAAAATATTTATATACTACATTTTTTTTTACCTTAAATCACTCAAATATTTTTTTTCAAACAATTAAAAATTTTATTTTTAAAAAAATTAAAAAGTATAACAATATAATAATTATTTAATATTATTTTTCAACTAAAAACACTACTATATATACTCTAATATTAATCTAATAATTTTAAAAACTAATCTTATTATAACTAAAAAATTATGATAATAAAAATTAAATTTATAACTAATCTTATATTTCAGTATTCACTTCAAAAACTTTATGTGTAACATCATTAAATTTTCTAATTTTCATGTAAAAAATTTCAACAATTCATTATTTAACTCATTTTTGTATTGTATTCCATCTAAAACTTTATTTTTTCATAATTTGAAAATTAAATTATTTAATTATAGAAGAAAAAATAGATAAATTTTAATAAGTTGTGTAATATTTAAATTCTGTTTATTAGAAGATGAGGCTAATCATGCTGAGTTTAAGTCTATTCAATTTATGGGTTACACATACATATTTTTTTGGTAGATAAGCTCAACAGCAGCCAGAATTAATATGTTAGATTAGTGTTAAAGAGGGATACTGGGGAAGTTTGGAAGTGGGATTCGAACCGTCACTACTTAAAGAGGCAAGTAAGGCCCTCATTACTACTCCCAAAAGGATGGGGGGAGAGAGAGAGAGAGAGAGAGAGAGAGGGAGAGAGACAGACTGACACATATTCATAAATTTATATTATTTTATAAATTATGATGTCTCTGCATGCATATGGCTCTTTGCAGGCAAAAACTCAGGTTTAGTTTCTTTTAATTTGAATTTTATTTTATTTTTGGTTATTATCGGTTTGGTGGGTATTGTAGACCTCCACAGTTTCTTTTACTGCACATGGTAGTGGTTAATGAAGCAATTGTGAATATCAACTATTGGGTTGGGCAATTTATCAATTTTTTTTGGGTTAATTACAATTTCATTGCTATTCCAAAAGCAGAGAGTATAACTATTGGTGAAGGATTAACCCTTCAATTACAAAGGAACAAAATAAGCAAAAATAGCAAAAAAAAAATGTTGCATCTTCACCAAACCCTTGGCTGAGATTACTCACATAGTAATCACTTAGAGTCATTAGAGGAACGAAGACAAGGATAACTACTAAGTTCCTTTTATAACTAGGGCTCTGAAAAACCAAACAAGGATATAATTCTTAAACTAAACTTTGTAGCTAAAATATACAAATAATTTCATGTAATCACCATCAAACAAAACAAGCTAACCATCCACAAACTTAAAACAACAAGACTTAAATAGTATTCTTCTTGAAGTTTCTCTGCTACTGTGCTACCTCTGTTGATAACCTGTGTTTTCTTTAGGGGATGGCTACTGGTTTTCACCAGTAATCATCCCCATGTTTTCTTTCTTTCTTTCTTGTTTATGGTTTCTTTCAAGTAATAAGATGTGTGTATACAAGTATGTTTTGATAATTTTGTCTTTGTGCAGTAGGAATGTCCTTTGCTTTAATAGCTCTCATAGCTTCGCCAGAATAGTGGAGGCGAGTCAGTGTGCTGATGTTTCAACTGGTGTGGATGTACTCTTTTGGGTGGGTTTCAACTCGTTGCATCATCGAAGGCTTTTCACCAGAACAAGGCTTTACAGTCCTGCTATGAAAGAAGTTGGTCGCTGTCCCCATCGGTCGATTGTCTCTGTCTAGTGGATGATAATCTTCTTCTTGTTCTACTTGCAGCCGCTTCAAAATGTGGACTTTGTTGTCTTCTTCAGTCCACGACTCCAGCAGCATAAGCAAGCCTTTGGTATAAAGGCACACCTATCATGCAGCCGCCGTTGTTATTGCTTGTATGTCCATCCACCAATCTTCATCAACATAAGGTTCAAACTCTCAATTGTGTTAATCCTTCACATGGGCTCAACCCATCTAAGTGTCAAAGCCTTGTTGTATTTTGGCCTATCACATATGTTAGTCCTCTTTGATAAAAGGTTTCTTTTTTATCAATGAAATATTTTATTTGGTAAAAAAAAACTAGCAAAATGAACATCTGTGGAAAATCTGGGAGGTGCTGTGCTACACTTTCTTCTTCCTTTTTACCATTTTCCTCTAGAGGGAACAAGTCTTCAGCAGCTCCATCACCCAATATGTGAAGATCGGTTGTGCTTGTCTTTGACAAAACGATTCTGCTAGATCAAGACCCAGTCTTCTAATAGAAATTGAAATGGGAATAACTCATGAGGTCTTCAAAAATTGCTAACTCCTTTGCTCTGATATGTTCTTAAATCTGTAACTTCTTGTTGGGTAACAATAGCAAACTCATGATCCCCACCCAAATACTGAGCATCAAACCATTAACCTCCATTATCCATACCAATAAGATATATTCTAAAACCTACAAAACCAAGATAAAACTTAAAATGATTTGATAAAAGATTCTCATATCTAAAATATTTACAAACAAAACCAGAAAATAAGATAAAGAAAAGAAAAAGAATTGAGAATAAAAAATGAGAATGACAATTTTTGGCCAAAAATCATCTATAAATTCACTATAAAACCAACTATCAAGAGAGAGAGAGTTTCTCACTAAAACCACTTTCCAAAAGAGCACTACTTTATATTATTTATTGTGTTAGTATGTGATCAATCATTTAAACTCATGCTTCTGTAATCATTCTAAATAATTAGTGAAACAAGGGGAAACAAATATTGTCAGAATGTGACAAATTGGTTTGAATTGTCACTCATTTTTATTTCTATTCAACTAAAGGGTGATATTTATATTACGCAAGTTTGATCCATTTCTGTCTAATTTGTGATATAATTACAATTTTTTACTTTTGATAGACATCTTTAAATGTTGGTAAAACAAATTAACAAAATAACATGTAGAATCTTTTCTTTTTATGTATTATAGATTATAATTTAACTAATAAAAATCTTTATCTTAAAAATTTATCCCTCAACTAAATCTTGGTTCAAATATATAAATTATTGAATGTAATTTAAAAAAATTGTAGATATTTATGTACACGTATTTTAATTAACAAAAAAAATTTGCAAGGACATAAATACAATAAATTAGGACATTAACACATTCAAAATTTTTTATAAATTTTTAAAGTTAATTTCCAAGATATATTATTATTTCCTTGTATAAAATTACATCTGGTTTAGAAATTTAAAATGATAAAGAAATTTATTATATAAAAAATATTATTATATTACTTTTCAATCTATATAAACACTATGTGTAAATTTTATTTATTTATATTTATCCTATAATTTAAATTTTCACTAATAAAATATATTAAAATATAAATAAATAATTTATTAACAAGTAGTTTGTACAACTCGTAGATATACGACTAGTATATATTAAATGTTAAATTTTAAAGTCATTAAGTTAAAAATTTGACAAGAATCTATCTTTATATTTGAGTATTCACTCTAAAAACTAATATGTCAAATCATTAAATCTAAAAGCTAATATATGAAGGCATTAAAAATTCTAATTTTTAATTAAAAATAAAATATTTACCGTATTAATTGAATATTATTTTTTAACTGAAACACTATATATATATATCTCAATACATCATAAGTTTTAAAAATATTTATGTACTACATATTTTTCTATCGTAAATCACTTAAATATTTTTTAAACCATTAAAAATTTAAAAATATAATAATTATTTAGAATTATTTTTCAACTAAAACACTACTATATATACTCTATTACTAATTTAATAAATTTAAAAACTAATCTTAGTATAACTAAAAAATTATGGTAACAATAAAAAAATTAATATGATATATTTTATGTTTAATTTATTTAATAATACATTCTATTTAAATTATTTATTTATTATTTTTCAATACAAAAGTTATAGATAGCTAGCAATTATATAAACTCGTATTCTTCTCATGTTTTGACATAACATGACGAGACTAAAATGATTAGATTTGAGCAAGAACCAAACCAAATTAATATATAAAAAAAAAATTCTCAATATTTTTCTAATAATAAATTAATAGACTCCTGCTTAAATATAAAACACCATATTATAGCATCAATTAACTAATTTTACGAATAGTCCTATTGAAATTTGAAATGAAATATAATTCTATTAAATATAAAACTACTATCTTATTTCATTAATTAGAATTCTAACCAAAAATAATAATCTTTTAAATAAAACTATATAAATAAGATGAAAAAATCATTTAAATACACCTTTCATATCTAGAAAAATAATCTCTTTTGGTGTTCTTAACAAACTTTTATTTCTCAAGCTGCTTTTCTTCAATCAAAAAGGTTAGTATTTTTAAATTCAAAATACATAATGGCATATAAATTTTGTGTTCTAAAATGTTTTTTTTTTATTCTTAATTTTCTTATAACATCTCAAACTATTATTTCTCTAATAAATTAAAGCCTTGTGAACAAAAAAATACTTGTGAATTCAAATCATACACCATAACACATTATCACTTAATTTTAGGTCCAATCTAGTGTTGTCCTTACAATTCAACATCTCATTAGAAGATATAAATTCAAACATCATTTATCATGACAATTTTATTTACTTTCTATTTAATTTTACTTTTATTTTTATGTTTATCTTCACAATGTAATCAATGTATCACTACAAAGGTACAATAGAAATAAATACATAAAATATTAAATAAAAAATAATTAAAACAATCCGCGCAACGCACAAGTTTACGACTAATATATATTAAATGTTAAACTCTAAAATCATTAAATAAAAAATTTAACAA
The DNA here is from genome assembly GCA_947683625.1 of Mallotus nudiflorus. NCBI lineage: Eukaryota > Viridiplantae > Streptophyta > Magnoliopsida > Malpighiales > Euphorbiaceae > Mallotus > Mallotus nudiflorus. Next base: position 93,924 of record CANTUR010000720.1, on the reverse strand, counting down.
GTGTTCATCTTAATATTCGAATATTCACTCTAAAAGTTTATGTGTCAAACAATTAAAAATTCTAATTTTTATTATTAATAAAATATTTATTATAGTTTTTTAGTATTATTTTTTTAATTGATACACTAATATATATATATATATATATATATATATATATATATATATATATATATATATATATATATATATTCCAATACTACTCAAATTCTAAAAGTATTTATATAATATGTTTTTTTTTTATCTCAAATCATTCAATCATTTTTCTTAAACCATTAGAAATTTTATTTTTTTAATTTTTTTTACTAAAACACTATTATATATACTCCAATAATAATTTAATAGTTCTCAACACAAATCCTATGATATTTAAAAGTAATGGCAATAAATATTAGAAAATAAAATTAATGTAATACATTTTATTTTTAATCTATTTGATTACCTTTTTTCTCTGTATAAAAATTCTTATTTTAAAATACATATGTTTTATTTTATACAAAACACTTTAATTATTCTACATCTAAAACACTACTTTTCTTTTATTAGAAATTATGTGTCTTAATTTAATTAATTAAAACATCCACCTTTTATTCAATTAAAAACAAATTTTTATTTTTATTTAACATAGGTAAAAATGTATAATTTATCAATTATATTCTATTTTTCTTTTATTTTATTTATTCAATTATTATTATTACTATACATATTAAATATATATCTATGAAAATGCCATAGAGGGGGTGAATAAGGCTAAGGAAATAAGACAAGGATTAATGGTGTTTGAAGAAAATCAAAAGCATATTAAAAGTAGATTTGAAAGATGAAAAGAAGAACACAAGCAATTAAGGAGTTCATATTATATATATACCCTAGAGGGGGTGAATAAGGCTAAGGAAATAAGACAAGGATTAATGGTGTTTAAAGAAAATCAAAATCAAATTAAAAGGAGATTAAAAGATAAAGAGATGAATACAAGCAATTAAGGAGTTTAGATTATAATCAATCCCACATCTCTGCCTAATTTATTTCCAAGTTAGGATTTTAACACCCACTCCAATCTATTCCATCAGATTGAGTTTATACAAAAGTTTTTCAAAGCTCAACTTAAACCTTTATAACTTGAGTTTTCAAGGCTCACTCAAAACCTTTTTCCAAGTGTTTTCAAGACTTACACTTTAACTTTACACAAAGAGTTTTTTTTCTTACTCTTAAAACCAAAACTCAAGTGTTTCAATGGCTAACACTTAAACCAATTCCTCATAAATGTAGTTCCTTACTTCCTTTTTTAACCCAAGAAATAAGAAGAAGAAGAATATAAACTAGAACACAAAACCCACACTCAAAGTGTGTATTGAATATGATGAATTTCAGAAGAGCTATAACAACATACTTGTCACGACCCAAAACAGGGGCCATGACCGACGTTAGGAAACGGGAATTCTTTCAAATCCGGAACCCGTAGCAAGCCTTAAAATAAAATAAAATATGCAATAATAATAATAATAACATAAATAAAATATTTTTGCAGCGGAAATAAAATCATAAATAAAAATAAAATAAATATCCACCACTGAAATTAAATCAAACAACTCATCTCATATATAAATAAACTTTTAATACAAATTCCAGTTCAAATCTTTAAAATACATAACTCACACAAATATAATACATAAACCCCACAACTGTTTACAACTACTGCAGTGTCTAGATTATAAAATAAAGCTCAGGTAAGCAGTTTACATAGTAAAGCCAGGGCGGAAGAAATCCGGCGTATGGGTCTGCTACTGAGGTCTAAAGATGATGACTCTCCTAAAAAATAGTTAACGAAAGGGAGTCAAACCTCACTGAGTGAATTGTTATAATATATATACATGCATAACTAAATGGCAATGCACACAGTCAATAGTATATATAATAAATATATATACTGGCAAATACACACAGATGCAACAAAATTATTTTATATATTTTATTGAAAATCACTGCTTATGAAGGATCAAATAGAACCCTAGAAAATCATAACCTCAAACAGTGTTAGACAACACTCTAGCCATACAGACTCACTTATTCTAAATAAATTCACTTGTTCCATTTGAACAATAGACTGGCCCCGAGACACTTGGTCAACCGAGCTCCAGCAATCACACTCCCAAATCATATCTCACATCAAATAAATCAATTCCATCAATATCCACAAATAGGTTAGTAGTATAGTTTAAATGCTATTAGTGTATCGGTACGTACTCAGTTCTAATGTTGCCCACTAGGTAGCATGTTCTATTGATATCCTTTATTTAAATATAAAACATACATTCATAAATAAATGATGCATGAATTTGAAATAAATAGCAACATAAACCACATATATACTAGAAATATACCAAAAATAAACCAGGTATATTTCGAGTATATATACGTCGAATAAATCCAATTAAATTACAAAATAAATTAAAAATATACCATGAATATACATAAAAATATTTTAAGAATAATTTATTAATAAAACATGCATATAGTTGAAAATATACTGAAAATATACCAAAAATAAACCTAAATAATAATTAAATCATTTATGCATACTTTATTAAAATGAATCATACATGTCTAAAACATGCACCCTAAAACATATATATATAAAATAACAACTCATTGTTATTACGTTCCACGAGATGGGTCCGATGGGCTTGGTTCACTAGGCCTTGGTTTCGGGGTAACTAAACAAACAAACGATATTAGGAAATCAGAATAAATCTAACAAAAATTCCTAGAAACTCGATCTAGAATATTAGACACAGAATTAGAATCAGAGTTCGATCGGATATCACGTTTTACGAGAATTCTATTGAAAATCCAGTAGAACCTCCCCTGTAAAATGGACATCTCTCTACTCAAAGAGTAGAGCTGGTCCTAAAAGGAAACACACTTTGAAATAACACAATTCACAACCACAATCCCTCGGTCGGACTCCAAATTACAATTCACCGATCGAGGTTCACAATTCACAGAATAATTACAAAAATACCGAAAATGCCCTTTAAAAATAAAAATACATTTTATCAATCTAAATTACTTAATTAACCCTAAAACACATTAAAAACTGATAAAAACTCATTTATATAGAAAAATCGTATATTATATATATAATTTGAAAATAATTTACGAAAAATAGTTTTAATTAATTAAAAATACTAAATAATTTTCAGAAATCATTTTTATACCTTAAATAACTATTAAAACCAATTTAATTACATTTTTAGCCAATTTAGTATCAAATTACCAAAATACCCCTATATATATATAAATTCCCCAAAATTAATAAAAAATTCACCAAAAATAGTATAATTACTCAAAATTAATTTTCTCCACATATAACTCAATAATATAAATAAATATACTCAATTTACCAATTAATTTCAATTAAACACATAATTAACCTAATTTTTTTTTAAAATTACATAAACCTAATAAATTCCAAATAAATATATAAAATTCACAAAAATTACCAATAAATTTATAAAATTCATTTTAACACCTATAATCACCATAAAACACAATTTCATAATTTAATTAATTAATTTTCGAAAATTAGAAACTAATAATAAAATAATAAAAAATTCACAAAAATCAAAATAATTCCCAAAAATTCCAAAAAAATTCCAGAGTATAGATTAAGCTACTAGGATCAAAGTTTGTGAAGGGAGTTTGCTTGAATCAATCAAAGTAAAGCTCAAAAAATTCGAAAACTCAAAGTGGCCAAAAATGGAAAATCAAAACCTAGGGAAATCTAGACCATTTTAAGTGAAACAAAGCTTGGAATCACACTCACCAGAGCTTAAGGAGAAGATAGAGACTGGTGGTGTAGAAAACGGTGGCCGGAATCGGCGTGATCGACGGTGGAAATGATTTCAGTTTCTTTTGGCTTTTCCGGCCAAAACACACCGGAAATGGTGGCTAGGGGCGGCGAGAATGGTTGGAGGTGGAGAAGGAAGGCTGAGAGGCACACCGACTGCAAGAAAAATGAGTTACAGCGGTCGAAAATGGGTGAGGGACATCGGGAAGAGAAACGAAAGAGAAGATGGCAATATTGTAATTTTGGCAAACTTCTGATTTTTGATAAATAATTATGTGTATATGTATATATATATATCTATACTATATATTATAATAATATATAACCCCACACACATTAATACTCACCACACATATATTTTAATAATTTATGCACATATATAATTAATTAATTAATTAATATAAAAACTTAAATAATAAAAATTAATTTAATTAATTAAACCCTAATTTAATTTAAATAAATGTACATACATACATTTTATTTAGCACTTTAAAATTATGTATGGGTTCATGCAAACTCGTAAAACTACTTAAAATGATTAATATTAAATTATTTACGTCTTAATTTCCCAGAAAATAACATTTCCAGGAAAATTTTACGTAAAGAACTTAAAATAATTAAAAATAATTAAAATAACTTAATAATTATCAAACTCATGAAAATAATCATAAATATATACAAAAATTATTAACACTGCATATCCCGATGCAGTTTAAAATTATTTAAAAACTCAGGATATTACAATACTTGAATTTCTAGGAAAGAATTTGTTCAATCACTTATCTTAACCTTCTTAATGAAGTCTTCATGTGTGTATTTATAGTTGAGGATGAATTTCTAACTGTTAAAGAGCATTAAATTCGTCCTTAACCTCTCTAAGCTTCATTAAATGAATTTAAGCTTTTTTGTAGAGATTTGATTAGTAACAGTTGGGATATCCTCAATCCTAGTTAGGACATTCAATAAAAACTAGTCGTTGTAGTTCAAAAGACCGTTGCTTGAAAGAGAGAGATGTGTACCGGGTGTGGTCCCGATCGGGACGAAGATCGGGATGAGTGTCCTTGGTGCAGTCCCGGTCGGGACAGAGACTGGGATCAACATTGCCAACTCTCCAATCTTTGCTCTTTGTGTCCTAGGTGGTGTCCTAGTCAGGATGTTGCCTAGGATGACCACTTTTCCCTTCAAATGACTTTGTTTGGACTTCAATTCAAGTCCTAATGATTGTACCTTTGAACCTAACTTATAAACACACTTAAATATAAAATTTAGTAACAAAAATTTATTGTTAAAGTCAAAACCAAGGTTTTTTTTAGATTGATCATGACCTTGATCATGAAAATGGTCAGCAATCTCTACTTTTTGACTTTGACTGTCAATTTTAAATGATAAATAAAAATCACTAAGTGTATGTGTGTTCTTTTATTTTTAATACTCCCCCTCAATCATATGCTAAGAGTTTTAAAAATTTCTCCCCCCTTAATATGTTCTTAGGTGAGTATTGAAACAAGTGAAAATAAGTAAAAAAAATATCATTCAAAATACCATATTTCTCTCCCCTTTGACAAAGTTAAAAAAAAAGGGAGAAAATAAAAAATAAGTTAAATGAAAAAAACTCAGTTTCTTTTACCCTTTATAAAACAAGGTATTAAAAGAATAATCATGCCAATTTTTCTCCCCCTTTATAAGATGCCAATTGAACAATAGGCATACCATTTGAAATATGATATTAATTAAAAACTGATACCAAAGGGTCTTAATACTAATTGAAAGAGATGAGAAAATGACGTATTTAAATTAAGTAAAGTTTGAAAACCATTTTGATCATGTAAAGGTGAAATTCTTTTTGGACAACTTGAAGTTTGAATATTTAATAACAAACCATAGAGATTGGTTTATCAACAAGTTGTAAATACCAATTTTTGTTAAAGAAAGAAAAATGAAGTTTATGAAAATCATACATTAATGAATTGGCAAGAGCAATTATGATTGTCAATATGTAGTTCAAAGAGAGTGTATAAAATAAAATACCAAGTAAAAAAAAAAGATTCTAAATGAAGATGACATTTGAATAACAATGAGAATCATTTAAATCATGCAAATGGCCAAATTCTCTTTGAACAATTTAATGTGTGCAATCTATTGACAAACTATATAAATTAATTTTATTGGTTTATTAACAATTAGCACAAAATAGTAAAAATTATCTAACAACCTTTAGAAACCAAACCTTATTTGGTCTAGGTTTGTGACTCTCAAAGTAGTTCATAAATAGAAGGTTAAGATAAAGTTTTCTATAGTAACACACATTGTTGGTGTGTCCTCATTTCAAAAAATAAAAATATTTGGTTTTCGAAAATCTATTTTGCTTACCAACCTTAGAAAATGAATCATGGCTAGGGTGGTTGGTAGCTTTTCTAGACACAAAAGGTCTAGTATGAACATGCATCTCACAATCACAATAATGCATAAATTTTTTAGGTCTAGTATGCATATGTGTGCCTTTCATTGTCACGACCAAAACCGGGGAGTCATGACTGATGCTAGGGGAGGGGAATTCTTTTGAATCCGAAACCTGTAGCAAGCCTTAAAATAAAAACATATACAAATATAACATAAAAATATATCAGAATTAAAACTTTAATTAATATAAAATAAATCTTTATCTCATAACAGAATAAAATATGTTCATATAATATTCAAATAGAGGAACACAGTCTAATACATTACAGATACTAAAATAAGAAGTACTACTACTGCAATGTTTACTAAAATACAAGAAAAGCAATGGTTCAATATTTACATAAATCGGTCAGGGAGGAAAGAGTATGGTGAATAAGTCTAATAGGGAGGTCTGAAGTAGAAGATCCTGAAAAAAATATCTGAGGAGAGTCAGACCTCATTGAATAAGTTAATAAAAGAAATGTATATAGTATGAAAATCTCCTTTAAAAATATATTTATGAAAATATAAAATTTATAATTTAAAACAATTGATTTATTGAAATCATCTTTTACCGAAATAAAGTATTTAAAAATAATAAAATACTATATAAAATACAATAAGCTTTTTTAAATAATTTTTATAAGAAAACTAGGTAGAACCCTAGTTCACAATTCTAATAGCCTTACGGTTCTCTTATAATCTAATGACTATCGGTTCCCGAGAGCAAAGCATCAACTGAGCTACCAGTCACAGTCAAATCACTTAAACTAATATTTATTGACGATTCCTGAGAGCAAAGCATCACCGAGCTATAGGCCTTAGTAATATATAAATCACGCCCGAGAACAAAACATCATCGAGCTATATAACCTCCAACACTTACTCTCAATCCTACTGATGTACATACGGTCCTGATGAAACCTATTAGGTAGTCCGTTCTACCATAATTTTTTTTAAAATAAATAAATATAAATAAAACAAGGAAGATTACAATAAAATAAACTAATCATGTGAAAATTTCATATAAACATGCTAATATAACTATGGCAATAATAGAAGAATTTAATTCAAATATATATTTTTATAATAATATAATTCTTTAATAAATTCTCCCATTTATCAAATCAATAAATTTATATTTGATATAAATATCCTGTACACAAATCAGTTATTAACTTATAAGTTGAATATGCTCCTTTGCGCACTGTCCTCAATCCCGACCTGTCAACTCAACTGGAGGCACGGCTAAAGAAAAGAAATAAATAAAAAAGGAATCAAAAATGGAAATTCTATAAATTTTAGATTTCTAAGGAAAGACTCGATTAAAATATGATTACTAAAATCGATTTGATGTCACGTTCAATGAGAAATCTATCAAAAATTCAGCAGTATTCTCTATAAAATGGACATTTCTCTACTAAAAGTAGAGTCATTCCTGCACGCAAACACACTTTAATATTCACAAATGCTCAATTTCCCGGGTTGGGTCCTCGAACTACAAAAATTGTCCAATCGAGAACTACTATACACAAAAATCAATAATATAATAATAACTATTAAAAATAACTAAAATTCATAAAAATTATAAAATACCACAATTTAATTTATTTAAATCATAAAAAATCAAAGATATTTATTTTCAAAATAAATATTAAAATTCCAAATATAATTAAATAATATTAATAAAATCCATTTTTTAAATATTCAAAATTAAATAGCATAAATTACCAATAATTATTTAAATTGCTCAAATATATAATAAAAATAGCTAAAATTTCATTTAATCATAAAAATAATAAATAAAACTATTATTTGAATATCTTTCTGTAAATTATTATTAATTAACTAAAAATAGTAAATAATTCATAAAAATTATTTTAATACTATTTATTACTTAAAAATTATCCAAAACATAATAATTAATAATAATTTCAATTAAAATACAAAATTTACTAACAAATACTAATTTTTCCAAAAATTCAATTTTCACATAAATATACGAAAATGCATAATAAATAATCAGAACATAATTTCAATATACTTTCTTCACAAAATATGCTTAAAATAATTAGTAAAAATTATTAAAAATATAATTTTTCCAAACTCATAACAGTAACCCCGAGCCAAAAAATTCATTTTTTTTAAAATAAATAAAAATTATATTTAGTTTCTTCACAATCTTTACAACAATTAATCTTAAAGCAACAATAGCTAATAAAATCAAATAAAGGCTTAAACTAACAAAAACTCAAAATACTAAAAATAGAAATATATAAAAACAAGATAATTACCGAAGTCGAAATTCGAAACGGTTAGAAGATTTGATAAGGGGCAAGTGCACTAGACGTTTTGATTTTATTTTTTTTTTTAACAAAAGTTAAAAAAAGACAAAGATTTAATAATATTAAAATAACAATATATTTCTTAAATATTTCTAACCACATTATATATATATATATATATATATATATATATATATATATATATATATATATATAACAATTAATTTAATTTAATAAAATCACTCAACTAAATAATTATTAAAAATAAAATAAACTTTTAATTTCAAAATAATAATGATATGAAATAATAAAATAAATACTAACACTAGAATTTAATTTAATTTAACAAATAATAATATTAATAATATTCAACACTAAATCTTCAAATTTAATTTCACAAAATAATTAAATATTATAATTTAATAAAATAATTATTAACACTGTAAATCCCATAAATTAATTTAATAATTTATAAAATATTTGATTATAATATTCATTGTGATACATGAATGCATAGTGGGGTTGAGATTTCTTAGCCTTAGCCTTAAAATCTTGCACCTTGGAAATATTAGTCTGTAGAGACTTTCTATTGGCATTTGGATTCTTAAGACTCTTGGTCTTAAAATCTTGAGCTTTAGAGCTCATACAAGGAATGGGGAAAGAAGCAAGAGTAGCTTTGACAAATTTAAGGGACTTGATGAGACCTTTGACTATCTAAAAGATGATCAGGGGTCTTTTTTCCTTTTTGGAATTTAGAAAATGTGTTTTTGAGTTCTAAAATCTCTTTTAAAAGCAATTCATTTTATTTCTCAACATTGATAAGATTTTCTTTTAAGGACATAGATTCTTTCAAGTCAAGAGTTAGTTTTTCATTTAAAGAGTTAATTTATAAAAACATTTCTTAGAAAGCAACTTTTGACAATGCTAAACTAATTTTCTAAATAGTTAGCTATCATCATCAAATTCCTCATCATCATTAAGCTCATTATCACACAAATCATCACGAGAATTATTACAAAAAGAATTGGACAATAGAGGTACCTTAAATGCATCTTCCAAGGCCATGAAGCAAAGGTTTAATGGCTTTTATTGCTTCTCATCCATCTCATATTCAGATGAGTCATCCCAAGTGGCTTTGAAAGCTTTTCTCCTTTTTTTTACTTCCGTGTGCTTATGGTTGAGTTTAGGACATTCATCTTGAATGTGACCAGACCTCTTACACTTGAAGCATGTGACTTCGTTGGCCTTGAATCCACCTCTCTTGGATTCCTTTTGCTTGCTCAAGTTTTTCTTTATTAAGTACTCAATGAAGTACTTAGTGAATGATGCAATCTCCTCTTCATCTTCATTTAAGTCTTCAAATTCACTTTCATTACTTGAGTCTTATGATGCTTTGAATGTAAAGCTCTTCTTATTTTCTTTTTGTCTCGTTGCTCCTTTTCCTTTTATCTCAAGGTAAGCTCATGAGTGAGAAACTTACAAATGAGAACATCAGTTGAAAGCTTTAAAAAATTATAAGATTCTTCAATTGAAGTAACCCTTGACTCTCAATCCTTTTTGGGTAGCACTCTCAATATTTTGGTTTTAACTTCCTCTTTTGAGTAATGCTTCCCCAACTCCTTCAAGGTGGTAAGAAGTGCATTAAACCTATTTTTCATTTCGATGACAGATTCTTGAGGCATTTTCTTGAATACTTCATACTTATAGACATGGAGTTGAACTTTCTTGAATCTTACTTGGATGTTGCCTTTATAGTGGTTCTCCAAATTTTCTCATATTTCCTTAACCGAAATGCATTGTTGAATCTTGCCTCCTTCCTCTCTTGACATAAAAGAAATAAGAATCGACATGGCCCTTTTGTTCTTGTGGTTCTCTTCTTTTTCTTTTTGAGACCACTCATTTCTCTCTTTTGGAACTTAAATACCACCACCATCTTCATTAGAGGGTTCCACCCAACTAAGATTAAATCCCATAATCTAATAGGATCATTATCAAGATAAAGTTCTATGTTGTGTTTCCAAAAAGGATAGTCACTCCTATCAAAGAAGAGTTTATAGGTTTAGAAAGAAAGAAATTCACTCCCCATGATCTTTTTAAGCACCTAGTGTTGGGTTTTCATGATGCAAAACACAACAAAAATTAAATTTTAATTCACAAAAATCCAAAACTCGGATCCATGTAATTCAAATAAATTGATTGAGAGAGATTCTAAACACTCACCAAGATGATCTTATGGCAAGATGGTTATAAGGAAGAGAGGGGGTTCACTTTGGTGACACCCTACTTTGAGCTTTTTATGTAGGTATTATCGAATAAAAGTGCTATAAATTAAGCCACACACTCTACTGGTATCCACACGAACAAGGAATCCAAAACAGTATAGGTGTGCTAGCACCTTTTTCTCTTTAAGACCCTTCTTAGTTTTTATCTCTCTATGTGTTTATTTCTTTCATAAATAAGTGGAGGAAGAAGGAGGAGAATAATAGCTTGATGAAACCCTAGAGATAGAGATGTATATATAGACATCTCATCTAGGGTTCTTTAAACCACTTACTTACCAAAACAAATTTAGTAAAAGTAGACTTCCTTTTCTATTTTAATTCTAATTTTAAATTAGAATTATTTCATATTTATTTAAACAACTCTTACTTTAAATAAATTACGAAATAGATAAATAAATAAATAAATATAAACACACACACACACGCACCCATCCATATATATATATATATATATATATATATATATATATATGTATATGTATATATATATAATTACTCCTTTAGAAAGATTATCATTGGGTTAATTAACCCAATTATGCTTTGGGCTTATTTTAAGTATACGACTTTATAGGTTCACGCAACATTGGTGTGGGCTTAAAATTCTCATTTTAGCCTACAAGTCATAATTGGTCTCTAGCAAGACATTATGACTACCTAAGTTGTGTGAAGGTTGATAATTTAACACAACTTAATCCACAGTGTGTATTATAGTTCTTTTGTCACACGATATCTTGGTTGAATATAAAGCATGGATAATGTCATCCTTATATTATCCAATCATATTGTTTCTCGATCTCAAGTAGATCGATATTGAAAATTTTTTATTAAATTTTATTAAACTTTAAACTCCTCTATTAAGAGAGCTATTAAATAAATCGTTAGTGAGCCCCATATAATTGCCACATCACCTATTACCACGTGCTCCCCTCCTCTTATTCTTCTTATTCTCTTCTTGATTTTTATGCCTCTATCCACAAGCCTGAAAAAGAAAACCCAAAGCCTAAAATTTCCTTCTCTTCTCCAAACTGCGACCATCACCTCTTTTTCCCTCCCTTTCTCCTCATTGGAATCTACCAGCTTGCATCAGTTAAAACCACCATCAAAGATGCAGAAAATGACCCAGCATCACAGCTTCTCTTTCTTCTTAAATGGTCTCGCTTACAGCCTCCCTTTAATGATGATGCAGCCACCACCAATGAGCTCCACTTATGGAGATCATAGTTACCGAAAACTCTCATTCCCCCCAGGTACCACAATCTGGTACTCGAGTACAAAAACGTGGTATTTTTGAGTTCCGAATCTCTTTGGTACTCGATCCATATCTCTAAAAACAGAGTACCAATTTTTTTGAAAAAAAAAACCTTTCCTGATGTAGTGGAAGGGCGGATAATAATAATCGAATATTACTGAATCGCACACAACTACCAATAATCGATCTGCTATAGCGATTTAGGCTATAGGCATCAAAATTTCAAGAAATTTTAGAAAAAAAAAAAAAGAGAATTCAAATTATCATAAAACTGTCATCCAACAATAATAAGGAAAGTTTAAATAGTATATTCTTAAAACAACCCTAAACAAAAATAGGAAAATAAAACTCTAAAAATAAAAAATCACAAAATTGTCCGTTTAAGGGCCTAAATGATAGAATTTGGCCGAAAAGAGATGGATTGCACAAGCAAAGCTTATGATTTCGAATCGTTGGCTCGTTTCCACATGAAATAGGCTTTTGAATCAGCCAAATCCGATACTTGAAACTTGCCCAAAATTACAAAATTGTCACTACTGTAATTTATCAAATTTTTGCATAAATTGGAGGGCTTATTCCTCTATGCTATTGCCTGCATCATTTCCCACTGCTAACTAATAACAATTCCTCAAATATCAAAAAGCACAAAAACCATCAAATGCAAGACAGAACAAGATATTAAGAAGAATAAATTAAAGAAATTAAGTTAGCTCTAAGTGACTTGATAAAATTACTAAGTTATGAACTTTTTATAGTTTTCCAACTATGTTTTCTATTGCTAATATGCATCAACAACATTAAAGTTTAATAATAAATTATAAACTATGTTCCATTATTACATATATAGGTCTAATTTTTTTTTTAACTTTTGTTGTAATTATATTAAAAAAAAACTCATTATTATTTATTAAACGATAAAAAAATATACGTTTGACGTACCACGTATCAAAAAAGTGAACTGGCTAAGGCTACTCCCGGAACATTATATATATTGACACTGAAGTTTTAAGTACCAGTACCGGTACAACGAACCGAAACGTACTGCGTACCAGATAACTATGATGGAGATTGTGAGATAAACAGCTGCATTATAGTTCATGCGTCTGATTTTGGGGTCTGCTTTAACTCGAGCAACATTGGCACCTTATACAGTACTGGAAACAACAATTTATCAGGCTGTTACTAATGCTTATATCAAAGAGCTACCTCAAGTGCCTCGAGTGGCACCTGTATCACCTTTTGGGGTCTGCTTTAACTCGAGCAACATTGGTAGCCCTAGAGTTGGGCCAGCAGTGCCTCCAATTAATCTTGTCTTGGAAAGTAGTACGGTGTTCTGGAGAATTTTTGGTGCAAATTCAACGGTGCAAGTTAAAAGTGTTGTGCTGTGTCTTGGATTTGTGGATGGAGGCGCAAATCCAAGGACATCAATCGTCATTGGAGGGTATCAATTAGAGCAAAATCTTCTGCAGTTTGATCTTGCCACATCAAAACTTGGGTCCAGTTCTTTACTCTTGTTTAGAAAAACCACATGTGCCAACTTCAACTTCACCACTAAAGCTTGAGGGATGATTTTTAATGTATTTCACCTGCATTAAAGATCTGTAATATTATATTTAAACTGTGTATTAGTGGAAGAACGAAACCCTTAATTTGGTGCTGGACTTACCAATCAATGCATCAATCAGGCACATGCTTTCTTTGTATATGTTTCTTTTAATCTTTGATGGCGATCAAAAGTAGACATTATTGATACCCACCTCGGCAAAAAAGTGTTCACATCATTTATCCAGCTTATTGTCTTCTTGCAATCCTTGAAGGTGTTCTCAACCTTCCAACGCCTTTGTTATGTGATCCCCTTGATTGTTACCCAGAGGATGATGCTCTTGCTGTGAAAGTTATTAGATCCATTGGAAATTACCAGAAAGAAATTGTTCCATTGGAAATAGTTTGTATTCAAATTTCTAAGAATTTGTCACATATTCAGCTGTTATATTGTTAGAAAGGTTATTTCTTTGTTTTTCACCAACTGATATCCAGCTCAACTGATTAAACAAGACACATGATTTTAATCCCAAAATAAAATTTCTTATTACAGATTCAATAAGAAATTCACATAACTGATGCACAAAAAATACAAACCAACACACTTTTTAAGAGCTTATATTCAAATTTACCATGCATACAAGCTCATCTTTATGATCATAAATTCAAGAAAATGAACTACAGAGCTGCAGGAAAAAAAAAACACATGAAGATAAAAAAAAAAATGAAAACCACGCAAAAAAAAAAAAAAAAAAAGGAACAGCAGCAGGTTCTGGTAAAAGAATGGATCCTTCAACATCGAAATAAAACAACTTCATCAGTTTAGTTTATATCTTTTTCATTTCTAAACCAAAGCTAATTCTGAAACAAAGATCTGCATTAAGTGCGCTTCGGGTATACTTCAAGGGAAAAAATTGTACCTTATCCCGTAAAACAGAAAAGTCCGTGAACATAAGTGGCGGAACTACTGAACCCACCATTATTATAGACGTAAAACACAGGATATGCAGAAAAAACACATAACACGAATATCGTACAATGGATGCACCACCACCACTATTACAGACAATGCAAAAGATAACACACACAACACATAGATACGATCGATAGAGCTCCCAGGGTAAGGGGTGCAATATGCACCAACACAGAGCTCAACATGGTGTGGCGCCGATGACACTACCCTCATGATCTCCGCTAGTTGATGCTGTGACCTCCTCTCCCCAAGAGAATGTCACCGTGACGCTGTTCCCAGCCTCTCCATTAATGTTGGCGGAGGATGTACCAGACAATTTAGCTGGAAACTCCACGTTGCCAATGGCAGTTTTATCATACAAACTTGCCGTTATTTTGAGAGATGATCCCAACGGCACAGCAACTACGGATTTTAACAAGGGAATGTTCTGCCCCCGTTTTACATCAACGTAGTCGTCTTTTGGTCTGTTGAAAAGCAAACTTGTGGTATTAGGATAATTCCAATCCTTATAATTAGCAACAACTTGTCCATAAACCTGCACGGTGCTTCCCCCTCCTCCTTGAAGATTAATGGTCACCGTGGCAGCCACAGAATTTCTCAACACAGCATAATTAACCGTCAGCGTGCCATTAAGTTGTTCAGATAATGGTTGGTCGTATTTGTTGCCAACGATGAACGCATTCCATGACATGTTATCATTGATCACTTCAACATCGGAAGATCCTGTGCCCTTATTTTTGAGAAGGAAGTTGATGATAACGCTCCTCTGTGCCCAAATGCTCTGTTGTGGTCCAGTGAGCGTAACATTTTGGCCTGATTTGATGGATCCAGAGTTGTCTCTTATGCGGTTGTAGATGTATTGTGTAAGCCCATCGTTGACTGTGATTGTGCCATAAAGTTCGCCTCTATTTTTATCAGCAATTTTGTTTATCGTGACTGAGAATATCTCTACAAGTGGTAGTCCTGCAAAGCAGTACTGCTCATCATCATTGTCATCAAGAGTCGTGCCGGGCTTATAGCAATAATGCAAACTCAAGCCGAGGATTTTCGCAGCTTCGTAAACAGTCTTAACTTCCCTGCCATCTGGTGGAAGTCTTACATTGCTTTTTCGAACTATTTTAGATTTCGTCGGATCGGCATCACATCTACACACATCTTCGCAGAAGTTGCCCCAGCTGCGAACTAAATCCATCATCCAACCTTCGATTGTGGCAGGAGTTGAAATAGCTTTAACCATATGATCCAATATATTATTTAATCTACTTGTCTCGCATATCATCATAATCACAATGATCAGCCAGCGTGCCCTGCTCTGACGGTCTGCTGTGGTAGCGAGGTCGTCTACAGCAGATTTAAGGGCTTCCAGGTCCAATTTCTGTACCCTCCACCTTGCGACCAGCTTTTTCCAAGTCAATGTAGCCACCTTCAAAGCCCAGGAAGACGGAATTTGTAATTAGATGAGGAACGCCAGTTTTTTCAATACCGAACTCCAACCACTGTTGATTTTCCATCTGGTAACCAATCAAGTAGAGGTTGTCCTTTCGCAATCTGAATGTCACCTGGTGATTGTTAGTCAGTAATATGAAATCAAAGAATTGAATTCTTTCGTCGTTTCGAGGAACAAGGTGAGGAACACCAAATGACTCTCTTGAAGTACCCAACAGCTGCCGCAGCCGCAGAATGAAATTCTTATACTTCGACATCCCCGTTTCAACGTTGAACTTCTCCGCCATTGATTTTTTTTTGTCCAACAGTAACTGTTATATATATATGTATCACTTGAAAACCTTCTTCAAAACGCGTTTCCTGGGTTAAAAAAAAAAAAAAAAAAGAAACACAGATGAAGAAACCATTATTCAAGAAATTCACCAAGTCAATTCGTAGAAATTAGAAACAAATTCAACTCCAAATCCAAAAAGTAATTCAAAATAAATTAAGAACAATTAGAATCCAAATCTAAAAATAATTAGAAAAACTTACTAATCAAGAGTCTCTAAATAAACATCAAAACAGAAAACTTAAACACACCTTCTCAACATTGAACTCTACAATCTTGAGCTTTTTCTAGGTCTTTATATAGCAAATTGAACTTCCTGTAACTCATACGGATAGCTTTTGTCTTAATCGAATCAGAAGAAAAATGCGTTATCTCTACCAACCGACAATGAAAGAAAAAATTCAATTGTTATATCATGAACCCAGTGCAATATGGATCAGCCGTCCAGAATTAAAACGTTTTTTTTTTTTTTTTAACGTTTTTTAGTTTTATTATTATTATTATTATTATTTTCATCTCAGGCAGGAAGATAATCATTGACACTGATAGTGGCTGGGCTGCCCATGGTGGTGGTGCCTTCCCTGGAAAAGATCCCACTAAGGTGGATCACAGTGGTGCTTTTATAGTCAAGCAGGCTGCAAAGAGTGTGGTGGCTTCAGGGCATGCACGGCAATGAATTGTTCAAGTTTCTTATGCTATCGGCATGCCAGAACCATTATATGTGTCTGTGGACACCTATAAGACAGGGAAGGTCCCAAGACAAATATATATTGGCTTTAGTTATGGACAACTTTGATTTCAGGCCAGGGACGATTGCCAAATAAATTTTTTTATTCATGATTTTAGTGAAATAAAAATTTTATTCATTAAAAAATTATTTTATTTTTTAATTATAATAAATAAACTCTTATTTGTATTTTTATTTTAGTTAAAGAATGTAGATTCTTTCCTTAAATAATATAGATTCATAAAATAAAACATGTAATTTTATTATTTAAATAATACATATTAATTGACATTCACCTACAACTTTATTAATTTTTACTTACATATTCATTGATCTCACCTATAAGTTCATTAATCTTTAAACTTATAGGTTTATTAATTTTTATCTGTAGATTTATTGATTTTTACCTATAAATTAATTAATATTTTCCTTTTAATCTCATTTTTGTTTTAATTTCATTTTATGGCTACTATTAAAAATTATCTTAAATTCAATTTCTTTTTTCAAAAACCTCATTTTTTCTATTTATCATTCTTTTATATTAAAATTTATTTTCTTTTTTTATTCTATTTATTTTTTAAAAAAATAATAGAAATAAAAAAAATTTATTTATTAAAAAAAATTTTATTTTTATTTTATTTTATTAATTACAACGGTTAAATTTAATTTTTTATTCATAATTTTAGTCAAAATAAAATTTTATTCATTTAAAAATTATTTAAGTTTTTATTTTTTATTGTAATAAATAGAGTTTTACTTTGTATTTCTTTATTTTTTGTCCTAATTATTTTTTTAAAGATTAATAGAAATGAAAAAAATATTTTTTATTTATCAACAAATTATTTTTTCTTTTTATTTTATTAATTATAATGGTTGAATTTAATTTTTTATTCATAATTTTAATCAAATAAAATTTTTATTCATTAAAAAATTATATTGATTCATTATTTAAATAATGTAGATTCATAAAATAAAATATGTAGGTTTATTATTTAAATAATGCAAGCTCATTGCCTTTGAACTTATAAGTTTATTAATTTTTACCTACAGTTTCATTGATCTTTATACGTAAATTCATTAACCTTCTCGTGCAAATTCATTGATTTCCACCTCCAGATTCATTGCTCATGAGGACCAGAACTTGACTCTAACACCTTGGACCATTCACCATTATGACCTTGTAGAGAATATATATATATATATATAACAGTCCAACAAGCTTGGCTTTGGAAATAAATTAAGAACAATTAGAATCCAAATCTAAAAATAATTAGAAAAACTTATTGATTAAGTGTCTGTAAATAAACATCAAAACAAAAAACTTAAACACACCTTCTCAACACTGAACTTCTTGTAACTCATGCGGATGGTTTTGTCTTAATCGATACATACTAGTAGCTATTAGGAACTGAAGAAAAAAGCGTTATCTCTACCAACTGACATTGAAAGAAAAGCGTTCATCTTCAGACAGTGCCGATAAGAGAGAGAAAAAAAATCCTTCTGTTGTTATGGTTGTAAGCGCAAATTATATCATGGATCTTGTCGATATTGCAATATGGACATATCCACCACACATGTGAAACAACTTTCTTTTTTTTTTAACGCTTTTGATTTTCTTTGTCAAGCAGTGTTACTTGCAGTGTTTTTTACTATACACTCATGCAATTGTTTTGCAGAAGGGGAGCTTTAGAGGAAGATGACTGGAAATTGCAGTGTTTTCTGTCTTCAACCTTTTGTTCTTCTTGGCTTTTTCCCCAAATCACAATCACATCATAAAACCCAAAGGCAATAGTCACAGCTCCCATTACACTACAAAAATTAACAGTGTTTTTACTATACACTCGTGAAATTATTTTGCAGAAGTGGAGCTTTTAAGAAAGATGAATAGAAATTGCAGTGTTTTTTGTCCTCAATCTTTTGTTCTTCTTGGCTTTTTCCCCAAATCACAATCACATTATAAAACCCAAAGGCAATAATAACAGCTCCCATTACACTACAAAAATTAAAAACAATGCAAAACAAATGAGGCAGGAAACTTAAACCAAAAAAATAGTTGTAGAGTTAATGATCACTAGTTCAATATATATATATATATTATATGACTATGACCATGTACATTAAATGCCAATGTAATTGATTCAAAAAGCTGGTTGAGAGAATGGAAAGTACTTGGATTTATGTGTGTTAGTTATAACTTGAGATTCATTAGTTTGTGCATATAAGATCATTAGTTGTAAAATAGAGGTTTATTTGCTATTAATTGGAAGTTCATTATAATTTTAATATATTATTTGTCAAATTTATTTGTTTAGTATTTTTTATCTAATGAATGTATATGTTTTATCTTATAAATCTACATTATTTAAGTAATAAATTTATAATATTTAATTAAAATAAAAGTACAAGTAAAATTCTATTTATTATAATTAAAAAAAATTAAATAATTTTGTAATGAATAAAAATTTTATTTTTACTAAAAATATGAATAAAAAATTAAATTCAACTAATGTAATTAATAAAATAAAAATTGTTTATTAAATAAAAAAAACTTTTAAATTTTTTAATGAGATTAAAAGAAAAATATTAACAAACCTGTAGGTAAAAATAAATAAAATATGCAGATTTATTAATTAAAAAATACATATTTATTATAAATAAACTATAAATTTATTAGTATTTGTTTAAAGGTTTATTACTTATATAATGCAAGTTTACCGTCCACTGTCATGATTTAACTTCTCGTGAACACAAAGACAAGCTCCAATGCATCAAGAAGGTACGTAGGTGGATGTTGCATTTCATATATACATATACATAGACATACATATAACTGTGTGTACATGTTCTTTTTTTATTATATAACAAAAATTTTGTATTGAAGACAATATATAAAGAGGTAAGCTTTATGTTGAATCCTCGGGTGTTTACTGAACGTGGCTATCCCTTTATCGTGATGTTTATTGATTTACAAGGTATTTATCCATCATAAATCCTATAAACATTGTTCAAAAAAAAAAAAAAAACCTTTCAATAAAAAAAAAAAGTTCTCTTATGTTGTATGATTCTGGAAAAACTACTGCTTGTGCTCAATACGCATGCTATCGTATTGAAATACGTTGTGATTATAAAGTTGTTGTAGTGTTCACTGATTCAATGCAGGGAAGTACTTGGGATCACCTTATTTCTTACTCCCATGAAGCTAATATTCCCATTCATGGAATGTGAGTATGAGTATATATATATATATATATAAAGAATAACAAATTTTAAAACCTGGTAGGCAAAGATACAAGTAAAACTAAAACTAAGATTAACGCAGACACTACAAAACCAAAGAAAAAGTGAAAAAGATGTTAAAAAATAAAAAAAATAAATAAAAATAAAAAGGTCTTTTTTTTATAAATACCTCAAAACATAACTAAAACAAAAATCTCTCAAACTTTCATTAATTACACATGTGTCATCTTTTATAACTTTATTTACGTGATTGCATCCTACATTTTATCTCAACAACGTAGTTCTCTTCTCCTCCTCCTCTTCGCCGTCTTCCTATTTGACTTGTCCATTTTATTAGCAGCCCCTAGAAATCCATGTAATACAAAACATGGAGCAACCTCGACCAAAATAAATCAAAGCTTAAAGGGGTAAAAAAAAGACATATTTCACTTTCAGAATTTCCTCTATTCCACTAATTTTTTCCACTCGTCTTCATTTTTTTTCTCCTATACAATATACTTAATTATATTCATCAATCCCCCTAAATTTCAGCCATTAGAGAAATTCGAAACTGATCAAATTTTCAACCAATCAGATATTCACACAAACACATAAAAAGAAAAAATTAAGGAAAAAATAGAAAATAAAAATAAAAAATAAAAAAAAGAAGTGAAGGAGAAAAAATAAAAAGAAAGAGAAAATAAAAATAAAAAAAATAAAAGAAAAAAATAAGAGAAGGAGAACAAATTTTAAAATGAAAAAGAAGAAAAGATAATAAAAAAGGATAAAATAAAAATTTATAAAAAAAGAAAAATAAAAATAAAAAGAAAAGAGTGAAAACCGTCAAGAAATTGATGAAAAAAAATAAACGAAAAACATGAAGAAAATAAAAAGAAAAATATGAATGCAATTTTAAAAATATGTAAGGCATTCTTATAATTACTATATACTGATTTTATAATTAATGAAACCTTGGAGTATTTTGTGGAAAACATTTTAAAAATGACATTTTTTTTGTAAATTTTTCAAAAAAAAAAAAGTGTATTTTTCTGTTTAATTTACACGAATAATGAATTTCTAATCCATATTACAACATAGGGTTCACATTATAGTAATGGGGTTGTAAGTCCCTCTGTCTTTAATTACCATTTTAACAACTTGACTAGGTTTCAGTCCATTAAATATATTTGAGTTTGGGCTTTTATTTGTTTTAGTGTTTGTATTCTCAAGAGAAATTTACAAGAATGTACTTTTTAAATGTTTTCAATAAAAATATTTCAAAGTTTTATTAATTATAAAACTATCCCACGTTAATTACAAGTTTATCCTTTATATTTTCACAATTGCATTCATATTTTTCTTTGGGGTTTAGTTTTTGTTTCTCTGCGCTTTTCTTTTGTTTTTTTATTAATTTTTTGATAGTTTTCATTCTTATATTTTTTTTAAATTTTTTCTTTCTCTTTTTTTTCTTTTTTATAAATTTTTATTTTATACTTTTTTTCTTATTTTTCTCTTATTTGTATTTGTATTTTTTCCTTCTTTTCTTTTTTTCTTTTTCTTTTTCTTTTCTCTTTATTTTTCTATTTCTCTCCTTTTTTCTTTTTTTTTTTTAAATTTTATTTTTCCTCTTTTTTTTTAAGTGGAAAATTAGTCAACCTTTTTTTTTTTTTGAGATTTTTTTATAAATTACTCAAGTGATATATAAGAATACACTAATTGTAAATGTGATAGCCAAAACATAAGCAACACGCATGAAACAGATTTATATACATAATTGATTGCTCAAGTTCTTAATACGTCAAAGATGTAACATTCATTATGCTTGAACCAACTTGACTATATCTAAAAAGTAATAATAAAACTTTGGGTAAAGAAAATAAAACCATAACTTCAATTTAGAATGATTCTAAAATAGAATAAATTTTATCAATATAGTTCAAGCACCAAAAATATAACTTTAACATTTCTAAGTTTTTAATTAGTCTAATGTGTTCATAAAATACAAAATAATACCTCATAACTTCAGATAAAGAAGCAATCCCAAATCATAAATTCATGTAAAAGAAGTAACTTATCAAATATTAAAATTAATAGAGTTATGAGCTATGTGGATATTTAATCATTACCACTTAAAAACCGTTCATTTTTTTTTTCTTGAGAAAATAAAGTTTCAGCAATTAGAATTAAACATCATCGATTTAGTTTGAAGGAAAATTCCTCCATTGAAATTTAGCTCCATATGGTTTTTTTAACTTTTGAATAAAAATAAAAATTAATTAATAGTTATAGTGATTTTTTTTAAATCAATTTAGGTAGCTAACATATGAAGTTTATTGTTTTGGTGCAATGATATTGTATCATAAACATAAAATATATGGAAACATAAAATATGCTATAATAATTAGAAACGTAAAATATACTGTAGTGAAGATATTGTATCAAAAATGTAAAATATACAAAAAATAAACTAAATGTATACAAAAAGTAAAGCATAAGTATATAGAAAAGATTTTAAATTTCATGTCTTTGGAATTTATATTCTAGTAATGATGAACAAAACTGCTAACATAGCAAACATGAGATTATTGATAATAAAACTGTTGACCATTTGCATGATCAAACTCCTAATTTTGGAATTTGACAAACAATTTAGATTCTAATAATTTCATTTAAGTGCATAGGGAGTTGATTTATCATCAAGATTAATTGTTTAATGATTTGAGACAATGAAATACTCCTTGAAAGAATATTAATATGCATTTTGATGAAGTATAACAACTTATGCAAGTCCCTAATTTTTGAGGAGCAATTATAGACAAAAAATATACCAAATTGGACTTATAGTGATCCCCTCACAAGTGCCTCATGAGCCAAGCCTTTACAGTGCTTGTTCGAGTAATTTTTGCCAAAAGAGGTAGTGCTCCTCACAAGCTACTCTCATAATCGTGAGGAGCAGGCTTCAGCTCATGAGGGCAGTAAAGACAGGTTATAACGACTATTTTAAATGCAACGGCTAGCAAATTTGCTGCTCATGAGCCAAGGTTTGCTCCTCATATTCATGAGCAGTGTTTTGATAGAAATAAGTCCAAGATGATTTAAAAATCAACAGGAGACATTAGAGACATAATCAATGCATCCAACAACTATAATCTAAGTTGTTTATCTATATCAACAACTCATAAAGTTCAATTAAAAGTTTAAGAAACTTGATTATTGAATATACTCTCTTAAGCATTCAATTAAACTCTCAAAACTCTCTTCAATTCATTTTATTTTTGTATAACTCTTGTGAGAGTTGGTGAGTATTAGAATAGATATCCTTATTTATCTATTTTTTAGGATTAGGAAAATAGAAAGTGAGATTCTATTCTAGTGGGATTGGTTTAAGTGTTTCCCATTAAAACACTTGAGATTTGGTTTTTGAGTGAGCTTTATAAAACTCAAGTTATAAGGTTAAAAGAGTGAGCCTCAAACTCTTATATAATCTCAAATCTTGTGAATAAGCTTGTGGGATTTGAAAATCCTAACTTGGGGATAAGTTAGGTAGAGACGTAGGATTATTAAGAATCCAAACTCCTTAAATTCTTGTATTCATCATTCTTCCTTCTCAACTTTCTTTCAATTCTTACAAAGAATTCTTTTTATTTTCATTTATTGTTCAATTTCTTTATTCACCCCCTAAGGCATTTTCATTTGGTATCAGAGCTTGAATTCTAAGACCTTCATTGGTAGAATACAAGATCATAGGGAGTAAATCATAAAATATTTCTTCACTTAGATCATTCTTTGATGGTAGTGACTATTCTTATTAGAAGTTCAAAATGGAGCTATACCTTGATTATGATTCCATTGAATTTTTGGATATTGTTCTAAAAGGTTGAGAACTACCTACAACTACCATTGATGGTGTGGTAACTACTCTTGTAAAAAGCCAATAGAATAATGAACAAAATGAGGAAAATCATAAAAATAAAAAGGCTATGATCACTCTAGTCTATTCCATGATGAGAGAAGAAAGAGGCAAACTTCAACATTACATGTCACCCAAGGAAATATGGGAGACCTTGAAAAATCATTATAAAGGCAACATGTAATGCAATTTAAATTTTACTAAAATTTCCTTTTGCATTTTGACAAAGGAGGAGAAACAATTAAGTTTGCTTGTGTATTTAGTTAATTTCTTTTTAGGGAAAGAATTACTTTTTTTAATATGCGTTTGTGTTAGTAATATAACTATTTGAAATAGGGGGAGAACATTATTTTACAAAATTTTATTTTTGCATACATTGTAACATTGTAAGTGTGACTAATTTGTCGTCTGTGATAAAAAGGCCTTGTTTTACTTATTTTGTTTATGTATGATAGATTTTATAAAGATTTGGTATATCTTTATTTTCATTGCTTTGGTTCTTGGTCCTTTAATTCCTTTGGGATTTCTTCATTCCTTTAGATTTATTTTCCTTTATATCTCTTTCTTTTCTTTTTATCTTTAACAAATGGGGAGAAGAAGCTATGTGATCATTACTATATGCTCATTTGTGTTTGTGATATGTTAAGTGCTACATGATCATATATATTAGCTAGCTAAGTTCTATATGATAATGTGATAGTGAGCACTATATGTACCATTTTTGTGATGCATTGCATATATATTTAAAATTATTTCCTTCATATTACCTAACTAGCATTGCGTATATGTTTGAAATTATTTCCTTCGTATTGCCTAACATTTAGTTAAATGATCATGTTACCATATTTTTATCTTTTTAACACATTTGTCATGTTAGACCATGTTTCTTTTTATCCCTCATATTAAATTTTACGTTGTTTTTATTTTTAATGAAAAGGGAATAAAATGTTAAATTTATCTTTCTTATCATTTCTATAAATGGGGAGAAATAAAGAAATATATATATATATAAAGGAGAAATTTTCTAAACCATTTTCAATTGGTATTTAAAAAAAAAAATCTCCTTTATGATTATTTGATATTTTTAAAACATGTTATGTCATCCTTATATAAGCTATAATAATCCTTTTTTTAATGCTCTGATACATTATGCATTTTATTGAATTTATGCATATATTAAGGGGGAGGAAAATATTTTCACATATTGCATTTATTTAATTCAAAAAGGGAAGCTACTTTGTATAATACACACTTATTCATGTCGTTTATTTTGACACACACACACTTTATTTATTATCTTATCAAATTGATTATCAAAGCCAAAAAGGGAGAGATTATTGACCATTTGCATGATCAAACTCTTAATTTTGGAATTTGACAAATAATTTAGATTATAATAATTTCATTTAAGTGTGTATGGAGTTGATCTATCATCAAAATTAATTGTTTAATGATTGGAGATAATGAAATACTCCTTAAAAGAGTATTAATGTGCATTTCAATTAAGTATATCAACTTATGCAAGTCCCCAATCTTTGAGGAGCAATTATATACCAAAAATATACGAAATTGTACTTACAGTGATCCCCTCACGAGCCAAACCTCTACAGAGCCTATCTAAGTAATTTTTGCCAAAAGAGGTAGTGCTCCTCACGAGCTGCCGTCATGATCATAAGGAGTGTGAGGAGCAAGCTTTAGCTGTAAGGGCAATAAAAACAGGCTATAATGGCTATTTTAAATGCAACGGCTAGCAAACTTGCTCCTCACGAGCTAAGGTTTGCTCCTTATGATCGTGAGTAGCATTTTGACAAAAATAAGTCCAAGATGATTCAAAAATCAATAAGAGATATTGGAGACATAATCAATGCATCCAACAGCCATAATCTAATTTGTTTATCTATATAAACAACTCCTAAAGTTCAATTGAAAGTTTAGGAAACTTTATTATTGAATATACTCTCTTAAGCATTCAATTAAATTCTCAAAACTCTCTTCAATTCATTTTATTTTTGTATAAATCTTGTGAGAGTTAGTGAGTGTTAGAATAGATATTCTTATTCTTTTATTTTCTAGGATTAAGAAAATGAGAAATGAGATTCTATTATAGTGGAATTGGTTTAAGTGTTTACCATTGAAACACTTGGAATTTGGTTTTTGAGTGAATCTTGTAAAACTCAAGTTATAAGGTTAAAAGAGTGAGCCTCAAACTCTTGTGTAATTTCATATCTTACAAATAAGATTATGAGATTTGAAAACCATAACTTAGGAATAAGTTAGGTGGAGACGTAGGATTATTAAGAATCCAAACTCTTTAAATTCTTGAGTTCATCATTTTTCCTTCTCAACTTTCTTTCAATTCTTACAAAGAATTCTTTTAATTTCCATTTATTGTTCAATTTCCTTATTCATCCTACCCCCCTAAGGCATTTCAAAAACAATTAATAACAATGATGATATTTTATTCAATCAAAAGATAAGGAAAAATGTAATGAGAATATTGCTAAAAGATTGTTTCATATGTGGAAAATAAACTAAAAACAAAAAATAAATAAAAAAATATTTCAGGTTTCATGCTCTTAGAATTTGTATTCCAATCACTTTACAAATTTTAAAAATGAAATTGTCACTCCATTTTCTATTGTATCAAATAGCTTGAAATATATATATATACTCTCCATCTATTTTATATTTCTAATACAATAATTTTATATATATTTTTGTCAATTTAGAATTCTTTTTGTATAATAATAATAATAATAATAATAATAATAATAATAATAATAATAATAATAATAATAATAATAATAATAATAATAAAAATAATAATAATAATAATAAAAACAACAACATATATTTATATTTATAATGAAAGTGTGTGATAGATAATCTAAATAACAACACTGCATATAATTATAAGAATACTATTTTTGATAATTTTCAACGCATTACTAAACTGTAACCACTTCTTTAGTAGTGCATTAACATAAATTATTGTTTCCTAAATTAACTTAATCATTTCAATAATATTTTACATAAAGACATCATTATGTACAACTTGAAGAATAAAATTCAGAGGAAAAGAGAGAAAATTGAAGGGAAATATTTTTCCATTATATTCAAAGAAGAGTTACACCCCTTATATATATACGTAGGAAACTTAATCACAACCTAATTAGGAATAGAACAAAGACTTTATTCATAATTGTATATAAATATTTACTTCCTAATATATACAATAAAAATATTTACTTCCTCAACACTATCCCTCAAGTTGGTGAATGTATGTCAATCATTCCTAACTTGCCAAGTGAGTTATAGAATATTTTTTCGGATACAGTCTTTGTAAGGATGTCAGCTAGTTGAGTCTGAGAAGAAACAAATGGAAGATCAATTATTTCTTGGTTTAGATGATCTTTTATGAAATGTCTGTCAATCTCCACATGCTTAGTCCGATCATTTTGAACCAAATTGCTTGCAATTGCTATAGCTGCTTTGTTATCACAATGTAATAATATAGGCTTCAGATGTTTTAGTCCTAGATCCTAAATAATTTGCCTTACCTAGAGCAACTCACATACTCTATGAGCCATTCCTTTAAACTTAGCTTCAGCACTTGACCTTGCTATAACTTTCTATTTTTTGCTTCTCTAAGTGACTAAATTCTTTCCAAAAAATGTAAAGTACCCGGATGTTGATTTTTTATCAGTCCGATCTCTGGCCCAATCAGCATCAATATAGCTAGTAATTTTATAATCTTTATTCCACCCAAAGAATAACCCTTTGCCTGGAGAAGACTTTAGATATCTTAATACTCAGTGTACTGCATCCATATGTTCTTTACTCAAAGAATGCATGAACTAACTTACAACACTTACTGTATAAGTAATGTTTGGCCGAGTATAAGATAGGTAAATCAACCTTCCCACTAACCTTTACTACTGATCTTTATTAGTTGGAACTTGATCTCCTAGGACTAAAAGTCCATGGTTGACTTCAATTATAGTCTCGGCTGGCTTACAATCAAGTATGCATATCTCTATCAGTAGGTCTATTACAAAGTGTCGTTGGCAGAGGGAAATTCCTTGTGCTGATCTTGCAACTTCAATTCTTAAAAAATACTTCAAGTTACCCAAATCCTTAACTTCAAACTCAGATGTTAACTGTCTTTATAAGATTGTTGTCTCACTCAGATCATTCCTAGTTACCACCATATCATCAACATATACAATCAGCGTAGTGACTTTACCTAACTTCTATTTGATGAATAATATGTGATCAGCATCAATTTGCTTATATCTGAGCTTTCTTATGAAAGTTGAGAGTCATCTAAACCATGCTCAAGGCAATTGCTTGAGTCCATACAATGCCCTCTTTAGTTTGCATACTCGATCATTACATCTCATTCTAGGTGGTGGATCCATATACACTTCTTCATCTATAGTTTCATTTAAAAATATATTCTTTATAACAAATTGTCATAGCGGCCAGTCCAGGTTGGTAGCTAAGGAAATCAAAACTCGGATGGTGTTCATTTTTGCTACTAGGGCAAATGTATTTTCATAGTTAATTTCGTACTTCTGAGGATATCCCTTTGCTACCAATCGAGCTTTATATCGATTTATGCTTCCATCTGAATTGAGTTTGACAGTGAATATCCACCTACACCCCCACCATTTTCTTTCCTTTAAGAATAGGAACAAGATCCCATGTATGGTTCTTCTGCAATGCCTTTATTTCATCATTTATGGCTTTCTTCCAATCTGGATCATCTAATGCCTCCTTCACATTACTCGAAATAGATATAGTAAATAATTGATTTACAGTAAATGCATGTGAGTTAGACAAACAATTAGTTGATATGAAGTTGTTGATAGGGTATTTAGCTTTGGTATGAAGGTCCGGACCATATTATTTTTTTGAAACCCCTCTATTGATTCTAAAAGGATAACAAGGCTCAATACTTGGAGTCACTAAGGGAGACGAGTTTACCTTATTATGTACATCCACATATGGATTTTCTTCAGCTTCTATTGTGGGTTGGGAAGATGTACTATCTTGATTAGCTGAATTTTCTTCAATTATCTATCCAGGTGAGATGCTAGGACTTGAAACATTAGATGTCTATGAGATGCTCGAAACACTTAGGAGACTCAGATTCAGAATATGGGGACTTGAACTCGGAACACTTGGAATGCTATCTTTAACATTTGGACCACTTGAAATGATATCTTCAAATTCAAAGACGTTCAAATTTTTCTCCCCCTGAAGAGGGCACTCAAAGTGAGAGAAGAAAGGAGCATTTTTATGGACCCAAATATCTCGAGTGACATACATCTTCTTTGTATTCAGATCATAACACTGATATCCCTTTTGTAGATTTGCATAGCCAACAAATATACACCAGATAGCTCAAGGATCTAATTTGCTGAGTGTCTGATGAACATATGCTGAGCATCTAAAGACTCGGGGCTCAAGATTATTATAGGGTGGAGATATGTCCAGTTCCTGAAGTTTCTAAAGAGGTGTTTTAAAATTGAGTACTCTTGATGGTGTTCAGTTTATGAGTTACACAGCGGATTGAACAACCTCTCCTCAGTATTCTTGAGGAACATTCATGTCAAATAATGATGCTTGGACAACTTCTAATAACTACTGGTTCTTCTGTTCAGCTATACCATTTTGTTGAGGAGTGCCAACACAGGATGTTTGGTGACAAATGCCCTTCTTACGGTAGAAATCATTTAGAATTAAGTTAACATACTCCCCACCATTGTCAGACTGCAAGACTCAAATTTTACTCTGGTATTGCATAGCCACCATTTTGTACAGGTCCCGGAACTTGGAGCACACATCTCCCTTATTTGAAAGTAGTGATACCCAGGTCATCTGGGTACATTCATCAATAAATATTATAAAATATCGAGCACCAGATAGAGTAGGAATTTGAGTTGGTCCCTATACATAAAAATGAATGGTCATAAATGAAATTGAATTTTTATTATAACTCGGCACATAAGAGATTCGATGGCCTTTTGCCAATTCACAAATATCACACTTGAATTTTGAGTCTGTGGTATTCAAAAATAAGTCTGATTTTATTTGTCTAAGATAATGAAAAGAAAGATGACCAAGATGACGATGCCATAAGATTACTTAGTCTCTAGCCAAGCAACTTCCACCAACCCTATTAACTTAACTTGACTTCTGACTTGAATCACCATGCAACTCAAGATAGTACAACTTTCCATGTTTAACACCAGAGCCAATAATCTAGTGTGTTGCAATATCTTAAAATACATAATAATTAGGCCAAAATTTGATAGTGCAATTCAAGGTTTCAGTGATTTGGCCAACAAATAATAGATTACAAGAAACAGATGGAATAACAAGAACAATATCTAGATTAAGAGAGTCAGAGTTAGATACTAATCCTTCATGAGTGACTGGTGCTATGCCTTTATTAGCGGTCAGAATATTTTATTGGGTTGATGGGTGGATGGATGTAAGATGGTAAGTAGAGTTTGTCATATAATCAGTAGCACTTGTATCAATAATCCATGTATTATTTAGAGTAAGATTTATCATACCTGATATTGCATCAAGATCACCACTTGATTTAGTACCACTAGAGGTGGCAATTGCAGCCTTTTCAAGTTTCTTACAAGACTTTCTATTGAAATCCCACCATTCTGGATATCCCACAATTTCATAGCATCGTTCCTTGAAGTGTCCAACTTTGCCACAATGAGTACAAGTGTATGTGATGGACTTACTTGGTATTTTCCCTTTGAACTAGGGACGAGTTTGAGCTGCTACAAGTACAATATGGTCTGATAGTATCTTCGGCTCTTCCATCGTATAGCGTTGATTGTGATCCTTCCACACATATATGTAACTAGACTCAAGATCAAGAGGTGGATCCTTCCAAAGTATTTCACTCCGAGCATTATTAAATTCCAAATCAAGCCCAGCTAAGAAAATATGTGTTCAAAGCCGGGTAATATGTTTGTGGAGTGATACTACTCCATTAACATCCTCCCCTTGTGTACACGTTCGGGCATCAATTTCCTGAAATATTCCAACCAGTTCATTATAATATGTAGGTAATGGCTTACCATTATGACGTGTTGTGAATGATTTTCACTTTAATTCGAACAATTGAGTTTCATCATATCCATCATATAAGGTTTTTGAGACAACATCTCATATCTCCTTTATTTTTGGAAGATGAATGAATCTCTGCATCAATGTTGGACTCATGGAATTAATTAGCCAACTTTTGAGTCGATTATTATCAAGAGGCCAAGTCTTCAAAGCTTTATCTCCTGTTGGTGGCTTTGGCGTAATGCCATTAAGAAAGCCAGATTTATTTCTGGCTCCAATTCGCATCTCCATAAGTTGTGACCATAGACGATAGTTCGTATCATCAAGAATAATTTCTGTAGGAAAGGGGGAATTCTCTTAAAGGGTTTGAATAAAATTGGGTGTTCCATGGAAGACGATGGAAGTATTTTCGGTGGTCATGATTTTAAAGATTCAAAGGGATTTAAAGAATTAAAATTCAAAGAGAAAAAACACAATTTCAAGAATTCAAAAATTCAATTTCAATGGGTATGCTCTGATACCTTAAAAAATAAAATTCAGAGGAAAAGAGAGAAAATTCAAGGGAAATATTTTTCTATTATATTGAAAAAAGGGTTACACCCCTTATATACACACATAGGAATCTTAATCACAACCTGATTAGGAATAGAATAACATCCTAAATAGAATAAAGACTTTATTCCTAATTGTATACAAATATTTACTTCCTAATATTTACAATAAAAATATTTTCTTCCTCAACACAACTAAGAAGTTATATCTCTATTTTAAATATAAAATACTTTAAATGTAATGTCTTTGAAGTTTATATTCCAATAATGATAAACGAAACCGCTAACATAGTAGATATGAGGTTACCTATAATAAAACAATTAATAGTGATTGATAATATATTCAATCAAAAATAAAGAAAAATATAATGAGACTATTTCATATATGGAAAATCAACTAAAAGTAAATGAAAAATAAGTAAAAAATATTCCAAGTTTCATGCTTTCAGAATTTGTATTCCAATCACTTTACAAATTTTAAAAATGAAATTGTCACTTCATTTTCAATTGTATTGAATACCTTGAAATTTTGTATATATATGTTTGTCAATTTAGAATACTTTGCGTTTATTTTACATTTCTGATCATACAATAATTTTTATATATGTTTTTGTCAATTTAGAATACTTTATGCATAGCAGTAGTAGCAATATTATTATTATTATTATTATTATTATTATTATTATTATTATTATTATTATTATTATTATTATTATTATTATTATTATTATTATTATTATTATTATTATTATTATTATTACTATTATTATTAGTATTACTATTATTATTACTATTATTACTATTATTATTGCTATTATTATTATTAATAAAGTGATGCTTATAATAAATTTGAAATTTTAGTGCTTGTTATAATTATCTAAAATTTCTTGAGATTACACAATTTCAATGTTAAGGGTTAGAGCTTGTTCAACCCTGCTTTGATTGAAATGATTTTCATATGGATCATATAAGTTTGGTATTCTTGAAATTAAATCTCTGAATAAACAACAAATAAAATAAATTAATATTCTACTGCCTTTGTAGTCGTCTGGATTGCATTCCCCTTTCTTACAAAAGAATTCTTTGAATTTACTTTTTTTTTGTATGTTTTGTATCGTCCGTCATGCATTTATATATAATGCACATAGTTTCTTTGCAAGTTGAGATGCACAACATCCAATAGTTGACGAATGGAATTGTATACACTGAAACTAAGATTAAATAAAGATGAACAAAAATTGACAGAATGAAAATTTTTGAATAGGGTCATACATGTATTCCTTGAAACAACTCTACGTCCCCATCTTCCATCAACACATTTCTTCTTCTTCTTCTTCTTCTTCTTCTTCTTCTTCTTCTTCATTTATGCTCCTGGAATGGTTCTTACAAACATTGGTTCAATATCTCTTAGTCCTAATAACCATGGATTGAGATTTTATTTGTATTTTATTTCATCGAAATGAAATAATTACAACCAAGCAACAAAAACCCACATTTCAATTCACTACTATGAGTCAAAAACTTCAAGAATGATGCAAAATCCATTAAAAACAACCCCAAAAACACCTGCAAAACTCTTTTGTACAACTAAACAACAAAGCAAACAACAACCGATAAACAAAAACTACCTATAAACAACATATGGGTCTCTATTTATCTGCTAAAACACCAAAGCCTCTTTTTTATATGCAAAAAGAGAAATATATTTGAACAAATAAATAAGTGCTATTTTAGGAAAAATTATTAGAATTAGTAGGAAAATGATCATATGTTTTCTTAACCAAAATATGTGCTTATGCTGCATAAGATTATTAATCATCAAGCTATATTGATAGCAAACAAAAAGTGCTAAACCTCTTTAATATATAAGGAGTAAGGCTTTCATGGACCTGCTTAGAGTGAAGATCGGAACAAAGATGAACCCAGATAATAACTACATTAAAGCATAATTAAGGCTGAATGAACATTAAAAAAATTCTAATCAATTTAAATAACAAGGGATGGAAAATGCCCCAATGCATGCAAAAGTCATAAAGATAAATGGAGCTTTGTTAAGTAATATACTATCATCCACTTCAATTTTCCACAAAAATTAAAAAAACCCATATGATATTAATCACTCAAATAGGACATAAACATACACAGATGAGCAACCTTCCAAAAACTCACTTCAAAAAAAAAAAAACAAAGACTCCAAGAAAACCAAACCAATATTGCATAAAACAATGATCAAAAAATCAAAATTTCAAACAATCTAAACACCAAAAATAAAAAATTGAAAAAAAAAAAAGAAACTCACAGGGGTTTCTTTTTCTTTATTTTCTTCCATTGAAAACTAAACCAAAGATTGATACTTTCAAAAGTGAAAAAAAAAATACAGCAAAGAGAAAAGAAAAGAAAAGAAAAGATGGGTTTTTGTTTAATGAATTATTGGTTGGATTTTTGAAGAATGTTTGCAGCGTTTTTGGAGAAGAGAGTTTGAATGCATTTTTGAGCTGAGGGAGAAGGGCGTTTTGCCTAGGGTGCAATCACATAAAGAAATTTGTTAAGGGTGACACACATGTAATTAATGCAAGTTTGAGGTATTTTTGTTGTTTTGCTTATCTTTCAGGACATTTATAAAAAAAAAAAAAACTCCTATTTTTAATGTTTATTTATTAATTCATTACCATTTTATTTAAATTTATTATTCTTGAATAAATTATTATTTTACTTGTTATTATTATAATTTATTATTTGAATAATAAAAAAATTATATAACAATAAAATATAGTATAATAATACAATGAAATTATATTATTATTAATTATTAATTTTCTTGTTAATTGATGCTATTTTTTAATTTTTAACTAATTATTCATTTCCTTATTATTATTATTATCAATAATATTAATCTTAAATGATAATATATATATACACCTATATTTTTAATATTTATGTGTTTCCCCCATGTTTTTATTTTCTATATTTTTATAAAATGTCATTTCTCTATTTTTGTTTCCTTGTTTCTCTGCTTTCGCATATCCATTTCCGTGCATCATAGCTTGCCATTGTAAGAATAAGCATGAGTTCAACAATTGAAGCTTAGCTTGGGGATCTGTGGATTTCTTTCGATTGAGAAAATTGGTAGTGTTATCACAACATTTTGTTTTTAGTGTGCAATTTGCGGAGCTGCAGCCACTAAAAATTGAGTTGGCTATAGGAAATTGAAGAAATTCTCTTTTAAAGAGTGCGTCCAAACCCTTAGCTTCCTTTCCTTGGGGAGATGGCAATGCATCAATTGTTGGTAAAATTTCTATGCTTAATCGTCACCCTTATTCCTTTTCTTAAAAAATGGGATTAATTAAGGTTTGCTTATTAATTTCCTGAAACTTATTTAAATGATTCTTGCATTTTAGATTAGTAAATGTATTAATCTACATCCAGTCTTTAGCTTTCTTTCCTTGTGAGATACACAATTGTGGATGAAGTTTTTATACATGTTAGTTTATATCCATCATCATCCTTATTTTTTTTAATAAGAAGGTTATATGATTTAGGTATTGATGGATTATATAATAAGAGACAGTTCTCTCATTTTAAATTGAAGATGACAGGATTAGATGAACTTCGTCTTATGATGCACTTGAAGACCATTTAACGAGTTTCTCACTAATTCAATCATTGTTCTTGTTAAATATCAACAAACTATAAAATAGAGATAGTTTTTCCTTTTAAATGTAAAAATTAATTCATAGATTAAAAATTACAGAATTTAAACTTCACTCTGAAAAATGATTATTAAACCATTCCCTTCCCTCCCTCAGATCCCTTCAATAAATATAATTATGAAAATTTTGATAAACTACGTTATAATTTAATCATTTATATTTTATTTTTTAAATAAAGATTATAAAAATACTATTAAATGACAAATACTCTTATGAAAATTAAATGTAAATTATATAATTGTAATTTATTGGTTAATAAAAATTGTATCTAACATTATAAAACTAAAAACTTAAGCAAGATTCTACTAAATTTTATTTTAGTAGAACAAACTAAAATAAAATTTAATAGAATTTTGCTTAAGTTTTTATTTTTATAATATTAGATACATTTTTTGTTAACGAGCTAATTGCAATTATATAATTTAAATAAAATAGTATTTTTATAATATTTATATTAAAAATAAAATATAAGTAATTAAATTATAACATAGTTGATGAAAAATTTTAGAATTATATTTATTAAAGGGGTTAATCTTGCTAAAATAAAAGTAAAAGGACTTAATATTCACAAAAATAAAAGTATAAGGAGTTAATGTAAACAAAAATAAAAGTGGAGGGAGTAAATCAAGAAAAAATAAAAATGCAAGGACTCAATCTGTAAAAATAAAAATGATGGGGAAAATCAAGAAAATAATAAAAGTAAAGGGGTAAAATATGGGTTATTACTTATCTTAATGGGTATAAGTTGTTTATATATTTCCATAGTTAGATAAATGTTTTCATAAAGAGTAGGTTTAGTAAGTTAAATATGATTATTATGTATAGGATGTGTTTGAATCGGGGTTAGAAATATGGTGTAATAATTACAGGTATAATTATTAAGAGAGTACTAATTACAGGTGCAATGATTAAGTTGTTAACCTTATTTGACAAATAAAAGGTAATATAGTATTTTTTAAGAAAAAAATTATATACTTAATTAAATTTATTATTAAATATTTAAGAATAAATAAATAAATAAATAATCATTTAAAATTTTTAAAATTTATATAATTATTTAAATAAAATATTCTTATGCATTTTAAAAAGTAATATAAATATTATAGTAAAAATTTATTTCGATTCATACATTTTTTATAAATTTGATTAGTAGCTTCTTAATGTAAAAAAAAAGTTGAAATAATATGATAAATATAGAGAAATTACAAAATAAATAAATAAATAGTGTGTAATATCTCGTGTTTTTAAATATTTTAATACTGCATCAGGATAGGCAGTGTTAATAATTTTTGTATATATATATATATATATATATATATATATATATATATATATATATATATATATATATCTTTGATATTTTTACGAGTTGATATTTATTTAAAGTTTATTTTAATTTTTTATATTATTTTAAGTGCTTTACGTAAAATTTTTTCGGAAATTTTATTTTCAGGGAAATTAATACGTAAATAATTTAATATTAATTATTTTAAACAATTTTATGAACTTGCATAAACTTATATATATTTTTAAAGTGCTAAATAGAGTGTATATATGTGTATATATTTAAATTAAAATAGGGTTTAATTAATTACCCTAATTTTTATTATTTATTATTTAGTTTTAATATTATTTAATTATTTTTGAGTGTATAAAATTATTAATATATTAAATTATATGTGTGTGGGAATTTATATTATTATAATATATATTGTGATAATATATATACATATATATACATGTTATATTGTTAAAATCAAAAACTATTGCCAAATTATCGTTTTGCCCCAACCCCCTCTCCTTCTTCCCCGATCACCCAACCACCACAACCACCGTCTGTCACGTCGTTCTCTTGCCGTTGGTGTGCCTCCCGGCGTGCCACCTTCTTCCTCAGCCTTTCCCGCCACCTGTAGCAGTCGTTTCAGGCGTCGAGGAGCTCGTTTTGGCCGGAAAACCCGAAACTCATCCTCATCGTCGATTGACGTGATTCCGGCCACCGTTTTTGACACTGCCAGTCTCTATCCTCTCCTTGAGCTCTGGTGAGTGTGATTCCAAGCTTTTTTTCACTTAAAATGGTCTAGATTTGCCTAGGTTTCGATTTTGCAATTTCGGC
Source organism: Mallotus nudiflorus (assembly GCA_947683625.1). Taxonomy (NCBI): domain Eukaryota; kingdom Viridiplantae; phylum Streptophyta; class Magnoliopsida; order Malpighiales; family Euphorbiaceae; genus Mallotus; species Mallotus nudiflorus. The sequence goes on along the minus strand of CANTUR010000720.1, from coordinate 56,196 downwards.
CTATTAGGGTTCTTGATTTTTTTGAGCTTCAATTTGATTGATTCATGAAAAATTCCTTCACAAATGTTTCTACCCTTAGCTTAATCTTCATTTTTGAATTTTTTTTAGAATTTTTGGAAATTATTTTGATTTTTGGGTATTTTTTAATATTTTATTATTATTTTCTAATTTTCGAAAATTAATTAATTAAATTATGAAATTGTGTTTTATGATAAATATAGGTGTTGAAATGAATTATAGAAATTTATTTGGAATTTTTTTAAATTTTTATGTATTTATTTTGAATTTATTTAGTTTATGTAATTTTGGAAAAAATAGGGTTAATTGTGTGTTTAATTCAAATTAATTAGTTAATTGAGTTTATTTATTGATATTATTGATATATATGTTGAGAAAATTAATTTTTAGCAATTATATTATTTTTGGTGAATTTTTGGATTAATTTTAGTATATATTATATATATAGGGGTATTTTGGTAATTTTACCCTAAATTGGCTAAAAATATAATTAAATTGGTTTTAATAGCTATTTAAGGTATAAAAATGATTTCTACAAATTATTTAGTATTTTTAACTAATTAAAACTATTTTTCATAAATTATTTTCAATTATATATATAATATATGATTTTTCTAATAAAATGAGTTTTTATCGATTTTTACTGTGTTTTAGGGTTAATTATGTAATTTCTACTTATAAAATGTATTTTTAGTATATAAGGGTATTTTCGGTATTTTATAAATACTCTGTAAATTGTGGACCTCGGTCGGTGATTTGTAGTTTGGAGTCCGGCCGAGAGATTGTGGTTGTGTTTTGTGTTTATTTTCGAAGTGTTTTTCTTTGTAGGGCCGGCTCTACTCTTTAAGTAGAGAGATGTCCATTTTACAGGGGAGGTTCTACCGAATTTTTGATAGAATTCTCGTAAAACGTGATGTCCGGTCGAATTCCCATTTTAATTATGTCTCTAGTATTCTAGATCGAGTCTTTAGAACTTCTATTAGATTTGTTCTGATTATTGTCATTTCTATTTGTTTAGTTGCACCGAGACCGAGGCCTAGTAGACCAGGCCCATCGGACCCATCTCGAGGAGCGCAATAATTTATGAGTTACTATTATATATATATATGCTCTAGCGTGCATGATTTTAGAAATCTATGTTTTATTGTGACTAAAAATGCATAATGGATTAATTGGTACTTATGTTTATTATTAGTTTACTTTTGGTTTATCTTTGGTTTATTTTTGGTATATTTTAAATTATATGCATGCTTTATTAAACGTTTATATTTAACATGTTTTTAAATATATATTTAGTTTATTTTATGATTATATTGGATTTATTTGACGTATATATACTCGAAATATACCTAATTTATTTTTGGTATATTTTTAGTATATATATGGTTTATGTTGCTATTTTATTCAATTCATGCATCATTTACTTTCATGAATGTATGCTTTATATTTTAATGAAGGATGTCAATAGAACATACTATCTAGTGGACAACACTAGGACCGAGTACGTACCGGTAAGCTTATAGCATTTAGGCTATATTACTAACCTGTTTGAGGATATTGATTGGATTTGATTTATCTGATGTGTGATATGATTTGGGAGTGTGATTGCTGGAGCTCGGTTCACCAAGTGTCTCGGGGCCAATCACACTGACAGTCAGACTGCTAGAGCTCGGTTGACTTAGTGTCTCGGAGCCAGTCTACTGTCAAAATGGATCAAATGATTATATTTGGAATAAGTGAGCCTATATGGCTAGAGTGTTGTCTAACACTGTTTGAGGTTGCGATTTTCTAGGGTTCTATTTGATCCTTCATAAACAGTGATTTTTAATAAAAATATATAAAATGATTTTATTGCATCTGTGTGTATTTGCTTATATACATACATATTATATATACTTTTGATTGTGTGCATTGACATTTAGTATGCATGTATATATACTATAGTAATTTACTCAGTGAGGTCTGACTCCCCTCCGTTGACTATTTTTCAGGAGAGTCATCTTCATCAAACCTCAGTAGCAGGCCTGTACGCCGGATTTCTTCCGTCCCAACTTTATTATGTAAACTGCTCACTTGAGTTTTATTTTATGATCTAGACACTGTAGTAGTCGTAAAATTGTTAAAAGATATTGTATTATATTTGTATGAGTTATGTATTTTAAGAATTTGACTGGATTTATATTAAAAGAGTTTATTTATATATGAGATGAGGATTTGATTTAATTTCATTTGGTGGAAATATTATTTTGATATTTATGAATTTATTCCGCTGCATAATATTTTACTTAATTGTGTTGTTATTATTATTATTGCATGTTTTATTTTATTTTAGGCCTGCTACGGGTTTCGGATTAGAAAGAATTCTCGTTCTCTAGCGCCGGTCATAGCCCCTGTTTTGGGTCGTGACATAGTGCTCTTTTAAAAGCACATTTTTATTATTACAGATGTTTAACCTATTTTTAACTACGTTAATAAAAATATATATAAATGAGTTTAATAATTAAGATGGTTAAATGTTAACCTTGGACTTTTAAAATTTACCAAGTAAGATTAATATATTAAAAAAAGTAACATTTAATCATTTTTAACCCCACCAAACATGCGCATGGTTTAATAAGTTAATAAACAAAATAACCAACAGCTAACCATTTGGAGTAGTTGATATTTTAGATTCAAGTGTAATATATATAATTATATTAATTAATTAGTAGAAAATTTTTATATTTCTTATAAATCTATGTAGATAAAACTAAATTACTCAAAATTTAAAAGATTCTCACTACTAATAAATTTTTTATTATAAAATACCAATAATTTATACCATAAAAAAAATTAAATTAAATTAAATAAAGTATTTTATTGTGACATATGAAACATAAAGTTGAACTACTAAAATAAGTATCTTAAATAATAATAATAATAATAATATTGAAAATATTAAATAATAATAATAATTGAACCTAATTAATTTCTAAAAATATCTTACAAACAACAAATTTTGGAAACAAAAAAAAAAAAACTTACTTTTTTAACTTTTTTTTTTAAAATATAGACCATTTTCTTTTGCACTCTTATTTGTTGGGTTTTTTTTTCAACATTTTTTTCCAACTTTTTTTTCCTTTTAGCTTTATACTTTTTTTTTTAACATTTTATTTGTTCTTTTTTTAATATTTTTTTCTTTATATTGTTTTTATTTATTTTTTTCTCAATGTTTTTTTACTCAACAATTTTTTCTAAAATTTTTTTTCACTATCTTCCTTTTTTTTTTTCTCAAAGTTTTTTTGCTAAACATTTTTTTTCAATTTTTTTGGTACTATCTTTATCTTTTTTTTTTCAATTTTTTTTAGCTTAACATTTTTTTTTTAATTTTTAAGGTATTGACTTCATTTTATTCTCAATGTTTTCTTTTTTCTTTACTCAATATTGTTTTATCTTAAGACCTTTTTTTTTTCCAAATGAATAATTGTGAACTAAATATCTTTCAATTATTGATACTTATTGATTATAAATATTTAACAAGTTTACGATCCTTATGATGTATTCCTATGTCATGACCTAAATTGACAGTCATGACCGGTGCTAGGGAATGAGAATTCTTTCAAATCCGAAACTCGTAGTAAGCCTTAAAAGAATAAAAACATGTAATAAATAAAATAAAATATGCACCAATATTTAAATCTCAAACCAATATAATAAAAATAAACTCTATCATATCATAAAATAAAATATATTAATACAATATTCAGAGAAAGACCTCTGAATTCACAACCAACATACAACAAATACTAAATATAGCTCACAACTGCAGTTTTCTAGAGTACAAATAAAATTAAGTAAGTAGTTTACATAAGCAAGTTGGGGCTAAAGAAATCCAACTGATGGGCCTACTGTTGAGGTCTGAAGAATAGTCTCCTGAAAAATCAACTGAGGGGAGTCAGACCTCACTGAGTGAATTGTTATAATATATATACTTGCATCTCCTAATGTCAAATGCAATCAATCATCTGTATATAGTAAATATATATACAAGCATTTCACATGAATGCTAAAAAACATTTTATATATAAATACTGGGAAAACATTTGTTTATGAAAGATCAAATAGAACCTTATTTAAAATTGCAACCTCGATCATAATAACTCTCTAGTCATACAGGCTTACTTAATTCGAAATAAATTCACTTATTCCATATGGACAGTAGACAGACCCTAAGACACTAAGTCAACCTAGCTTCAGCAGTCTAACTGTTAGTGTGATTAGCCCTGAGACACCAGGTCAACTGAGCTCCAGCAACCACACTATCAATCATATCACATCTCAAATCATCAATCAATCAAATCATATTTCTACAAGTGATTCTCACTCAACCTTAAATTTATCACATCGGTACGTACTCGATCCTAGTGTTGCCTATTAGACAGCACGTTTTATCGATATCCTTCATTTAAATAAAACATTCATACAAAAAAGTAAATAATGCAGAATAACAGTCATAATGATAAAATAAACCATATATATACTAGAAATATACCTAAAATAAACTAAATATATTTCAAGTATATATATGCCAAATAAATTCAAATCAATCATGAAATATACAAAAATAAACCAATAATATACTTAAAAACATGCTAAGTATATATCGAAAGTAAAACATGCATTTATTTAGAAATATATAAAAAATATACTAAAAATATACCTAAAATATACTAAACATTTAATAAAACAATTTACGAACAAATATACATTAAAACATGTATATTCTAAAACATGCAACTAAGTGCAATGTATATATAAAATAACAACTCACAAGTTTGCGCTTCTCAAAACTGATTTAACAGGTTCGGTCCACTAGGCGTCGGTCTCGGCTTAACTAAACAATAAAATAAATAATAATAAAATCAAAACAAAGCTAACCGAATATTCTAAGAATTTCTAAAAGAAAACTCTAAGAGAGGATTGAAAACTCAAATAAATACAGAAGTTCAGAATCGACCTGATGTCACATTTTACGAGAATTCTATAAAAAATTTAGCAAAGTTTTCTCTGTAAAATGGACATCTCTCTACTAAAAAGTAGAGTTAGTCCTACAAGAAAACACACTTCTAAACATAGAATATACAACACCTTTGGTTGGGATCCCAAACTACACAATTCCTAACCGAAGTCCACAATTTCACTAGAAATCAAATATATATAATAAATATATTAAAAATAAATAAATTCCACAAATATCCTCACAAAATCAAAATATAGCATATTTAACATTAAAACATTAAATATAATTATTTTCACAATAATTAAGTAAAAATCCCAAAATAATAATATAATATTATTAAAAATCAAATTTCTTAATAATTCAATATTAAATAGTAAAAATTCACTTTACTATATTCAATAGCTAAAATAGCCTAAATATATATTAAAAGTAATTAAAAACCCATTAAATTACCAATTTAGTAAAATAATATATTATTTGAAAATAATTTTTGAAAATTAGTATTAATTAGTTAAAAATAGTAAATAATTTATAAAAATCATTTTATTACCTGAAATAACTATTAACCAATTAAAACATATTATTTAACTATAATTTTAACAAAAACTCATAATTAACCCAATAATTCAAAATATCCATAATACTAAATAAATTCCTAAAAAATTATTTAAAATCATATAAAATCATATAAAATCATTAAAACTATTCTATTGACATATAACATACTAATATCAACTAAAATACATATTTAACCAATAATTTCAACAAAAATATATATTTAACCTAATTATCCAATATTTACATAAACTAAAAATATTCATAAAAATTATATAATATTCTTAAAAATTATTTTCTCAACTCTAAAATTAATAACAACTCATAATAACACTAAATCAACCAATTTTATAATTAAATAAATTAATTTACAAAAATTAAATAAATAATAATAAAATAATAAATATTCACCAAAATTAAAATAAATTCCAAAAATTATAATAAAAATATATTCATGAAGCTCAAGCAACAAGGATCAACATTTGTAAAGGCATTTTGTATAAATCAACCAAAAATCATCTCAAAAAAAAAAAACATAATAGGTCAAAACCAAAAAATCAAGAAAACTCACAAACGATCGGGTTTAACCTTAAACAGAGCTTGGATTCAAGATCATCAGAGCTAGAGGAGTTGACAGAAACCAGCGGAGCTCAAAATGGTGGCCGAAACCATGAACGCTGGTGAGGAGAGCTTGCTACTGTTGCTACTACCTTAGCTGCTACCGGTGACTAGAGAAGGAGAAGAAGGCAGCAGAAATGGCAGAGGAAGGAAGGGTCGATGGCCAAAAGCAAGGGAGACACAGTGAAGGGAGGTGATCGGTGTTATAGAGTGCGGGAGAAGGTAAGGTTCTGCGTTTTTATGTTTAATCTTCAGTTTGTTTATATATATATATATATTATAACTTTATAATAACAAATCTCCACGACACATATATACTCATATATATATGTATATTCACACATCACACACAATATACACATAATATAACATTTATATATAATATAAATTAACAATAAAAAATATTGATATTAATAATTCTAATGAAATAATTTAATAATAAAATAAATATTGTAAGTTAGTAAAAATAATAATAGAAATAATAATGCACCTAAATTAACATTATTAAAGTAATACTATCCGAAATAATAAATATAAACAATGCAAATTAAATGTTTAAAATTTAAGTTTCTAAAATAAAATATTTACATAGAAAAATATAGTTTAACATAAAATAAGAATTATAAATCACAAAATAATAAAATAAATAATATAATTTTTAAATTTATTAACACTGTATATCTCGATACATATTAAAATAATTTTAAAAAATATGGGTTATTACATCCTAATATCAACAAAAAAAATACCAAAAAATAAAAAAAATCAACAAACTAAAATAAGTAAAAACAACAACTGAAATAACAAAATTTTATAGTTGTTGATTGTTGTTGATTGTTATTGATTTTTGTTGATTGTTGTTGTTGTTTTTTAAATTATTTTTTCATTATTACTAATACAATTAAGGTCATAAATAAAATTTTTACTTGTATTCGTATTAATGATAAAAATAATAATTTTTTTTGTTGTTATTTTTTTTATTTTTAACAAAAATCAACAAATATAAGCAAATGGAAACAACAGAAAATAATTGAAAATAATAACTGAAATAGTAAAAATCAACAAAAAATTGCAGTTCTTGATAGTTGTTGATTTTTGTTGTTTTTTCATTTTTAATAATAAAATTAAAATCATAAATATAATTTTTACTTTTATCAGTATTAATAAAAAAATAATAATTTATTTGATATATTTCATAATTTATTTGTTATTTTTATTGAAAAAATAATTATTAAATACTATAGATAATTTTTAGTTTAATTTCTAAATTCTAAGTAATTATAAAAAAAATAATTATTAAAGACTATAGATAATTTTTAATTTAATTAGTTTAATTTTTATATTTTAAATAATAGTAAGTTTCAAAATAAAAAAATTATTATTTAGAATATAACATTAAAATTATTTAAAATATATAGATTAAATAAATATATACAATCAATTTAAATTAAAAAATAACAAAATAAGTAAAAAAATTACAGAAAAAATGAATAAAAAAAGAAAAAAAATGCCAAAAATAAATAAATAAAAACACGGACCAAAACTTGATACAAATGTGAAAAGTGAAAAAATAGAATTGAAAGAAGAAAAATGGTCAGGCCCGTGAATAAAATTAGGGCCCTTTGATCATATGAGGTGATATTTCCTCAAGCAGAACCTCTCGTAACATTGCTTCTTCGCCAAAACCCTAGCTCGCTTTCTATTTTTCGTTCCCAGTAGCTCGAATCGAGATCGGAGAATGGCGGCGAGCGAGCAAACCGTCCTTCAATTCAATCCAACTCCATCTTCGACGAGCCTTTCCGCGAAGGTTCACCCTTTAGTCATCTTCAACATCTGCGATTGCTATGTCAGGCGTCCTGACACAGCTGAGCGCGTTATCGGCACGCTTCTCGGATCCGTTTTACCCGACGGCACAGTCGATATTCGTAACTCTTACGCCGTTCCGCACAATGAATCCTCCGATCAGGTTTCCGCATCTCATCTCGCTTGAATTTTTTTATTAATTTAATTTAATTTTTTTTTGTTATTTTAGACTGCTACTATACTTTTATAAGTATTCTAATAGCTTTAATTCGTGAGATTTGGATTGAATTTTGTGTAATAACTCAAATGGAACGAATTCTGAATTTAAATAATTAAATTCTGGCAACTATGAGCTTTATGAACATGAGAATTGAATTGAATGGTTGCATTTTTAAAATTGCGAATTTTTTCGTGCATTGTAATTGAGTTTTTCTTATTATTTTCCTGCAGGTTGCTTTGGATATTGATTACCATCATAATATGTTGTTGTCTCACCAAAAAGTTAATCCGAAGGAAGTTATTGTCGGATGGTAATTTCATTTTTTTTACTTATAATGGCTGCGCGTTGCTCGTGGATTTTGAAGTTTACTATTGTTACGGGTTGTATATTTGTGTCCTGATGTTTTGCTTTGTTAATTGTGGTCAGGTATTCTACTGGGTTGGGAGTTACTGGTGGGAGTGCATTGATCCATGAATTCTATTCTAGAGACGTTCCGAACCCTGTTCATCTCACAGTGGATACAGGATTTAGTAATGGGGAGGGAACAATTAAAGCTTATGTTTCTGTTAATTTGTCCCTTGGAGACCGTCAGCTTGCTGCTCAATTTCAAGAAATTCCTCTTGATCTTCGTATGCTTGAAGCTGAGCGGGTTGGTTGTAAGTACATATATCCCCATTTTCCTGATTTTTTTTAAACAATGAATCAATGTCCTTGACTTTGTTGTCTGTCACTAAGAAACAATCATCACTCTTGTTAGGGTGTATTCCGCATTTGACAATATTGAACAGCTGGCAATGTTTAAGATCAAGTTTGTTTGAACACATAATTGAAATTCGAGGATTTGAAATTTAGTTCTTAGTTCAAAGTATACAATAATGACTTTACTATGCAATTGAAGAAGAAAAACATTGTTCATTGCTCAAATTGATACTATTACTTAGTATATAATAAATTTTGTCCATCATGAAACCAGTCAGCAGATGCCATTCAAGTAATTTAAACAAGAAAATTCAAGTTCAATTCTTTTCTTAATTTTAGATGATCTTCTAAAGACAACAATGGTTGACAAAATCCCTAGCGATTTGGAAGGAATGGAAGTCTCGATGCAGCGGTTGCTAGCTCTAATTGATGATGTTTACAAGTATGTTGATGATGTTGTGGTGAGTAAAATGGCATTGTCATAACTATTTCACTTCTATTTTCTTGTTACATGAAATAAGAGATGGTTTTTTATTTCCCTCTTTTGTTAGGAAGGGCGCGCTGTTCCAGATAATAACATAGGCCGATTTATATTGGAATCTGTCACTGCCCTCCCCAAACTTTCTCCATCAGCTTTTGATAAGCTAGTGAATGATGGTCTTCAGGTATGTGGATTTGATACCATTTGATCTTACCACTTGGATCATAAGCGTTGTTTCATTTGTGTTAGATATGATTCACCTGGTCATTTAATCTTTGTTTAGAGAGCTGAGGTAGTCAGACTCTTGAATCAGCAAAGTTATCTTGAGATGTTTTGTCTAACTCGTGCTCTTGGTTTAACTTGGTTCTTACAGGACCATTTGTTGTTGCTGTATTTGTCAAGCATCACGAGAACACAGCTTAGCTTGGCAGAAAAGTTGAACACAGCTGCTCAGATCCTATAATTTCTAGCCGTGGGTCAATTTTAATTTTATCAACTGCTTTTTGTAGTGGCTTAGTTACTGTCTAGAAACATACAATGGAAATTTGAGGTAAAATCATGCATTTTTGCAGATTGTTGTGAGAAAATCTTGCTGTATTTTCTATTTTAGAGATTATTCTTTGCCAGATCTGATGAAAGAAAGTGTTTTCCGAAAATTCTGTTATCTGGCTGCCTCCATCATACTGTTGTCCACAAAACGGTTTATTGGCTTCCTTCACAAATTCTCTTTGAATTTTGTCGGCCTACATGGCATATTGCTCGACTGCATTTGCTTCAAAACTTATTATATTGGTGGCGGTGGTAAACTTCATCAAAATGAGAAAGTAAGGAAGGTGTTATGCTATGAGTTCTACTAAAAGATCCGATGTTTTTTTTTTTTTTTTTTTTTTTAAATCTGGAATGAAAGTAACTTGTTTAGTTTAATACTAGAGGATCCAAAGTCCAAAATACACCAATTAAGTCGCACTTCGGGTAAGGGCTTTCTTGCTTCTGGGCAGTGGGTGAGCACGGTTCAGTTTGATTTTTTTTTAAAAAATATAAAATTGAAGTGAAAATTATTTGGTTTGATTTATTATATATATATATTTTTTGAAAACTAAATAGAACCAAACCAAACTAGTTGGATTTGATTTGGTTTAAAATTTCAGTTTTGAATTATAGATGATCTTTTTTATGAGCTTAATTTTATTACAATAAAATTGAACCTATATTAAGTAAAAAAAAAAACTTGGTAAAAGTACAAATTTTTCAAGATAAATAAAAATTCAAATGATAACAAAAAATTCATAACAATCAACAAAAAAAGTGGTAAAATATTAAATATTCATGAAAAAGTTTAACAATGATAGTACAAACACAAAAACATGAAGAATTTTTTGAAAAATGAAAGCAATAAATAAAAAAAATGTCAATATGGTGTAAGTTTAGCTTTGCTAATCTTTAAAATTTAATTGTCCATCAAATTCAAGGAATACAAAACTGCTATTAATTAAGTAAATCATATTAAAAAAATGTTAAAAATTTCTAAAATAAAGCAAAAAATTAATTTATATATCTTCAAATAATTTTTTAATATTGAAGGAGGTAGAGATTTAAAGAAAATGAGTGAAATATATAGAAATTAGGTGAAGAGGCAAAAAAAAAAAAAAAGTGTCTACGGAAAGAGAGAAGCATCAATGAAATTTAGAAAAATTAGTTTAAGAGTAAAATGACATAATATAATAGTGCGGTTTAGTTTGATTTATTCCTATTTTTTAAGAGTAAAACTGAAACCAAATTGAACATATTTCGATTCAGTTTGGTTCAAATCAAAATTTAAAAAATTATAGAAGAACCAAACCAAATAGAATCGGTTTGGTTCAATTTTCAGTTCTCGGTTATTTTTGCTCACCCCTAAGCTCAATTAGCATTATTAACCACCTTTTCAAACTCTTAGCTTTGAATAGACTTGGAAGAAGTGACATGGTCTTAGATTATGAGTTCTGGCATGCTGCTGCAGCAAATGCGATAAGCAACACAATTTGCAGAATATTTAATAAAAAATAAATCAATATTTCTTGTGGTTTAGTTAAATTTTTAAGATTAGTACTTATTTTTAATTAGTCTATGTTTGTGGTTGGAATTAAAATAATTTTCTTATGACTTTAGTGTAGCCCTTAAAAAAAAAACCCTATTAAAAGATTATAGAATAAAAACACAATGTGGTGTGGTGTCTTTTATTGACGGGAATTGAAAAGTGAACTAATATTTTAAAATCACATACGAGTTATTGATACCCCATATACATATTCCTATTCTACTAAGGATTTATTTTCCTATACAGGGGTTATTTGTAGTTGAAGAATGTCCAAATCAGGAGGAGAAGGATTCCTAATTAAGAAAACTCTCAAACAAGAAGAAATACTCTCCAAATAGGCGCAAGACCTACATCAAAGAAGGATCCTATTCCTCTCAGGTTTGAGCCTCACTATCCTTATAAATAGGACCCATATCCTTCATTCTTTTTAATTATATTCTCTAGTACTCATTGCTTTCCTTATCTCTCTAAACTCTCTCTCTATTTTTTCTGACTTAGACATCGAAAGGTTTATGGGGATCTTCTCCACCTCTCACTTTGCCCCTTTGTTGATTCCTTGCAGGGCTTAAACTCGGAGGTTCCGAATGCAAGTTATTAAGTGGCACTATCTCTGGGAAACATATTGAGTTAAAAGCCATTCAACATCTACTAAATATGACATTGGCATCATGACTTTCAGTCCATTACCAACCTCAACTCTAGATACACAAATTAATCCATCAGCCCCCATTCCTCTAATTAACATGTCAGTACCCAATCAGCCTGTAATTTCGTAAGCACTTTTTCACTCATTATAGGCTCCATTTGGAGTATATACTCCAATCGGTAATACCCAAAGGTGGCCAACACTAGGCAATGACTTCCCTTATTATGCTCCCTTACAACATAACAACTAACTTATACCCTTCGTACCTTTCTCAAGTTTTCCAGAAACTCTGGCCATAAATACACCAAACCTAAACATAGTAACCCAGACACTTAACCTATCTCCATCAGGCAAAGAAGTAATAATTCAAAACATTTGAACCTAGATGCCCTTAATGCAATAATAGTTAAATGCCTTGATTCAAGGCAGTAATCTTAGAATAGCTCATCTAGAGAGTAATGCAGCAACACTAGTAGCAGCTCCAAATGTGCCTCGTGGAAGTAGAGAAGGACATAAAGCTTCAGAAGGGGAATCTAGCACAATGATCCTGGCCCTAGATGACTCAATTATAGCTTAGAAAGTGGATGAGGTTATGTAGAAAGCTCATATTACACCTAAGAAGGAAGATAAGTGTGTTCTAAAAGGAAAGACACACTTTGTAAGCAGAATAATTAGGACAGAAATCCGAATCAAGTTCAAAATGCCTTAATTAGACCAGTTTAATGAAACTAGGGATCCGATTAACCATATATCCTCGTTCAGGACAGGATGCTACTTCATAATGTAAATGACATAATCATGTGCAGAGTTTTTCCTAGTGCACTCACCAAGAATGCTCAAAAGTGGTTCCACCAACTTCCTAAGAATCTATTTTGTCCTTTAAGGAATTAACTGAGAAATTTCAGACTCGGTTTATCACTAATGTTCCTTCTGTTAAAAACATCAATGATATTTGGATGTGAAGACAAGAAGCTACAAAGTCATTAAGGAGTTACTTGGATAGATTTAATAAAGTAGCTATGTAAATCGAGAATTTAGTCATAAAAGCCTTGAAGAATGAAACTCGGTTGGGGAAACTTAAAGATAAGATCATGACTAAATAACCTAGCACCTTTGCCAAGGTAATGGCTATGACAATAAAGATGGTAAAAATGGACGAAGGTAGGAGGATGCACTAGGTGATAAGAAAGCACCTATCATAAAAGATGAAAGGTCAAAACCAAGAAGGCCCAAATTTCAGCGATCAAACTTTAAAAACTCAATAGAAGGATCTAGAAGGGAAGTAGAGAGGTACACACCACTAAACACCTCCAGATTTAAAATCCTCACGTGGATAAGACAGAGTGGGTTAAGCATAACTTTAGTTAGAAGACTAAGTCCAACCAGGAGAGCCATGCAAGATAGAAGGTTTGATTATCAATACCATAAGGACTATAGGCACGAAACTAAAGCATGCTGAGAATTAAAGAATGCTATAAAGAAGTTAATGCAAAATGGAAAACTCAACAACTTCACAGACATAACTAGAAGAAATAAAGACCTAGATGACAAGGATAAAGATAAGCTAGAATAAAAGAAAGCTCAGAATGAAGTAGTTGGAGTCATTAATATGATTGTTGAGGGAGAAACGACTAAAAAAAAGCTTAAAAGAACTTGAAAGAAAGAAGGTCTTGCCTCTAAAAAGAAACAGATCCTCACATTTGGTCTAAAAAATTAGAAACATGTTTAATTTTCTCATAATGATGCCTTAGTGGTAAGTGTTTTCATCAACAATTACTTAGTAAAAAGATTGCTAATTAATGATGGAAGTGATACCAATGCATTCTCTTGGAATGCTTATAAGGCAATAGGAGGTTTCATTATTGATTTAAAAGTGATTTGAAATCCCATTACAAGCTTTTGCAGTGGAACCACAAAACTAATGGGATTGGTGAAGCTAAGGTTAGAATTTGGCAAATGAGATATTGGATATTTGAAAGCTATCAAAGTTCTATTTAATGTGGTAGATCTTCCTCTCACGTATAATGACATTATATGTCGGCCAATTTTATGAAATTAATGCAGCCACGAGCATAGGCATCTGACCATGAAGATTCCTCTAGAAGATTGGGTCATAGCAATTTATAGAGATCAATATATGGCTAGATAATACTATCAGCTATTTGTTAAACCCCAGATGGAAGCATTCCCTCTAGAATCCTTAGAAATTGAGAAACAAAGAGCCAATCCTGAGCTAATTGATCAGGTTTAGACTTTACAAATTATTAAAGGAAAGATAGTTAGAATTGGCAATGAGCTTAATGATGAAGTCAAAAGTGGAATAAGTAAGGTCCTCATCAAATATTCAAGCAACTTTACCTCTAAAGCATTTGAGATCATTGGGGTAGATCCTCGGTGTCACGACCCAAAACAGGGGCCATCACCGGTGCTAGGGAATGAGAATTCTTTCGAATCCGGAACCCGTAGCAAGCCTAAAAATAAAATCATTTGCACCAACTGGATTTAAATCAAATACTCATCTCATATATATATTAACTCTTTTAATACAAATCCAGTTCAAATATAATACAACATCTCTTTAATAATTTAATGACTACTGCAGTGTCTAGATAAAATAAAACTCAAGACTCAGATAAACAGTTCACACAAAGAAGCTGGGGCGGAAGAAATCCGGTGTACAGGCCTGCTACTGAGGTCTGAGGAAGATGACTCTCCTGAAAAATAGTCAACGGAGGGGAGTCAGACCTCACTGAGTGAATTACTATAGTATATATACATGCATACTAAATGACAATGCATACAATCAATAATATATATCTAATATGTATATATACAAGCAAATACACACAGAAGCTGAAAAATCATTTAATATATATTTTATTAAAAATCATCGTTTATGAAGGATCACATAGAACCCTAGAATATCGCAACCTCGAAAATAGTGTTAGACAACACTCTAGCCATACAGGCTCACTTATTCCAAATATATTCACTTATTCCATTTGGACAGTAGACTGGCCCCGAGACACTAAGTCAACCGAGCTCCAATAGTCTGACTGTCAGTGTGATTGGCCCCGAGACACTTGGTCAACCGAGCTCTAGCAATCACACCCAAACCATATCTTACACATCAAATAATTGTAATATCCCATGTTTTTTTAAAATATTTTTACACTGTACCGGGATATGCAGTGTTAATAATTTCTGTATTTTATATGATATTTTTATGAGTTAATATGTATTTAAAACCTATTTTAATTACGGTGTATTATTTTTAGTGTTTTACGTAAAATTTTTCCGGGACTTGCATTTTCGGGGAAATTTTCACGTAAACAATGTATTATTAATTATTTTAAATATATTTACGGACTTGCATGAACTCATACATATTTTTAAATTATTAAATAAAGCCTGTGTGTGTATAATTATTTAATTAGGGTTTATTATTACCCTAATATTTTATTAAGTATTTAATTGTTTTATTGTTATTTAATTAATTTTATTTAGTATAAATTATTAAAATATTAAATTTTATGTGTGTGGTGTATATTTGATGTGTGTAATTTAATATTATTTTAATATATAGTATAAAGTATATATATATACATATATTTGTCAAAAATCAAAAAGTTTGGAAAATTACCATTTTGCCCCCGATCATCCCTTTCTTCCCCGATTCTTCCCTTCTCCATTTCCGGTCGCTGTCGTACCGTTCCTTCACTGTAGATGTTCCGTCCGGTGTGCCACCATCTTCCCTGACCAATTTCGCCGCCTGAGGAGGCCGTTTCCGGCGTCTGGAGATCGATTTTGGCCGGAGAAGCCGAAAATCGATCCACCGTCGATCACGTTGATTCCGGCCACCGTTTTTGACACCGCCAGTCTCTTTCTTCTCCTTGAGCTCCGGTGAGTGTGATTCTAGCTTTGGTTTGAGCTAAAATGGTCTAGAATTGCCTAGGTTTCGATTTTGTCAATTTCGGCCTATTAGGGTTTTTGATTTTTTTGAGCTTCGAATTGATTGATTCATGAAAACTTCCTTCACAAATGTTGTTCCTAGTAGCTCAATCTTCATGTATGAATTTTTGGAGATTTTTTGGATTTTTGGGTATTTTTGAATATTTTATTATTATTTTCTAATTTTCGGAAATTAATTATTTAAATTATGAAATTGGAGTTTATGGTTGAATTAGGCGTTGAAATGAATTATAGGAATTTATTTGGAATTTTTATGAATTTCTAAGTATTTATTTTGAATTATTGAAGTTTATGGAATTTTGGAAAAATTAGGTTAATTGTGTTTTAAATTGAATTTAATTGGTTAATTGAGTTTAATTATTGATATTATTGATAAATATGTTGAGAAAATTAATTTTGGATAATTGTATGATTTTTGGTGAATTTTTGAAGTAATTTAAGTATATTTATATATATATGGGTATTTTGGTAATTTTACCCTAAATTGTCTAAAAATGTAATTTAATTGGTTTTAATAGTTATTTAAGGTATAAAAATGATTTCTACAAAATATTTGGTATTTTTAACTAATTAAAACTATTTTTCGTGAATTATTTTCAATTATATATATAATATACGGTTTTTCTAATAAAATGAGTTTTAATCGGTTTTTACAGTGTTTTAAGGTTTATTATGTAATTTTTACCTATGAGATGTATTACTATGTTGTGAGGATATTTTTGGTATATCTGGAATTGTTCTGTGATTGTGGACCCCGGTCGACAGATTGTAGTCTGGAGTCCGACCGAGGGGTTGTGGATTTTTGTTGAGCTTGTATTTCGAAGTGTATTTCTTTGCAGGGTCGGCTCTACTCTTTTGAGTAGAGAGATGTCCATTTTACAGGGGAGGTTCTGCCGGATTTTCGGTAGAATTCTCGTAAAACATGATATCCAGTCGAACCCTAATTTCCGATTCTGTGTTTAATACTCTAGATTGAATTCTAGGATTTCTATTAGGGTTACTCTGATATCGGTTATTTATTTCTTGTTTAGTTGCGCCGAGACCGAGGGCTAGTGGACCAGGCCCGTCGGACCTGTCTCGTGGAGCGCATTAGGTGAGTTACTGTACTATATATATATGCTTAGGATGCATGATTTAGAAATGCATGTTTTATGTTGATTAAATATGCATAAATAATTTGATTAATTCTTAAGTTTACATTAAGTATATTTTTGGTTTATTTTTGGTATATACTAAATTATATGCATATTTTGTGAATAAAATATATTTAAAATGTTTTTAAATATATTTCCAGCTTAATTTATAATTTGATTGAATGTATTTGATATATATATACTCGAAATATACCTGGTTTACTTTTGGTATATTTCCGGTATATATATAGATTATATTGTTATTTCATTTACATTCATGCATCATTTATTTTTGTGAATGAATGTTTTACATTATTAATGATGAAGGATATCAATAGAACATGCTACCTAGTGGGCAGCACTAGGACCGAGTACGTACCGGTACGCCTATAGTATTTAGGCTATATTACTAACTTATTTGTGGATATTGATTTGATTATGATTATCGATATGTGAGATGTGGTTTGTGGGTGTGATTGCTGGAGCTCGGTTGACCTAGTGTCTCGGGGCCAATCACACTGGCAGTCAGACTGCTGGAGCTCGGTTGACTTAGTGTCTCGGGGCCAGTCTACTGTCCAAATGGATTAAGTGGATATATTTGGAATAAGTGAGCCTGTATGGCTAGAGTGTTGTTTAACACTATTTCTGAGGTTGCGATATTCTAGGGTTCTATGTGATCCTTCATAAAAGATGTTTTCAGATAAAATATATAAAATGATTTTATTACATCTGTGTGCAATTGCCTGTATATATACATATTATATATATACTGTTGACTGTATGCATTATCACTTAGTGTGTATGTAAATATATTATAGTAATTCACTCAGTGAGGTCTGACTCCCCTCCGTTGACTATTTTTCAGGAGAGTCAACTTCTTCAGACCTCAGTAGCAGGTCGATACGCCGGATTTCTTCCGCCCCGGCTTCTTTATGTAAATTGTCTACTTGAGTCTTATTTATTTTATCTAGACACTGCAGTAGTTGTGAATTATAGTATTGGATTTCATGTATTTTATTTTAAAGAGATGTATTATGTTGAAACTGGATTTATATTAAAGATTATACATTTATGAGATGAGATTTTAATTTAAATCCAGTTGATATGAAAATCATATTATGATATTATGATTATTTTTATTTTCCGCTGCATATTATATGATTATTGTTGTTATGGCATGATTTATTTTATTTTTAGGCTTGCTACGGGTTCCGGATTCGAAAGAATTCCCGTTCCCTAACGCCGGTCATGGCCCCTGTTTTGGGTCGTGACAATAATCATATCCAAATAATATCCACAAATAGGTTAGTAATATAGCCTAATTGCTATAAGCGTACCGGTACGTACTCGGTCCTAGTGCTGCCCACTAGGTAGCACATTCTATCAATATCCTTCATTATTAAATATAAAACATACATTCACAAATTAATGATGCATGAATTTAAATAAAATAACAATATAAACTATATATATACTGGAAATATACCAAAAGTAACCCAGGTATATTTCGAGTATATATACGTCGAATAAATCCAATCAAATTATAAATTAAGCTAGAAATATATTTAAAAATATTTTAAATATAATTTATCAATAAAACATGCATATAATTTAATATATACCAAAAATAAACTAAAAATATACTTAAATACTAATCAAATTATTTATGCATATTCAATTAAAATAAAACATACATTTCTAAATCATGCACCCTAAGCATATATATATAAAATAGTAACTCAAAAATTAGTGCGCTCCTCGAGATGGGTCCGACGGGCCTAGTCCACTAGGCCTCGGTCTCGGCGCAACTAAACAAACAATAAGGACAGAAATCAGAATAAACCTAACAGAAAATCCTAAAAAACTCGCTCTAGAATATTAGACACAGAATCGAAATTAGGGTTCGATCGGATATTACGTTTTACGAGAATTCTACCAAAAATTCGGCAGAACCTCCCCTGTAAAACGGACATCTCTCTACTCAAAGAGTAGAGCCGACCCTGCAAAGAAACACACTTCGAAAAATAAGCACAACAACTCATCCACAACCCCTCGGTCGGACTTCAAACTACAGTCTACCGACAGGGGTCCACAAACACAGAACAATTTCAGAAATATCAAAAATACCCTTATAACATAGAAATACATTTTATAAATAGAAATTATATAATTAGCCTTTAAACACATTAAAATCCAATAAAACTCATTTTATTAGTAAAATCGTATATTATATATATAATTGAAAATAATTCACGAAAAATAGTTTTAATTAGTTAAAAATACTAAATAATTTGTAGAAATCATTTTTATACCTTAAATAACTATTAAAACCAATTAAATTATATTTTTAGCCAATTTTGTGTAAAATTACCAAAATACCCCTATATATATATAAATATACTGAAATTACTTCAAAAATTCAACAAAAATTATATAATTATCCAAAATTAATTTTATCAACATATTTATCAATAATATCAATAATTAAACTCAATTAACCAATTAATTTCAATTAAAAACACAATTAACCTAATTTTCCCAAAATTACATAAACTTAAATAATTCAAAATAAATACATAGAAATTCATAAAAATTCCAAATAAATTTCCATAATTCATTTAAACACCTATATTTATCATAAAACACAATTTCATAATTTAATTAATTAATTTTCGAAAATTAGAAAATAATATTAAAATATTCAAAAATACCCAAAAATCCAAATAATCTCCAAAAATTCTACAAAAATTCATACATGTAGATTAAGCTAAGGGGAACAACATTTGTGAATGAATTTTCATGAATCAATCAAATTGAAGTCCAAAAAATTCAAGAACCCTAATATGGCCGAAATTGAAAAATCGAAACCTAAGCAAATCAAGACCATTTCAAGTGAAACAAAGCTTGGAATCACACTCACCGGAGCACAAGGAGAAGAAAGAGACTAGCGGTGTCAAAAATGGTGGCCAGAAACGTCGTGAACGACGGTGGCCAAAGTTTCGGCTTCTCCGGCCAAAATCGATCTCCAGACGTCGAAAACGACTGCAATAGGTGGCGAGGAAGGCTGAGGAAGGTGGTGGCACGCCGGACGGCACACCAACAGCAAGAAATCAGCATGACAGGCGGCGAAACGATGATGGGGATGGTCGGGGAAGAAGGAGATGCTTGGGGGCAATTCGGTAATTTTCTAAAAATTTGATTTTTTTTGACATATTGTATGTATATATATATGCTTTACACTATATAATAAAATAATATTAAATTACACACATTAAATATACACCACACACATATAATTTAATATTTTAGAATTTAATAATAAATAAAAATAATTAAATAACAATAAAACTAATAAATAAATAATAAAATATTATGGTAATATTAATTAAACCCTAATTAGATAAATAAGTACACATATACCCGGTGTTTAGTATTTTAAAAATATGTATGAGCTCATGTAAGTCCGTAAATCTATTTAAAATAATTAATAGTAAATTATTTACGTGAAAATTTCCCCGAAAATGAAAGTCCTGGGAAAATTTTATGTAAAGCACTTAAAATAATAATAAACAATTAAAATTCAATTTAATTAAATAAGAGCTCATGAAATATCAATATTATATAATAGAATTATTAACACTGCATATCCCGATGAAATAATAAAATATTTAAAAACACGGGATATTACACTCGGATTGCCTTGCATAGTCTAAATGTCAACTCAGGAGTTAATCCGATTGTTAAAAAACTTTACATATTATAGGCAAAAGGTGATCACTAAGGAAACAAAGAAACTGTTAGAAGCTGGATTCATTAAAGAAGTCACACACTCGAAATGGGTAGCTAATGTGGTGCTAGTAAAAAAGCCAAATAGGAAGTACATAATGTGTGTGAACTATACTAATCTCAATAAAGCATGCCCAAAACAGCTATCCGTTACCAATAATAAATAAGTTAGTAGACTTGACTATTTGTCATAACTTGTATAACTTTATGGATGCTACTCAAGGGTACCATCAGATCCTAATGAAGAAGAAATATAAAAAAAAAACATTATTTATCACTCATGAAGGATTTATTACTACAAGGTTATGCCCTTTGGACTAAAGAATTTCAGAGCAAGATATTAAAGAATGATGAACCACATGTTCTAATATTAAATTAGGAAATATGTAGAAGTATATATGGATAACATCATTATCAAAAGTCAGCATGTAGAGCAACACTTCGAGGATCTTGATCAAATCCTTTGAATACTATATCAATACCATATTAAGTTTAATCTAAAGAAGTAGGTCTTTAGGGTAAAGATAGGCAAATTCTTGAAATTCATGATATCCCATAGAGGAACTGAAGCCAATTTAGAAAAGATGGAGGCCATTCTTAACATGAAAGCTCCAATATCGTTAAATAAGCTCCAGAAGTTAAATGGCAGAATAACAACTTTAGGGCATTTCATCTCTTGCTCAACTAAATGGTGTCTACCATTATTTTGAACCTTAAAAACTCTAAGAAGTTTATATAGAATGAAGAATGTTAGGTTGCCTTTGAAGACATTACAAAGTTCCTATCTTCACCATCTC
The DNA here is from genome assembly GCA_947683625.1 of Mallotus nudiflorus. Taxonomy (NCBI): domain Eukaryota; kingdom Viridiplantae; phylum Streptophyta; class Magnoliopsida; order Malpighiales; family Euphorbiaceae; genus Mallotus; species Mallotus nudiflorus. Next base: position 34,392 of record CANTUR010000720.1, on the reverse strand, counting down.
TGCTCAACAAGCCAATCCTCGGAAAGGTTTTGTACCTATATTTCTCTGTCGGTCAGGAACCAATTGCATCAATACTAGTTAGAAAGGAAGGAAGCCAATAGAATCTGGTGTACTACATTAACAAAATACTCAAAGGTTCAGAAATCTGGTATCCCAAACTAGATAAATTAGCTATGGCTATCATACATGCATCCCGGAAGCTCAGGCATTATTTTCAGGCTCACTCAATCATTGTAATATCCAACTTTCCATTAAGGAAAATCTTAGAAAGACCAAAAACATCAAGCAGATTAGTCTAATGGTCAATATTACTTGGACAATTTGCATCAGTTATGAACCTCGACAGTAAATCAAAGCTCAAACTTGGGCAAATTTTGTGCAAGAGATGACAGTGGAAGACTTTGTCCCTTTTGAATGCCCAAAGTGGAAGTTATACATAGATAAAGCCTCATCCATTCGAGGGTTCAATGCTAAATCATTCTCAAAGGACCAAATAAAGTCACAATCATATATGTAGTTTAAATAACCTACAAAGCTAATAATAATACGGTCGAGGATAAGACAATCATAATAAGACTGAAGTTAGCTATAAAATTCATAACTGAGCATCTCAAAATATATTCTGATTCATAACTAGTGGTCAACCAAATCAAAGGAACATACAGGAGCCAAACGTCATCACGTACATACAGAAAGTTAGACAACTCCTAAAGAAGCTCGAGCAAGATGGGGAACAATAGAAAATCATTCAAATTCCTAGAATTAAAAACTTAGAGGAAAACTTACTAGCCAAATCAACAATAGAAGACAGTTAAACATTCAAAAGAGCTTGAGCTAATTAAGGAGTTGATGAAGCCAAACATCAAAGAGGTATAGATCATGGATATCTAAAAAGTAACATAATGGATGAAGCCAATACTTTAGTATCTTGAACATGGGGTACTCCCAAAGGATAATTTAAAGGCTCAGAAGTTAAAGATAAAAGCTACACATTACTTTATACACAATTGGGAACTCTACAAAAGGTCCCTAATATATCTATAGTTTAAGTGTGTATCACTAGAGGAAGAAAATTACATGCTTAGGAAAATTCATGAAGGGATTTGTGGAGCTCATGAGTCTCATTCACTGACTAGAAAAGCATTACTCCATGGCTATTATTGGCTTACATGTCCTGAGATGCTCAAAATCTAGTTTAGGAATGCCACAAGTGTCAACAGTTTGCTCACCTCAGCCATAAGACTTTTAATATTCAGCATCTAATTGGGAGTTTTTGGCCTTTCACAATATGGGAAATGTATATCTTAGGTCCATTTCCTATTTCAACCTCTCAAAAGAAGTTTTTAATCGTAACTATAGATCACTTCACCAAGTGGATAGAGGTTGAAACTATCCCAACCATCACTAAAGCCCAGATTTAACACTTTTTTTAGAAGGAAATTATCTGCAGATTTGGCATACAATGCACCTTGATAACAGATAATGGTAAGTAATTTAACAATTAAAAATTTAGAAAGTTATGTTCTAATCTTAATATAAAGCTTTAATTTACTTCAATAGCTCATCTACAAATAAATGTCTAGAAAGAGGTCACCAATAGGATTATCATGTAAGATTTAAATAAGAAATTAGATGAAAAAAAAGGAAAACTAAGTTGAAGAACTCAACAATGTCATTTGGGCGTATAGAATAACACCCAGAACCTCTATAGGAAAAATACCTTTTAGATTGACTTATGGGATGGATGTTATAATCCTAGTGGAAATTGGGTCATTAAGTTACTGGGTAACTGGAGATTTAGATTAAGAGGTTAACAATATCAATGCTTGAATATGCCTAAATTTACTTGAAGAAAGGAGAGAACAATCATCCATTATAGCAGAAGCTCAGAGGTAGAGGATCATGAAGTATCATAACAAACATGTCCGACCAAGGCAGTTTAAGGTCAGAGATTGGGTACTCATAAGGGTTGACATTGGCAAAGGCAGCTCCAGAATAGGCAAGCTCAAGCCTAATTAAGAAGGCCTTACCAAGTCATTAAAAAAATGACTAAGAGGGCATACAAGATCAAAGATGAATAAGGAAAAGAACTACCTCAAAATTAGAACTCAAACAGTCTTTGAAGATACTATTAATAAATGTACTCAAAGTGTTGAGAAATAAATACTTTATTTATCATTAAAAATATTGTATTATAAAGAAAGAAAGAGAACTTTTAGCTAACTAATTTATAAATTTGCCTTAGTATTGAGAGGCTTAATCCCCTCATCGGGAGCAAGATTCACATTCTCAGAATTTTGAGACTCAAACAACAAGGTTGGCTCAGAACCAAAAGTAATAGCGCCAAAAGAAGATTTCTCCTTAGTAGACCTCAAATCTTCTGGTTGCTCAGAAGAGGATTTTTCAATAGTGGACTTATTTGTAGTTGCCTTTAGATTCTTTGATTGATTGAAAAAAGACTTACTCTAAGCATCTTCTTTAGCAACTATTTTGGCCTAATCATTAGGCGTAATCTTTTTAAGGTTTGAGAAGTCCATATTAGGATGTTGAGCAAGTAGGATCCTTCGAAACTCGGACTTATAAACCTTAAGAAACCCTACAACCATCTTTTGATAATTTTTTTTATCACCTTTATGAGATTCCTCTACCTTTGTGAGAGTTTTTTGTTTAAAGCCACAACTTGGGAATCCTACCTCTTGATCTTTAAAATAAACTAGGCTTGATAATGTTCCAGCTCTTCAGCCCTCTTTTGGCTCATCGCAACCTCAGATTGGCCTCAACATACTTTATTTGGAAAAGTTCCAGCACCTTTTTTACTGTCTCCACCTTCTTTTCATAATTAATGGCTATCGTACTATCCTCTGTCTCCTTTAAGTTGTATTGGCTCTTTAGGAAGTAGTAGTTGTCCTTAGCTAATAATAAAGCCTAAGTCATTTAGAAGAAAGGAAAAAGATCATAACTAAAAATACTTGTATACATAAGCACAAGCAAGTAAAGTAGAAGATAATTACCTCTAGAGAATATTCAATTATAGAGTTGAAAAACTTCTCCTTATCCATATCCATCCACCACTATATTTCTTTAAGGAGTCATAAAGACTCGACATATTTATCCCTAACTTAAGAATTCAGGATACTCGGAGGCTTTGTCTTCTTTAAGATCCATTTTCTCATGTTTAAGCATCCAATAATTTTTGGGCATTTGACAAACACCTAATTGCTCAGCTTCTCCTTCTCAACATTCGAGTCCTCATTATGGGATTACTTTTTATGAGTCTCTAATATTTCTTTTTAAGAAGGATTGACCATAGCTTTTCCTTTATCATTAGGTATAATATCAATTGGGACCTTTGAAACATTTAGTTCCTGAGTAGGTGGAGTCATATGCACATCCTCTTGGGTCTCTAGCTTATCATCTAAAAGTTATATCTCGTTCGTAAATGTAAAAAAGTCAACCATCTACAAATAAAAATAGAAGAGTTAGAATATGCCTTTAGAAGATCAAGTACCTACCATCAATAATTTCATCTCTAGGATAAAATCTCTAGATATATCTCCAAGAAAGATATCTAATAGATCTCATTTTAACTATGCTTTTAAGATGGAGTCTAGATGCCAGATCCATGTCCTCTGTAGGCAGTTGTGAGGGGCGCAATAGCTTTTGACATTCAATAACCCATAAGCTTCGGATATTGATAAAGTCTGAAGGATGATTAATCACAAAAAATATATGCCTCCAAGACTTTTATAAGTCCGAAAGTTTAACAAATAGACTTTAATGGGGTACAATTGATAGTGAAAAGGTCAAGTCCCTTTTCTTCTTATTCAGGCTATACATATACTTGAATATATTCAGATATAGTTCCCTGCCTTCTCTATGCATAAGCTCTAAATATCATGTCAAAATCCTATAGTTATTGGGGTGCAGTTACCCAGGTACTTTATTAAACTTATTCAAAAAATTCTTCATAAAAAGATCCATAGGAAATCTTAAACCTCTCTCTAACTAGTTAGTATAAATGACCATCCTCACTATATCTAAGAAATGCTCATGAGCCCTAAAGTTTCTTTCTATAGTATGAAGCATATACTCTTGGGGAATGCCATACCTCCTCTTGTACCATGCAAATATATTATTATCTATTTTAGATTCAAACATATCAAATTTTTCTTACTCTCGTGGAGCCATGAATCCTATTGAGCAGAAATAAAGAAAAAAATAAAAAGGGAAGAGACTTCACCTGAAAAAAGAAGGAAGAAAATATATATATATAGAAAACATAAAGAAAGCAAGAGCAGAAAACACTTGAAAGCAAAACTAGCAAGAAAAATGCAATAGAAAAGCAAAAGTGAGGCTAACAAAGGGATTAGCTTATTTAAAAAGAAGCAAAAGGTTCTAAAATGACCACTACTGCCCTTATGGTTACTCATATCTCTCTTATACAGCATCAAGGGTATTCCGAACAAAAGAAAAGCTCACTAATTGAGCATTTATCATTATGCCAACTAAAATGTCTCATCTTCTGACATACGAATAGACGTGACAGTTACAAAATTCAAAATTCAAAAGAATATAAAAAAGTCATGGCGATTGACAATCCCATTTATCCTACAGCCAACTGTCCTCATTTTTTCATTGGCACTTAGGTCACGCTTCTGATACAGCGAGCATCTAAGTCCAGTGGCTGAAGATGACACTCTTAGGTCGCTTCAATAGTATTGAGGTTTGATACTTGGGCCGTACTTTTATTGCACTGAGCATCTAAGTCTAGTGATTGAAGCTAGCACCCTTAGGTCACATTGATAGTACTAAGGTTCAATATTTGAGCCACACTTCTAATGCACCGAGCATCTAAAACTCCAGTAACTGAAGCTGGTCCTCAGGTCGTTTCCTATAAGACTTGGGCCACTTCTGTAGTACCGAGTATCTAAAACTCTAGCGATGGCTAGTTTTATTAGGTCATTTCTATAATACTGATGGGTTAATCCCTCGAATTTTTTCATAAACATTGAGCACCTGTACGTCTAGCTAGCACCTTCAGGCTCTAATGTTCAGATACTATAATTTCAAGACTCAGTATTGAGCATTATCCCTTTTCTGTAATTGAGACTAGCCACTTTAGATCACCCTTCTGCATCAAATGCAATTATGCATGTGGTCTCTCTTCCAGCAAAAGAATCATTATTCCGAGTTATTCATCACCATGCATTTATCAGATCATGATACATTGGACATAAATATCCAAACATACTTCTTGGGGGGGGGGGGGGTTACTCTTGATACCCTATATATATATATTCCTATTCTACTAAAAGCTTATTTTCCTATATAGAGGTTATTTGCAAATGAAGAATGTCCAAATAAAGTAGGAGAAGGATTTCTAATTAAAAAGATTCTTGGACAAGAAGAAATACTCTCCAAATAGGAACAAGACCTACATCAAAGAAAAATCCTATTCCTCTCATATTTGAGCATTACTATCGCTATAAATAGAACCCAATATCCCTTATGCTCATTCACTTTATTCTCTGGTACTCATTGCTCTCCTTATCTCTCTAAACTCTTTTTCTCTCTCTATGTTTTCTGACTTAGGTATTAGAGGGTTTGTGGAAATCTTCCCCACCTCTCACCTTGCCTCTTTGTTGATTTCTTACAGGGTTTAAACTTAGAGGTTCCAGAAGTAAGTTATAAGTTCTGAAGTATGTGTTTAAATTATACTAGTTAATACGTTTATAAAATTGCCATAATTTTTTCTTTTCAAGAAGTGTGTTATGTTTTTGTTGTATTATGTTTGTGTTTTGTATAATTAAAAAAACAAAAGTGTATGTATTCAATATTGAAACTAAAAAAAATGGAAGGAAAAAACAAAATTATAGAAGAATAAGCATGATTATGGAACTCAAACTGAGAAAAGAAGAAACCCACTATAGAAACAGGTTCCAAAAATTGTTGACGTGATTGATTGATTATGATTGAGCAAGCAGAGTGTTTTTTCTGTTGATTATCTCCTTTCTATTCTATCATTATAATTATCATTACTTGTTTTTGCCCACCATGTCTGGTCTGTGTTTGGTGACCTTCCACTACTACTACTATTACTACTACTACGTCCATTGCATGTTGGTGGAAGACAAGTGAGCTGAAAATATTATATATATAAGAACAAAAACCATAAAAGAGATGCAAATCTTGGCGTGGGTTAGTGCCTCCATGCCTACCCTATCAATCTTTATACTATTAAAACGGCTTCTCGTTTCTCACTGAAAATCATTTTTCTGTTGATGCTTGTCGGGGTTAAACTCAAGTCCCTCTCTCTCTCTCTCTCTCTCTCTATATATATATATATATATATATATATATATATATATTGACGTTAACAAATAGATGAGACATCTTAATAAGACACTTGACCCTTTTCCCAATCTTTCTTACCTTTCATCCTTCATTTAACTTTGCAATAATTGGCAATTCTTCATTAAAAAAAGTTGGTATAAACTAAGATTTTTTTTTAAATTACTGATGTTTAGAGCTTATTTAAATTCTGATTAATTTAAATTTAATTGAAGCAGAATTATAAGTGTAGTAAAATTTTTTTTAACAAAATATAATTGTATATTGCATATAGCACCACTCAAACTTAAAATGCTACTTAAATGAAAACAATTCTTATCAATTAAGGTATAAAGATTTAAATAGTTAATATAAGCTATTATATGCTCTATACGAACTCTAATTAATTAAAATCAAATCAAATTTTATAAAGAAGATTGTTTTTTCAATATTTTTTTTATATAATAAAATTTGAATTAAAAAAATTAAAATTTCACCATCAAAAGTAACAAATGTTGGTAGCTCTAGTAACAATTAGTTAGGAAAACCATGAATTTTTTTCATGTTAATTTACTCTATTATTATGTAAAATCTTAGGGTAAAATAACGATACTTGCAAAATCTGTTCAATTCTTTCTCACGGCTGTGGAAGATTAGAATGAGATTTAGATATATTGATAAGGATAAAAAGAATCCAACTAGGGCATGGTGAATGATGTTGAAATAATAATAATGCAAGGAAAGGAATAGGATGAGATGTTGGGAGGGAATAAATATTTAATTCCAATTGTTAGAAAGAAATAAATTAAGAAATTAATAAAGACAAGATAGAATTAATAAAGAAATGAAACAAAAATACCTAGGAGTTAGAACACCGCAGCCTGTAATGCCAAAGCGCTAAGAGACAAATTTATGCATATCGTGAATACAAACATCCTTGGGAATTGTAGGAAGTGGCTATAAGAACTATGCTGCCAACTAATTAACCTAAATTTTAGATCTCTTTTAGACCTTATATTAATTCAAGAAACGAATGAAAACAAAGTACCAAAAAAAAAAAAAAAAAACAGAACTTTACCTAAATTTATCAATGAGATTTGGTATGGAAAAAATTTCAAACAAAAACACACATGAAAATTAATAAAATTTTTGAATAACTGCTAACATTAGTTGATAACTCAGGAAAAAACAACAAAATTTTATTTATTAGCCAAAAGTTTGGAGAAATTATGGTGTTGGCAATAATTTGTTGGTTTCTCTTTAGCAATTTTAATTTCAAATAATTAATTTGTTTATAAATTCTCTTATTTTCAATATATATATATTAATTTTATTCCTAAAAAATATATCAATTTTATTAAATTTAAAATATATATTCGGAATTAGATACCAAACACATCAAATAAAAAAATCTCATATTTATTTGAGTACTTTTCTCATAACATAACAAATCTGTAATAATTTATAACATCAAATAAAAATGTTTATCAATTGAACTTTATATATAATTAATTATTTCATGGTATATGAACACAATGAAAGTCCTCCCAATCTTCAAATCTAATAAATTAACTCCAAAACATTCAAATTAATTCCTTTCTAAGAGAAGAACAAATCCTAAACTACAAACTATACTCTTAATTTCATTTCAAAATCACGCCTCTCCCTCCATAGCTAGAGACTACCTTTTTAAGCTCCCTCTAATCTTGAAAAAGCTCAAGAAATTAAGAAAAACCAGAAAACTCAAAAGGAGGAGATGTAGTTGCCTAGGACAAGAGGCACATGACATAAGAAAATACAAGCTGCTGCTTACCTTTTCACTACCTCATGAGCTGTATCTCTTCCAAAATCTCAATTTGGTGGCTCTATTGTCCTCTAGTTTGTGTTCATATGTCCTTAAAAGCAGCTAACTATAATAAAACTCAACATTTTTTAATTTGACTGAAACTCTATGTCCCTATCTATAGTCAACTAACTTCAGTATCTTTGTCAGTTCTTAAGATCATAACCCTCCAACCCATATCAAGACAATGTGAACTTTGACTTAAATTTCACTTGCATCAACCCTTCTGATCTCTCTTTGCCCATCACAAAGTGAAAATTTTGAACTGTTCTTATGGTCTTTAGTACATATACCCTTTCTACTTTTTTTATATATTTACACAGCTTGGATTATTCTTTGTGTCATAACATGTGTTGGAGTTACTGTTATAGGTCATTAGTCGACTACTTAATTACCCTATGATGGTAATCAACTGTACTATTGGAAAAATATAATCAATTAATTATGAACATAGATTACACATGATCCATCTAGTTAAAGCTTGGATTACTTAGTTGTCTTGATGGGGTTGGACTTGTTATATGCTATAGGACATGAAGAACACGAGACAAAATATATTATGAAATAATAGAGATTCAAATTTTGATGGCCTCTTTTTCTTTAGAAAGTTTGGTATAAAACATTAAGAACATATAATACTATAGAGCAAAACTTGACATTATTAAAAGGGTTTATTATTATTATTATTATTATTGTAACCATTATATATCCTCATACATACCACATTAGATATAAGATTAATTTTTCTATGAGATAATTTGGCCAGGGAGAATTCAAAAAAAGGTTCCTTCAAAATGTGACTTCCATTAACAAATTAGTAGTCATATAATTATTAATATGGTAAATGATTAGTATCATTAATCGCGATAGAAATAATACTGTCTCGACTATACAAAATGACAAAAATACTCATTTTCAGTTGATAAAGTCCCTGCATATAGGGTAAAAATGGAATTTAAAAAAATTTGTTGTATATTGTGCTACGTTTATTTTTGTCCTTATATATATATATATATATATATATAACAGGAAAAGACAATTAAAGAAACCCTATCAAAGTAGATCAACTATACAAGAAAATAAAAATTGAACACCAAGATTGATGTAAGATTACAATAATCAAGTAGTGAAACTAAATTACTTCTTGTCTGCTCGTCAACCTATACGTTGAACAGTGGCAGCTTTTGCGCATGTCTCTCTCTTTCTTTTCTTTTGCACAAAAATCCGGGCACGATCAAATGCTTAACAAAAACTAATATTTAATCGCTTCATAATCCCTAAAATCAAAGCATATTATAAATAAACAAAGTGCTAATTCTTGATCACCATTTCAATAAAATCATAAAAGATAAGTGCAGCAGCATTATAAAATTTCTAAAAGATTTTGCATGTATTCTATTATATATATATATATATATATATATATATATATATATGCACACGGGTCTTGTCTTTTGAGTTCAGAAGCTCATCAGAAAGAAAGTTCATAGAGACTTCTATACATCATATATACAAGCATTTTGGAGGTGATAAGAAAGAGATAATAACATGGAATCTGAGAGAATGTCAGGCTTTTGTATTGCAAAAGCAAGAAATGTTCGTGATGGTGGTGGTGGTCATGGTGGCAGTAATAATTGTAGCAGCACTGGAACTAAGTGCGGGCGTTGGAATCCTACTTCTGAACAAGTTAAAGTTCTGACTGACTTGTTCAGGTCAGGACTCCGAACCCCAAGCACTGATCAAATTCAAAAAATCTCCACTCAGCTTAGTTTTTATGGCAAGATCGAAAGCAAGAATGTGTTTTATTGGTTTCAGAACCATAAAGCTAGAGAAAGACAGAAGCGTCGGAGAGTTTCTATTGATGAAAAAGACATCTTTCGTCGTGACGACAGTCTTTCATCTTCTGCAAGATGTAAGTCTCTGATATGCGTCTTTTCAACTTTCTGTATCTTTAATAATTTTCTACACCATGTAATACTCTCAGAGGAGGTAAAAAATTTTCTTTGTTCATAGTTTCTAAGATCTTTCCATTTCAATCTTCTTTTGCAGATTTTACAGAGATAAATCATGTAACTGAGGAAGAACGAGTGATCGAAACGCTTCAACTGTTCCCATTAAACTCATACAATGAACTGGAATCAGACAAGCTTAGATACCAAGGAAGTGAATGCAAGGAACCCACTTCTTTTTCCTACATGTTTGGTGCAGAAATGGATCATCATCCACCATTGGATCTGCGATTAAGCTTCCTGTAAAACCAACTTCTTCGAATCCATGAAAAAATAAAAAACATACATATTGGTTGTAATGATGATTCGAAGAATATTACGTTTTAGGGTTAAGTTTGCATGAAGGTTACAAGGGTTCAAATCAAAATGGTGTAATAGTTTGCTGTTTTAATCATTAAAAAAAAAAAAAAATTATAAATGCTTTCAACATTCTCCTCTGCATGCTCATAAAGACATTGTTTTATTTCTCTGTGTTTACTCTGTTGGATTTAACTTGCTTTTCTTTATTATGTGTGAGTGCTTGGAAATTGGAATAACTTCACTTCCTCTCATGAGAAATGTCTTTCTTGAAATGCATAAAATTTCAAGACATGCTTGTTTATATTTATGCCTAGGGTCTGCTTCCATCTTTGAAATCCATGTACAAATCCCTTTATTCACAGTCTCCTTAGTCAAGTTTATAGTCTTTGAATATGGCAAAATATTCAATAAAAAATAGATATTGAAATTAGGGCAACAAGCCTTATATGTAAGAATATATATAAGTAGCAGTCGCGATTCTTATGAAAGCAAGCTAATCACGCGACATTTCTAAAGACAATTATAAAAAAAAGTCCAACTAAATATGAGTGAAACCTTATTAAACGCAAAATGGTGGCATGCCTACGAGTAGCAATAATATTGATCTTTTTGTTATTTAATGACCTTATCTTCTTCTCAATTAATCAGCATGCTCTTTTCTTTTTGAACTGAAAATATGTATGTTTAATAATATAGTCTTTAAGCTTTGAACATCTTTTTTCTGTGCATGTAGCACTAATTGATTAAATTATATATATGGTTCATCTCCTTTCTTTAGCATGAATACATTTCAAACTTGGTGGCTGAAAAGTGAAAAGTTTAGCTGCAAAATGTTCTAATTTCTGGTCTTAAAAAACAGAAACTCTTTGAGACATTCTTCCTTATCACATGGCACTTACATGTTTTTTTCTCTTTTTGGCGACACCAATGGAAGGAAAATTGGTTTAATATAATATAATATAGGACATATATGTATACAAAATTAAAGTATGCTCTATTACATATCTTGGTACGTAACATAATGTTTGAATTTGGTATATACAAAGTGTCCTTGATACAAAATTATCCTTCAAACATTTCTTAATTGAGCTCAACGTTAGCTTTCCAAGAGATTTTATCATTTTATAACCACAACGTTTTTTCAATTTTTTTTCACTTGCCTTCTTGTGTACCAATTAATTTTTCCAATTCTTAAAAAGGATTTGTATGTTGCTTGAATTGACTAATTGGCAACTTCAGCTAGTTTCATGTCAATTAGGAGAAATTATTCTCACTTTAAAGATATCTTGAATTCGAGTAGAATATGTAGTTACATTAAATTAATTTTAAATTTTTTTTATTAAGACAATAATATATGTAGCAATTTACTATATGAATAGTGATATCATAAATACTAGAAAACAAATTTTTTTTAGTGAAAATGACATGTTTATCCTCTTGTATATGGGGGTCATCAATTGAAAAGTAATGATATAAAAATACTTTTTTTTTTATATAATAATATTATTTATGTAGTAAATTACTATATAAAACATTATTTTTTTACTATTCGAATCAAACCAAATTGATTAAAATTTATATTCGGGAAGTCAGAAAAAAATCATGAAGAAGGATTGAAGACCTATAAACGAGGCCCAACTTTAACAGCAATCCAAATCTATAAATTGGGCCATGTGCTAGTAGTTAAGTCGAACCTAAAGGGCCCCAAGCAAAATCCAAGACATATACTGTAATGTAATGTAATCGTAGAAAGCAGAAAGCAAGCAAAATCCAAGACATATACTGTGAGTGAAATAAAGACCGAGTTTTCCTGGAGAAGCTCAAAAAAGAACAAAACCCAGAAACCGAAACCGAAACCGAAACCGAAATCCCCAATCAAATTCCTGAAAAAAATAAGAGCAAAAAACTGTGGAGAAATCAAAGAATTCAAGAACTTGAATCAGCAAATCAAGAAATTGGAAAAGAATGGATGTTATAAAGACACAGCAGATATCGGCGAGACCGATAGAGAAGGTGATAGTGCATCCACTTGTTCTCCTTAGTATCGTTGATAACTACACTAGAGTTGCTAAGGATACTCGCAAACGTGTTGTTGGTGTCTTGCTTGGGTCTTCTTTTAAAGGCACTGTTGATGTTACCAATAGCTATGCAGGTACGATTCTTTAGATCCCTATTGTTCTTTGACTCCTATTTTGATCTGTAGTGATTCTATGTTAGCGTTTTAAGTTGTTGTAATGGGTTTTTATTGAGTTTGTAGATCATTATATGTGAGTAAATGAATTGGGTTCTAGTGTTAAACTCTGTATTTAGGGATTCTTGCTTTTATTTTACTATTTTACCTAAATCAATTTACTTTCTAGCCAAAACTTTGGGGATTGATTGAGTCTCTGAATGCAATGTGAATTTTTGCATTTGGATTACTTAATAGTGTGATTTTGGTTAATGAGTTAATTTATGGAATGGGCAGCTCTTGAACTCTAATAATGGTTGTGGGGTGTAGAATTGTTACAATCTGGATTGCAGATAAGGGAAATTTAGATGCTTTATAATTGCATAGTGTTGTGACGGATGTATGTTCAAGAAAAGAGCATAAGAGGACGAACCATTTTTCTTAATCCTGTTTCCAATATGATGTCAGTATGATTTGTAATCAGATCCAAATTACCCTTCATAAGAAGGAATCTGGATCATGGATACATCATACATGCAACAAAAGTGCCAGCTTTGAAAGTGGAACTAGTGATTGGGGAGGGTGTACATGGTGTGGATGTAGCAAATAAAACCATTTAAATCTGCTTCAGATGGGGCGTTTTAACTAAAAGATGGAGATGTTAGCCATATTTGAAATCTATCACTTTATGACTTCAGGCATTTCTCTTGTTGTCATTGTTGCAATGCACTAGCTGTTTAGTGCATCTTTGTCTATTGATTTTTAATGTTGTCACAAGCATGAGGTCAGCAATTATTATATGTGCAATATGAGTTAGAGTTTGACAATGATGGTTGTGCTGTTCAGAATTCAGACGTTAGGATATGCTTTGTGCTATCCTATCAGTTCTGATGTACAAGTGTACGTGTTCTGCACTCATACATCTCCACACTTTAATATTGATGCCATGATTTGATAACGCCATAGAAGTTATTTCATGTTAACTGTTTGGGGAGGCTTATATGGGAAAACAAATGGAGTAAAAATGGAACCTACCTTTGCCTTTTTTTTTTTTGTTTTTTCCATTTAGTTTCTTCTTCTTTTTCTTCATCTTAGTCCGGGTGGGGTTGGGTGATAATCAAGTTGCTGTAATCTTTTTGTCTTTATCTCAATTATCTTATTTAGAGCTTCTGGAACGAATTCTTTGTTTGAAAGCTCATACAGTATTGGAATTTCAATTTCTCAGTTCCATTTGAAGAAGATGACAAGGACCCAAGCATCTGGTTTCTTGACCACAACTATCATGAATCAATGTTTTCCATGTTCAAAAGAATAAATGGTATTGCCTGGGACTCTACTGCTTATTCTCTACATTTCTTTCTCCAGAGATATTGACACTAACAAATTAACAAATTCGACTTTTCAGCCAAAGAGCATGTTGTGGGCTGGTACAGCACGGGTCCAAAACTGAGGGAAAATGACCTGGATATTCATGGACTGTTTTCTAAGTAAGATCATCACTTGTATTCCATATAGTTCTTTGTTCATTTCCTTGATTGCCTTAGAGTGTCTTAGTTAGTGACTTGGAGTTTCTGCTTGGAAAAGTGAGTCTTCTCTTCATTTAATCTTTTTATCAGGTTTCTGTTTATATTGATTGTTATGCCTTATCTGTTTTTATATGCTACTGCAGCTACGTACCAAATCCTGTCTTGGTCATAATTGATGTCCAACCAGTGGAGTTGGGAATTCCTACAAAAGCTTACTGTGCTGTTGAAGAGGTCAAAGAGGTAAGGACATCAGCTCTCTTATTAAACCAAAGTGTATAATCAGTCTGTTATGTTGATTGAGTTGCTTAAATATACAACTTGAATAGTTGAAGGAATTTCGTAGAGAGTCCTTCCTAATAATGCTGCCTGTTTCTAAGAGGTTTTCCTGTGGTTGTGTATGGTCACAGAATGCCACCCAGAAGAGCCAGAAGGTGTTTGTACATGTGCCATCAGAAATTGCTGCCCATGAAGTTGAGGAAATTGGTAGGTCATTTGAAAATCAGCATTTTGTTGTTTCAAAGAGAGTTTATTCTATTTTGGATTCTATCACTTGAATAAAAGTTTTTTTTTTATATGTTTTTTTGGCTGGATCAACCTAATTTTACTTTTTTGGCTGTACCTGTTTTAACAGGTGTGGAACACTTACTAAGGGATGTGAAAGACACCACTATTAGCACCCTTGCAACAGAGGTCTCTCTTCTAGACATTCTCAGTTTTTATCTCCTCATTTTCACTTGATGGTTTTTCTTCAGGCGCAGAGGATTTTTTATTCATTATCTTAGTACAGGAAAAGGAAATTGATGTCTTAGCTTGGTGGTGTAGGTGACTGGGAAACTTACTGCCTTGAAAGGGTTGGATGCCCGACTTCGAGAAATACGAAATTATCTTGATCTTGTCATTGATGAAAAGCTCCCACTAAACCATGAGATTTTGTACCATTTACAGGTTCTGATACGAGTCATCCACATTTTTCTGTTTCTGTTCCTTAGTCTTTGTGAGAAGAAAAATGTCTGCATATGTGCTTTGCATCTTGAGGTTTAAGACTCTAGAAAAAGAATGAAGACAAAAGTTTTGTTTCCGTTTTTTATGTGGATCCAAACAAAATTCATAATGATCTAGGGTCTCTTTTTAAGACAAATTTTCCTTATTAGTTCCTGCAATCTTCATGTTATGTTTATCCAGATGACTTCTTTTATAATTTCATATGATTGGCATTGTGCTTAATTTCTTATGCACATTTTGCAGGATGTGTTCAATCTTCTTCCAAACCTCAACGTGGCTGAGTTGGTCAAGGCTTTTTCAGGTAAAGAAATGAAAAATGCCAAGAAGAACAATTCTGCCTTGTTTATTTATTTGTGTTTTAAATTTGTTGCTTTGTTATGCGGATTGTCTAAATATTTCCTTTGCATGCAGTGAAAACAAATGACATGATGTTGGTTACCTATCTTTCTTCTCTCATCCGAAGTGTAATTGCCCTCCACAACTTGATTAACAATAAGGTGAGGATATTTTTATTATAGTTTCATCCTGCCAAACTTCTCTTCATCTGTTTTTGTTATACTGATATTGTTTTGAAATCTGATTTCAGTTGCTCAACAAAGAACACGAGAAAGCAGAAGACTCAAAGCCAGTTGCTGTACCTTCTCCTGCTGGTAGCTAGATTTGTGGATTATATTAGCCTGCAACTCTGGAGGCCGTTTTCTCTTCCGTACTTGACTTGGAGAAGCTCGTGTTTCCTCAGAAAGATGAGAGCCAGTCAGATGGAGATATAATGAATGACATACTCAAATTTGTGTTCTTTGTCATTTATTGCAATATCCATCTTTCATATCACTTGCAAGATGCTAATTTGATGAGAAATAGATACTTATTCTTTGGCATTACAATTGCTTGTGAGATTCTTCATTTTAGTGAAACATCATCTAATTATTCTCTGGCTTAAAGTTGATGAATTTTTATGCACAATTTAATCCCAATTTTTGGAAGGTTAACCTCAAATTGGATGTTTCACTGATTGAATTATATGGTTTATCTCCTTTCTTTAGCATGAATACAGTTCAAAATTTGTGGCTGAAAAGTGGAAAGTTTTAGTTGCAGCATGTTCTAATTTCTGGTCTAAAAAAACTGAAACTCTTTAGACATTCTTCTTTACCAAATGACACGTTTTTTTTCTCTTTTTAGCGACACCAATTGAATGAAAAAGGGGTTAATATAATATAATATAATGTATATATCTATAATACAAATAATGGATATAAATGTACGAAAAGGGGAGAGACAGGTAAAATTATAAAATAATCTTTATTGATTATTATATAAAAATTGAATAATTTAATTATTTATTAATAAAAATTAAATTAATTAAAATATAATTTTAATGTGATTAAAAATTTATTTTCTATTTTAATTAGATTAACTTCTATTTTATCTCTAGTAAAAATTAAATTAACTAAATATAATTCTAATTTAATTGAAAGTATATATTTTTATTCTAATTAGATTAGCTTATATTTTATATCTAACAAAAATTAATTTAATTAAAATATAATTGTAATATAATTGAAAGTATATATTTTATTTTATCTGTAAAAAAATTAAATTAAATTAAGTTAATATGTAATTCCAATTTAATTAAGAGTGTATTTTCATAGTCTAATTAGGTTAACTTCTATTTTATCTCTAATAAACATGAAATTAATTAACACATAATTCTAATTTAATTCAAAGTATGGTTCTTATTTTAATTATATAATTTGTTTGAAAGTATATTGTCTGTAATAAAAGTAGTACAATTATTGTTTTTTGATATCTTTATAAAATTTACCAAAGAAGAGTTAAAATTAAATTAATTAATATTTATCAATTAATTATTAGTTGAACTTAAAAAATTACATTAAACTAATTTTTGAGTAAATACAATTATTAATATTAAAAATATTGAAGAAATAAAAAAGTTGAGAAGAACCCTAGAAAGGGGGTGAATAGGACTATTAAATAAAAATGAGAAATTAAACAAATTCTTTGCAAGAATTGAATGAAAGTTGAGAAGGAAGAATGAAGAATACAAAAATTTAAGAATTTTGGGATCAATAACAATCATACGTCTCAACCTAACTTATCCCTAAGTTAGAATTTTCAATCACCCACAATTTTATTCACAATATTGAGATTACACAAGAGTTTTATAGCTCACTCTTACAACCTTATAACTTGAGTTTTCAAGGCTCACTCAAAAATCAAATCCTAAGTGTTTCAATGGACAACACTTAAACCAATTCCTTAAAAAATAAATATCACTTCCTTCTAATCTATCCTAAGATTTAAGATGAAGAGAAATTCTATTTCTAACACACAACCAACTCTCACAAGAGTTATACAAACAAAGAATTGTTTAAGAGAATTTAAGAGCTCAATTGAATGCTTAAAGAATGAATGATAAACAAGTTTCTTAACTTTTATTCAACTCTTGAGATGTTTTTATAGACAAACACTAAAAAATATAGCTATTGGAGGTGCAAATAATGTGTCCAACGTCTATATTATGAATTCAATGTTTATAATTTTGAATTATTGAAGGTGATGTTGTCAGATAGCTATGCATGGATTGAAACCATAATTAGCTACTAAAGACGTTCAATTTTGCCCATACTTTCTTCATAAATGTTGTAGATATTTGACTTATCTTTCAATATCATTTTTAATCACATCAATTAAACTTCTGTAGCTCAAAATATGTATAAAATTCTAAGAGTTATGCAATCTAAAATGCAAACTACTGTCATATAGCTATGCACAAGTTGAACCCATGATTTTAAATTGAAGAAGTTTGAATTTATCCCAAACTTTCTTCATCAAAGTTGTAGATATTTTACTTAGTTTTTCCATATCAATTTGAATCACCTCAATTTGACATTTGTAGCTTAAGATATGTCCATAATACTAAGAGCTGTGCAATCTAAAATGTAGACTATTATTAGACAGTTATGCACAAGTTAAAGTCATGATTTATAGTGGAGATGTTTGAATTTTCCTACACTTTCTTCACAAAAGTTGTAGATATTTGACTTATATTTTCATATCATTTTGAATCACCTCAATTGGGCTTTTGTAGCTCAAGATATGTTAAAATACTAAAAACTGTGCAATCTGAAATGGCATTTGCATACGTTGATTTCGACTTAATATTTGCATCCCTAAATGAACTCGGATTTTGACAAGCAAGCCCAGTTCAGAAAGTTCAAGATGTCTATTTCAAATGTGAAGAAGATAAATTTCTCATTATAAAGCTCTAAGGATGTCAAAAGCTTCCTTGAATCTCAGAGGTCGAATCAGCCTATTAAGTTTTTTAAAATCAAAATTAAGATTGATTATTGCTAAGGTCAACAATCTCCCCCTTTTTGATTTTGATAAACTTATTTTAAGTTTGATAAAAATAATACAAAGTAAAGTGTGTGATAATATTTATGATAATAATGATACAAAATGAAATAAAATATATTTCTTTATTTCTCCCCTTACAAATATGGACATGATAAGAAATATAAATTTATAAATTATTCTCCTTGACAAAAAAAAAAAAAAAACAACATAAAATTTAGTAAGAGGGATAAAAACATAACATTTTTATGACAAATGTATTAAAAACATAAAATATGATAACATGATCAGTTAAATAAATGTTAGGCAATGTGAGGAAATAATTTCAAATATATATGCATATAGTACCACTAAAATGCATCACAAAATAATACATATAATAATAATGCTAGACGTACTTAATTATCATATGATCATATAGAGCTTAGCTAGCTAATCAATCATGTAGTACTTAGCATATAGGAACAATGCAAAAATACACCAAACATTTATAAAAATAATCATGCCTTATCAAAGATCAAAACTGTCATGACTCAATTCGAAGAATCATGACCAACACTAGGAAACGAGAATTTTTTTGAATCTGTAACCCTTAACAAGCTTTAAAATAAAAACACATAGAAATATAATATAAGAATATCCAAAATTTAAAATTTAAAATTTAAAATAAAACACGTAGAAATATAATATAAGAATATCCAAAATTTAAAATTTAAAATTTAAAATAATATTAAAGGAATTCTCATAGCATATATTAAGATATAACAATACAATATCTTTCAAATACTAATCTCCGTTATAAAATAATATTAAACACTATAACACTTGAATACTACTACTGTAGCTTCTAGAATATGAATAAAAGGTCAGATATAAAAATTACATAATCTAGTCGGGGCTGAAAAAGACCGACGAAGGGGTCTACTACTGAGGCATGACAAAGTAAAATGTCCTGAAAAAAAATAGTTGAGTGGTGGTCAGACCTTACTGAATGAATTATTATTATATATATACACGCACCCCTAAGGCATATACACTCAAGCATCAATATAATAATATATTTATATTTATTTGATATGATATTCATACATTTCATACACATGCCAAAAAACACTTTTTCAATGCAATAATAAGTATAGGAATATTTTTAGGTGGATGATTAGAGTAGAACCCTAAATAGTCCACAACCTCGATCATATAACCAAAAGCCAAATGGCTTAACCATATCTCCAAATATTTATTTATCCAACTCAAGGTAGTAGACTGGCCTCGAGTACACTAGGTCAACCGAGGATTCGTAATCTCACTATCGACATGACTAGCCCCGAGTACACTAGGTCAACTGAGAATCCACAGTCGCCCTTTCTAATAACTATAATCTCCATATTCTCATTCATAATCAAATATCAGATTTTTCAACCTAAAATCTATCGTACTGTTGCACAACAGTCCTAATGTAACCCATAAGGTGACATGTTTTATAACTATCCTCCAAATCATACTTGTAATCATTTAAATAATGAAATGCATAATTAAAATCATGGTAGCATCCATTTTCAAAGCAATTTATGAAATACATACCAAATATACCAATTATATACTAAAACATACATATACACATTTAATAAAATAATTCATATTTAAATTCTTATTATTTAAATAATGGATGCTCATAAAATATTTATTCTATGTGCAATGCATATATATAATAATAACTCATAGGTGTGCGCTCCTCTAATCCAGTTCAGCTAGCCCGGTCCGATAGGCCTAGCTTGCGGAGCAGCTACGAAAAAATAATAACAATAGATAATTAGAAATAAATCCCCTAATTTATATTTCTATAATTTCTAGAGAATGACTCAATTTAGAACACGACTCGACAAAAATTTTAAAACTTAGAACCGACTCGATGTCACGTTTTTTTTTACGAGAATTCTACCGAAAATTCGACAGAATTTCCTTTGTAAAACAGACATCTCTCTACAAAAGTCCAGTCAATCCTACACACAAACACACTTCAATATACGTAAATGCTCAACTTCTCAGGTTGGGCCCCCGAACTACATAAATTGCCCAACTGAGAACCAATATACTCAAAATAAATAATAAAATAATAAAAAATCATAATTCACTAAAATTCATAGAAATCAACAAAATACCACAACTCAACTTATTTAAATAATAAAAATATCAAAGATATTTATTTTCAAAATAATTAATAAAATCTCAATATAATAAAATAATATTAATAAAAATCCATTTTTCAAATATTTGAAATTACCTAGCATAATTTACCAATAATTATTTAAATTGTCCAATTATATAATAAAAATACCTAAAAACTTATTTAAGCTTTAAAATAATAATTAAAATTATTATTCGAATATATTTTTAAAAATTACCATCAATTAACTAGAAATAGTAATTAATTTATAAAAATTATTTTAATGTCAATTATCACTCAAAAACTATCCAAATCCTATTAATTATCAATAATTATTTAAATTGCTCAAATATATAATAAAATAGCTAAAATTTCATTTAATCATAAAAATAATAAGTAAAACTATTATTTGAATATATTTCTAGAAATTATTATTAATTAGCTAAAAATAGTATATAATTCATAAAAATTAATTTTCTAATTTTTATTATTCAAAAACTGCCCAGAACATAATAATTAACAATAATTTTAACTAAAATATAAAAATTACTAATTTTTCCAAAAATTCATTTTTCACATAAACATTCAAAAATTCACAATAAAAATTATACACATAATTTCAATAAATTTCCTTCACAATACTTGCTCAAAATAATCAATATAATTTATTAAAAATATAAAATATTTTGGGCAGAAATAGTTCATGGATAGTAAACCAAACCCGAAAATAACGTATTTTTTAAACAATTTCAGAAAAATAAATAAAAATAATATTTAGGTAGATCTTAGCTCAAAAATCAATTTATCTAACTACCACATACCCAAATAAAATTAAATTCAATAAGAGAAATCAAATTAAACATATTGACTTAAATATAAAAATTGAGTTTTAGAATCCTTACTAGTTGATTCACTTGAAACTAACTATAGATTATCAAAGCTCATAGCATGAGTTTCGAAACAAGCCTAAGCATGACCAATTTTCTTGCCGGCGACCGGACAACACTGTTCACACAGTGATGTCCACACTATCGTTGTTGCCTGCTGCTGCTGCCTGGAGCTGTTGATGGTGGCAGTCCGGCGAGCTGAAGTGGCAAAGTTAGGTGGGAGTTTTGGATGGTGGTGGTTTGGTCAGATGGGGCAAGAAGAATAAGAAGGTGAAGAAAGAAAATGATGAAAAAAAGAAAAAGAAGAGGGGAAGAAAAAGGAAAAAAAAAGAAGGTGATTTGCCCTTTTATATATATATATATATAATAATTAATTTAGATTTAATAAAAGTACAACACAAATAACAATAATAATCAAATTTTAATTAATACTAATTAATCCCTAAATTAATAATAATAATATTAAATAATAAATAACAATAAAATTTAACTTAAATCTTTAATCTAGAAACAAAGCCAATTAATAATAAAATAAATAATAACTCTCGAAATAAAATTTAATTTCATAATAACCGAATGCTACAATTTACTAAAATAAATAATTAGAATAATAATAAAATTAAAATATTAAAATATTTATTAATAAAAATATTTATTAACATTGCATATCTCATAATTTAATTTTATAATTTATATGAAAATTTGGATTATAACAAAAATAATTTCTAAGAAAATATTCATACCTTATCCTTATGCATGTATAAATACAATAATAAAATATTATACACATGTATGGTAATAAATAACAAACTCAAATATATTTCTCCCTCTTTGTTAAAAGCAAAAAGAAAAGAGAGAGATATGAAAACAAAAATACATAAAATCTTTATAAAACCTATGTTATACACAAACAAAGTAAGTAAAATAAGACTTTTTGTTACATATGATATATGAAAAAATTAGTCATACTTATAATGTTAATATGCATGCAAAAATTTAAACAAATTTTCTTCCTCTATATCAAACAAAAATATAATATGTCACTAACATAAACTCATTTTTTTAATTTTTAAAATTAAAAAAATACACATTTAAAAAAATTAACTAGGTACACATGTAAACTCAAATGATTTCTTCTCCATTGATAAAATGCAAAAGAAAATTTAAAAAGATAAACCAAATATAAGTTGTTGACTAAAAAAAATTTTAAGATCAAAATCAAAATATTTATCAATCAAAGTAATCAATAAGCACAATATGATTTTACATGAAAACAGTTCAACCACCAATTAAACATAAAATCAAGATAAACTAGAACCATGAATCATGCTAAGTTCATGCTTAATGAAATTTAATCTCTTTTCATTGAGAGGTTTAGTGAAGATATCTGCAAGTTGATTATTTATATCAATAAATTCAAGTGAGATATTACCAATTTGAACATGATCATGCAAAAAATGATGTCTAATATCTATATGTTTAGTTCTAGAATGTTGAATGAGATTTTTGTTAAGGTTAATAGTACTTGTATTATCACATTTGATTGGAATGTGATCAAGTTTTACACCATAGTTTAACAATTGTTGTTTTTGCCACAAAACTTATGAACAACAAAGACTTGCTGCAATATATTCAGCTTCAGCAATGGACAAGGTAACCGAAGCTTGTTTCTTGCTAAACTAAGAAACTAAACATTTTCCTAAAACTTGAAAAGTTTCGAAAGTGCTTTTTCTATCTAGTAAACTACCGGCAAAGTCCACATCAGAATAACTAATCAAGTCAAAGAATACCAAAGTCCTAAATGTATTGTACCACAAAGATATTTGAAAATTCGTTTGATAACATTTAAATGACACTCTCTAGAAATTTATTAAAATCTAGCACACAAGCAAGTAACAAACATAATATCAAGTGTACTAGTAGTTAAATAAAGAAGAGATCCGATCATACATCTAAATCGCTTTTCATCAACCGGTTTGCCATTCTCATCTTTGTTAAGTTTGGTTGTGGTGTTCATTGGAGTTTTACTTATCTTAGCTCCATCCATGTCAAACTTCTTAAGAACATTTCTTTCATACTTGGTTTGATTGATGAAAATCCCATTTTTGCATTACTTGATTTGTAGTCCAAGAAAAAATTTGAGTTCACCCATCATACTTATCTTAAATTCTCCTTGCATTAAATTAGAGAATTCCTCATACAAGTAATGGTTAGTAGCACCGAATATAATGTCATCAACATATATTTGAATAATTAATAAATCATGCTTGGATTTCTTTATAAAAATAGTTGTATAAACTTTTCCTTTAAAGAAACCTTTCTCTAACAAAAAGTTGCTCAATCTTTTACATTAAGCTTTAGGAGCTTGTTTCAATCCATATAATATTTTAGAAAGTTTAAATACATGATTTGGAAAATCAAAGCTTTCAAAACCTGAAGGTTGTTCAACATACACCTCTTCTTCAATAAAACCATTTAAAAATGCACTTTTAACATCCCTTTGATAAAGTTTGAAATCCATGAATGATGCAAATGCAAGTAGCATCCTAATAGCTTCTAACCTTATAACGGGGGTAAAGGTTTCATCATAATCAATGTCTTCCTCTTGATTATAACCTTTAGCTACTAGTTTAGCTTTATTCTTAGTTATGACACTTTGTTCATTCATCTTATTTCTAAACACCTATTTAGTGCCTATAATAGGATGATGTTTAAGTCTAGGAACCAAGGTCCAAACCTTGTTTCTCTCAAATTGATTTAACTCTTCTTGCATAGCAATGACCTAAAATTCATCACACAAAACATCATTAATATTTTTGGGTTCAATTTGAGAAATGAAGGCTAAATTAACAATAGACTTTAATTGAGATATAGTAGTTACCCCTTTTGTAGTGTCAGCTATAATGAGGTTTTGAGGATGAGCTTTCTTAAATTACCAATCCTTTGGAAGTTCATCTTTTAAGGTAGGATGAGATGTTTCTTTATTGTCTTTCTTGCTTGGACCTTCAAGTTCCAAAGGCTTACTAGCATTTTCTTCTTGAGTTTTCACAATCTCATTATTACCTACAAGATCATTAATACTACAAATATCCTTTCTAGGATCAAGTGAGTTTGATTCATCAAATACAACATGCATTGACTCTTCAACTACTAGAGTTATTTTATTAAAACCTCTATATGCTTTACTAGAAATAGAATAGCCTAGGAAAATTCCTTTATCGTCTTTAGAATCAAATTTTTCAAGATTATTCTTGGTGTTTAATATAAAGTAGTTACATCTAAATACTCTTAAATATGCTATTTTGGGTTTTCTATTATTTCATAGCTCATAAGAAGTTTTATTCAAAATTGGTCTTTTGAAAACTCTATTTGAAATATAGCAAGATGTGTTAATGGCTTTCGCTTAAAAGTAGAGAGCAAATTATACTCATGAAGCATTATTCTAGCCATTTCCATAAGAGTTCTATTTTTTCTTTCACTTACTCCATTTTGTTGAGGAGTTTTAGAAGAAGAGAATGTATGTGAAATACCATTTTCATCACAAAAGGTTTTGAAAAATTTATTTTCAAACTTGGTTCCATGATCACTTCTAATAAAGGAAATACAAAATCCTTTTTCTTTTTGAACTCTTTTTGTAAACTTTTCAAAAGCTTTAAATGCATTTTTCTTATGAGCAAGGAAACATACCCAAGTAAATCTAGAGTAATCATCAACCAATACATATGCATAGTGCATTCCACTGAGACTAGCAATTGTAGTTGGTCCAAACAAATCCATATGTATAAGTTTAAATGGCCAAAAAGTGGACACTATATTTTTTAGCTTAAATGAGGACTTGGATTATTTTCCCTTTTGGGCATCATAAGGTTTATTCTTAGTGAATTCAAGCTTAGGTAAACCAATCACAAGTTCATGTTTACAAAGATCTTTCAATAGCTCAAAATTTGCATGTCCTAACCTTTTATGCCATGTCCATATGTCATGGGAAATTGACATTAAGCATTTAATATCTTTGTTATCAATCTTATTCAAATTAATAACATAAACATTATCAACTCTTTCACCACTAAAAATTACCTTATCTTCATCAAGATTGCTAACGAAGCAATTCTTAGGGTATAAAGTGACCTTATTTCCCATATCATATAATTGACTTATACTAAGCAAGTTATGTTTAAGACCATCAATAAGTAACATATAGTGTAGAGTTAAGGATTGAGGATTATCAAATTTTTCAATTCCAATAATCTTTCCTTTTGCATTGTCTCCGAAAGTAATGTGTCCTCCATCCTTAGCATCAAACTTGTTGAATTGCTCCTTGTCTCCCGTCATGTTCTTTGAGCATTCACTATCAAGATACCATTTGCTTTTTGATCTTATGGACTTCAAGCACACCTACACAAGAAAATTTAAGCATTCTTCTGAACTTAAACCTTTTTTTTTATCTAGGTTGGTTAGTTTTAAGATAGTCCGTATGAAGCAAGTTCATATGCAGTCTTCTATAGAAGCACACATTATTGGTATGTCCTTTGATCATGCAATATGAGCATTCAACATTTGCAAACTTATTTCTCCTAGGAGGATATGCATTCCTAATGTGTGAAGCATATTGTAAGCACTCAATTCCGTGATGCAATTGTGCATGCATATGAAGAAAGCCCCTATGATGAAATTAATCGAGAAATTGATCTTTAGTGTCAATGTTTCATGATTTAAAGGATTAAATTATAACATTTTTAAAGTTTAAATGCAAGAATTATAAGTTTTAGGGTTTAAATTGGAAAAAATTAAGTTTTTAGAGGTTTTTTTTTGGAAATTTACTTTGTCATGTCAAATGCTAGTTGGCATTCATCCAAATGCCGATCATAGAATGCCAATCGACATTACGCTAATTTTTTTCTTTTTTTTTTTTGCAATTTTAGTCTTTTTTTCTTCTTGTGTTTGATTGGTTAATTGGACGTAATTAACACATGTGTCCCACTCTGTGTGTTTAAAGAAGTTTTCAGACTTTGTTCAAAATGAATCCTATCCTATCTGTGTTTTTAAAAATTAAAAAATCAAAATCCCAGATGCTGAACTTCCTGGTATTGCGCAACCAAACCCTGTGTTCGTATAGAAGAGGTTGGCTCCATGGCTTTAAAATTCAAGGGAGAAGTTTATAGGGGGCCTTTCTTTTTTTTTTTAGGAGAAAAAATATTATAAAAGAGGGTTGAGATTGATTTTTATTGAACGTAGCAAAGATTTTTTTTTCTTTTTTTTTAGAGTCTGTAAAACCTAGTTCTTTATAGGAGGCTAAAAATCTCAATTGCTCACTTTTGATTTTTAAAAACCTAGGAAACTAAATTAAATTGCATTCTATTTCTAGTCTAGAGATCATGAAAGAGACATTACAAAGCAAATTCCAAATAGTGAAAATCATAGTCTAAGGGGCCATTTAACTGCATCTACATAACATCCTTTTCACTTCTTTGCCTTTTCTTTTCTTTTAATTCAATCTCTTTGTTTTAATTATTGAGTTGATTACTGATTAAATTTTGTTCTTTTTTCTTTGTTTTTGGCTTTTGTTATTTGGTGCTCTGGGAATGAGGATTGGTTATGGTGTAGTATTTGAACAGTAATCTTGAAGAATCCATGGATCAAAACTTGTGAAACCCCACTGAATTTAGGATTTTTTTTATTTCTCTATGTTATTTGTTCATCTATTATTTCTGAGTTGTAATTAATTTCCTTTTAATTCTTTACATTGTAGGTTGTAATAACCCCAATAGTGGGAAAATAGTGGAATTCTAATTCTCTGCACTAAAAATTGATTAGTAATTTAGGTATAATTTGGTAAAATTCAATTAAAATCAATGATGACAGTATATTAAAGTTAGGGTTGTATGTAAATTAATTTAGAATTTTTTAGAAAATCATGTACGATTGTTTATTTGATATTTTTTGATATATTATTTATTTTGGATCTTGTTTTTGAGTTTATTTTATCCTTTTTGAGCCAAGCCCATGATTAGGTCCAATTCACTTAAAATAGGTTTATAAATGGTTTAGGTTAATTAATTAATTAAAACCAATGTAGGCCCATTTTAGGTTAATTAGATTTAGACCCATTTTAATTAATAAAATCAATTTAGATTTAGCGCAACCCAATAAAGTATTTTTATTTCTTTTAAAATTAATTTAGACTTTAAGCCCATTTTCTAGTTAATTAAAATTTATTTAGATTTAGCTCAATCCATTTAATTTTATTACTTTTAAAATAAATAGACTTAGGCCTACATTTCACTTAAAATAAAATCAAGTTAGACTTAGGCCCACTAATTCAACTTTTCCTTTAAAATTTTATAGACTTAAGCCCATTTCCTTAGATAAGTTAAAAAAAAAAGACCTAGATTCACTAAAATTGATAAAAATGTAGGTCCTTTGTTAGCTCACTACACTTGTAAATAAAATATAGAATTAACTAACTTCTAAATAAAATTAACTTAGTTTAGACTTAAGGACGTTACACCTTGTATGAATGCTTTTTTATGTATGATTTATGATTAGTTGCCTTAGGGTTAAATGGATGTTC
Source organism: Mallotus nudiflorus (assembly GCA_947683625.1). Lineage (NCBI taxonomy): Eukaryota > Viridiplantae > Streptophyta > Magnoliopsida > Malpighiales > Euphorbiaceae > Mallotus > Mallotus nudiflorus. The sequence goes on along the minus strand of CANTUR010000720.1, from coordinate 6,215 downwards.
AAATTAGGGTTTAATAAAATTGCATGTAATTAGAGAATGAAGTAATAATTCATGAAGTAATCCTAAATGAACGTGAGACTAAGATAAGTTAGTATTCCGTTCTCAAAATTTCCTAGTTGTGGTGCTAGTTTCTTTTAGAGAATAGAGTACCACAAAAGCAATTTGTCCTAGTTATTACCCTGGGTGGCGACTTCTCATCTCCACACTATGTCTTTGTGATATAGTAGTGTGTTCCCTAGGGCCTTGAGCCTAAATAGTATAGCAATTGCTAAAATTTTGGGCGTGCACTCAACCTCGTCATTTACATATACCTTTGTTGATGTTATGGTGTGTGTCTCCTAAAGTTCTTTTAAGTCATAGTGTAAGACATGCATTGATAATGACAATTTGTATTTTGATAGGTTTGTGCATTATGTTGTGTAATATGCTTATGAGTATTGTGTCTAGTGTACATATAAGCATGCTTGGGTTAAGGTGCCCTAGTTTGAGCCTTACCTCTTTGTATTAATGAAAGATGAATCTTATAAGACTTTCCCTTGCTATTTAACACATGAGATCTTTTAGCTTTAGCTTTGAAAGCTTGAGTCCCATTTGATTTGGAGGTTGAAGAAGTGGAATTATGTGTAGCTTTTACAAAATTAATATGTGATGAAGATGATGAAGACATTCTATTCTTATATCTAATTCCATGAGTATCTCTATGAAATTTTGGAGAGTCAAAAAGACTATCTAAAGTTTATTTTCCTCTTTTAAATTTAGCAATGAAATTCTTTAATTTTAAGACCTCCTTATCAAGCTTATAATTTTTATCATTTGCTTTCTTAAGTTAATCTTCCAAAGAATTAAAAGATTTTGCATTACTAACAAGTTTTCATTTGATTCAACAAGTTTGGAAAAATTAATTTTTTAATTCTCTATTTAAGTTACCTAACTCATGCTTATAATGTTTCTTCTTAGATAATAAACTTTTGCATTTAACAAATAATTTGCTCACAATAGAGCTCTCATCATCATCATCATCACAATAATTATCAAAATCATCAAAGGAAGAATAAGAAGTATATGGTAGCTCATTTTCATTTTCAAGAGCCATGAAGCAAAGATTGACCACTTTTTGTTGTTCCTCTTCCTCTTCGGATTCAGAGGAATTATCCCAAGTAGTTTTTAATGCTTTCTTCTTATCTTTTGCTCCTTTGTTCTTGAAATTGAGTTTGGGACACTCACTTCTAATATGTCTCAGTTTCTTACATTCATAGTAAGTAACCTCCTTAGTTTTCTTCTTCCTATCTCCTTCAAACTTCTTGCTGAAGTCCCTTATTTTTTAGAAGTTTTTCTTTCTCAAAAACTTCTTGAAGTTCCTAGTGAGCATGACAATATCATCATCTTTATAACTAGAATCTTTGATGTTTTCCTCTTCACCATCTTCTTCAAGAGCTTTTAGAGCAATGCTCTTTTTCTTTTCTTCTTTCTCTTCTTGTTTTTCACCTTTTTGCTTGATAGTGAGCTTATGTATTAATAGCTTACCATTAAGCACATCGGTTGATAGAGTGGAGAGGTCTTGAGCTTCTTTAATTGAAGTAACATGAGATTCTTAATCCTTCTTAGGTAGAATTCTTAGAATCTTATTATTTGCCTCTTCTTTGGAAAAATGTTTCCAAGTTTCTTGAGGGTTGTGAGGAGAACATTGAGATGGTTAGTCATTTTTATGATTGATTCATGAGGCTTCATTTTGAAGAGTTCATATTCATAAATATAAAGTTGAACCTTCTTGCTTCTTACTTGAATGTTGCCTTTGTAGTGGTTTTCTAAGGTCTCCCATATTTCTTTGGCTGACATACAATGTTGAAGCTTGCCTCCTTCTTCTCTTTTTATTAAAGAGACTAGAGTAATCATAGCTCTTTTATTTTTGTGATTTTCTTCCTTTTGATCAATGCTCCATTGGGTTTTTGCAAGAGTAGTTACCACACCATCAATGATAGTTGTAGGTGGTTCCCAACCTCTTAGGATAATGTCTTAAAGTTTAATGGAATCACAGTCAAGATATAATTCCATTTTGAATTTTCAATGTGGATAGTCACTACCATCAAAGAATGATCTAAGAGAAGAGATGTTTTATGATTCACTCCCTATGATCTTGTATTATAGCAATGAAGTGCCTAGAATTTAATCTCTGATACCAATTGAAAACGTTTATAGGTTATACCCAACTTATATCACCTTTTAATGGTACCTATTAGACTAGCCAGCCATCATCTCCACTGATGCGCCAACACCAATGAACGGAGAGCCTCGCTTTGGTGACATAGTTCATAAGTGAGAGTTCTCATTAGTGCTATGCCCTAATTAACGGTAAGGGACAACTAGCTTTGATACTAATTGAAAAGAGTCATAGAAGGGGGGGGGGGGGGTGAATAGGACTATTAAATAAAAATGAGAAATTAAAAAAATTCTTTATAAGAATTGAATAGAAGTTGAGAAGGAAGAATAAAGAACACAAAAATTTAAGGAGTTCGAATTCAACAACAATCCTACGTCTCCACCTAACTTATCCCTAAGTTAGGATTTTCAATCATCCATAATCTTATTCATAAGATTAAGATTACACAAGAGTTTTATGACTCACTTTTACAACCTTACAGCTTGAGTTTTCAAGGCTCACTCAAAAAATAAATCCTAAGTGTTTCAATGGACAACACTTAAACCATTTCCTTTAGAAATAAATCTCACTTCCTTTTTAATCTATCCCAAGATTTAAGATGAAGAGAAATTCTATTTTTAACACACAACCAACTCTTATAAGAGTTATACAGACAAAGAATTGTTTAAGAGAATTTGAGAGCTCAATTGAATGCTTAAGAAAGAATGAATGATAAACAAGTTTCTTAACTTCCATTCAGCTCTTAAGGTGTTTATATACACAAACACTAAAAAATATAGCTGTTGGAGGTGCAAATAATGTGTCTAATGTAAATTTTGAATTCAATGTTTACAATTTTGAATTATTGAAGATGATGCTATCAGACAACTATATATGGATTGAAACCGTAATTGGCTATTAAAGACGTTTGATTTTATAATGATCCTGAATTTTAAATTAAATAAATATATTTCGAGATTTACAGTGTTAATAAATTTTAAATTTTATTTTTATGTTTTTATTTATTTGTGACTAATAATCGTTATTTTATTGTATATATATTTTCTTATGTAAAATAATTTAATTAAATTCTATTATTTAAAAGCTTTAAACTTATTATCATTATTTTTATTACTATTACTAGTGTTACTGTTATGCTTTTGTATTACTACTATTGTTATTATTATTATTATTATTATTATTATTATTATTATTATTATTATTATTATTATTATTATTATTATTATTATTATTATTGTTTGATATTATTTTGAACATTATTTTTATTATTATCAAATTATTTCATTAATATTAATTATATTATTATTATCAATTATTATTTTAATTGTTAGTGCATGTGTGCGTATGTTTATATATATATATATAAACATATATATATTATAGTGTGTGGTGCGGGAATATTTAAATTAAAGTAAATTTTATATTATTATATATATATAAAAAAAGTACAAAGTCAAAAGTCAAAAGCAGCAAAAACGGGGTAAAAAAAAACCATTTCCCTCTTTTTTTTTTTTCTTTTTTTTTTTCTTCCTCTCACTTTCGGTTCTTTCCAATCGAACCGCCCCACCTACACCCAACCATCACCACCACTTCCCCTTCCCTCCAGTAGCCACCCGCCGCCACCAGCATTGTTTGTTGCTGTTTGGAACGCCAAAAAATGAAGGAGACCGAAGGTGGAGCTTCCTCACGCCGGTGAAGATTTCGGCCACCTTAGGACGTCAGACTAGACTTGTTTGAAAGCTTTTTGTTCTGTGAGTCCATTTCTAAGCTCCGTTTGAACTCAAAACCTCTAGATTTTTAGATATTTTCAAGTTTTAGTTTATGTGTTTTAGGATTTTTTATTTTTTTTAAGTTGAATTTGTTGGATTCATGAAAAATCCCTTAACAAATGTTGATCCTAGTAGCTTAATCTTCCTAGAAATATTTTTGTTTTAATTTTTAGAATTTATTTGTATTTTGGTTAGTTTTTGATTATTTTATTATTAATTATTGAATTTTTGTTAATTAATTATTTTAATTATGAATTTGGTTAATTTAGTGTTATTATATATTTTATTAATTTTAGTGTTGAGAAAATAATTTTTGAGAATATTATATAATTTTTAATAATATTTTTGTAGTATGTATATATTGGAATTTTGGGTTAAAGTTATATTTTTGTTGAAAATATTGGTTAATTATATGTTTTTAGTAATGTTAGAATATTATATATTGACAAAATAATTTTTGTGATTTTATATAATTTTTGAGGAAATTATCTGTATTATGTAATTTTTGAAAATATAGGTTAATTATGGATTTTTTTTTGAAAATATAGTCAAATATTATATTTTAAATGATTTTATGATTATATAAAGTATTAAAATGAATTTTATAAATTATTTGTAATTTTTAACCAATTAATATTAATTTTTGAAAATTATATTCAAATATATATTATTTATTATTTTGGTGATAAAAATGGATTTTAAATTAATTTTATTATATAATTAAACTATTTACATAGTTGATTGTAAATTTAACCATTTTAGGATAATTATTTGAAAAATTGGTTTTTATTAATATGGAATAATATTTGAGATTTTATTAGTTAATTTGTGATAATTTTGGAATATTATGTAAATAATAAATTTATTTATTATTTTGAGCTTAAATAGGTATTTTATTATTTTTTATGATGTTAAATTATGATTTTAATAATTTATGTTAATTTAATTGTAAAATGGGAATTTTATTCCATTTATGAATTTTATTACCAAATATTATTTAAAAAATAGAATTTTATGTTTTAGTTGGAAAATAAAGGTTTTTAATATTTTTATGGATTTTTGATGATTTTTATTATTTTATTATTTAATATTGTTGGTTTGTGATTTGTGAACTTCAGTTGGGGATTTTTGCAGTTTGGGGTCTCAACCCGAGGTATTGTGCTTTGTGAGTTTGGAAGTGTATTTTATGTATTGGATCGGCCCTACTTTTGTAGGGAGATGTCTGTTTTATAAAGGAGATTGTCAAATTTTTGATACATTTCTCGTAAAACGTGATAATCGATATGAATCTAGTTTTGAAAATTTGATTGAGTCTTTCTATAGTAATCCTAGAAGTGTAAAGTTAGAAATTTATTCTATTTCATTATTATTTATTTTCTAGCTGCACTGAGACCGAGGCCTATCAGACCAGACCCGTCGAGTCTTTCTTGTGGAGCACAAACTAGTGAGTTATTATTTTATATATGCATTGCATATATAATGCATAAAAGATTAGCATCCATAAATTTTATAATGAAAATAAATATGGTTATTTTATTAAATGAATAAGTATAATTTTGGTATACTTTAACTATATTTTTAGAATAAGTGACATTTTACTTAGATTTTTTTTAGTAGTATAAAATTTATACATATGTTAGCATGTTTTAGTAAATTTTCAGTATATTTCAGTATATTTTGATATACATGCCACATATAGGTTTAGTTTGTTTTTAATAAATATTCGGTATATTTTTAGCATATTTATGGTTTATTTGGTAAACATGTGGTATATATGTTTGGAATATTTTTAGTATAATTTCAGTATACTTTTGGTATCTTTTCTGTATATGAATGGTATATTTCTTAATAAATAGATGCTATTACATTTGAATTATGCATTTTATTATTTTAATAATTATTAAGTTTATTTGAAAGATAGTAGTAGAATATGCTGCCTAGTGGGCTCCACTAGAACTGTGTGTGTACCAGTACGTTAGAATGTTAGGAGTGATATCATGAGATTATTTGATAAGAGATTTGATTGATATTAATCATTGTGATATTGTGGTGAGAGTAGTGTGATTGCTGGAGCTCGGTTGACTTAGTGTCTTGGGGCCAATCACACTGATAGTGAGACTATTAGAGCTCGATCGACTTAGTGTCTTAGGGCCAGTCTACTGTCCAAAAATAGATAAGAGATATATGTTGGAATTAAGTGAGCTTGTATGGCCAGTGAGAAATGGTGATTGAGGTTGCGAATTGTTAGGGTTCTGCTCCGATCCTTCAACTAAAAGTAAAATGTTTTA